>JAKZAP010000017.1:7356493-8556493 GCA_023053575.1 Branchinecta lynchi
ATGACGAGTTTATACAGCATTTTTCAAAAATCAACTTTACGGACCATCAGCAATCAAACAGACAAATAAAATAGACACAAAAATGCACTTGAGAAATCTAATTAATTATAGCACAAAAATACAGGATCTCCGCGCTATATTATTTTCAGATTTACGAAGACTGGAGCATATAGCTATATATCATGATTCCGACGACTTGGGGTTGATTGCGGTAATTAATACGCCAGCGGATTTTTTCTAGTGATGTTTCAGCTCTTATTTGCAAGTGTCTTTCCGGCTAACGAATCTGTGATAAAAAAAAAATATTACAGATGTTACAAACTTTCTCTAGCTTGGGCTAGAATATATATATTTTATATATATAATATGTTTTCTACATATTTATGATATACATTTTATATATTAACTTCCGCTAGAACAAAATCAGATGACGTAACTATGATTCGCAGTCACCTTGGGCTGAAAACTGACGAGTTTCTATAGTACCTTTCACAAATCAACTTAACTTTACATCAACAATGCAAACAATCAACGCAATGTAAAACAGAAAAAGACACATAAATACAGCAAACATCAAGCTAGTCTGAACGAGACTATATCGTTATATATATATATGTATATATATATATATATATATATATTACAGATGGTAAAAATGACACAGAGATGGCTTTCCGAAGAGCGTTCTAGGACTTTTGATGTCATTGGCTTCCGGGTTCTTTAATCTCGAGAATTCGATTTCTGACCCGACAAGATTTGTTTCTTCAAAAATGTGCACGGCAGTTGTAAGGACTGACTTGATTCCAGTTTGATACAGATTATGCGAAAGTGATAATTTTAGTAACTGAATGCAAAAATGATCTATGCGAAAATGATTATTGTAGCAACTGAACATAACGGGAGTGGAGACCAATAATGAATACACATAGAGATATTGCAGCCTATCCGACGAAAACGGAAAGGGTCATAAACAAAATAATTTAAGTTTGTGTCGTGTCGTATAGTACTTTAGACTTTGAGACTGTATTATCGGGGTTGGTAACTGTTCTGAGCCTGTAGATGGCCGAAAAAGTTATTCTGACTCTTTTCTGATTGCAAAATCGCATTTTTGTAGAGAAGTTTCACCAGAAATGCGAGCTTGAAGGCTTCAAACTTGTTCTCCAAAAACGGATATTTCATTCTATTGGTTGGTGTTTGCCCGAAGCGTCACAACCGACCTATAGCATGCGAGACTTCGTTTTTGTGTTAAAACCTTACAAGCCTTCAAGCTCTCATTTCTAATAAAACTATCTTACAAAAATGGGATTGTACAAACAAGAAAGAGTCAACTTAACGTTTATAGCAATATACAGGTTCATAATAGTTACCAAACTACGATAATCCAGTCTTGGAAGTCCAAAATCCTATATCTTCGAATGTTAGATCATTTGTTATACGTCCTTGATGGTCTTGAAGAAATAGCCGTTTTCTTTGGATAGGGTGGAATCACTCTACATTGACTGGCACGACTGCTTTAACCAGGTAGCCACTTAGCATGGTTCAGGGTCGCTGGTTGCTGGTGAGATGTTGGTAGGTGGTGCGGCGATAGGTGGTGCAGCGATAGGTGGTGCGGCCTGAAAGATACTATACAATTAGTCACATACTAATTATGCCCTTGATACTCTGGAAAACTGCATCGAACCGTATGCCTTGTACTGAAGCCGGAAGTCGCAGTGGGGGGGCATGGCACATCCAAGTTTCGCACGAGTGCTAGGAAGTAACTGTAAGACATTGAACTCTATGTTGTTGCGACACTAGGAGATTCGCCGTAGCAATAACGTCTAGATTGGAGAAGTGGAAGGATGCCTTGTACTGAAGCCGGAAGTCGCAGTGGGGGGGGGGGGGCATGGCACATCCAAGTTTCGCACGAGTGCTAAGAAGTAACTGTAAGACATTGAACTCTATGTTGTTGCGACACTAGGAGATTCGCCGTAGCAATAACGTCTAGATTGGAGAGTGGAAGGAATACAGTCTAGTACTCTATTCATTTTCAGACAAAATATTGCTTTTGCATCCTTGCTTGTCCTACAAGGATCGAATTAGAGAAATTCATTAAAGAAAATGTAGTGCTCCTAATATGGATCTACTATTTCTCCCATTACTTTTACGTCAATTGTTCGATACTGCGAAGCCATGGGTATACTAGAAACCGTGATGAAACGAAAATTAAAATCTTAGACCAGACGTCGTCTGGTAGATGTAAAATATGAGACTCGAATTAGTAAAGGATAATCTAGGAGTGTCTGAACGGAAGAGGAAGGGATTATGATTTAGCTTGGGAAGTGAAAAACAAGAGTACCCCTCAGGCGAGATTTTAACTTACTCCTGTTTAAGAAATGATCATATCTTCCCTTCCAACCCCTTTATGATGTAAGTGTTTCCCATACAAGATTACTAGCCCGCACCTCCCGACCCGAAAATACTGACTTTTTTGGTTCGCCCTCGATTGCTCAGCTTCGTCGATAAAGCTTTCCTGAAGGCTTTGAGGTCCATATTGATTTGTGGGTCCACTTTCTGGATGAATTCTGTGAAAAAAAGATAAATCATTAGTCATATAACTACATGACTGAATAAATCTTTTGAGCTTTAAAGCACCCATGACCTTTGTTTTTCAGCTTGCTTGCTTTTTGTGCTATCTTTACGTGAAGACACTACTTCATAAAAGTAAAGTATTCCCAAGTAAACCACATACAGGTTTGCCGTCACTGTGATTCTCAGCTTTTTGTGGCGGATTATTTCTAAGTATTCTGATCTGGTTAACGACAACATCGCTAACAAGATAAGGCCAACTCTTTCGTGACATGATTCGCTAAACAATATACCTTCCTGTTTTGTCGGCTTGATTTCCATATTTCATCCTTTCAGAAAGCAAACCAGGATGTTCACTTAAAACCGCTCACAGCCTACAGTACAAGTTTCACACATTCCGTGAAAAGGCTTAATGCAAAGTTTTGTAAATTAGGGTGGTCGGTAATAGTGAGGGCTGTGGCTAGCTATAGAACTATGGTTTTACGTACATGGTCAGTTGTAGCATCGATCCTGAAGGAAGGTCCTTCACTGTTCCTTCCTTTTTCGTTTTTAATGCCCGATAATCCATATAATTATACCGACAATTCACGCATAGGCCTATGTATAAAAATTCGAACTCTTGACGTCACCTTTAACGTTAATTTAAGGCTTTCAAAATTTCAAATCTCGAGTGTTCGATTCCTGATCAGGACAAAACATTTTGCTCAAAAATCCCAACGGTAGTAGGCACAAGACCAAAAGTTTCGATGGGATCCCAAAGGAGGGAATTAATTGGATTTCTTCATCCGGTAAATTTTTCGCCACTTAATTTGAAACACCCTCGCCACCCGCAAATATAGGTCTACAATGCTTGTATGCGAACTTTAAGCGTATTTGACATAACGGATCCTCACATCAAATTTGAACAAAATATCTCAAAACATTCAAGAGTTATAGTGCTTAAAGACTGACGGACGGTCAGACTAATTTACGAAGTCGTAGGTTACCTGTTTCGGGCTTGAAGCGAAGTCAGTCATCAAATTCCGTTTTGGGACAGAGCCAGACGCGGCGCAAGTCTGAGGGAACACCAGTTTCAGCGGGGTCTTCCCTGGTGCCTGTTCCTTCCAGAACTGACAAATGTCCGCTTCTCAAATTTCTTCAAAGTTGGCAAAAGTTCTTTTGATAACTGCTAGGCATCTGTTTGCCTCGGTATACGTTCCTGAAAGATTGATTTTCTGCGTCACACGCAAGTAAATTCTCAACTCGGAACCTTTTCAGGCAAGGACAGGACAGAAAGAATGGTCGGATACAGACTCGTAGAACACAAAAAGGAAATTGACCACGCAAATCGGCCAAAATACTTTCCAATCAGCACAAACAGAACATTGTCTGAAAACCTTTCCCATTCACGGAAATCCTCACTCGTAAGCGAAATTACAAACATAGTTATTCGTTTTTTTAGCGAATAGGGACCAAACTAGCAGCACTGACAACATTAAGACCAGAGTTAGATCAGCATTTATCTCTATCAGGTTATTTTTTTTGGAGGGGGGTCCTTGCTGGTCGGACCTAATCCATACCAAACAGTAAGACAAGAACATAGATCAGAGTTTAAACCCTATACGCAACGATTATTTGTTTGGGGGGGGAGGGGTCGAACCCTCTGACGCAAAATATTCCATTTGGTTACAGGAAAAGGATTTCTAATAACTATTGTCCAAGATAGCTTACCACACACACAGGCAACGGAGCAAACGCTTGTCCTCGAATTCTGGCCATTCGCGTCGAAGTATCTGTTCATAAACTGAGACGGTGGAAGTCCGTTTTTGTACTGGTTCGGCCAATAGCAGTTGACAAGATCTCGTTTTTGAATGCTAGATTCAAGTGTACTTCTCTTGGACGGCACGACCCAATGCTTTTGTCCTAGAAGATCAGACTCTCATTCAGAACCCTTACTAGAATATCATAAAAGTAACCAACCCCTAAAGCAATCTTTACACTTTTAGATTTAATAAATCCTATGATTTCTAAGTATACAATATTTTTAGGGTATCACTCGAAAGCTTGTTTTGATCTATCTAAAATCAACTATAAGAATACACACACTGCAAGCGAAGGCTCTGGTACTTCGCCTCACTCCCCCCCCAAAAAAAAAAAAAAATTATTTGCTAGACTAATTTTGTGCTAGAAACCAGATCCTCACTTGGAACCCTTACGAGGGTGCCAAACCAGTAATCAACCCCTAGTGCAACCCTTACAGTTATAGCTTTATTAAATCTTGCGATTCTTATTCATAGCCCTGACTAGGGTACAATAACAGTAATCAACCCTAGAGCAATCTTTACAGTTTCTGGGATCCCAAAACGTTAGTGACGGATACCTACGACATCGCAAAAGTTGTCCGTCTGTCCGTCCGTCCGTCCGTCTGTGAGCATGATAACTCTCGAAGGGAATGAGATATTTTGATGAAACTTGGTGTGAGGATTCTTTGGGTCGAGAGTAAGGTCTAGTTCGTAGATGGGCTCTGTAGCCCTACATTTAGAGGTGGGGAAGGGGGTTAAAATTAAGGGGGAAACAAAATATTTTGAAACAGCTAATGTGATAGTCGATTATGGGGTAAGAAGACATGCTGAGCACGATGGTGGAAACCATTTTCTCGCCGGACAAGTAGTTCGCCTGGAATCCGCCCAAAACCGGAAAGTTTGTTAAAAGTAAAAGTTTTATTTGAAGTTGATTAGATGTTCGGTTTTTGGGTAAGAAGATATGCTGAACACGATGGTGAAAACAATTTTATCGCCAGACTAGTAGTTAGCCCGGAATCCGGCCGAAACCCGAAAACTTGTTAAAAGCATAAGTTTTATTTGAAGTTGATTAGATATTCGATTTAGGGAGAAGACATGCTGAACACGATGGTGAAAACCATTTTCTCGCCGGACAAGTAGTTCGCCCGGAATCCGGCTGAAACCGGAAAATTTGTCCAAAGTAAAATTTGTATTTGAAGGTGATTAGATGGCAGATTTGAGGGTAGGAAGAGACGATGAATCTGTATATGACAATCATTTTTTACCCGGACATATAGTTCGTCCAAAATCCGGTTGAAATCGGATTTTTTTTATAAGTTAAAGTTTTATTTGATGTTGATTAGATGTTCTTTATAGGGATAAGGAGATGCGCTGAATTCTTTTCTGAACTATCTTTTTTGGCTGGACAAGTAGTTCGCTCGGAATTCGGCCGAAACCGGAAATTTGGCAGAAGTAAAGCAGGAAGCTTCGATCAGTATCGTCAAAACAGATATGGCTTGTACAGGTATATCTGAACTTGATTTTCTCAGATGTATCGCCTGGCGAAGACTGGATCTGGCGTAGACAAGACCTAGTTGTCCGGGTCAAATATTAAATTTTTGTGATCCCATCGAAACCTTTGGTCTTGTTTATTTAACAAGTCTAATGCTTTATAAGAACGTTTAGGTCATCAGCAACTGTTGATAACCAGGGATTCTGTCCTGGACCAGGAAGAGGCAGCAATTAGTTGCGTTTTTGTTCGACTTTTCGACGGCTTTTTACTTTTTTTTGCGTTTTCGTAAAATGGTCCTAAGCACTGTTTGACAATTTCCCGTTTTTGTCAAAAAGGCAAACGCCGACTTTCGCCTTTTCCCTCGGCTTTTTGCAAAAAGGCAAACTTGGTAGGTGACCAAGTTGCGCTCTCCTTTTGGCTTTTTGCCTCGCGACTTTTGTGACTTTACCCAAAAATCCAATCAAGATGGATTTGACTCAAAGTGATAATCAGTATTTGGAGACTGTGTCAGATTTTAAAGATTAAAAATTTGCAGTACAAATAAAATACAAGTAAAATGGTATTTGTCAAATTTGCGTTTTTATCCAAGAAAAGCGAAAAGTCCTTAGTAGTAACGGTGATTTACAAAAACGCGAGACTGTTAAAAAAGGCCTGAAAAAGGCTAAAAGCTAAAGCCGAAAAGAGAAAGGCAAAAGCCGAACAAAAACGCAACTATTGCTTGGAATCAGTTAATACCTTAAATAAGTTACGACTTTGAAAAAAGAATCAACAGTGGTTGGTTTATTTGTGCGACCAGTTCCAGGTTTAGTATCCTAATACTAATACTAGGCTAAGCGCACTAAAATACAGATTCAAAACAAACAGCTAAGTAGTTTCTCATCGATCTAGTTTATAAAGCGTACATACCGACTACCGGCTGCTCTTCTCCACTGAAAAAAGCCACCACATATTCAGATTTCTGCTCGGACATTTTTACTTTTTCCACTCCTACTGAAGAAATCAAATAATGTTTATCCTGTCTTGTTCTGCGACCAACCACAATGCTCAAACATATGCTCAAAGTCCTCAAACGCGGGCACAGCTTAACCGCGCCGGTCGCATGGTTGTGGCTCCCGTGTCCCGCTCACTGTGTCCCAAAAGGCGTGAAGGCGAAGGCGGGTGAGACTTGACCGGAAAACAGAAATCTGACCCGAGACTAGAAGTCTTGAATTATCCCATGGGGATTTATGGGACATTCGTATATGGCACTGAACGTTCGATTCACTTTTCAAGTTAACTGAGATCGTCAGTCAGTCGTTTTATTTGCGATTCTCGGCTAACTGGGAGCGTTCGATTTATCAAAGTCGACCTGAAGGTTGACAAAAAGTTGACTTTCAACGACGGGAGAAATTGTCAGTTGTTTCAAGTTAACTAAGAAAGAAGGCGGAAGTTTCAAATATTGTGAATCATAGAGAGATTGTAGCCTACACAACCAATAGAGGCAATCCACTCGAGAGACGGAACAAATATGCAAATGTAGGAAAGAAAGGGAAAGTGATTGACAGTTGTGACTGGGATGCAAAAGATATTTGAAATGCGAAGGGGACATGCAGTAAATGCTGAAGAATAGCAAAATTGATGTCATCATTATTATGAAAATCTGGAAGGATCTGCATGAAACTTGATAGTTGGAAAGAGGGTCGTGTCTCGGATGTCCCATTTCATTTCCGAACCGGATCTGATAAATGAAAATCTGGAAGGGTTGGCTTGACTATGCGGAAGCCCCGGACGTTTGGTAACCTGGAAGGTGAAGCCTGGCTTACTTCCATGGAAACTCTTTTGCAAAAATAGAATTATACGATTTAAGGAATAGCCAAATTAACATTTCCATCAAATCCCTGGCTCAGAACGATGATCAAACGCCGATAATTTAATTTCAAAGTTGAAAGTCCTATACCTCCCAATGTTAAACTTTTTTGATCCCGTGATGATGGTGTAGCAATATCTGATTTCTCGGGTAGGGTGCATTCTCTCTATGGAGTATAAAGAGTATATGTCTTCAGATTTTCAGGCTTATCAGCGACCCGACCAAACTGACCTGGAAATAGTCATTTCCCTGATTCGACCATCGTGGCAACGGATGATCGGATCTGCATGAAACTTGATAGTTGGAAAGAGGTCGTGTCTCGGATGTCCCATTTCATTTCCGAACCGGATCTGATAAATCTGGGGGGGGGGGGATAGGAGAGGGACCGGAAATCTCGGGACAGGCTTAGAGTGATGGGAGCGGGATGAAACTTGGCAAGAAGGTCAAGCACAAGTTTTAGAGACATTTTTGACAGAAATTGACCGGATCGGCGCACTGTTGGGGGAGTTGGAGAGGGTTTCCCGGGGTTATGCTGATCGCGAGTTAGGGTACTTCCAGATGCGCTATGACGATGAAACCTGGCAGAGGTACTAGGGACTCGGATCAGATTGACTTGAAAACAGTCGTTTCCCCAATCCGAACATTGTGGGGGAGAGGGGGAGTCCGGAATATTGAGGCAAGCACGACTTTCGAACGGGGAACCAGATCTGCATGAAACTTGACAGTTGGAAAGAGCTTGTGTCTCGGATGTCCCACTTCATGTCCGGAACGGATTCGATACCTCTGGGGGAGGGATAGGAGGGGACCGGAAATCTCGATATAGGGACCGGGATGAAATTTGGTAAGAAGTAAGCATACGTTTTATATATATTTTTTACAGAAATTGACAGGATCGACGCACTTTGGGGGAGTTGGAGGGGTTTCCCGGAATTCCGGTGATCGCGAGTTGAGGCATTTCCAGAGAGGCTAGAACGATGAAATTTGGCAGGCGTATTAGGGACCCGATCAGATTAACTTGGAAATAGTCACCGGCCATCTTGGGGGGAGTGGAGGAAAGAGGAATACGGAACGTTGTGTCATGCATAACTTTTGAACGGGTGATCAGATCCCAATGAAACATGATAATTGACAAGAGGGCGCGTTTTTTATTAAATGATACAGTTTCATAATGCCCAAGGGCCTGTGGACACTGCTGGACACTGCTGTGTGGTGTTTATGTCTCTTTACAGTGTTCACATTAATGTTACTAGTTGTACACAAGACTGGTAGACGATTGTTGTATATTGGTTCTAAGGACTAATACATGTATAAGTGGCGAACGTAGACACTGGAATAACTAACAAAACGACTCAAAAGAACCATTCTCACACTCGGGACTAGCAATTTGACCCTGCTCCTCTATCCCAAGATGTTTACCGGAACAGGACACATTAGTCCGTCAAGCTTGGTCCCAAAGTATGGCCAATAAAGAAAACACATATTCCAAAGGAAGAAACCTTATCTAAGGGCACTAGAAATTCAAGTAGGCCCTAAACAAAGACAGACTTTACAGGCCCGTGATCATTTGCACCTCTACTTACAAATGAATTCCTAACCCACGTATGTCGATCTTAACCGTCAAGTGAAAAAATAAAACACTTTCGAAGAAACGATACAGTTTTATGATTGCCAAGGGCCCGTTATCATTCGTGGCTCAAGTATATGGATCCACATGCATTTTTGGCCCCCTTTAAGTGCGTATCTCAAGTGCAACGTGAAAAAAAAATACTTTGACTAAAAGATATACTGTCGCGATTCCCAGGGGCTCATGATCTTTTTTTCCTCAAGGGTGTTACTTACAAGTGAGTTCCTAACCTACTTAAAGTGCTAATCTTGACCGCAAAGTGCAAAATACACTTGTAAGAAACGATACATTTTTAAGATCCCAAGGGCCCATGATTGTTTGTGCCTCAAATATTTTGCTTACAAATCCCCCTTAAATTGTGTATCTTATCTGCAAAGTAAAAAAAGTACTTTTGAGCAAAAGATACATTCTCGTGATACCTAAAGGCCCATGATAATTTGTGTGATAGTTGTGATGTGATAACTGATAGTTTTATTAAGAAACCGAACTGTTATCGACATATTAGACAAAACGATAAGCCTTGCGTTGCTTCTCGCAAGATTTGTGTCGCATTACGCATAACGGAAAATCTTGAGCGAAATCGCAGCAGTGTGAACCAGTCGTGACACTTTGAAAGCGCAAGCATTGCTGGCGCATTTTTCTGACATTTAATTTCCCGAGGCTTTTCTTTGAGCGAATCAAGGCGCGAGCGTAGATTACAGCCAACAAACAAAAAGGAGAGGGTCAATTTGTCTTTAAATTGGGTGTGATTACGAAAACCGATAAGTAATCGCCGAATGACGCCCGTATGCAATTGTGGGAACATTTAACGACCCCCTTATCTATTGCCGGGTCTTTTGAAAAATCAACCATCCAGACACCCTGAAGATGGGAAATCGGGAGAGCAGTCGCGGAAATAGTATATCTGACCCATCCTTGTACGTCCCCAGCCACAGACTTCAAAAAGCATTGTTAAATAGATAGATTTATTGTATAAAAAGCCGACTAGGGCCATCGCAATGAGAATAAACGTGCGTACTCATTCTTTTTTGGGATCCCAAAACGTAAGTGACGGGATACCTATGACGTCGTAAAGTTTGTCCGTCCGTCCGTCTGTCTGTTAGCACGATAACTCTCGAACGGATCGAGATATTTGGTTCAAACTTGTTGTGAGGATCCTTTCGGTCAAAGTACAAGGCAAGCCCTATATTTAGGGGTGGGGGAGGGGTTTCAAATCAAGGGATGAACAAATATTTTTAAAAAGCTAATCAAATAGTCGATTTAGGGGTAAGGAGACATGCTGAATCCATGTATGAAAATTATTCATAACTTGACCAGACCTGGACATAGGACGATGAAATCCCTTGTACTTGTAGATCCTAGGGCTGGGAAATTACTTTCAAAGTTGTACCTCCCCCACCCACCCCGTTCAAGGGCAACTGGGCCCAGATTGCCAAGGAGTAAAGTTCGTTACCCGTGACAGGAATCAACAGGTATCAAGTTGAAACTTGGTAGGTTTGTGAGCATTGGAGTCTCTTTTTGCTTTTTGCGGGGCCCCAAACCCCACCCCCACTTGGTTCAGGGGCAATTGAGCCCAGATTGCCCGTTTTTTAATGTTTGCAACTTGACAATAACTGGAGATAGGGAGATGACAGTCCCTTGTTCTTTTTTGATCGGGTTGGGAATATATATGTGGAGTTGAACCACTCCCCCCCCCCCTTCCCGTTGATGAGCAAATGGGCCCAGACATGAGTAGAGTTTTTGACTGTAATTAAACTCTAAGTTGGTATAGTCGAGGCTGTTTAGGTCTAGATATGCAGTTTGATGGGTCCCGACCCACCCCCCACCCACGCTCCTGTTCCTGGGTAACTGGGAACAGCTTTCCGCTGAGTTATGTTCGTCTATGACATGTCTCAAGTTCAACTCGTGTATACTGGTGGATATTTATGTACAGATGCGGATTTTGGTGTAACAGCAACAAATAAGACCACGCGGCGTACTTTAATTATCAGTTGATAACTGGACGGTTTTGTCATATGATAGAGGATATGCCGATCTTAATGAATTGACAAGGGGGGTATCAGGCAATAAAACGATTTGGTTTTATTACACTTGTCATTACCTTGCTAATGGAAAAGAGGTTTAAAGTGTCGGACTGGCTAGCAAGATCTTCTTTGGATATGTAATGCGGTTTAATAGCTTTTAAACTGGGAAGATTTCAAATTAGGTAATTTCAGTATTTTTTGGTTAGTGGGAAGTGAAATGTCTTGGTTCCAACGCTGTTTGTCTATAAGATGCGATTAAAATTTTACATTCACACTCCACGTCTGAGCGCTTGCGCACTTGTTTGTTACTGTAAATTCACTTTGTGTCTATTTTTCGAAAAAGGTCGAGTGGAAGCACTGCCATGTACCATTTCCGGCAAAATATTCCTCACTGTTTGGGAGTTATCGGGGTCACAGACAGACGGACATTTTGGGGAAAAGGTACGATTTTTTTTTTTTTTACGAACATTAGTTTATAAACAACACTTGCATACTTTGCAACAAATGAAGGTCCTAACGACTTTCGCTGCTACTCACTAACACCAGATTTGACTGAGAAATAAGAACGGAATTTGACAACTCGTAATTATCAACCTAGCCTACTATCGACCTAGCCTGAAAAAAAAGCGACAACACACAACCTAAATTGTGAGCATTACCCATGATGAAGGTCCAGGCCCCACCCTAATAGAAAAAAAAGAAAAAAACGTTCACCCCCCCCCCCCCCTCTCACCCCCAACACTTAGTAGTTTAGTTCAATTTCGTTTTTCTTAACAGCCGGTAGATTAAATTAGTGGGACCATAAATGGGATATCATGAGTAACTGGTAAACACGTACGTTCGAATTCCTATAAGGAATTTCCTTGACAACAAAATTCCCATGGCAAAACGTCGCCGTGAAAATCCGTCTCCAAGCATTAGTTTTGTGGATCGTCTCAGTTTTCAGGCACGGTATTTGAAACCCGATGCTTCGCATTTCAGGTCTAGGGACAGACTCCTACAGACAGATCAGCTTGGTGTAAGATATTGGTCGTTTTTAACAAACACACAATGACACCGATCTTGACTAAGTGGTATGGCGGAAAAGAAGGTGAAGTATTTCTGAAGTCCTTTCCGGAACAACCTTGATCTCCTCTGCTGACCATTAGCATTTCTAGGTCGTTTACTGATATCAGTCATGTGTAGCACAGTTGAATGTAGCAAAAAAATACAATAATAAATACATAATCTCTGAGCTATTTTATTCTCTTTTTGAGATCGATGCAGACATGTGCAGATGGGGGAGGGAGGCAATGTGTCAATCATCTGTCAACTCACCACCACGATGAAGAATCCGCAGTGCTAAATTGCCTACAAGTTACTTCAATGAATACGTGAATTATTTCACGTAATTTAGATTCCTATTTTTAGACTGCCTACACCCTTCAGATTAGGTACTCGTCACCCTTGTCGTCACCATCTCCAAAGTCCTCGTACGAACACCCCGATTCTTTGAACCCTCGTCCAGCCATCTGTCAGTTGATAAAATCGTCATAAAACCACGGGATCCTTTGGGACCGCATGCCATGATTGACGAAACTTATCAGATTATAACGTCACTAAGCCGCTAAATTTCCTAAACTGATCTGCCATTGCATGACGAAGCAAAAAGGCCGTTTTCCACCAGGATCAGGGACAGTTTTCGTTTCAAGACCGCTAGCTTGTCGTGATTGCGAATAGAGAAAGCTAGATTATGGAGAGTAACCAGAATAATGACAGTCAAATATCAGCTGTAATAATTATTGATACTTTTTTAAGGCTCATCATAAACCCTTCGTATTTGGTAGAGAAAACCCGTACTATTCGACTGAATTTTTTTTTGCTCTCCTTACCTGAGACCAAAAGTTTAGATTTTTCTCGGTTTGACAAAGATGTCATACATGTACGCAACATTGTTATAACGGAAGTACTATCCATATGTCGGACATCTTAAAACCTTACGGGCATGTGGTACCCCACCTTTCAGTAATATTTGTGAGGATTTAGATTTGGGGCCGAGCTAACGAGCTCGTATCCCTGCCGGCCCCCAGTGATCAAAATATATTGTCACGAAGTATTTTCGAAATAAAAGAACTTGAACCGTACGGATAGCAACGCTCATCGAGCAAGGAAGAAACGGCAAAGGCATTTTCGGCATAGAGACTGCTCATCGAGCAAGGAAGAAACTAACAACGAAAGAATAAGAAAAACATCCGTCTGGATGAACAAGAGGTAATAATCGAAGAACCAGAACGTTTGATGACTTATAGATCGAATAAATCAATATAATCCGCGACACGCCTATATGGTTAGAATCTAACCTTCAACTAGCTGCGAGATGATAGCCCCACCATACGACGACAACTGTGTACCAAGACCAACGACATAGTGAATCCCAGGTGTCTCTGCCTGTAGGCAGGAAGACCGCTCTCAAATTAGCTGCCATCTATCTTATGTTCAGACGTGTGTGAAGTGCAATAAAAAAAGAGAAACGGAGTACTCGATCATTAAGTCCGTCAGAAGTACGTCAGATGTTCTGCTAGATTGGGAGAAATGATGTTCATCTTCATCAAGTCGTTCGACAGCGTATCTACATCCTATTCTGATTATCTGTAACAGACTGTTTAACTGATACTCTGTTGACATACTGTTGAACTTTCGGTCTGTTTTATCGATGGACATCGAAAGTTCATCCAACAGTCTGTTTTGCTCTCTCTATGAACGATCCTGTTGGGGAATATGTCAACGTACCCTGTCTGATAGAATATAACATCCTGTTAGCTGAAGCGATGGACTGTAACAGTCCGTCTAACATACCAAAATTTTTGTACGGGATATACCCTAGATGACTTATTTTTTCGACAACGTTGGTGGGGGGAGGGGGTACCAGAATTTTCCAAAAATGCTCAGATTCGATCGAAACTTGATAGTTGGTATAAAAGAAGATACTTTAGATGATCCATTTTTTTTAGTCCAAGCCGGATTCGGTGACGGTAGGGGGAGATGGAGGGAGTACCGGAAATATTGTAGCACGTCTAGGGATCAAACTAGTGGATTTATTAGGCTGTAACTTGGAAGTTTGAACAGTCATGTGCATTTGATAATCGAGACGATACCGGAACTGCTCAGAAGTGAGTGAAACAAAATATCCTACTTCTATTTCCGAACCGCATTTTTGGATGGCGGGTGTATTTTGTCACGTTCTCATCTACTTTCTTGTACTGCCTACTCGTAACAAGTGCCATATGAGCTCGTAGCTCTTGTTGAAAGCAGCAATCATCAGTATTGAAGTTGTAAATGCTATCATAACCTTGTTTGTTGGCTACTGAATTCATTTTTGTCAGATTTTTCGATTTGAGGAAACCCTCTGTGTGTAAACATAATTTTGTTACCAAGACCAGATACTTTACAAGTTTTCCGCTTGTAAACGCTGCATTCCACCTTAAATATTAGCTGCATTCGTTGTACTCCGGGCTGTCTCTAATGTTTAGTCACCAGTGTCTGGTTCTTCTCTTAAAGCGCGTTTTTTTGGTTCACCGGTGAGTTGATGAAAACCGGCTACTCCTCGCTGAAGCCGGGCTCCCGAGCAGGTTCTGGTTAGTCCGCACCGGTGAGATAAAACCGGACACTGGTTAGTTCAAAAACGGTTTATAAGACTGGTGAGAAGCCACCGGTGGATGCAAAAACGGCTTATAAGAAAAACTGGAGACCACCGGTGAGAACTCCAGTGACAAAGAACGCAGCTATTCTATGTTCGTTCTTTAATCCTAGCAACGGCAGATCAACTAGAAGGAACGGGCGGCTATCATCCTTACTAGAATTCTTTGTGTCTTGTTTCTGTCTGTCTTGCTTTGAAAGTTACCGCATAGTCGTGGGTCCAAAACGATGAACACACTTTCGCTTCCAATTTAAATTTTGAATTGCAGCTTCGTCATGCCCAACAGCTCGGATCACAAGATACCACCGGATTGAAACGGATCCTTATCTATGGCGCTACATGGGGCCTTCGTATGCAATACGGACGAGATGATTTTAAGGACTGTCCGCGCAATAGGAACTGTGAACTCGTAATGAACAGCAACGGACTAGATGTCACCTTATTTGATGCGGTGGTTTTTCACCGTCCGACCATGAAAGTAAGATAACTTCACGACCATATATGTATTTTATTTATTTTATTTCATTTATTCTAACAATGTTTACAACGGATACGTCAGCTATGATTTTTCATCAGCGATATTTCGGCCCTTCTTGGCAAGGGTCAAAAGTCCAAGGACCCTTGCCAAGAAGGGCCGAAATATTGCTGATGAAAAATCATAGCTGACGTATCCGTTGTAAACATTGTTAGAATAAATGTTTCAAAGTCAGCTTGGGCTCAAAGAATATTTATTTTATTTCATTTACCCCGCTTTTTCAAAATGGCGTGTCACAAATAAATTATTTACTCATACATTTATTTTACCATCAATTGCAAGAATTCGGATGATCAACTAGTATTTCTCGGTTTCAAAAGAAGTGTTATAGCAGAACCACTTGCTGATCTACTGGTGGGATTTTGAGTTTGAAGCCGTATTCCCTTATAAGTCTCATTTCTATCCTCTGTTTAGTATCGTGTAAGG
Organism: Branchinecta lynchi; assembly: GCA_023053575.1. Taxonomy (NCBI): domain Eukaryota; kingdom Metazoa; phylum Arthropoda; class Branchiopoda; order Anostraca; family Branchinectidae; genus Branchinecta; species Branchinecta lynchi. The sequence goes on from JAKZAP010000017.1 coordinate 7,372,466, forward strand.
GTAGGCAGTTAATATCCTCAAAGTCCGGTAAGGGGTCGGCAACTATCAAAGTTTTCAGCTAAACATTTCTTTCCTCGTTTTAGTACTCTAGCGATGTTAATTGCCTGCCACTGAGTCCGGTAAGGGGTCGGCAACTATCAAAGTTTTTAGCACAACATTTCTTTCCTCGTTTTAGTACTTTAGCGATGTTACTTGCCTACCACTGAGTGAATACTAAAACGAAGAAAGAAATGGTCGAATTAAAATAAGTTAGTTGCCAACCCATCGCTGGGATGTTCTGATACCCCTGACAGAATACTTCAAGCACAATGGACACTTCTAATGCTTTATTCTGTATTAAATGCTTCACAAATAAACGACTTCCATTAGAAGGCGCTACGAATTACCTCTCTGGCATTTCGGCGATCCAAATCTTAGGAGCTCGGATATCGTGGCAGGAAATTCAAAAACTCCGAGCAGCGCTTGATAGAAAAGGATATATTTGAGATGTCACCAGTAAGTCAAGCCGCAGATGCAGTTTACCTGATTGTTCTAGTGTGTCATCAGACTTTCCATGTTTTAAGTGCCTATTAAAAGTTTTTCTTTGTGGAATAGTGTTGTGAAGCTTGATTAACTTGCTTTATAAAATGTACCAGAATATGCAATAAGTTTATAAAAAATAACATAGCTACAAAAATCATTAAAAAACAAATAGCCTATTCAAATCTGAATTAGACAAGCTGATTTATGCATTAAATAAAGATCTACTGAGTGTTCTAAGAAACATCACTTTTATCTTTGTCCAAGTTAGTAAATTTAGCATGTACTGGCAAAAAATATTACGCTTTGAAATATCACTGAGAGGAAACTGTTGAAAAAGCTGCTTAGCTAGGGGGTAAGCATTGTTCCTAGTTGTTACAGAGTGGGATTGGGGTAGTTTGATGTGCCCATTGAACTTTAAACGAATGCAAGTTACTGACCCCTGACATGATCTATAATAGAGGAAAGGCAAGGTGTAGCTTACCAGTTCTTCCGAATCCTCAAGTTTTGATGCATCGTTCCTCTTTTTAGTTTGCCTTCACTGGTTTTAGTACGCTTGCCTGCTATTTTCGTGCACTGTGCATTTCCAAATTCCTGTTTGACAAGCTGATGATTCGGCAAGTTCCAAACGTGCAAGTTGTACAAAAGACAAGTTTTCGATTGCCTTGTTGTTGACTTTAACAATCAATCAATCAACCAACCAATTTTATTCCAGTAAAAAGTTACCATATCACAAACAACAAGACCAAAGGTGTCGATGGGATCCCAAAAATTTAATATTTGATTCAGGCAATGGGGTCTTGTCTTCGCCAGATCCAGTCTTCGCCAGGCTAATCATCAGAGAAAACCAAGTTCCGATACCTCTATAAGCCATATTTATTTTGACGATACTGACCGAGCCTGCCTAATTTACTTTTGCCAAGTTTCCGGTTTCGCCAGAATTCCGAACGAACTACTAGTCCAGCAAAAACAAAGAATTCAGGAACAAATCCAGCGTATCTCCTTAACCCTATAAAGAACATCTGATCAACTTTGAATAAAAGTTGAATCCGGTTACAACCGGATTCCGGACTAATTATATGTCCGGTAAAAAATTATTGTTATAGGGGATCGACTAAAAGCAGGAAAGGAAAGGCAAGAGAAAAGCAGGAAAGAATACTAAATTAGGAAGGGCAAACTAAAGCGAGGAAAGAATTACCAGGAATCGAGGATCCGAAAAACTGGCAAGCCTTTCCTCTGTTTAGTATCCCGTGAGGGGTCGGAAACTTATATTTGTAACAGTTCACCTTTTCCTCCTTTTAGTATTCGAAAAAACTCGCACGCTGTGCCGTGCTTTTCCTCAGTTTACTTTCTCGTGAGGGGTCGGCAATTTACATTTGTAAAAGTTCAGGCGATCATGAGTCCAGCGAGGGGTCGGCAATTAAGATATTCAAGTCCACCATTTCTTTCCTGGTTTTAGTAGCTTGTCACAGAAAGTACCAAAACGAGGAAAGAAATTAGGTATTATAAAAAAGTGGCAAGCCTTTCTTCTGTCTAGTATCCCGTGAGGGGTCAGCAATTAACATTTTTAAAAGTTCGCCTTTTGGTATTAGAAAAAACTGGCAAGCTGTGCCGTGCTTTTCCTGTGTTTAGTATCTCGTGAGGTGTAGGCAACTTACGCTTGTAAAAGTTCACCTTTTCCTCCTTTTGGTCCCTCACGGATACTAAACACCGGATAGGCTTGCCTGTTTTTTCGAATACTAAAAGGAGGAAAAGGTGAACTATAACAAATGGAAGTTGCCGACCCCTCACGGGATACTAAACAGAGGAAAGACTTGCCAGTTTTTCGAATCCTCGATTCTTGGTCATTCTTTCCTCGTTTTAGTTTGCCCTTCCTGGTTTTAGTATTCTTTCCTGCTTTTCTCTTGCCTTTCCTTTCCTGCTTTTAGTCGATCCCTTGTTATAGACAGACTCAGCCTCTCTTCTTACCTTTTAATCTGTCATGTAATCGAACTTTTGCTTTTAACAAATTTTCCGGTTTTGTTGAAACAATGTTTACAACGGGTACGTCAGCTACGATTCTTCATCAGCCGTATTTCGGCCCTTTTTGGCAAGGGTCCTCGTCAGGCTGTCAATCCTCTGGTTCAACTTCGGGGAAGGAAACAAACCTGTATTAAAAAAAGGGCCGAAATGCCGCTGATGAAGAATCGTAGCTGACGTACCCGTTATAAACATTGTTTGAATAAATGTTTCAAAGTCCGCTTGGGCTCAAAGAATATTTATTTCCGGTTTTGGCCGGATTCCGAGCGAACTAGTTGTTCGGCGAGAAAATGGTTTTCACCCCATCGTGTTCAGCATGTTTTTTACCCCTAAATCGAACATTTAATCAACAGCAAATGAAACTTTTACTTTTGACCAACTTTCCGTTTTTTGGTGGACTGCGAATCATATTTGACGGTGCAAAACGATAAGCCAACTACATTTTAATCGAGCTATATTTCGGCCGTTCTTGGCAAGGGTTCTCTTCAGGCTCAAGCCGCTCAAGCTTGAAAATAGACTTGTGGAAAAATAATTAAAGATTCTTCCTTAAATATCTGCTTTTGTGAACTTCTTCTCTGAAAAGGGGTTGGAGTTAAAGCTGGTGCTGCGATTTCATTCTGGACTCGGCTACTGTTTTTGTTGTTCGATTGGATCGTCGAAAGGGTAGAGATTCTTCTGCCTTTTGGTTTTAGAGTCACCTGTCTCTTCTTCTTCTTTCGAGCTAAGATGGACACTTGTTGGCGGCACCATTATCAGATCGACAATTTTTTTTATTTTGAAGTCAGTTTGATCGGATCCCTGATATGCCTGCCAAGTGCCATTGTGAAAATCCCCAAAACCGCCATCACCGGATTTCCGGGAAATCCTCTCTCTAAGTGTCCGGATCCAGTACAATTGTCTAAGCGATTTATCTAGAGCAGATACTTGTTCTTCCCAGCAAGTTTCACTCCGATCCCTCCATTCTAACCATTTCGTGAAATTTCCATTCTCCCCTCCCAACTCCCCCCTGGCTACCGAATCCGGTCAAGACTTTAAACGGGACATACCAGACGTATTATCTATTCAGTTGTTAAGTTTCATTACAATCCGATCACCCGTTCGAAAGTTACACACTACTCAATTTCCCGGATTCCTCTGCCCTCCACTCCCCCCAAAATGGTCGGATCGGAAAACTGATTATTTATAAGTTTGTTTGGTCGGGTCTCTGTTATGCATGCCTTGTTTCACTGTCCCAGCACATCTGGAAGTACCCTAATTCGAAAAAGTGTGACAAAAAACTCGAACCGACCGACAGACCGACAGACGGAATCGTGATCGGTATATGCCACTTGAGCCAGAGGCTGCAAGTCCCATAAAAACTCGACACAATGGCCTGGGAAGACTTCCCTTCCTGGGTCAGATCATTTCGGGGAGTTGAGGTAGAGGGAATCCGGAAATCACTGACTTCCGTAGGTTGCGAACAAATGGTCCGATTCAAGTGAAACTTTATGGGTGATAAGAACTGATGACCTACGTATGCAAAGTATGGGTCCAAATCCCTTGCAGCAATGGTTGTGGGAGTTGCGGGGAGGGGTGGTCAGAAAACCTTGTGACATGCACAGAAACCAAACAGATAGGCCGAATGGGGTACAAGTTGGACAGTACTAAGTTTATGCGGCCTATATACATTTATCATTTGGCGTCCGAACCGGATCCGACCAAAGTAGGAGGAGGATGAAGCAGAAACCGGAAGTTTGAAGATATGCTTCGATTCGAGTTAAAACTGATGGAGAGAAGAGGCAATTTTAGGGAAGCGAAGTGTATGTATCCGAGTTGGATTTGGCCACAGTGTGGGGAGTCCCGGAAATGTTGTGGCTCGCATAGGGGTTAAACGAGTGGAGTGATTTGCATGAAAATTGGAAAGTAGAGAGATCGTATGCCTAAGATGACATATTTTAGGGTCCGGACCGGATCCGAGCACGGTTGGAGAGGGTACCGGAATTTCCAGAAAAATGCTCAGATTTACTTTCTCGTTTCTCGCACCACCTACTCGTAACAAGTGGCATATGAGCTCGTAGCTCTTGTTCTCTTTACGGATCAACGGTGAGTGAAAATTCAGAAATCTCGTGCGAAGAGCAAAGGAGGTCCGATCTATGTTGAACCATGTAATAAAATTTTGTAAAATTACAAATTTTCAGTGAACAGGATAGGAAAGACTGGAATCAAAAGAAGCGTGGCCATAGTTCCCTCTACGCAGGAAGTGTTAAGTGAAGCATGTAATCGTTGCCTATACTCTTCCAGGAGCTTTATTGAAATTGAATACCTTGGTGGGAATACCTTATACCCACCATTAACATTTCAGATGAACCCTCCAAACATCACTCGGCTGCCTAACCAACGATACATATTCTTCTCAATGGAACCCGCGGTTCACATGCCAACCCTCAAATCCTACAAAAACTTCTTCAACTGGACCATGAGCTTCCGGACGGATTCGGATTTTTACCTCCCCTTCGGAGCCGTAGAAAGATTGTGGGAGCAGCACCAGGGAGTTCAAGTGGATTACTCAGAAAACAAGACGAAAATAGCCGCTTGGTTTGTTTCAAACTGCAGGACTTCCGGCAGACGAGAAGAATATGTTAAAAAAATGCGTCAATATATCCAAGTGGACATTTACGGAGATTGCGGAAATAAGACCATACCACACAGGAATAAGGACGTCGGCCGCGAAAGCAATGCAAAAATAGCAGGAGAATATTTCTTCTACCTTGCTTTCGAAAATTCTATTTGCGAGGAGTACATATCTGAGAAGCTATTCCACACTATCGAGAACAATATCGTCCCCATTGTCTACGGAGGCGGGAACTACTCAGAGTTGCTTCCAAGCAAAAGCTTTATCGACGCTTTAGCCTTCACACCAAAAGAACTGGCAACCTATCTGGAGTATCTAAGCAAGCACACAGACGAATATAACGAGTACTTCAAGTGGAAAACGGAGTACGACGTCTTGACGCTCGAGGACACGAATAAGATCGCGTTTTGTGACTTGTGTGAAGCCCTGCACACAAATCAGACGCATGTAACGAATGGAGAAATTGATAAGTGGTGGTTCGGTCAAAAGAAGTGTCAACGGAACTACAAGTTTAAAGATGATAAATGAGTCAATACATTCTTCTTTGACTAATTCTCTATCTTAAGGACTAACCTTAAATTTGTTTTTAGCAATGGGACTTCCAAATTTAAAGATGATTGGTTGTTATCAGATAGGTAATGCTAAGAGCCAAATGTTTCATTTTTTTTTTGTTATATAAAGAGTTGTATTAGATTCATTTTACTTCGTCTGCTACTTCATCTTTGATTCTTTTGGATACTTCAACCGGTCCTTAAAGAAATGCAGAATTGTTGCAACACTAACAGTAACGTATTTTTTACGTTTGAGGGTGCAAAGCAAAAGACAACTGGGCAAAAGATTAGAGATTTGTTGAGTGTCCGAATTTGTTGATCCATCAGCTCTAAATTCAATAATTTATTGGTTTATAAGAAACATGGTTTGTTTTCTTTATTTTCATGGCACTTGCCTTCTGGCCAAGTGGACTTGACCACTTGGAAATAGTCACTTTCCCGATCCGACCGTCGTGGGGTGAGGGAGGGGAGCCGGAATGCGGAATTTAGTGGCACGCATAACTTTTGAACGCGTGGTCGGATCTTAATGATACTTGATATTTGGAAAGACATCATGTCGCACATGTCCATTTTAAGTCCGGACCGAATCCGATGAGTGTGGGGGGGGGGGGGTCGGAGGAGGAACCGGAAATCATGTGACGCGCGTAGAGTGAAGCGATCGGGACGAAACTTGGTGGGAGGAACAAGCACAAGCCCTAAGTACACCATTGACAGAACCGGACTGGATTCGTGCACTTTCGGAGGATTTGGTGGGGGGTTCCGGAATTCCGGTGATACGGAGTAAAGTTATCTCCAGGTGGGCTAGGACAATGAAACTTGGCAGGCGAATCAGGGAACCGACCAGATTAACCTGGAAATAGTCAACTTCCCGATCCAACCATCGTCGGGGGAGTGGAGGAAGAGGAATCTGGAATCTCGAGGTATGTATAACTTCCGAACGGGTGATTGGATCATGATGAAACTTTACATGTAGAAAGACCATATGTCTCGGATGTCCCTTTTCAAGTTCGGACCGGATCTGATGAAGGTGTGGTGTGTGTGGGGGGGGGGGATTCGGAAAACTTTTGACACGCTTAAAGTGGAGCGATCGGAATGAAACTTGGTGGGAAGAACAAACACAATCCCTATGTACATCAGTGACTGAACCGGACATACCGGACAAGATTCGGGCACTGTGGGGGAGTTAGAGGGGGGGGAGGGGTAGCCAGAATTCCGGTGATCACAATTTAAGGTACTTCCAGACGTGCTAGGACGATGGATTGAAAATCAGAGACTTCACATGATTGGCTTAGAAATAGTCAGTTCACTGATCCTACCATCGTGGGAGGGAGAATCCTGAATCTTGAGGTATGTATAACTTTTGAACTGATGATCGGATCTTAATGAAACATAATATTTGGAAAGACCTCGTTTCTCAAATGTCCTATTAAGGTCCGGATGTAATCCGATAAATGTTCGGAGGAGGTGGAGGGCAGAATCGGAAATCTTGACACGCTTAGAGTGGAGCGATTGAGATGAAACTTGATTGGAAGAACAAGCACAAGCCCTAGATACATCAGTGACGAACCGGACCGGGTTCGGGCACTGTAGGGGTTTCGCGCTCCCGGTGAGTTCATCATCATTTTTGCTTCAACAGTTCTGATTAAAATGATCACAACAACCCACAAATTCCTACTTTCATCCTCTGACCCAGCCTCGCAAGTGCCATATGAGCTTTCAGATCTTGCTAAGATTCAGCCGAGCCTCCTGGGCGACGGGAACTGGAGATATATCGCTACACGTATGTATGTTATAAAGTTGTATGTATTGTGTAACTTAATGGATCTGAGCGAAAAGAGTTCATCTCTCTACTCAGTGGTCATTTTCATATATTTCCTGATAGTAAAAAATTTATTGACATCACTGCAGAGCCTGTCCTCCCTCTTTTTATGGCACTTGCCCTTCGGCCAAGTGCCATATAGCAATCGCAATTTCTGTCCATCCGTCGGTCTGTCGGTCTGTCCAGGTTTTGCTAGTTCGGGCACTTCCACATAAGCTAGGACGATAAAACTTGGCAGGCGTATCAGGGACCCCAAATGATTAAGTTGGAAATAGTCACTTCCCCGATCCGAGCACCGTGGGGGGAGTGGAGGGAGGGGGATTCCGGAACCTTGAGGTATTTTTAACTTTTGAACGGGTGATCGGATCTCGATGAAACTTGATATTTGGAACGACCTCATGCCTCAGACGACCCACTGAACGACCCACTGAGACGAAACCACATCCGGACCGGATCCGGTGACTTTTGGGGGGAGCTGCAGGGGGCAACCGGAAATCTTGGGAAACGCTATGAGTGGAGGGATCGAGATGAAACTTGGTGGGAAGACACCTAGCAAACACTAGATACATCATTGACATAACCGAGCCGATTCGGGTACTGTGGGGGGAGTGGAGGGAGGGGGAATCCGGAATCTTGAGGTATTTATAACTTTTGAACGGGTGATAGGATCTCGATGGAACTTGATATTTGGAAAGACCTCGTACCTCAGACGACCCACTTAAAATCTGGACCGGATCCGGTGACTTTTGGGGGGAGCTGCAGGGGGCAACCGGAATTCTTGGGAAACGCTATGAGTGGAGGGATCGAAATGAAACTTGGTGGGAAGACACCTAGCAAACACTAGATACATCATTGACATAACCGAGCCGATTCGGGCACTGTGGGGGGAGTGGAGGGAGGGGGAATCCGGAATCTTGAGGTATTCATAACTTTTGAACGGGCGATCGGATCTCGATGGAACTTGATATTTGGAAAGACCTCATGCCTCAGACGACCCACTTAAAATCCGGACCGGATCCGGTGGCTTTTGGGGGGAACTGGAGGAGGCAACCGGAAATCTTGGGAAACGCTATGAGTGGAGGGGTCGAGATGAAACCTGGTGGGAAGACACCTAGCAAACACTAGATACATAATTGACATGACCGAGCCGATTCGGGCACTGTCGGGGGAGTGGAGGGAGGGGGAATCCGGAATCTTGAGGTATTTATAACTTTTTAACGGGTGACTGGAACTCGATGAAACTTGATATTTGGAACGACCTCATGCCTCAGACGACTCACTTAAAATCCTGACCGGATCCGCTGACTTTTGGGGGGAGCTGGAGGGGGCAACCGGAAATCTTGGGAAACGCTGTGAGCGGAGGGATCGAGATGAAACTTGGTAGGAAGACACCTAGCAAACACTAGATACATCATTGACATAACCGAGCCAATTCGGGCACTGTGGGGGGAGTTGAGGGAGGGGGAATCCGGAATCTTGAGGTATTTATAACTTTTGAACGAGTGACCGGATCTCGATGAAACTTGATATTTGGAACGACCTCATGCCTCAGACGACCCACTTAAAATCTGGACCGGATCCGGTGACTTTTGGGGGGAGCTGAAGGGGAGAACCGGAAATATTGGAAAACGCTATGAGTGGAGGGATCGAGATGAAACTTGGTGGGAAGACACCTAGCAAACACTAGATATATCATTGACATAACCGACCCGTGCCTACTCGTAACAAGTGCCATATGAGCTCATAGCTCTTGTTTATCATTTGAAGTATCACTACTTTCAACTATTCCTTTTTATGGCACCTGCAGCCTCTGGCTCAAGTGCCATATACCGATAGAAATTCCTTCTTTTGGTCAGTCGTTCGGTCGGTCGATCCGGATTTTCTGTCACACTTGTTCAAGTTAGGTTACTTCCAGATATTCTAGGAAGATAAAACTTGGAAGGCGTATCAGGGACCCGACCAAACTAACCTGGAAATAATCAGTTTCCCGATCCGACAATGCTATTCCAGATATGCTAGGCACATGCACATCGGGGACCCATAACTTGGAAATAATCAGTTTATCTGATCCGACCATCTTGGGGGGGGGGGGGGAGTTTGGAAAATTGAGTAGTAACTTTTGAACGGGTGATCCGATTGGATTGAAACTTGATAACTGGAAAAAGGACAAATCTCTGATGGTCCGGACCGGATTCGGTAGCTACGGGGAGTTGGGGTGGGGAGACCGGAAATCCCAAGAAACGGGTAGAATTAAGGAATCGGAGTGAAACTTGCGGGGAAGAACAAGCAACTGCCCCAGGTAAATCGTTCACACAATTGGACTGGATCCGGACCCTTGGGGTTGGGGTGGGGGTGGTGGTGGAGGGGAGATTACCGGAATTCCGGTGATGTCAATTTTGGGGATTTTCGCGGCGAAACTTGGGAGGCATATCAGGGACACGACCAAACAAACTTGGAAACAATCAGTTTCTCAATCCGACCATCTGGGGGGGGGGGGGTGGAGGGCGGGGAATCTTAGTGTGTAACTTTCGAACGGGTGATCGGATTGGAATGAAACCTGATGAGTGAATCAAGGACATATTTCTGATGTCCCATTTGCTCCGGACCGGATTCGGTAGCTATGGTGGAATTGGGGTGGGGGAGACCGGGAATGGGAAGAAAAAGCATCTGCCCAGATAAATCATTTACATAGTCGGACTGGATCCGGACCCTTGGGGAGGGGGGGGGGGGGGGTGGAGGGGAGTTTCCCTCAATTCCGGTGATGTCAATTTTGTTGATTTTCGAGACGAAACTTCGGAGGCATATCTGGGATCCGATCAAATTGATTTATAAAGACAAATTTACTCTATCTAATAGTCGCGGGGGAGTGGAAGGAGGGGGAATCCGGAATACTGAGTTATGCGTAACTTTGAAACGGGGGATCGGATTTGAGTGAAATTTAAGAACTGAACAGAAGACATTTCTTGACGGAAAATCTCCACGTTGAATGCCAGTTTACACCTCGAATCTAGGACGAAACGGAGTTTTAGGTAGCGAAATGCGGGCGAAAGTATAGCGAGGACGAATATTGAGAGCAAATTATACTTCGACCCACATTTTCTCTGCGAATATGAAGGCGAAAGAGAGGGAGATCTCGTGTTCGCTACCGTGTTTGGTAAAGGGCGAAGGCAGATCGCCCTTTAGGCAAATACAGAATTTGAATATTTTGAACACATTACTAAGGGTCCCAAAGGGTCGGAGCCCAGGAGCCAGAATTTTTTTTTAGATTGCAAAAAGTCATATTTTGTCAGAAAGGCTTTCTGACAAAATACATTTCATTTAAATGTACATTTCATTTAAACATTTTGTTGGCAAAAATTGAGTTAGTGCAAAATGAGGTCAGGTAGGCTACCCCTCCTGTCCCTGCATTGTACAAGCAAATTCTAGTCTAGTGTAATGATTAGTGAAATGTTCATGCAATTCTACTTACCCTATTTGGGAAATACAAAATCTTTTTATTAGGATAGAACGGCCATTCTTAGATAGAAGGTTACTGATTCCAAGGAGTAAGGAAGGATTACCTCAGATAAGTAATAGGTGGGAAAGGTTTGTCGAATGTTGGGCCGTAACCACAAGGTTGAGAGAGACCAGTAATTTAATTAAACACTGTATCTCACACCAACCCTGTAATAAAGGTGCCAAGACATTGCTAAAGGCGTTCCATCTGATGTAACAGTTGTTGTTGATGGAAATTGGGCAGCCACTATCACTACACAAGACACATCACTAGCAGACGCGACGTTCTGCCATACTAGTTTGTTCTTGGCACTGCAGAGACTTCTTTTTCTTTGTTTATTTGGTACAGTTTTTATTTATTTGTAGGCCCTATGCTGCTGGCTGGCTTCTGGTGTTGTTGCCAGTTCGAGGCACCATAGAGCTATCACAATAAGACCTAAGGTTTCGATGGGATCCCAAAATTCTAATATTTGATCCAGACAACTGGGTCTTGTCTTCGCCAGGCTAATCATTAGAGAAAATCAAGTTCAGATCTACCTCTATTAGCCATATTTATTTTGACGATAGGCTACTGACCGAAACTTCCTGCTTTACTTCTGTCAAATTTCCGATTTGGGCCGAATTCTGCAAGGGTTGAGTGAGTTTGTAGGCACTAGCTTACTTAGCATCAATGCGGCGAAGAGTAATTTTGTTCTGTTTAGGCTGACTGGTGTATTGCCAAATCTTCCCAGTGCAATAACAATAATTGGTGTTGTACTCAAGCAGGTTGAAGAAGTGTGGTACCTAGGATTAATTCTTGATCAGATCAGAACCTGAGCTGGAGAAGACACGGTGATGTGGTTGCATGTAAGGTAGCGTCTGGGATTGGGATTTTAAGACGTTTTCAACATTTTTTACCCTATTATCTTTTAATTCTTTTCTATTATTCTTTGATTGCGCCGTATATAAATTATGGATGTATGATTTGGGCTAGTAGTTTTACGTGCAATTTCAAACGAGTGCAGATTCAGTAAGACAAAGCAGTGAGATTAATTGGTAAGTATGGCATGGGAGTCTCAAGTACTGAGTAAATGTTTAGGAAACTTAAGATTTTGAAGGTAAAACAAATTAGAGATTTCCAAATTGGTATTTTTGTGTTTCAGAGTCTGAACGGTTTTGCACCTGATGTTTTTAGTAATTTTTTTCGTTTAATTCATTTTATCATGGACATGCTACGAGGCATGCTGGAGACCTGTTAAGTCAGCCGAGAAGTATGGTTCATTCTAACTATGTAGCAAGGCATTTAGGTACGGTGGTCTCGAATACTTTCCAGACTCAATTCGAGAAGCGCTACCAGTATCAAACGCTAATTGCTTATAACCCATATGTATGAATCTATTGTAGAGATTCGAGTATTTGCATGTTTCATCGCTAAAACCACATTTGAGTGGTTCTTCAGGATATTTATCCCCATTAATTCTAAGTTCTATGTCTATTAAACTCATATGATCAAACACCATATTATTCATTAATTGATTGTTATGCTTTTCATTTTTCTGTAGCATTACAACTACTTTTGTTGGATAGTTTCTCTCAGAAATAACTTTCCACTTTTGTTCCTTATTTTGACTAACATCACTTTTATAAGTATTACATGCTTTCCACATCAGATTATGCTTTCTATCCTTTGCCAACCCCTTTTCCATTTCACTCAACATTTCAGTACTAGGAGCCACAATAGGGATCTTCCAGGATAAATACTCGATTACTACTTTCAAATTAGTATTTCCATTTCTTATAATCATGTTGTTATCATCATTTCTTCTTAGAAATATTTTATGCGATGCACCTCTGAAGAATCGTTTGTTTCCTTTCAAAAATCCAAACAATTCTGATAGTGGTAAGTACATATTTACTGATTTATTGCTCTTTGTTCGGTTATATCTTTTTTCAAACCCTTTATTATAATTATTATCATTTCTCAAAGTGACTGTTCCAGTGCCTGCTACTGCTGCATTTGAAGTAAACGAAGCAACTACAGGATTGGTATCTTTTCCTTGATTATAATCTTTATACCAGAAATGATTTCTTGCTGCACTTCTAGAATAATCATCAGAGTATTCAATCAACTTCGTAACAATTGTTGTAATACCAACATGATTAATTTTTTCCTCCGATTCATCGTTTATTACATACTCAGCGGTACTGAATAAATTAAATCCATTATAGAAATAGCAACATAAAAAAAAAAACAGGAAGGCAAAAGCAACAAAAACAGGAAATCTCATTGCGCATTAGTATTCACATCACAAAACATTTCCTTGCGGAGATTTTGCAGGCCTCGTTGGCGTAGTGGTCTAAGATGCTGCAAATCTTAGATTAACCACTGAATCAACGATGTCGTGAAATCGAATCCCACCATCAACTTGAGGTTAATGGTGAGCGATGGCGAACAAAAAAAACTCAGAAGGTTTCCTCCCCTCGCGGGGCATCCCAGACTCACAAAAAAAAAAATAAGACGACAAATAAACATCTTCAAGTCTGGTGTGGGAGGTTTTGCAAAAAATTTATATTTTTGGCAATTTCTCTTTACTTTTTATAGATTTATTACAATATTTATAACCATTCAGACGGATTTGTTTCATGTATTTTTTGCGAGGAAAAAATCTAAACGTTTTACGCATTTCGGTTTCACGCTGAATTACCTCCTCAATTGTTAATTGCCCGCATTTTAGCAACGACAGCAGCTCAGTATAGAAATTGTAGTTTGTTCTATATTCTGCTTTTTTATCAGCAATGTCTAACTGCTTTTCAATTATTTCAATAATGAGAGCACCCAGACTTAACGATGCAAGAGGTAATAGAAGAAAAGCGCTTAATCCGGCCATGGAGAAGAGGAATTTGGATAAAAGTAAGCAATTACTAACATTATTGTAATACTTGTAGCTTCGTCGATAAACATACATTTTCTTTTCTAATTCTTCCATTTACAACATCAATAAATTGTTTAAAAAATTATTTGTTGATGGGCAAGAGCTATAATTTCAGCTTTAAGAAACCGGATTCAGACTAAATGACTTCGAAAAACTGACGCCATCTGGGTAACTTTTACAATATGATTTTCTTGATCTTTTGCTTCAAAGTTCGAATATAGAAAGCGTCTACCTCAACATTGACGCCTTGTGCAGCAAAGTTGGAGATATAGATAGCGCCTACCTCGTGTAATGCATACCGATCAAATGATTTTCTTCACATCTAAGTTTTCTCAATCGAGAGAAATTCATTTATAAAAAAATTTCCCTAATAAATGATGAACATTGCAGAAGAGATCCAACGTTTTAAAAGGATTAAATCTAACAACGAATCGATTGTACAAAACTTACTGCAATACACGTATAATGAACTGCAAACGTATGAGAAACTTAAAAATATCAAAACAAATGGAAGAAAGAAAAACGAAATAACAAGTAGTATTATAAATTAAATAAGAATATTTTACTATCTGAAGATTTAATTAATAGAGACGAAAGGATCCATATTAAGAATAAACCGTCCTACTAAAAGCCAGAACCGAAATTAAGAATAGTTCTGGAAGATGAGATAAAAGAAAGTAATATCACTATTAGAAAAATAAAGCAAGAGAAAACAAAAATAAAGGAAAAAGTTACAAGTATATTGAAAAGATTTCTAAAAACCAAAAATCTGTCTATTACCGGAAACCGAGATGAAGTACTAAAAAGGGTTAGAGACTACAAAAAGAATAATATTGAAAAACATGAAGAATCTATACAGAAAAATAAAAATTCATAAGAACTCAAGTAGAAAGGAGTGATCACAATAGAGACAAAGTAATTGATTTATCCACTCTCTTTATAAATAAGAAACAAATCAAAGAAGAAAAATCTATTCCTGATTATTTGTTTAGAACGGAAGAAGAACAACAACCTACTATTTTTAGCGAAAGTGAAAATATGTATACTGTAAATGTTTCAATTCAAGGTAATGGAGTTGATGAACATACTCTTATTAATTTTACTTTCGCAGATTCACAACGAAGAATGATTGAAAGTTATCAGTACAGAGTTCAGTTTTTAACTCGTGTTATTTTCCATCGGCAGGAAAATTACGAAGAAGTAGTTCTTGATTGCACCTCCGTAGGCGCTTAGGGCATCCAAGAAGAGCCGCCAGTCGTCTCTCATAAGGGCCGCTGCCCATACATCTTCCCATTCGGGCTGGATAGACAAATTGATATTCTGAAGATCGGATTGGTGTACGACGAGGAGTGTTCTTCGGTCGCCCTCTTCGTCTGGATCCCCCGGATGCCACTGCAGGATAGCGTTGGGGTGTCTGGTGCTTCTCATCCTGATTGTATGGCCCAGATACCTCCAGCTGCGGATCTTGATGACTTCAGTAATACGGGGTTGCACTGTCATCTGGCGAATCTGTCAGCTGGCGAAACTCTTTCTGTCCAGTGTATGTTTAAGATCCTCCTAAGGCAGGTGTTTTCAAAGGCCAGAAGACGTTTCTCCAGCTGTTGGCTGAGGTGCCACGTCTCGGACCCGTACAGAAGTACGGAAAGAACGTTGCTGTTGAAAAGTCTCAGCTTGAGTCTAAGGGAGTACTTCTTGCTCCTCCATATCTTCTTTAGCCGATTGAAGACACCGCTGGCCTGACCAAGTCTTAGCTGGACCTCCCTTGCACAAGCTCCAGTGTATTCAACTGTACTGCCGAGATATCGGAATTCAACGACCTGTTCGACTTGCTGGTCCCTACAGCGTATATCTAGCGGAGATCCGCTGCTCGCCATATCCTTCGTTTTGGGGATGTTTATTTTCAGTCCGAACAGTTCAGCTGTTTCACTGGTCCTTGTGAGGAAGTCCTGCAGGACTGAAGCTCCATGGAGCTTCTGTTTGCAGGTCTCCATTGGGTTGATGTCATCGGCAAAGTCTATGTCTCCTACTTTTCTGCCATCCCTGTTGTCAATGCCGTATCCTTCACATCTTCTTAGAACGTAGTCGATGATCAGGACGAACAGCAGCGGAGACAGAACGCAGCCTTGCTTCACGACCGTCATAATTTGGAAGTATCTGGTGTTGCCGTCGCGGGTACGGACACAGCATTCCGTGTCTTAGTAAAAGGCTACTATCAGGCTTACGAGTTTGTCCGGTATGCCATAGTACCGGAGCACTCTCCAGAGTGTAGCACGGTCGATGGAGTCAAAGGCTTTTTCGAAGTCTATGAAGACTAGGTAGAGCTTTTTTCCTCCATTCGTTGCACTCTTCTAGTAGCATTCTTAGCACGAATATGAGATCCGCACATTAACGGTTTGGGCGGAAGTCAAGCTGTTCTTCGCGGAGGTGTTTGTCGACTGCTGGCTGTATGCGGTTCAGCAGGATGGTGGCCAGGGGCTTGCCAGGAATGGAGAGCAGGCTGATCCCTCGCCAGTTTTCAAACTTAGTGGAATCGCTCTTTTTAAAGATTTTGACTAGAGTACTCCTTGTCCACTGACGGGGGACCTTTTCGGTTTCCCGTACCTGGTTAAAGCACAACTCTTACTACAAATGATCTTTTCCCTATGAAAAGAATCAGAATTTTTTTTTTTTGAAGTACCATTACTGTCCACCTAAAACTAGCGATTCTCTTGTTAGCGCTTGTCGACTACATCCAGCCTTCCTGCTCTCCGACGCGGCGGCTGGGCGCAAAATATTTGAAAACTGAACGTGTCTTGGTCAAAAAGTGGGAAAACTAAGCAAATAAAAGAAGTAATAAACAGAAGATTATCACATCTATATATGTGCAAGAGTTGTCACCGGACGTTGAAGACTCCGGCAAACTTTTCGTTGGATCACGGGAAAAGCCGAAAAAAGCGCGAAAAAATCGTAGTTACGAAACGAAACAACGGAAAAAGGTGGGGATTTTAGAAGCTTATAATTCCACATCGGAGCTTAAGTATATTATAAAAGGCAGAATAGGCAAGAGGGGTCCTTTAAAGAGTGCCATCCAAACTGTTAGGCAGGCGTTTACAGACCACTTCAGCATCTCAGATGCGATACGGTCTTCCCCGGGCGACTTGCCGTTTTTTAGCTTCTTTAGGGCACCAGTGATTTCGGCTGAACAGGGTGGGTTAGAGCTTACTGCTCTGATTAGCCGGCCGCTCGGATCTCTTACAGGTCCGTCCACGCAAGGCCGCTTTCCGATGATCTCGTTCGTGGTTTTGTAGAAAGCTCTCGAGTCCCTTGTTTTTGATGCCTCTTCTGTCATCTGAGCTTTCATCTCTATAAAATGACGCTTGTCCCTACGGGCACTTTTCTTCATGAGTTTGTCCCGTTTCTTGTACTCGTGCTCAAGAAATACGGCGTCAGTGGCAATATTTAAGAAAAGATACGGCCGACCTTTTAAGGCTACAGCAAGCCTCGAGAACGTATGCTCAAAAATAAGTCGCTGGACTTCTGCTGTTTTCGACGAGCAGGAGGGCAGAGACAAAAACTGAAAAACTGTCAATTTTTCCGTCGTCCCGCTGAAAGTACAAGTAGAAGACTAGACATTCTTTGGCCAAATGCAAAGCCTTACTTGAAATATGATGCTGAAGTGTTTCCGAGGTCAGAAACTTAAAAAAATCCTTCACTTGGATAGCCTTCGTGATAATAATGAAAGAAGTACAGAATACTTCTAACCTTGTATGGGATCGACTAAAACCGGGAAGGGAAGGGAACACGAGAAAAGCAGGAAGGCAAACTAAAACCACGAAGGGTATACTAAAACGAAGAAGGGCATACTAAAACGAGTAAGGATGTCACCAGAATTCAAGGCTGCAAAAAACGGAAAGCTGCACTGTTCCCTTCATCTGTTTAGTATTCTTCGAGAGGTCGGCAACTTTTTAAACTCCAAGTTCACTGAAACGAGGAAGGAAATGTTGGACTTGAAATATCTTAATTCCTGACCCCTCGCCTACTGTCAGAACGAGAAATGAAAGGTTAATTAAAATTTTGATAGTTCCCGACCCCTCACCGACACCAGGAAAGTTGCCGACCCCTCGAAGAAATACTAAACAGTAGAAAGGGAACGGTGCAGCTTTCCAGTTTTGTGCAGCATTGAATTCTAGTAACATCCTTCCTCGTTTTAGCATGCCGTTCCTGTCTGCTTTTCTCGCGTTCCCTTCCCTTCCTGATTTAGTCGATCCCTGTAATTTGGAATCGAACGATATGCTACACACCCTGCTATTGGGGGTGGTGTGTGCAATATTTTTTGTTTTATGCAGCTTTTTTCGAAGGGTATTGGGGTACCCCTAGCGGTTTCAGATTTCATACCAGCCAGGCGGGGGTGGGTGGGTCTTTTTTCCGAAAAAGGCCAGATTTTAGGCTAGGGGTCCTCAGATTTCATACCAGTCCCCCCCGACAAATACTATGACTATTTCGGTGAAGATGCTTCAGGACATTTTGTTAAAACAATTACAGATGTATCCACAGAAATTGTAAACAAATATGAAAGCAGACAAAGAAACCACAGTTATACCGATGCAGAAATTGCAGAAAAATTAAATAAACTAATAAAAAAGACTTGTCATATCTGTAAAACTGAAATTACTGAAAATCCCCATTTTGATCACAACCACATGACAGGAGAATATAGAGGATTTGCTCATGCTGACTGTAATATGACATACAGGATTCCCAATCATATCCCGGTAGAAATGCATAATTCATCAAAATATGATTCTCATTTATTTGTAAGAGAATTGATACCTGATAACAGAATTTTTGAAAGTACAGAAAGTTTCATATCATTCTCGAAATCAGTAAGTATTAGAGAGACGGATACGGAAATAAAATATGAGATCCGGTTTATAGATTCAATAGATTTATGGCTTCATCTTTAGACAAACTATCCGCAAATTTAGCAAAATGTGATTGCAAAGTATCCTGTAATCATCTCAGAGAGAATTTCAAGTTCACGGATTCAAAGAAATAATTAAAAAAGGGGTATAACCCTACGAATTCGTAAATAGTTTCGATAAAATGAATTGTACAAAGTTACCACTTATAAAGCTTCTATTCTAGGTTGAAAGGGAAAGGTATTGACAAAAGTGATTATAAAAGAGCGGTATCTCTATATGGAGACAATTTAACTGTGAAACATTACTTGATTATACCAAGTTATACCTGAAAAGTGATGTTTTAATATTGTAGGATGTTGTAAAGAATTTCAGAAATGTTTGTCTACATAATTATGATTAGGGTCCACTTCATTACTTCTCTGCTCCTGGATTAACATGGGATTCTTTCCTAAAACATTCGAAAGTAGAACTAGCGTTATTCTCGAAAGAAGACGTGTATACATTCTTTGAAAAGGGGCTAAGAGGTGGTGTATCGCAATATATAAAGAGATACGCAAAAGCTAATAATAAATATATGAGCGATTATAACAAGAATAATCCATCTAATTATTTAATATATTTGGATAAAAATAATTTATATGGGTGGGCAATGGCACAAAATTTACCAGCGAATGACTTCCAATTCATTTCAATATCGGACGATTTGAAAGAAAGGAATGAATACGAATCATTCGAGTATTACAGCCATCTAAAAAATCATATTAAGTTGGTGATTAAATTACAGAATATGGGTGCTATATATGAAGTAGATTTTGAATATCCAAAAGAACTATACAAATTACACAAAGATTTACCATTAGCACCCGAACATTTTAATGGTAAGCTTTGTACCACATTATTAGATAAGCACAACTATGTAGTTCACCACAGGAGTCTAGAATTCTATTTACAAAAAGGTTTGATATTCAAAAGAGTACACATAATACTAGGATTCACTGAAAGTGCTTACTTAAAGTTTAACCGAAAAGGGCTAGGACACGACAATCTAGTTATCCATCACTTGTTCACTTAAATAATCTTGAAAACCCGATGAAAAAGCGTTAGTTTGTTTTCCTGATATTTCCAGTTAAGCGATTATACCACTGTGCTTGCCGATTTTCCCATTTTTGTGACAGCTCTATGGTGCCTGGAACATTTGGCAACAACAACAGCAACACACAAATAAATAAAGTGGCGACTAAATTGTGACGGAATTCCATACAAACGTGATCATGTACCAAATAAACAAAAAAGTGTCTGCTAGTGAGTTGTCTTGTGTATTGATATTGGCTGCCCGATTTTCATCATCAGCAACTGTTGCATCAGATGGAACACCTTCAGCAATGTCTTGGCACCTTTATTACAGGGTTGGTGGGAGATACAGTGTTTAATTAAATTACTGGTCTCTCTCAACCTTGTGGTTACGGACCAACATTCGACAAACGTTTCCCACCTATTACTTGTCTGAGGTAAATCCTTCCTTATTCCTTTGAATCACTAAGAATGGCCGATTCAGTCAGGATTCAGGGGGACTGTATGGCCTAACATTGTCGGAACCACTCTAATAATAAGATTTGTTTTCAAAAATATGGAAAGTAGTCAGTAATCACTAGAATTTGGTCGTATCAATGTACAATGCAGGGAAAGGACCTGACCTGATTTTACACTAAGAGCGTGTTCCATCCTACTTACTGTAGTTACCACGCAAGACGTCACAAATTCTGGTTTTTTGCCGTCAAGGCTGGAACGATTTTTCTATTTTCCAGCAGAATCTCCCGCCAGGGGCGAATCCGACCAATCACGTTGCAGAGATGCGTAGTTACTACGCTCCCGAGCATGGTAAGCAAATAGTAACTATTAGTTACTATTCTGACAAGGTTGGAATGGTCAGCGTAGTAACTTTTTGTGAGGATGGAACGGAAATAGTAACTAATAGTAACTATTGTTACAAGGGCGGAACACGCTCTAACTCAATTTTTGTAGCGAAAATGTTTAAATGAAATGTACATGCTGTCTGACAGGCAAGAGGTAAAATATGACATTTTTAATAAAAAAAGCTTCTGGCTCTTGGGCACGAACCCTTATTAATGTGTTCAATATACTCAAATTCTGTGCCTTTTCTTTGTTTTCAAGCTGCTCTGTAAAGGTATATTCGGGCCATTGACTTTGGTAACTGAATTGATCTTTTCTGAAAAGAAAATAATGTTTAACTAGAAATACTGAAGCAATATTTATCTGTCCATTATATAAATCATTCAATTAGCTTCAGTCTAGTATGTTTTTCATATTTGTTCGTTCCGTTTTAAGCCAGATAGATTATTCTGAAGGAAAGACTTTTCTGGAAAATTGAATTCTTGTCTGAGGTTGTCAACCCCTCCTTTAATGCAGAGCTATGCGATTCAACACCTTCCACATTTTTCCCCCCTAACTGTGCTGTATTCCACACTTTCTTGCTTATGAAAAAGTTTTTTTTACGCAAATTCAAAACTTCTTTCATTTGATGGTTTAAATGAACTAGCAGCAACGTAAAATAATTTTTACGAAGTTGTCGGCTAGTTTGGGTGTCTGACCTACCAGTCAAGGAAAAATTCTGATTTTTTACATATTGACAAAAATATGTTAATTTCCAGACTGTTATACGTTTGTTTGTGAATGCTTGGAGCTTTGAAAAAAAAACAGCCGAAAATATTCAGTGGGACTGCATAACCTTGTCAAAACCATTCGGACCCTATACTATAAATTTTCTGTTCTATTTCCCACCATTCAGTAATCCCTAGGATTTGCCTGTACAATGCAGATAGAACAGTAGCAGCATGCTTATTTGGACACCTCTCTAAATTTTCCATACATTGGCCCTGTTCACAAAACAGTTGACAATATAGTGTAATATCAAACTTCGTATCAGTAAACAGGAGTCTCTTCCAGCAATTTTCTTGTCACAAAATAAAAAGTTGTTTCTACCGACATTCTTTGAATTTAAATTTTTCCTTTTTTAATTTGCTGGTTCAAATCGACCAACAGTGAGGTAAACAAGAAAAAAAATAGAATGAGTTGTCTCTCGGTTTGAGTGGTTGAGGTATCTGTGAAGGAAAAAAAAATCTGATAAAGTATGTACACGCTTGTTACCTACTGACAAAAATACGTCGAGTTTCAGACTGTTGTGTTGTTTTGTGAAAGCTTGGAACCTTGAAAGAAGAAACAGAGCAAGGGGGAACAGAGCCTAAACTGTTCAAGTCTTGGATGAAACCTGGGTATGAAACCTAGCAATTAGTACATATACTAGCATTTTGGCACCTTTGTTACGTTGGGTGCAGTATTGATATTTGATTTGAACCGCTGGTGTCTCTCAACCTTGTGGTTAAGGACCAATATTTAGCGCACCTTACCTGAACAATGTTTTAGCACCTTTAGCACCCACCATTCTAAGCACATTCCAGGTTTCACCTTCAGCTCAGTTTGCCTTCCATCCACTGTGTCCAAACCCTGACAACCATCAACATGCTAAAAAATTGTATCAGTCTACAAACTATGTTTGTCCAGACAAGTAGCCCATTTCTTAGGCCAAACTACTGAAATGCAGCTGCTCAGAATAAAGACCAGTCTATTTTTTTTACTATTTTACGCCAAAAACACAATGAAGCACTCGGAATAAAACCGTATATCTCTTTATTGTAAAGCCTATTATGCTTCACTAAATTTCATCAAATCAGGTGCAGTTTTGACTGATGATGACCAACACAGCTGTTCCAATGTAACTGGCACAAGCAAGCCTGCAAGGCTGAACTCGCCAGGTCCATATTATCCTGAAACTAATCATAAAATTAGAATGCAAGTTTATGCTACTGTTTCCCTATGGCTTCCCCGTCTTCTTCTTCAAATACACAGCTGTCTGAGCACTGAGCAGTGCTCACATAGTTAATTAACCCCCCAAAATACCCTGTTTATTGGTAAATAGATTATATTATTTTCAAAATACTGAAAACAGTAGTTTCATAACAGATAACGCAAGGATGCTCAGGTTCAATGGACAACACTCAACAGACAACACCTTGAACTTGTTGTGTTTGAAGCTCGTTATGGGTGAAATGTTATGCATAATAAGCATTGCCAGGAAGAGCAAGAAAGGGAGTAAAAGTGAAAGAAGTATTACATAATTTTAGTAAGGACGAAGCAAACCTGGTCATCCTGAACCAAAATACAACGTTTCAGGTATGAAATATTTGCTTTCAAAGTAGATACTAGTTTTGGGCAAGAAAGGTAGTATAAAGAAATGTATGATTTTCGTGAGGATGAAGGGGAGTTAGTTTCGACTTACACCTTGACAGGGGCGTAACTAACATCCTGGGAGGGGGGAGGGGCTATGCTAATTAGCAAGCTTCAAAGATTCAATCCTAGCTAACAAATTCTTGCCATTAGCTACCGGCATGATAATTACCATCTGCAAACACGTAGGTGAATAAGGGCTTTTTGAACATCCAAGCCCTTGTAAGTAAGCTTCTGAGGTGTGAACACTCAACTCGCAATTGCCTTACACCAGTTCAGCGCTCCAAGTGGATTGGTTCTGCCAATCCCCCATTGTCTCGGAATCAGTACTCGTATAGACACACTAAGCAGTCGGATCCATAAGGTAGTGGGTAACTTTCAGTTTCTGCGACATGTCCATTAGGGACTCAGATTGCAGGTTTTCTGCTCATGAACCTGTGGATCTATTTTACTCTGTTTGACACAATTGCGATGGTGAGGTAGAGGGGGATTTACAGAAACTAGTCCGCTTAGAAGCGGTGAACCGGAATACGGCGATTTTCCGAATACTGAAGTTTCATTTGTAACAGGGGTTGCATTTTTAACCACTGACAGAAACAATTAAAACTCATTTTGCATTCTTCTCATATATTCCCTTATTATGTCTTAAAGGACACCTCGCACTACAGAGTGTTTCTGCTGTTTTGGGATATATGACTACTTTACAACTTAGCTTTCCTTACAGAAAATTACACAAGGCTGTAGCTTTTCTTGGCCTCTCCTTACAGCCCCTCCCCCTTCATGGCAAACTGGGCAAAATTTGCATAACCAGTTTTCGCACCAATGAGCCAACAGTATTGGCCTGTTTGACTATCCTCCCATTTTATTTGTCCCCCTGCTAACACCACCAG
The DNA here is from genome assembly GCA_023053575.1 of Branchinecta lynchi. Taxonomy (NCBI): domain Eukaryota; kingdom Metazoa; phylum Arthropoda; class Branchiopoda; order Anostraca; family Branchinectidae; genus Branchinecta; species Branchinecta lynchi. The sequence goes on from JAKZAP010000017.1 coordinate 7,396,485, forward strand.
AATACCTAAAAAAAAAAAGAATTCTTATACCTGTGTCACAATCCCAATGCAAGATCTACAACTGAAAAGCTAGAAACCTACCTAAAGTGATACTCTTCTTCATCAAGTTGGTTCAAACCAGCTGTTACCAACAAAGCTTCTATAGATGCGGCACAGAAAAGTGATTGCCTTTAGTCACCTGTGTCCTCTGATTGCTCGGTGGTAGTAACTATGGGTTGATCTTGGAAGGGTGTTCTTGATTTCTCAAGGCTCGACTGCACTTCAACCTAAAATAGAAACAGTTTTCAGAGGATGGAATTTCTAGCCAATTACACTGTAAAAAGTCTCTCCTACATCGGTCTTTAGAGGTTGCACATCACCAAGTCGGTGATTTTTTTTTTCGAATTCGGAGAGTTACAATCCGAATTCGGAGAGTTAAAGTCCGAATTCGGAGAGTTCAAATCCGATACAGGATTAAAACGCTAAAATGCGAAATGCTGCAGATTAAGTTATCCTAGTCTGCAGTATTTTGCATTCTAGCGTTTTAATCCTGTATCGGATTCTAACTCTCCGAATTCGGATTTTAACTCTCCGAATTCGGATTTTAACTCTCCGAATTCGGATTTTAACTCTTCGAATTCGGATTTTAACTCTTCGAATTCGGATTTTAACTCTCCGAATTCGGATTTTAACTCTCCGAATACGAATTTTAACTCTCCGAATTCGGAATAAAATTGCCGAATTCGATGATGTGCAACCACCAACATCCGATGTAGGAGAGACTTTTACAGTGTAGTTATCTTGTCACAGTTCCTCCAAACATTTATATGTGGCCTCACCAAAAAGTATGACTAGATAGTTTCCTTGAAGAGCCAGACCATGTTTTTATATGCTACCCAAAAGTCTCAAGCAGTAAGACTGGTTTGGTCTCAAACAGGGAGCGGCGAATCAGCATGGTACCAGATATACATAACAAAGTTACCCCTGTTGTTTGTATGGTTGAGAGTCTTGATTACCTCCTAGTAAACCAACCATTGCTAATTTTTTCTCATAAGAACCTGACATATGTTGTGTATATTTTGATGGCCTAGCCTACTACAAAGCGATTATTATTGGGTTTTTTTTATCAAGAAAATATTCAATAGTTACCCATGAGTTGCGATTCTGCACGTTGACATTCTGCTTCTGCATGATCTATTTTGGTATACTGTCTGTGCAGATGGTGCCATTATGGGCTTACTGGTTAGTTTTTTTTGTAATCCTGTTCATTTACTGATTTCATTTGTGAAAATAAAGCAAACAAGAACATAGAATATGCACTGTGTAGGACAGAATCCACAGTAGGTATCTGCAAAGGCAAACAGTGCAAGGATTGCTGTGATGATCGATTATTTGCTTGGTGTGCTAGCTTTTTGCAAGGGACCTAAGGCTGACTATGTTCCAGGCTGTCGGGCATTCCATTCCCTTTTTGGCTCTTTTCACATGGTACAGGCAGGTCGATGCCAGTCCATTTTCTTCAGAAATACAGAATTGGACTGACATTCTCGTCAAAATACATTGAGGCTTGCTTGTTTCATATTTGAAGGCAAAGCAACAGACTTCTCTGTTGCAGTGTGTAAGATTATAGCTGGTAACAACAACAACAAGCATGCAGACAAGATTGTAAACAAGATGTAGGCTATTTCCAGAAATCACAGGATCTGCGAAGGCAAAAAGTCCAAGGATTGCTTCTGGGATTGACTATTTTCTTGGTAGGCTAGCTATTTGCAAGGACCTAAGGTTGAGTATGTTCCAGGCTGTATGGCTTTCTGTTCTCCATGGCTTTTTTTCACAAAGCCAGTCATTTTTCTTTGAAAATATAGAATCGGTATGTCATTCTTGTCGTAGTATATTGAGACATGATATGAACTTGGTCTTTTTAGGTTGTGAGAAGCCAAAGGACTAATTTGAATTAATAGGTGTGTGGTACTGCATATGTGGTGTATTTGCTCGGCTTTAGTTCTATTTATTCATTTTTTACCTTATTTTTTTGAAAAGCACAAGGGTAAAAAAGGCTTTCTTCTTTGCAACTCTTTGAGGAACCCTGAGTGCGCAATTTACTTGAATTAAAAGTGACTTATTTGCAGATGACTTGACTTCGCTACGCTAAAGTCTAGTTAATTTTTAGCCAGTTTAGGTCCATCGCTAGTTTGTCCTGTTTCTTCAGTATTATTTGAAGGTGCTTTACGGAAAATTGGTATAAGAGTATTCTACAAACCTGAAAAGATTCTGTCGATCCGTCGTTCCAAGAGGACCATGTGAACTTCATAAAAATTCCTCCATTGACTCCACTCCGTTGAAGAACACTGGAAGATTTTCTTGACACGGCAAGTCTTCTGGTTGTTACCCTTGTCAGTAGGCAGTCTTCTGAGCTGTTTTTATAATCAAGGATTGAGCGACGACTGATATTTGCCATATCTGACCTCGACCAAAATATGAGCTTGAAAAATCACGTTTGGTCGGTATTTTAAAATTTCGCGGGCGAATTGTGGACGGATTCACCATGGGAAAGCGTCCACATTCCCAACGTCCCTACTGAAGACTACTGTGGACAGAATGAAAATCCCTAATGGGTGTTGTAATAATTCAATGTGTTTGAATCTAAGATGTAAAAATAAGTTGCCTGTTCAGTTAAACTTTAAAAGGATATATAGATCACAACACAGCCCTTAGAACTAAAGGTACAAATGACTTTGAAAAGGATTTCTTTAAGCTTATGAATAATGCTTGCTTTGGAAAAACTATGGAAAATGTAAGGAAGCGAGCGGATATGGAAATCATAACTGATAATAAAACAAGAGAAAAAATAATAAAGGCCCAACTTTAAATCTGAAATGATTTTCAGTGAAAACTTTTCAGTAGCAAGAATGTCAAAGGAAGAGATAAAATTAGACAAACCCATGTACATCGGTTTTGCTGTATTAGAACTATCAAAGTTACTGATGTATGAATTCCATTATGGTTATATGAAGACTAAATATGGAGATAAAATTGATGTGTGTTATATGGATACTGATAGCTTTATATATGATATTAGAACCGAAGATTTTTTTTATCAAGATATCAAACAATATTTAAATGAGAGATTTGATATGTCTGATTATGAAAAAGATAATCCATACGGATTTCCTAATGTAAATAAGAAAGTTATAGGAATGATGAAAGATGAATTAGGTGGACAGGTTATAACAGAGTTTGTTAGATTAAGATCAAAAGTATATGCTTATTTAAAGGATTATCAAGATCAATCATAAGCTTGCAAAAAATTGAAAGGAATAAAAACGAATATACTTAAAGATAAAATTACGATTCAAAACTATAAGGATCTACTGTTTGGAGATATCGAAAACCTTTCCGTAGCCCAATATAATTTACGATCATACAAACACAATATGTTCCTAGAAGAACAGAATAAAAAAGCTTTAGATCCTAAGGATGATAAAAGGATAGTATCAAGGGATAAATTTACAACTTTGCCTCTAGGTTATAAACATTAAAATTTCAAGTATATAGTTAAACACTTCAATTATATTGTTACACAGTTCAAGTATTTAGTTGAACAATTCAAGTATATAGTTAAACAATTCAAGTATATAGTCAAACAGTTCAAGTATGTAGTTAAACAATTTTAAGTATATAGTTAAACAATTCAAGTGTATAGTTAAATAATTCAAGTATATAGTTAAATAATTCAAGTATATAGTTTAACAATTCAAGTATATAGTTAAAAAATCAAGTATATAGTTAAAAAAATATCAAGTATATACTTAAACAATTTAAGTATAAAGTTGGTAAGTCTTGAATAAAAATTGTTGCTTAATAAATGAGTGAAAAGGCTCCGATCAAAGTGTATGATTTTGGTGAAAAGAATAGTTATCAGAATAAACACAAACTTGACCGTCAATGGCCATTTAGATTATTAATTTGTGGAAGTTCTGGAACAGGAAAAACCAATCTACTCTTGAACTTAATTTATGAATACATTTGTTTCAACCGAATATACTTGTATGCAAAAGATCTTGAAGAAGATAAATATAAAGACCTTATAGACAATTAAAACACTTTGAAATCACATTGTAAAGCGACTATTTTATCAGTAAGTAATGACCTGAATGATATTATTGATGTTGACGACCTAGTCCCTAACCAAAACTCGATAATCTTTGATGATTTTGTTACTGAAAAAGACCAGAAGAAAATAGAAGACTTATTCATAAGAGGAAGAAAGAAAAATGCCTCACTTGTTTATTTGTCACTGCGTTATCATAAAACCCCAAAGGTGGTGAGACTTCAATGTAATTATTTCGCATTCTTTCAGTGCTCTAATCCATGAGAAATAAAATTAATCAGACAAAATCATGTATCTAATATAGACAATGAGAAATTTCTGAAACAATTTGGGGTTGCAACCAAAGGATACGGATTTTTCTTTATTGATTTAAAAACAAAAGATAAAGATTTGATTTATAGGAAAAACTTTGAAAAGTTTACTAGATAATTTAGTTCTGTTATAAATGAACAAATTCGGTAGTGTTGGAAAAAAGTTTAGTAACGAATCGAATGAAAAGAGAGTTACTGATGACAACGGTAATATTAACCTACAAGATAAGAAAATTGTTAATTTAGGGGATGCGAAAGCAGACCAGGATGCATTAGTTTCAGATCCATGACTATTATTTTGAATCAATTTAAAGAAGAAATTACCGCTGAACAAGTGGGGGCAAATCAGTATCTTAGCGAATATATCAACAGGTTAACTGCGATACATGATTCTCCTGATAATTTATTGGTAAGGGTTACAGATAAAGGGTTATTTGCAAAAGAAACAATTCGAGTTAATGAGAAAGAAATTAAAACTGAAAACAAATTGATAACAAATGTTCAAAACCCTAGAAACAAAAATGATGCTGTTAATTTAGCAACGTTAACTACGAATCTTTTAGATTATGAGAAAAAGCTTTTTGGTCAACACACCCATAATAATTTAATTGAAGCAAAGATTGCTGACCAACAAATCCATATCAATAATATTGAAAGAGCAGTAGTAAATATTTTAAAAAGGCTTTTAGAGCTAATAATAATAATAATAATAATAATAATAACACTTTTTATTTCAGCGTAAGCCATATAAACAACACACACAAAAAAAAAATATAACAAGCGAGTACAAACTATCTACATCATGGTGGCTCAGGGTCGAGCAAATGACTCCATATCGGAAGATTGAAGAATAGTGGGTTTGCAGCGAACTCCACTAAATCATTCCGCGACTCCATTAGACGACAAAAAAACGATGTTTTCAACTTCCTCTCAATTTCAGTAAATGTGCAACAATGGTTCGACACAAACGCTTGGCTGATGCTAGCTCGGAATTGTAGCTTTGCTAACCGACGGAAAACACGCTTATAACAAGCTTCTACGTTCAAACGTGATCTTTTCGTATGGTTATACACCAGGGGTAACGCGAAAAATGAGTAGCAGTACGTCCTAAACAAATGCACTTTAACAGCAAGATTCACGTCGTTAAATTTCCAAATTAGGACGTTCCCCCGCTTACATAGGCTATGGGTAAGTTCTAAAATATGGCAATCATCCCGCATCTTATTACTAATCCAAAAACCTAAATACTTAAACTCTGAAACGTAATCCAATGTACGCATAGAAAGCACCACCGGAAGACGGGGAAGATCACATCCGCTAGGAAGCAGAGCCATTGCTACGGTCTTTTTAACATTGAAAATAATATCAAAACTAGTTGCATAATGATCACAAACAGCAAGAAGACGGTTCAGTCCATGTACCGAAGGCGAGAGAATTACCAGGTCGTCAGCAAAGAAAATATGGTTAAAGCACTTGCCACCGATGAAACACCCAATATCAGCAATTTTCAGCTGTTCGGACAGACGGTCAACATAAACGGCATACAACAAAGGAGATAAAACCCCACCCTGGCGTAAACCATTCACCAGTGAAAATGAAGAACTAGAAGCGTCCCCCCACTTCACACAAAACTTCTGATTCCTAAACCAAAAAGCTAGTAAACGAATATACTGAATATACTAAAACCTGTTGACAAACCTTTCGTATCCAGAATAGAAAAAATGATGGCTGGTAAATAAATTTTATAAGATAAATTAATTCTCTAATAAATGGATGGAACATTTGAATATACAGTTTATTTATCAAGTCTACAAAAGGCGAAGCTGAAGAAATGTTTTGACGCGAAACAAAAATGTCAGATTCGTGTAAGTCATAATAAACAGAATGAAAGAGAACCAGTAAAACTACTTTTACGCAAACGACCGATTGATAAAACTGAAAAACTGAAGAGTGATAACAAAGGGTGTTATATTGATATATTATACCAACAGATGAGGAAAGCGACTCAAAAAGGTGGATTACTTCCAGTTTTAATACCGTTAGCAATTAGACTTGGCAAGGCAGCGTTAAGAAGCAGAGTTGCTGCTTTAGGTACATTCGCTGGTAAGAAAATAGCGGATAAAATAACCAACACAGGTGGAGCGCTAAAACTTCCTGGAACACAGAGAGTTGTGGGTAATGGTGTACGTGGTAGACCTAAGAAGGAAACCCATTCAAATAACGGAGGAATTCAAAAAGAAGCAAAAGTAAAGTAGGACCTCTTACTATTTTTAGAGGTGCATTTTAGAGGTGTTTTCTCTATAGATACGCTACCCAAACAGATAAATAGTATGGAATTTGGTGTAATAATTTCCTTTTGGTATAATAAAGACTATAACGGGCGATAGACAAAAGTTTGCTTCGTTAAATCGGGGTTTATTTTTACACAGAAGGAATCAGATTCTGCAAACAGTTAGAAGTTGCAATTTTTCGGATTTAATAAACTTTAGATTGACGTACTTTTAATTTCGTCATGAAAGCAGAGTATGTCGAATGGACAAATAAAACCGTTTCACTCTACTTTCATAATGCAACAAAAGTATATTAAGACTACAGGTCAACTACACCCGAAAAAAAAACGCCAAATAAGTCACGCCGGCAAACTGTCGTCTTCTTCAATATAAAAAGTCAACTCCGGATCTGTAAACTCCTGTCGGGTTAAATACCAAAAGTTTGTTACGTCCGTAAGTCCATTAACAAAAAATGTTAAATGCACTGCCAAACCTGTTTTTCTCATTTTGTTTCTGAATAAACGTTTTTTTTACCTTGAAAATTACTTTTTTTGCTATTAATTTGGAAAAAATCTACTGTTTCTTCTTTGTTTTCTATAGCCACCACTGTTTGTCACTTTTTTCGACGGAAAGATTGTGATTTCATAGCTATATTTTTTCTTTTTCAATGGGACCGCAAAAAGACGCTCTGCTGATCGGCCTTTCACAAAATCTTGCCTGTGGCGCATGCATACTATTCTCTATTTAAAAGAACTGTGTGTCATTTACTTAGCGATTAGGCTTGGAATTTTTTAGATTCGAAACACATTAAAGGCTAGAGTACGGTAAGTAGTTAGATCTTGCCAGACGAAGGCAGATTAAAAAAAATCCCCTGCGGCGCTAGCTTTAATTTGCCCAGGGTATACAGGCGTTGAAAGCTTTCCTCTCTAGCGAAAGCTGAAATGTAAAGCTGAGGTTATGAATGTAGGTCTATGTATAAACAAATTTTGATTACAAGAATAATTTCAGCTGATGCACTGCAGCTAGTTTACACCGGCTCTATTCTTTGTTGGCGGGGAACGTTGGCAACAGTTCATTTTTGTCGGTACGTGCGAGTCGTGTATTGCGATGCAGGAGTCGTTTAAATGAGGGATCTCACCTCCCCCTGGCCTGGGTGCTTCGGGCCATCCCTGGTGCTAGTCTCCATAGTGACTAGTCACAGATAGATTAAGTTTTCTGACAGGAACAGCTGAACAAAGCATTTATTAGGACTAACGATTCGGGAAGACTACAAGCAGGAAGGGAAGGGAAGGCCATGGGGCTCTAGAAAAGCAGGCAGGCATGCTAGAACCAGGAAGGGCATACCTACCCTTCCTGGTTTTAGTATACCTGCCTGTTTTACTTGTGCACCATGCCTTCCCTTCCCTCCTGCTTTTAGTTGATCCCTACCGAATCTCTTGTTCTGTCGGATTAAGAGGAAACGGGACAAACTAGTGACTTTATGGGAAACTGAAGCTGAAAGATGTTTTATTATTCAAATACCCGAAAAAAACTACTACCGAACTTCCGGCTTTTACCGGACTCTTTCGCTAGAATGAAACAAGCAGGGTCAAGAAGCAGATAGATCGAACCAATATGTCGGCATGCTTCACTATCGATACTAGAAACCAGTTGATCAAGCTTATAATCACTACCGAATTCTGGTTTTTGCCGCATCCTGGCTGAATATCGCTCCGGCAGAAAAATAGAGTAATTTATAGTAATGTCTCCATCCAGTGCCCGACACTCTAACCCAGGGGTTTCCAAACTTTTCCGTACCTTGTACGTCTAATCAAGGTTCTAAAAGATGGCGTAAAAGAGAACGTGAAAAAGACGATATTTATTATCATGAAGAATAAGGCATGCTCTGTAGAAATATATACAAAATCATTGAGACACTTGAGGCTGCTTTGTATAGCTATAATTTTATCAAATCTCGGTCAGCCTGTTACTGTCTTTGGTTTTGATTTTCTCCGTTCTGCATCAAGCTGCATCGCAAACACTTTCGTCAGCTCAATTCGCAACCTGAATGACAATATCACTTGCAATGTCTGATTCTTCTTAAAACCGTATTGATTGACATGGGGACAGATTTTACGGCAGTAGGCTACCCGTATGGAAATAATTCAAGTCGTCGTATTATGGGACAGTTTTCCAATTTTAAACAGTACAAAACAATTGGAAACGTTCGTACACAATTGTTTTTTTTACGATTGGAAACAGTTGTTTACGATTGGAAACGGTTGTTTACGATTGGAAACAGTTGTTTACGATTCTAAACAGTTGTTTCCAATCGTTTGCGATTGTAAACAGTTGTTAACGATTGTATTTTTACGATTGAAACCGTTTACGATTGAAAACAACTGTTTGCAATTGCAAACGATTGGAAAAAATTGGAGACAACTGTTTACAATCGTAAACAACTATTACTAATCGTAAACAACTTTTACTAATCGTAAACAACTGTTTCCAGTCATAAACAACTGTTTCCAGTCGTAAACATTATTTCATTGACTTTCACTAGGGCTTGTGAGCCGTCACTTAAACTGTCGGTAAAATGACGATGAAGATTTCGGTAAAATGACGATTTGGAAGCTATACAGACTAAATGGAATTTTTTTTTACCTTCGCATACCCCTTGCTAGGTTCGCGTACCCCTTTCGGTACGCGTACCACCGTTTGGAAACCACTGCTCTAACCGACTTCGGGTACAATTTTTCTCTTTCATGAATTTCCAATTTTTGCCGAATTCCGGACGATATACTTGTCCAGCCGGAAAAACAGTAATCAGATACGGATTCAGCATTTCTCCTTGTCCAAATTAAATGGGCTATTTAGATTGAGACAAATAGTTACAATTCTACCTAGACCAGTGTTACTGCTGAAGGCGTTGCCTAAAATCATAAGATCTCTTTGAAATATGTATTCTCTTTTCTTATCCAATATCGCTCGCACAATCAGTCACTGCTCTGTAATTCCTTTAGGATAGACTTCGCTTCCTTTCTTTTGTCGTTGACAAAGTGGAAGTCTTATTGTTTAACATGACGGGATGCGATCGAATTTGTTCGGCCATTCCCTTCGTTGAAGCCGGTTACCGTCTATTCCTATTTTGCTCTGAGTTACACTTATTTCAGTAGTAAGTCATCATTATTGCTGTTAATATTGCGGGTTAAACCAACTCTGGCCCAACCATGTCCGTTGGATGGTTCCTCCAAAATATCAACTGACAACCCAACCATGTCCGTTGCCTGGCTCCTCCAAACTGACAACTGTGACAACTAACATGACTTTTAATTCTAAGAAAGTGAGAGGGAAAAATTCCTTGGTATCCAATCACAAACTGGGAAGTTTTGTTCCAGAGCAAAAAGAACAACGTGTTGCCCGTGTAGAAAAATTGTCGAATATCACATAGTTCGATACATATTTCAACTCAAAGAGTAGAAAGGAATAGTTTTATCTGTCATCTCTGAATTTGTAGTTCCATTTACACTTTTTCTCGTGAAACCACCATGCATCAATCCCAGCTTTTGTGACATGAGTATTATTTCTGTACAGCGCTTCACAAACATCACAAAACGCATTCCTGTTCGTATCTTCCAGTGTATGGACCTTGTAGTACTTTTTCCACCAAAAATAGGCATTGTATTCATCTGGATGTTTGCGTAGATGATTCAGATACGTCGCTAGTTTACGTGGGGTATAATCATTAGCGTTGATATAACTATATTTGGGAAGCAATGCTGAGTAATTCCCGCCCCCATATACAACTGGGATTATCGCATACTGCATTATGTTGTATAGCTTCTCTGAAATGTAGTCCTCGCATATGGAGTTCTCAAACGAAAGGTAGAACAAATATTCCGATGCGGTTTTTACGTAGGTTTGGTGTTCCACCTCCTTTCGATTGCTGCGGGGTGGGATAGTCGAATTTCCGCAACGTCCGTAAATATCAACCTGTACGTATTTGCGAAGCTTTTGGACATATTTTTCTCGAGCCCCAGTAGTTTTGCAGTTTGAGACAAACCAGGCGGCTGTTTTTGTCTTGTTCTTGAAGTAATCGATTTTCAACGTCTCTGCATGGTCTTCGATTCGTTCGAGTTTTCCGAAACGTAGGCGAAAATCCGAATCTGACCGGAAACTCATGGTCCAGTTAAAGTAGTTCTCGTAGAACTTTAAGGTTGGCATGTGAACGGCGGGCTCCATTGAGAAGAATATGTAGCGCTGATTGGGTAGCCTGGTCAGGTTTGGAGGATGCAACTGGAAGAGAAACATTGGTTGTAAATCTAAGTTTCTCGCGGGCAACAAAGTCTTCATGAGTAGTCTTTACGGTCTTATGAAGAATCGACCTCCCCAGAACCAATGAGGGACTATGTGCTTTCCAAGCGTGGTGTATCTGGTGCTAAGTTTGGCTGTGATGGGTTCCTCTTGAATGTGAGGGTACGGCCTTAGCCATGAAATGTACACGAAAATGACGGTAACTTCCACGAACAAGACCGAAGGTTTCGATAGGATCTCAAAAATCTAATACTTGATCCAGACAATTGCGAACGAAAAAATGGTCAGAAGCGAATTCAGCGTATCTCCTTATCCGTAGAAAGAACATCTAATCAACTTCAAGTAAAACTTTGTATAAAAAAAATCCCGGTTTCAACCGGATTCCGAACGAACTATATGTCCCGGTAAAAAAAAAATTGTCATATACAGATTCAGCGTTTCTTCTTACCCCTAAATCTGTCATCTAATCAACTTCAAATAAAACTTTTGATTTTAAGAGATTTTCCGGTTTTGGCCTGATTCCGGGCGAAAAAGTTGCCCGGGTAGAAAATATACTTTTCAGATAAGTGTTCAGCATGTCTTCTTATCCCTAAGTCGAACATCTTATCAACTTCAGATAAAACGTTTACTTTTAAAAAACTGTCCGATTTCGCCGAATTCCGGGCGAACTTCTTGCCCTGCGAGAAAATGGTTTTCGCCATCGTGTTCAGTATGTCTTTCTACCCCTAATTCGAACATCTAATCAACTTCAAATAAAACTTTTACTTTTAAAGACTTGCTGGTTTTGGCCGGATTCCGGGCTCACTACTTGTCCGGCGAATAAAATGGTTTTCACCATCGTGCACTGTCAGAGGGTTCATAACAGATAACGTATAACAATTCAAGAATAACACCTTTTATCGTAGAAATAAAGTGTTATGACCAATTAAGTTTACACTATTTCGTGCCTAGATCTCCAACAACACCTTCAATTGGTAAAAATACTAACGGGAACGAAAGAAACATAACAAATAACATCCCAACGTGTTATCTGTTGAAACCGCGCATCCTTCTGTTGTCCTTATGTAACTTCTGACAGTGTATTAGTTTTACCTATTGAAGGTGTTGTTGGAGATCTAGGCACAAAATAGTATAAACTTAATTGGTTATAACACTTTATTTCTAAGTGAAAAGGTGTTATTCTTGAAAGTGTTATGCGCAATCTGTTATGAGACTTCTGACAGTGTGTTCAGCATGTCTTCTTACTCCTAAATCAAACATCTAATCAACTTCAAATAAGACTTACATTTAAAAGACTTTCCGGCTTTAGCCAGATTCCGGGCTAACTACTTGTCTGGCGATAAAATGGTTTTCACCATCGTGTTCAGCATGTCTTCTACCCCTATATCCAACATCTAATCAGCTTCAAATAAAACCTTTACTTTTAACAAACTTTCTGGTTTTGACCAGATTCCGAGCGAACTAGTTGTTGAATGACAACATGGTTTTCACCAACGTGTTCAGCATGTCTTCTTACCCACAATCGACTATCACATCATCATTTGCCCCTTAATTTAACCCCCTCCTCCGCCCCTAAATGTACGGCTACAGAGCCCATCTACGAAGTCGACCTTACTCTTGACCCAAAGAGTCCTCACAACAAGTTTCATCAAAATATCTAATTCCCTTCGGGAGTTATAGCGCGCACAGACGGACGGACGGACAGACAGACGGACAACTTTTGCGGTGTCATAGGTATCCCTCCACTTACGTTTTGGGATCCCTAAAACGCCCCCATTAAAAAATTTGTCCAGCTAATCGAATTGATCTGATTATTTTCCTGCGAAAACAGATATTGATCTAACTCGTAGCGCCGACATGGCACTACATACGTCAACCATTACATTTTATGTGTTAAAATACTTGAATATGTACAATTATTACATAAAAGAAAATAAATCACTTGGAATTCACTCGTTTTCTTCGTCTCCGCGAAGAACGTCCCCACGCATATATTTAGGCTTTAGCTTTGTATCCAGATTCTGGGAGTCTTATGGGGAGAAAAGATGGTCAGGGGAAAAATTTAAGTCACCAAGTCTGAGCCCACTTTGGAGGAATGCAAGATCTGATCAGGTGCTGTCCCCAGCCACATTTACTGCCAGCGCCCATACCGTCTGGAGCGGTAATCATGTTTCTGGATTGTTTCGCGAAATGTTAAAAGCTTGAACTGAAAAGAGCTGAGATAGGACAATCTAGGTACCCCTCACTTATTCAATTAAAGATGCTTGAGGGCTCGATGAAGATGCGTTACTTCGTCGTTCCACTGTTCACGAATAATCGCTTTTCACATAGTGAAATTTCCCTCTAGGATTTGTGGTATGCTTGACGAAAACAGTTTACGAAACGTAAGTGTTCACGCAGTGAGTTACCTTCGTATGGCATGCATTTTGGGTCAAAATTGGTAAAAATGTTGCCGAGAATACATGAAATGTCGCAGAGAATGCATGAAATGTAGCCGAGAATGCTGTTTTTGTCGCCGAGATTTCTTTTGTGTATCCGAGACTTCAATCTTTGTTGCCGAGAAGGACAACTTTGTAGCCGAGGTTGCCACTGAAAAGCGTGGCTAAATACCATGCATTCTCGGCGACATTACGTGAAATCTGGGCGACACTTTGTTCTGTCTCGGGAACTAGATTTTTGGTTTCGAACACATATGTGTCTTTCTCGGTGACACGTTTTTCAGTGACAATCTCGGCTACAAAGTTGTCATTCTCGGTAACAAACATTGCAGTCTCGGATACACACACAAAATCTTGGCGACAAAAGCAGCATTCTCGGCGACATTTCTGCCAAATTTGACCCAAAATGCATGCCATTCAGTGAGCTGATCACTGGCTACTGAAAGGGCGCGTTTGTATTGAGATTCAAATTGACCAAAGCATTGACCAACTCACTGCACCGCTAGACACAAAACGATAAGTACAGCTGTCACAAAGAGGTTGGGGGGGGGGGGGGGAGCGGAATGAGTTAGTACCGTTTTGACTGTCATACCAAATAGATATGAGCTTTTTCTGCTCAGCAGAGTGTTTGATGAGAAATCCCCCGACACACTTAAAAGTATAGAATATTAGGCCTAAGTCTTATCTCAGTAAGGTGGACATGGCTGATACATAAATCTAATGGGTTAGGCATGTGCTTCTGCCGTGTTTGCCATGCGTGGATAGACAATGGCGTGAACACTTTTTCAATGCAGAGGCTGAAGTTATAAGCTGAAGTTCTACTGGAACCAGGTTTGCCACATAATTTAATTTAATTTAATTTATTTATAACCAACACGATACATGAAGTAAATATGGTGGAGTAGGAAAATAAAAAACATTTAGAGAGTGACTTTGGGCCCAAAACAGAGAGTGAATTGGGAGTGAAAATTTCTTTTTAAGAAACAACGTGAAATGGTCTCTTTTGGTCGGAATCGCCTCTACAAAAACGACGGATCTTAATTTTATTTTCACAAAAAAAAAACACGTTAAATAGTCACTTCTTTTTGGAATCCCTGCTGCAAAAGGGACACATTTGGACGTAATCTCAAATAGAGTGATTTTTATGTCCTACGTCGGACAAGATTCACAAAAACAAAATAGAGTGACATTTCACACTATCGTGCGACATGTGGCAACCGTGACTGGAACACTAACGAAAACTACTTACAGGCATGGTCGGCCGGTGGAAAACCACTGCATCAAAGTGTGTAACATCAAGACCTTTCGCGTTCCGCACGATTTCACACATCTTCTTGTGTGAACAGTCCTTAAAATCCTCTTGTCCGTCTTGCATCCTCAGGCCCCACGTAGTGTTGTAAATCAATATCCTCTTTAAGCTTGTCCTACTCTGCGGTTGCAGTAATGAGGGTTTTGCCGGCTGTTGGGTAGTAATCTGTAATCAGTATTTTAACATGTTTAAAGTGTCGGGTTTGAAATGTAACTTATGTACCTACACCCGAAGAAAAGCGGAATTCTTTCGGCATATGGCTAGAGGTCTCGTTGAGTTGATACAGCTATTTCTTCTGGAATCCGGTCAAGCATTGATATTTTATAATAATGATAAATATTCTTTAAGCCCAAGCTGACTTTGAAATATTCAAATAATGCATAAAACGGATATCAATCAGTCAATCATTTATTTCCAAATATCTCTTAAAAGTGATAACATAGGATTAGCAGCCTGAAAGCATCGTAGCTGACGTATCCGTATATGCATTATTTGAATTTATGATAGTGCAATTTCTACGAGAAAACAAATAAGCGGTCGGCATAACGGAGTCAAACAACGTGTTGAGTCATGCCGTTGTCTTTTGGTTGCGTGAATCCGGCCGAATATTTTCGTTCTTCGCCATGCGGCAAAACAAGACAGTGAACTGTGATATTTTGTATATTAAACGGTCGGGATGGGGCTAAACAACACGTTGAATCAAGGTATACCTTCGTGCAGAATCCGTTTGAAATGGATATTTTTCAAACTAGTATACATTCCTAAGGTAGTGACTGAACGTTCGGCATGGCAGCAAAAAACATCTGAAAGTGTGTTTTGTAGTTGTTCTTCGCCCATGATGAATACTGTAATAGAAGTCTAAAGCACGCCAGCGCTCTTCAGGAAGAAGGAGTAAGCGTGTCCGTACGATTAAAACTCAACGACTCAAATCCTGTGTCAATCAATCACCTCGATCTTTGGTAGCAGCTGTGACACCAATTCTGCCTTTCTTCCGCTAGATACCCGGAGTGGCCGGAGATTTTGCATCGGCAAGTAAATAAGAAAAAATCAAGAAAACTGGATATTTTGACTGTCCAAAAGTTGAAAACGACATTAGAAGAACGGGGATTTTCTGATGTGTATGTTTGTTCAAATGTGGACGAAGCAGGACAAGCGTTTGTCCAAAAATTTAAAGCAGCTTTGGATGAAGTTTGCCCCTTGAAGTCGTTGACTTATCGGAGGTATAAAGTTCCATTTAAACCATGGATTACACACGGAATATTAAAATCGGCTAGGAAAAAAAATAAGTTATATAGGCGCTTTTTGCAGTACCCTACTGATGATAATAAGCATATATTCAAAACTTATAAAAATATGCTAACTAAGCTCTTGCGATCTGCAAAAAGATTTACTTATCGAAAGCTTTTGATAATGCTCAAGGTTGTCCCAAGAAGACGTGGGATCTCATCAATTCATGCCTAGGGAAAAATAAGGATCATTCAATTCCAGACGAGATGATGTCTCCTGACGGTAATCAGAAGGTCTCAGGTAAACAAGAGGTCATCAGCTTGCTCAACAACCATTTCGCGACTATTGGTGAGAAAACTGCTCCACCTTCCCCTAGTTCGGATTCACAAACATTTTCATCTTACCTACCTCCTCGCAGTCAAGACTCGATGTTTCTGTATCCGGTGACAGCGCAGGAACTAATCAACATAACCAAGCGGCTGAAAAACGGAGCTTCCGAAGGAACTGATGGGTCGTCAACTAACCTGCTGAAGTCAATAATTCCCGAAGTTGCTGATGCATTGGCGCATGTGACAAACCCTGTGTTTTACAACTGGAACGTTCCCCAAGATATTTAAGTCGGCAAAAATCATCGCCCTACACAAGGGTGGCGATCCACTGGATCCCTCCAACTATCGCCCTATTTCTATCCTTCCTGCATTCTCAAAGCTGATCGAGCGGTATTTGTACAATAGGATTGTGTCTTATCTGTTAGAAAAAGATTTTTTTTCTCCGTCTCAGTTCGGTTTTCGGAAAAATCACTCGACTGAGCACGCAGTGTTGGTTATTACTCAATTCATCCATGATGCCCTTGATAACAATGAAATACCTGCGACTATTTTCCTTGATATTAAAAAGGCATTTGACACAATTTCACACTTTATTTTGCAGTTTAAGTTTGATAATAGTGGAATTAGGGGCCCAGTGAATAATCTAATTATGTCATACCTAACAGACAGGTCTCAGTTCGTGAGTGATGGTGATACTATTTCTTCTGAAGTGCCCCAGTCTAATAAGGTCGGTGTGCCCCAGGGTTCGATCCTGGGTCCACTTTTATTTCTTATTTATGTTAATGATATTTCAAGTGCTTTGAAGGACCTTGGATTAACAATATTATTTGCTGATGACACCGCTTGCAGTGTTAAAGCTAAAGATGAATTGTCACTACGCTCGAAAATGGGAATTGCTATAGCACGCCTACGTCAATGGTTTCATGACAACAAACTCGTGGTAAACTGTTTGAAGTCAAATTTTTTAATTTTTTCTCGTGTTGGTTATCGTCTGCCAAACCTACAGTCAGTAGATATGGACGATCGTGATAGCATTACAAGGGTTGATAGTGTTAGATACCTTGGTATTCAGTTAGATAGTAACCTTTCTTTTAAGTCCCATATTGATAAAGTGAAACTGAAGATAAGTCGTAATGTTGGAATGATGTATCGCCTTAAGTTTCTACTCCCTTACCACGCTATGCGATCTATTTATTTTTCCCTTATTCACTCGTACCTCACTTATTGTCCCCTTGTATATCTGAACACGTTCAGCAGTCATCTTGCTCCTCTTCAGAGACTTCAAAATAAGGGGATCCGCCTCCTGAAGGAGTTTATGCCATCTCCATCATCGCTACCAAACTCGTCACCCACAAAGAGTGCTTATAAGTTGCTTAATATTTTACCCGTTTCTTTATTTCTGCAATTTTTTTCGATAATAATGTTGGAGTGTTATTTCAAAAATAGACTGCCTTCGATTTTGTATTCCTGCGAGCTGCTCCCCACCGCTTATGACCACCATTATGCTACTCGTTTTGGTTCGGATCCTCGTCAACCTCTGATCAGATGTGAACGATCCAGATTTAGTTTGCGTAATTGTTTAGTTAAATTTTATAATTTATTAGAAGATAAAGATATTGTTCGCCTTTCTCTTCCTTTACTAAAAAAAAGGTTTAAAACTAAATTGTTGGATTTGTATTAATGAGGAGTGTTGGAGAAGGTGGTTTGGCCTCTGGTTTGTTCAGTCCTGATTCTCTGATTCTTTGCCCATGGTTATATATTTTTTATATTTTGATGGTTATTGAGTCTTCGATCTGACGTGGTAAGTTGCTTTATAATCTCTTATTGTTTTTCATGTTTTTCTTTCTTCTTGTTGTTCACGCTGTTATGGTATAGGCGCGCTCTTAATCTGTTATTGGTTGAATTTTCTTCTCTTCTTTGTATGTTGCCCGAGCATTTGTTGAGTCCCTCTCTGCCGGGTAACTTCCTGATATTTAGTTATTTTGTTTTGTTGTAAATAATAAAACCTTGAACCTTGAACCTTGAAGTAAAAGAGAGATAGTCATCAACAGTATAGCTATGACTGGAATCTATAGAGAACCGAAAATCTAAACCGACCAGTTTTCTGTTTCTGATTTAATAACGGACAAAAAAGTTTATTAAGTTACTGTGGTTTGGTCGGACGAATTTGGTGAAAAAACAAACAAAAAAACACGCCAAAATATGTAAAAATGACAGCTGGTCGTGAAAGGAAAATAAGAAAGGGTTGATGTTTATAATTAAACAAATATTACTGAGCATGAGGGTTTAAACACGATGACAAAATATAGAAGACGTGCAAAGATTGTCCTTGTGTAAGGTGCTCGAACTGCATTCAGCAAAAGACAAAAAACTCCCGAAGGATAAGTTTTCTTACAATAATGATCATAAAAATATAATGTAAAAAAATGGTCATTGGTCACCAGAGATATCCCGAGCCTTTCTTCATTGGGCGGAAATTTATAGAATGGTTACCTGATTTTTATCGAATCTACTGAATTTGGTTCTTCAATAGTAACTTATTTTTCAATAAGTTATAATGTGAAAGGTTGCATAGTATGTATAAAACCAAGTCGAAAGTGAAACTCGACCTTTTTCATCCTTTCACTTCTGTCAGTAATGTGCAGTGGACGTCACTAGCCTTTTAGCTTCGAGTGGGTGAAGGGGGGGGGGGGGGGGACGTCCAGCTCTGCCGACGGGACTTTGATAATTTGCCTACAAAAGTCGCTAGCAGCTTCACCCAGGACAAATTAAACTAAGCGCCGCCGGCTAAATTTGTTAAGCCCAATTTTTTTTCTGGCAAAGCTTAGCTACTTACCAAACAAATTCTAGCTTTCAATGTTGTTAAAACACTCAACAATTCCTGGCCTTACCCCTGGTTCACACAGCTGCGGTTTCGCGCAAAATTCTGCGTCACCCGACATACGACACAAATCGTGCGACAAGCTACGCAGAGCTTTGCGTTTTGTCGCAGTGTCGGATGCGTTGAAAAATTTCAACTGATCCGACATAACGCATGAGATTTTTGAGGGAAAGAAAAAACAAACAAAGATGTGTTAATTTTCAAGACTAAAAATTGCTCTACGTTGTCCTGACTGTAATCCTAGGATGGCTGAATGCATAATATCTTCAGACTAAACTTTTATTAACCTGTTTTGAACAAGATGACTGAATTAAAATTTCCTAATGTTGGGTCGTATTCAGAAGGGTAATCTCTCGGCATCTACAAAAGTCGTTTCCCCATGGGGTCCTTTGTCAATTGTCATTTTGCAGAATAATCTCGACAAAAAATTTCGTTTTCTTTTTGCGTCTGCGTGGTTGTGGGAAGGTCCATGCGATTCTGACGCACGTCGGAACGGCAAATACAAAACCTTAGTCGTATACGACGTAGCAGTGTGAACCCAGGGTTAAACACGTCAACGAAATGACGTGCTCTTCTTCTAAACTGAGAATACTAAGAAATGCATGCGGGAAGGTCCATGCGATTCTGACGCACGTCTGAACATCAAATACAAAACCTTTGTCGCATACGACGTAGCAGTGTGAACCCAGGGATAAACATGTCAACGAAATGACGTGCTCTTCTTCTAAACTGAGAATACTAAGAAATGCACCGCAGGCGAAATTTTTTGGATAATGATCCAAGTACCATTTTACAATCCCAAACCTGCCAAATCATCAAATGGGATATCCGGATGCGGTGGAACAGAGACGGCGTAAAGAAATGTCCAGTGGATTGCCAAATTCGGTAACGAATGGGGACGAAAAAAACACGGTAAATCACAGAATTTGCAAATAGATGGACCGAATGCGGTGAAATAGATGCAGACTAATAAGAGGCCCGGAGAAAATCTAACTCGGTAACGAAGGACA
Organism: Branchinecta lynchi; assembly: GCA_023053575.1. Taxonomy (NCBI): domain Eukaryota; kingdom Metazoa; phylum Arthropoda; class Branchiopoda; order Anostraca; family Branchinectidae; genus Branchinecta; species Branchinecta lynchi. Next base: position 7,416,640 of record JAKZAP010000017.1, read on the forward strand.
ACAAAATGAATTCGACGAATCAGATCCGGCAAAATTTTACCGTACGCCCAAAATGGTAGGGGGGGGGTGCCCCTGGCCTGTCCAAGACTATTTATTCTAAGAATCTTATTCCAAGAATAGTACAAAGACTATTGCAGACGTTACATCTACTGTCAGCAGGTAGCAAGTAGATTACGATGAACAAATCCTGACCCATCGTTACATCTGTTATAAAGTTGATCAAATCGAAAGTGACTCCTCCCTCGGCATCATCCGGTGACGCACAGAGCTGAAAACAACAAGACCAAAGGTGTCGATGGGATTCTAAAAATCTAATATTTGATTCAGACAATAGGGTCTTGTCTTCGCCAGGCTATTCATCAGAGAAAACCAAAAAACCTCTGTAAGCCATATCTATTTTGACGATACTGACCGAGACTTCCTGCTTTACTTCTGCCAAGTTTCCGGTTTCGCCCGAATTCCGAGCAAAATACTAGTCCAGCAAAAAAAGAAAATTCGGAAACAAATCCAGCGTCAAATACCTATAAAGAACATCTAATCGACTTCGAATAAAAGTTTGACTTTAAAAAAAAATCTGGTTACAACCGGATTCCGGACTAATTATATGTCTGGGTAAAAATGATTGTCATATACAGACTCAGCCTCCCTTCTTACCCTTTAATCTGTCATCTGTAATCTGATGTTTGTTTGTTCAGTGTGATTTTTTTATATTGTGGCCCATGTTGGCCTTATTTGAAATAAAATAAATAAATAAATAATCAAACTTCTGCTTTTAACAAATTTTCCAGTTTTGGCCGGATTTCGGGCGAACTAGTTGTCTGGCGAGAAAATGGTTTTCGCCAGTGTTCAGCATGTCTTTTTACCCCTAAATCGAACATTTAATCAACTTCAAATGAAACTTTTACTTTTAACCAACTTTCCGGTTTTGCCGAATTCCGGACGAACTACTTGTTCGGCGAGAAAATTATTTTCACCATCGTGTTCAGCATGTTTTCTTACCTCTAAATCGACCATTAAATCAACTTCATATAAAACTTTTACTTTTAACCAACTTTCCGGTTTTTGCCGGATTCCGGACAAACTACTCGTCCGGCGAGAATATGGTTTTCCCTTTTGCGCTCAGCATACCTTCTTACTCCATAATCGACTATCACATCAGCTGTTTAAAAATATTTTGTTTGTCCCTTAGTGTGAACCCCCTCCCCCACCCCTAAATGTAGAGCTACAGAGCCCATCTACGAACTTGACCTTACCCTTGATCCAATGAATCCTCACACCAAGTTTCATCAAAATATCTCATTCCCTTCAAGAGTTATAGGGCGCACAGACGGACAGAGAGACGGACGGATAGACGACGCTTTGGGATTCCAAAAATATGAACATTGCAAAATTTATAGTAAAGGAATTCGATTTGTCTTTACATTTGACCACAGCAGTAAAGGTACTAACGAGTGGTACTTCTCAGCGTGCGTTGAGCTATCTTTGTGCACATTATGTCGATTTTGTTCACTAGTTTTCGACCATACATTTTATATAAATCTTGCTCAACGTTATTAACTGTTTTAAGCTATGACTAAAAGCAATCGAATGAAAACGGAAAAATTAAAAATAGTATAATGTTTAAAAATAAATAAATAGGTCTACAGAGCCACACCTATGGTCTCGCCCACGTAACTTACAATGCTCTCCATTGATCCCTCGTGGCTCACGTATGTAACGGTTGCAATGCTGAAAACATGGTACACTAATATCACATTACATGTAAATGCAAATCCCACTAAAAAATCAAAGCGACTGTGTTGAAACATCAAAAATCGTTTCATCGCAATCGGTCTGAGCCACATGTCTTGCAATTCAGAGACTGCCATTTCTTTTGAACCAGAGCGTATGTGGGTGAAATTCTTTTTGAAATTAATTGTAATTTATTATAAGTTGCGGTTTTAACAGTACCCGGAATTGGGTTATCGCTGTGAGATTTCTGCATTTATACACAGGTGTTACTTTGGCAACGATGAGTGATTTTTGACTTAATGAAGAATAGATATAATCTCATCTGAGGATGCGAAGCTTACCTTTATCCATGTCAGCGCTTAATAAATTTAAATCGAGTATAATTTGTTAGCCGGGAGAGGAGATATTAGTTGCGATTCTGATCCGAATTCTCCGTTCTGAATTCTCGCTTCTGAATTCTCGATTCTCGTACAAATTACCGTTTTTGCTCCGCTGGCTTCTCCATTCTCGCTTTTGACAAAAACACTAATTTGGCAGCTCGTCAGCTACCCGGCATACGTGTTTATGAATTTGAACACCCGCACTCTGTTGACCAATTATTAGGGAGGACAACGGAGAGAGGAGGATCAAGAATTCCCCATCGGAGCAACTTCTCAATTCTGCAGAATCGCGAGGCTTTCCCCGTTCTCGATTCTAACAAAAACGCAAGAAAAAGAGTATTCGCTTCATCTGAATAGTCCAAAAACACGAAATAGGGGAATTGCGAAGAGATTCACAAGGAGAATTCGGATCAAAGACGAAAAAAGCCTTGAAAATATGTGAAGCCATTGCGAAGGAACCCCTGGACGGGAAGCGGCGAGAACGCAGCAATTGCCTGCGTATATATATTATATTTATTTATATTATTTTATATATACCTTATATATATTATTATATATATTATATTATCTATATATTATCTATTTATTTTCTTTCATTTACTCCGCTTTTCCAAAATGGCGGGTTGTAAATAACTTACTTACTTATTACTTACTTACTTATACAGACATGCATGTTAGCCTATAGGTGTATTTCCGCGGCACAATTGTTTACCGCACACTTCTGAGTATTTGACACTGCAAAACGGATACGTTAGCTACATTTTATTAGATTTGTATCTCGGACCCTCCTGGCAAGAACACATAATTGTGTGGTACAGAATCCAGCCACAAGTTGAAACTCGCAGAAACGGCATTTTGTCTTTATTTTGGGCGGTATTTTCAAATGTCTGAAAGTAAAAATAAATTCGGATAAAAGCTCAATGATTATAACTTTAGGTTTACGCCTTTGCCATTCTCTGCAAAAAGATCCTCCGTTTCATGTCTATAATAGTTAGTTCTATTATCATAATTTATTCTTGCTGTTAAAGTTGAAGTTCCCGCATGATTCGGTCCAGAAAACCGAAAATCTCCTCGACACTAGTTTCCCGAAATCGAGCCGCAAAGTGTGCTACACAAATCTTGTTGGTTGAGGAAATACTTGTTGAACACACTACACTGTCAGAAGTTTCATAACAGATAGCTTAGAACACTTGCCAGAATAACACCTTTTCACTTAGAAATAAAGTGTTATGACCAATTAAGTTTACACTATTCGTGCCTAGATCTCCAACAACACCTTCAATTGGAAAAAATACTAACGGGAATGAAAGAAACATAACAGATAACATCACAAAGTGTTATCTGTTGAAACCGCGCATCCTTCTGTTGTCGTTATGTAACTTCTGACAGTGTAGTATTTTTACCTGTTTTACAGGTGTTGTTGGACATCTAGGCACGAAATAGTATAAACTTAATTGGTCACAACACTTTATTTCTAAGTGAAAAGGTGTTATTCTTGAAAGTGTTATGCGCAATCTGTTATGAAACTTCTGACAGTGTAGAGAAAAACTCTTTTCTAGTCACAAAATGTTTGTAGAAAAATGTGAAGATATAAGTCGGCAAGCGACATAGTGGGCAAATTAGTTGCTGCTTTAGCTATTGTGGGGAAAATTAGCGAACTGCAATTTGCAGCTGATTTAGACATGTTTTATTCGTAGACGAACTGCAACAGTTAACTCCCGAAACTGTCTCACAGTTAATGTTGATTTCGTTTTCACGGCACTTGCTGCGTGGCCCAAGTGCCATAATAACTACAAGAATAACGTTTGTTTATTCAGCCATCAGGCAATACAAGATTGTCTACATTCTACATATATAACGACACAAACGAACTGTTACACAAAATAAGCTAAACTTTCTGTTCTAAGTCTAAACGCCTTTTAAACGCCTAAGTCCAAACTACATTTTGCAGACTTCCACGATGAAGTTGGGGGTCGTAGATTTCAGGATTCCGACAAGTAAGACCAACCGACCCCGAACAAATTTGTACCCTCAAATGCGAAACCGCTTGGCACTCTAGGAGGAATTGGGCCGAATCCGCAACTTGCAAAGAACTAAAGGCCTTTTTCCGCGACACAATTGTGGGCCACACACTTCTGAGTGTTTGTCGCGGAACCACGATTGTGTGCCACACAGTCGAGCCACTAGTTGAAACTCGCGGAAACGCCGTTTTTTATATTTTGTTGGCGGTAATTATGGCACTTGAGCTTACTCAAGTGCCATATAGCGATTGTAATTTCTGTCCGTCAGTCGGTCTGTCGGTCTGTCGGTCCCGGTTTTGCTAGTTCGGGCACTTCCAGATAAGCTAGGACGATGAAACTTGGCAGGCATATCAGGAACTGGACCAGATTAAATTAGAAATACTCGCTTCCCCGATCCGACCATCTGGAGGGGAGTGGAGGGAGGGGGAATCCGGAAAAATGAGGAAAAATGAGATATTTTTAGCTTACGAACGGGTTACCGGATCTTAATGAAACTCGATATATGGAAGGAACTCGTGTCTCAGACCCTCCATTTTAAATCCAAACCGGATCCGGTGACATTGGGGGGAGTTGGAGGGGGAAACCGGAAATCTTGAAAAACACTTAGAGTGGAGGGATCGGGATGAAACTTGGTGGAAAGTACAAGCACAAGTCCTAGATACATGGCTGATATAACCGGAACGGGTCCGCTCACTTTGGGGGAGTTGGGGGGGGGGAGAGAAGTCCGAATTTGTAGTGATCCCGCGAGTTCCGTGCTTCCTGATGTGCTGGGACGATGGAAATTGACAGGCATCTCTGGGACCCGACCAGATTAAATAGGAAATCGTCAATTCCCCGATTCGACCATCTGGGGGGGGGGGTGGAGGGAGGGGGAAGCCAAAATTTGAGGTATTTTTATATTGCGAACGAGTCATCGGATCTTGATGAAATTTTATAGTTAGGATGACCTCGTGTCTCAGACGTCCCACTATAAATCCGGACCGGATCCGATGACTCTGGGGGCGTTGGGGGGGGTCCCGATTTCTAGCGATCCCGCGAGTTCGGCATACTTCCTGATGTGCTAGGGCGATGAAACTTGGCAGGTATGTCAGGGACCCGAACAGGTTCACTTGAGAACAGCCCTTTCCCCAATCCGACCATACTGGGGGGAGTGGATGGATGGGGAGTCCGGAATCTAGTGGCGTGTATAACTTTTGAACGGGTGATCGGATCTTGATGAAATTTTATATTTGGGATGACCTCGTGTCTCAGACATCTCACTTTAAATCCGGGCCGGATCCGATGACACTGGGGGGAGTTGGAGGAGGGAACCGGAAATTTTGAGAAACGCTTAGAGTGGAGGGATCGGGATGAAACTTGGTGGGAAAAACAAGCACAAGTCCTAGACACGTCATTGACATAACCGGACCGGATCAGGGCACTGTGGGGGAGTTGGGGTCGGGGTCCGGATTTCTAGCGATCCCGCGAGTTCGGCATACTTCCTGATGTCCTAGGGCGATGAAACTTGGCAGGTATGTCAGGGATCCGAACATATTGACTTGAGAACAGCGGTTTCCTCGACCCGACCATCGTGGGGGGAGTGGGTGGATGGGGAGTCCGGAATCTAGTGGCGTACATAACTTTTGAACGGGTGATCGGATTTGAATGAAACATGTCTGGTTAGCTATCGCCTCGGACGTTCAGTGTCACGTCCGGGTCGGGTCCGATCCGACCATCGGGGGGGGAGTGGGTGGATGGGGAGTCCGGAATCTAGTGGCGTGCATAACTTTTGAACGGGTGATCGGATTTTAATGAAACATGTCTGGTGAGCTATCGCCTCGGACGTTCAGTGTCACGTCCGGGTCGGGTCCGATACCTGTGGGGATGGAGGGGGGGGGGAACTCGAGAAACTCTAAAAGCAGAGGGATTGGGACGAAACTTAATGGATTGAACAAGCATTAGGCCTAGATGAAATTGAAGGAGCCAGATGGTTTCGGGGCTCTGTGGGGGGAGTTGGAGGGGTTTCCTGGAATTCCGGTAGTCGTGAGTTAGAATAGTTCCAGATGTAAAACGACAACGAAACTTTGCAGGCACATTAGCGACCCGAATTATCTTGACTTAAGAACCTGACACAACATACCCCCGGAAACTTCCGTTCCTAGATCCGAGCATTTTTTGGGGAGCACGAGAAGAGAAATATGGAAATTGACTTCTATAAATTGCAAACGAGTGGTCTGATTCGATTGAAACTTCATGGGTGATACGAATCGATGGCCTCGACATGTAAAACATGCGTTCGAACCATATACGACCACGATTAGGGGAATTGGGGGTGGGGGGACTTTTGACATGCACAAAAACCAAACGGATGGACCGAATGAGATGCAAATTCGACAGTGCCGAGTTTATGCGGCCTAGATTCGTTATTTGGCGTCCGGGCCGAATTCCGCCAAGGTAGGGGGGGGGGGTACTGGAAACTTGCAGATAGGCTAAGCTCTAATTTCAGTAAAACTTGATGGACAGGAACATGGAATTAAGAGATTGGGCCCGAACCGGCTCCGACAACGTTGGTGGGAGGGGGGGGGGGGGGGTACCGGAACTTTCCAAAAATGCTCAGATTCGAGTGAAACTTGATAGATGGTATAAAAGAAGATGCTTTAGGTGGTCGATTTTTTATATCCCGAACCAGATCCGGCCACGGTAGGTCGAGATAGAGTGGGTACCGGAAATCGTGTAGCACGTCTAGGGATCAAACAAATGGATTTATTGGGATGAAAGTTTGAACAGTCATGTGCATTTGCTACAGACAATCGAGACGATGCCGGAACTGCTCAGAAATGAATGAAACTAAATATCCTATTTCTATTTCCGAACCGCATTTTTGGATGGCGGGTGTATTTTGTGACGTTCTCATCTACTTTCTTGTACAGCGTACTCGTACAAGTGCCATATGAGCTCGTAGCTCTTGTTTTTAAATATCTATCTAACTCAAGGTTTATTGTAGATGATTGTAACAAGGCTGAATTACAGCTGTTCATACATTTACATTACGACAGTCTTCACAGAGAAGCGGTTGATGTGAATTCATATCACCTTCCAGAGAGGATAATATGAAGTTATATCACCCTCCAGACAGGAAGATATGAAGTCAAATGTTCAAAAAAAGTTATAGCAGTTAACATACCTCCATCTCGGTTGATATCGGAAAAACAACCTCAATGGCCATTTAAAAGTATCAAACCCGCTGCACTCGATAGATAGGTTTCATAACCTACCTCACCTTTGGCTCGGATAGGATATTTCTATTAGCAGTAATAATAATAAATATGATTGCAATAATAAAGCTTTCGCCTCTATAAATTTCTCGGGACACTTTATACACTAAATTGAATTTCAGCCAGGTGGTAGTCGACACCTGCTTTGAATTGGTTGATATTTTCGGCATTTACAACACTTTCTGGGAGATTATTCCAACATTCTGCTATTCGGTTTCTAAAGCTCCATTTGCCGATGTCTTTTCGGAACTTCTTACCACTCAGTTTCAAGTTGTGTCCTCTGAGACCGTTATGGTTGAAGGTGAAGACATCATCAGGCCTAATGTTATCATAATAACTATGGCAAATTTTAAAAGTTTCGATTAAATCACCTCGAAGCAATCTGTAAGATAAACTGGGTAATCGTAGTTTTTGAAGCCGGTTTTCATAAGGCAGATGGCGAATGGCTGGCACTGTTTTTTTTGCTCTTCTTTGAACTTGCTCAATGGCGATAACATCCTTGATATAGAAGGGCCTTGTTATTGCGTCCTTGTTGGTGACTTCTAATAATTTTCTCATTCATTTTTCAAATCATCATTTCTGGACGCTGACAAAATTTCTCCTCTCTGGAAGACGATGTGAATTCGTATTGGCCGCGAACGTTTTGTGTGAAGGTTATCGTAATATAAATTTTCTCGAACAGGCAGGCTAATGTAATGCATATTCTCATATGACCTATTGTCAGTTATCTTACGACACACACACACTTAGTGGTAGATACGAGAGGATGATACAAACTCAAATCAAAGTCATATCATCCTCTAGAGAGGATGATATGAAGTCATCAATCCCCAGAGAGTTTTTTTGTATGGGTATTTGTTAAGGCGGAACGGTACTTTAAAACTCATAAAGAGCAGGTATACACTTTTCCCATGTTAATTGACAATATCTGTTTCAAGCGTGTCAAGCCAAATTGACGGTGGCGGAAAAATTCCAAGATACCCATTTTGAAGAGCTTTTTACGGGCTACAAAATGTTTGGAGCAGTTTTCAAAGCCGACACACCGTTTGCTAGGTAGGCTAGAAATAAGAAAAAAAGTTTCTTGTCTGCCAACTGGCTGTCAACGACCTGGGTAAACTCTGTCGCTATACATTTGGTATCGTCTGGCAGATCACTGAGTAAGCAACCAAACGTTTGGAATGGATTTTGGAATTTTCATTTCTTGTAGTTTCAGTCCCTTCTTTTCTCCAAAAAAGACATTTCTCTCATTTCGTTTCCATACCATGGGCTGTTATCGCAAGGAAGCATCAAGATCCGTAACCCCGTTGGGACAGCAGGGGCTATTCACAGGGGGTCAAGAGAGAGATGAGGAAAACAGATTATTATGCGAGATTAAAATCCAAATAATTCAAAGGACTTTCAGTAATATGGTACGATTAAATAAGTCAGTTGCGTAGTAAAATTCAATCGTGCTAGCAAAATGAGAAAAAAGAACAAAACAACTTGAGAAGTGGATGAATTCATAGGGAGCAACTTGAAGTAAAATATATAAGACTAGGACGCCCGACTTTGCCTGCAATATTTGCTTAGTGTGATAACATAGGATTAGACATCGCAAATGACATACCGACAACAGGCGAGACAACTGCAGGAAATTCGAATAATGACCGCACCATCAAAACTCGGACAGCGTTCAGAAACTTGAACTTTCTCAAGCATGTGTAACTTTCTTCTTTCATTCAAGTAGGCTAATGAATCTCTACAAAACTTATTGCATCACAGCCTAGCTGTTTTTGTCCATCCGTCGGTCAGTCCGGGTTTTGCCAGTTGGGGCACTTCCAAAGAACGTTGAAACTTGCCAGCATAATTTTAAAGAACCCTACCTAAACCGCTAAGTAAATTTCGTTTTTCGGATTCAACCATCTGTGGGGGAGTGGAGGAATGGGAAATCCGGAAACTTGTGGAGAGCGACTTCAAACGGGCGATACGACTGGAATGAGACTTGATGAGTATAAGAGAAAATGCCCGATAATCCATGTACTTGTCCGACCGGATTCGGCCACAGTGGAGGAAACTGGACGGGGGCACCAGACATTTTGTGGCGTTTTTGTTGCATTTTGAATGCAACTTGGAATATAGTGATATCATATACCCTAGATTACACAATTTCTAGTCTGGAGCGGAACCGACCACGGTTGGTGGGGGCGGTACCGAAATTCCTCGAAAATTGTTTGTGGTAACTGGAAAACTTGGTAGGTGGTAAGGAAAGTTTCCCTAGACGAACTTTTTACGTGTTAAAACCGAATTCGACTCGGTGGGGAGTTAGAGGGCAATTGGGCACAATTTTTGGCACGCACATGGATGAAATGATGCAGTGAAATGAGTGGTGTTGCGGACATGAAACTTAGAAGGTACACAGGTCATATGTTCTACATCTACAGGATCCTTTTCAGGGTTCCGAACTGATTTGACCTCGGTAGAGGGAGCTGGAGGGGCATCGGAAACTTTACGGAAATGGAAACTTGCCGGGTTGGTAAGATAAGACGCTCTTGATGACGTATTCATGTGCTGAAACGGGAGTAGTTATAGTTGTTTAGGGAGTAGTCATTCAAGTAAACAGTGTTTGGCGGTAAGGTAAGAGTGTTGTCTGGTCCTTATTTTTGCCCAATGCGTGGACATTTGGGCAAAAATATTTTTCACGTAATGTGCGTATGCCCTGAGCTTTCAGATCTTCGTGGGGAAATTTTTGGTGTTAGTAATTTGGGGGAGGATTGGTTGGTAATAGTAATGGGAAGTAAAATATTTGGTGATATTGAAAAGTTGGGAAGATTCCTTTCGGTTTCGATGAACCACAGAGAAAGATTCCTGTAAAGGAATATGTAAAATAGTTAGCATTTATTTGGTTTGTATTTTATATTTTTTTTTGTGTTTATTCTTTTCCCATGGCCTCTGTGTTTTTGGTGGAATAAATCTTATTCATTACTGGAGTAAAAAGAGCTGTAAGCTCATGTGGCACTTGCACGGGTTGAGATGTATTGTTTGATCAAAAGTACTTTTTGACTTTGCGGTTTAGATGCGCACTCTAAGGGAGCTACAGCTTCATTTGCAAGCAAAGCCCTTGAGGCAAAAACGATAATGGGCTCATGGGGTTCATGAAAATTTGTATTTTGCTTAAAGTATTTTTCTTACTTTGCGGTCAAGATTGGTACTTCAATGAATAGTCTGATCTGGACAGTGGCGATTTCTGAACCAATCTTGTCGAATCTCTAATATTCCAGCCAAGTTTAATCGTCCTAGCACATCTGGAGTTACCTTAACTCGCGATCACCGGAATTCCGGACCCCCCCCCCACACCATCCAACTTCACACACAGTGCCCGGAACCAATCCGATTCTGTAAATGATTTAACCAGAGCGTCTGTTCCCACAAAGTTCCATCCCGATCTCTCAAGTCTAAGTGGGTCACGTATTCCCCCCCCCCCCCCCCAATACTTGTCAGATCCGGTCCGGACATGTTATCAGAGACATGTCCTCTGTTCAATTACTAATTTCACTCGAATCCGATCACCGGTTCCAAAGTTACGCATGACTCAATATTCCGGATTCCCCCTCCCTCCAATCCCCCATGATTATCGCATCGATAATTTCTTTTATTTCCAAGTCAGTTTGATCCGGTCCTTTCTATACCTGCCAAGTTTCGCCGTGAAAATCCCAAAACCACCATCACCGGAATCCCCCCCCCCCCCCCGCGAGTGTCCGGATCCAGTCCAATTATATAAACGATTTATCTAGAGCAGATGCTTGTTCTTCCCAGCAAGTTTCACTCATCCCTCTATTCTAACCGTTTCTAGAGATTCCCCCAACCCCCAACTCCTCCGTAGCTGTCGAATTCGGTCGAGAATTCAAATGGGACATCTGAGATACATCATCTGTTCAGGTATTAAGTTTCATTCCAATCCGATCACCCGTTCGAAAGTTATAGACTACTGAATTTTCCTGATTCCCTTTTCCCTCCAGTCCCCCCCCCCCTCCGGATGGTCGGATAGAGAAACCGATTGTTTTCAAGTTGGTTTGGCCGGGTCCCTGACATGCCTGCCAAGTTTCACCGTCCCAGCACATCTGGAAGTACCGTAACTCGAAAAAGTGGGACAAACAAACTCGGACAGACCGGCAACGGGAATTGCAGTCGGGATATGGCACTTGAGGCAAAGGCTGCAAGTGCCATAAAAATACATGCTGAAAGTGCTGTAACCGTTTCTGAACTATCTGACAAGTAATTGAACGGAAATTTCGGAATGACCCAACTTGTTAAATCAGAATATTTCATGGGTTTTCGACTAACAACGGTATTCCGGTAGGGATCAATCTAGGTAATCTAACCTTGAGAAAACAATATATTTCCGCATTCACCCTCCCTCTAGCCATGATGAAGTTGTTTGGTCGGGTCCCGGATATGCCTGCCAAGTTTCATCGTCCTAGCACTTATGGAAGTAGCCTAACTCGAGAACAGTGAACCGACAGACAGACACGATGAACACGATTATGACAACCATTTTCTCGCCGGACAAGTAGTTCGCCTGGGATCCGGCCAAAATCGTTTTGGCCGTCAAAATCGGCCAAAAAAAGTTTGTTAAAAGTAAAAGTTTTATTTGAAGTTGATTAGATGTTCGATATTGGGGTAAAGAGATACACTGAATTTGTTGTTTAGCTTTATTTTATTGCCAGACAAGCAGTTCGCCTGGGATTCGGCCGAAACGGAAAATTCGGCTGAAGTACGGCAGGAAGTTTTGATCAGTTTCGTCAAAAATGGTATGACATATAGGGGTAAACACAAATGGTGTGAATCCATATCTGAACTTGGTTTTCTCGGATGATTAGCTATTTGGCCTCAATCTGTTTCTACATTTTAATAGTAAAAACGTTCAACGAGTCTGGTGAAGACAGGATCTGGTGAAGGCAAGACCCAATTGTGGATCAAATATTAATTTTTGGGATCCCATCGAAACTTCTGGTCTTGCTATCTTTTGGGATCCCACAGCAACTTCTAGCCTTGTTCCTCGATTTTTTTTCCAATTTTCGAAGATTTTCAATATTTTGACTGTTAGACGCTTTTACTTTACGATAAGTGACTCTTTTACTCGACAAGTGAATTAGCGAACTGGTTGCTTAAGGTACTGCAATGACTGCGAAAAAGCAGCAGCCAAGAGGTCATTCAGATGCAATTTAGTGTCAGTCTCTCGACCCAATTCCCTCTGATGACCTCTGAGACATAGATAAACATCGCACAGAGGGAGTCCTTTGACTTTGACCTGTTCACCGACCAAAACCCATGCTGAATCTGCTATAACGAGTTTCGAGTACCGTTCCCCCTGGCTCTGTTCGAAAAAGGTATGATGTTTAACACATCTCCATGTCGGTTGATATCAGGATGACAGCTTCGATGGCCATCTAAAAATGTACACCTCGCCTTCGGTTCGGTGGATATTTTCATAACCTATCTATGACCGTCTCGGTGTTATTTTCCGATATCAACTTCGATCTCGGAACTCAACTTAAGTAAGGAGAGTTAGGACGGAAAAGTAGTCCTTCAGCTAAAACTGACTGCTAATCGTAGTTGACTGCGTTAAACGGATGTCAGCTTGGATTGATTCTAGCAATATTCCTCTTGGCAAGGGTCCTCTTCAGGCTTAAGCGGTTTTGTCAACTGATCTTCTCTCGGAATCGTGAGTGAATTATTTGTAATAAAGAAAAGATTAGGCCTTCCGAGAGAACGCGATTTGTACGCACATCAGAACGCACTTGTATTTCCAGTGCGCTTGTCAGCGTGCTGCAGATGAGCAAATCAAATGTTATTTACTGGTGGTTAAGCTTCTTTGAAACTTAAGTACACCTTCAAACTTGAGGTATTAACTTCGTGTATGGTGAACAATCCCCTCTATACCACCTATTCTGAATCGTCATAGTAATTAGAAAAATAGCCTCGAGAGCTAACCCTTCGTTCTGACTAAAGGCGTACTCTCGCCGTTTCCCGCGGACTCCACTTGAGGAGTCCCCGCGTTTTTGTTTGTCCCGGGGACTCACTCCCCGGATTCTCGTGAGTCCCCACGGAAGGGGAATGCTCTGACTATCATCACCATCATCAAAAAGGACTCCCTTTCAGATTCGGAGGGGAATCAATTCATCTAGTCTGTTCAGTCCCTGCGTCTTTGTTTGTCCCGGGAACTCACTCCCCGTATTCTCGTCGCGAGTCCCCACGGACAGTGCTCTGACTATCATCACCGTCATCAGAAAGGACTCCCTTTCAGATTCGAAGGGGAATTACTTTTTGCTGGTGTTGGTGCAATGTAAAATTAATTAAAAATAATCAGAATAAACAAAACCAAAAATGAAGTGGTCCAGACTAATTTCGTCAACTGCATATCTATTTTTCGAACAAAATCCATGCTGGAAGCATTCCCCGTGTTCTCGCTGTTTCTGTCCGAGGAGTCCGCGTGGAGTGACTCCCTCTATTCTCGCCGTTCTCTTTGATTCCCCGAGGAGTCCTCGGGGAACGGCGAGAATACGCCTTAAGAACCGATGTATGTCTAAGCCAAGAACCGGAAACATCACCCAATAAACGTTGCTGATTGGTTGACAAAGGATCTGAGTCAATTATGAGGACCTGTTTTGTTGACGTTTCTTGTTCTCCCTTTAGTATCGTCGGCAGATGCATCATACCGAGTAGAGACAATCGCTAGCTACTGCATAGCCGTCGGTAAACCCTAGCCGTCACCGGCTAAGGGTCTACCCACGGTAATCTATATGTGGATTATTTTATATCCGCGTGAATGTGTTCTTAATCTTTATTTTCTAGAGATACTAAATCCATAGTCACAAAGAACCCGGAAGTAACTAAAATACAGTAAAAAACAATGCCAGGATTCTCTTCTACCCCAATCGGCGTCTACTTTCATATACTACGCTATAATGGCGCTGAACGCGCCTGTTCAAATTTTAACGCAACAAAATAGGCCTTACCACGAGTGTTCTTGGTGTTGCAAGGGGCCGACTGAGCTAGAAGAGGTCGCGGAAAACTAATAACAATAGAAAGTCCAAGATTACGAGCTAGTTTTAGCACAAATACCACATAGCCTACCACGATTTGTAGGCACATTAAAAGAAAACGCAGAACTAGATATTGTCCTTTTCTCAACGTCCTAAAAAGTCTGAAATTACAAACCCCGTTTTAACCATAACTATATTCTTGCTGCAAAAGCTGCAGTAGGGAAACAAAAAATGTATTGCAAGCCCGTTATTTCATTTTGTGGATATGGAGAAACGCCTACGACGCAAGAATACGGCCGTCGCCCCGAAAAGAGGAGAGAGGGAAATGAGAGAGATGGTGTGAAAATTAAATTTTGTGGATGTGGATAAATCGGACAGTTAGGGAAGACAAGAGGATCATTAAAGCTTACTATAGAAGGAGCAATTGGTTGTAACAATATTAAAAAAGAAACAGGAAAGCCAAAGTGACCTATTTCCCTTGTTGTTTCTTTACACATTCTTTTTCCGTATTATAGTATTTCCTAATGGGGCATATGCAAACTTTAAAGCTATTGCGAACTTCCCCAGGTTTGCAAACGCCCACTCTTACTCCTCCGAAAGCATAATGCGGGATCAGTGGGTCGCAGTTACAGCACGGCTCAAGTGTGTCCTGCGTTAGTTGGTAAGCTTTATTTCCGCATTTCAGGCCTTCAATCTTAACACAGTCACGCTGTATCGACGAATCGCTGTTCAGCAACTTGTTTTTGTCGATAAATGCCTCTCCATTTTTGCATTTATTTTTCAAGCACACAGGGTAGTAATCATGAGTAGGATCAGGGAACAGATATTCGTCCACTTCGCATGGTCCGCGATGGTATGGCTGGTGGCAGACCCCGGGGTCAGTTTCCAAATAACCAGTTTTGCAAACACATACGGGGTATCCATATTCTGTGAAAAGCAGGTCTTGGCTCGAGGAGCATGCGGGACCTGGGTTGAGCCGCTGCTTGCATGTCTCGTCTGTTTCACTGCATGGCTTGTCGACGCAAATACCAATGCCTGGAATGAAGTTTCCATATATTTTCCGATATTGTTCTCTCTCATTCTAAAGCTGGTATCGAGCGGTTGTAAAACGGAGGTCAATAGGAATGTTAATTGAAACAACACGTAGGAGCGAAGGTTCTTATATCTCCTCTATGTGTGAACAGTAGCAGAATTCCAAGCAAACAAGGAAATTTCCCAAGCAACTTCGAAGGGTCCGAAGTAGTAATTATAGTATAGATTGTTTGGTAAACTAAAGACGATCTAGAAACTCATATCGTAGTTAGAAGTTGTGTCAATTGAAATTGAACGAATGATCACGAACCCTTTGTGATCATGAAAATGTATCGTTTGCTCAAAACTATTTTTTTACACATTGCGGTTATAGTGTGCACTTTAAGGATGCTAGAAATTCATTTGTAAGCAAAACCATGAGGCAACAAGTATTGAAATAACCTAATTTGAAACTGTCCCGCTTTAAAGCTTTTAATGCAAACAAACCGCATGCAGAATTCGAAAGTGATCTTGAATATCCTGCGAGGACAGTTTTTATTTCGATACTGAATGTCTTGCCAGCTAGTCCGACCCTTTAAACCTCTTTTCTATTAGCAAGGTAATAACAAGTGCAATAATCCAAGTCATAGCCTTCATTACAACTTCATTAAGAATGGCATATCTTCGATTATATGACAAAAGATTGAAGCACGTCGCGTGGTCGTATTAGTTGCTGTTATACCAAAATCCACACCTATACATATATTTCCCCAAGTATACAAGAGTTCAACTTGAGACCTATCATCTATGAATTTAACTCAATGAAAATCTGGGTCCAGCTGCCCATGAACGGGAGGGTGGGGGGAGGGGGGGGGGGGTCAGGACCCATCAAAGTGAGTATCTAGACTTAGATATCCTCAAGTATATCAGCTTAGAGTTTGATTCCAGTCACAGGTCAAAAACTTAACTTGTGGTCAATTTGGACCACTTGCCCATGAGCGTGAAGGGTGGGAGGGTGGTTGAACTCCCTATATCTATTCCCAACCCTATCTAAGAGCAGAAAGAATTTTATCGCCATACATCCAGTTATTGTCAAGTTAAAAACACTAGAAACTGGGCAATCCGGGCCCAACTACCTCTGAACCAAGTCGGAGTTTTCACCGTTTTTTGTGGAGCCCACAACCCGTGAACCACTGCATGTAACAAGTTTAAACTTGGTACAATGCGGGTATGGGGGTCTAGTTCTGGCCACCCCCACACTAACTCGGATCAGGGGCAATTTGGCCCAGATCGCCTAGTGATAATGTTCATAACTTGACCAGAGCCTTGTACTTGTACATCCTAGGGCTCTGAAACTACTTTTAAAGTCGCCCCCCCCCCCCCCCCAACTGGGCGCAGTTTGCCAAAGAGTAAATTAGTGACCCCTGACAGGAATATACAGACCATCAAGTTGAAACTTGGTAGGCTTGTGAGCATTGCGGTCTCTTTTGGGATCCCAAAACGTAAGTGGCGGGATACCTATGACATCGCAAAAGTTGTCCGTCTGTGCGCACTATAATTCTCGAAGGGAATGAGATATTTTGATGAAACTTGGTGTGAAGATTCTTTGGGTCAAGAGTGACATCGAGTTCGTAGATGGGCTCTGTAGCCCTACATTTACGGGTGGGGGAGGGGGTTTAAATTAAGGGGCAAGTGAAATATTTTTAAACAGATAATATGATAGTCGATTATAGGGTAATAAGACATGCTGAACACAACGGTGAAAACCATTTTTGCGCCGAACAAGTAGTTAGCCCGGAATCCGGTGAAAACCGGAAAGCCTGTTAAAATTAAAAGTTTTATTTGAAGTTGATTAGATGTTCGATTTCAGGGCAGGAGGACATGCTGAACACGATGGTCAAAACCATTTTCTCGCCGGAGAAGGAGTTCGCACGGAATCCGGCCAACACCGGAAAGTTTGTTAAAAGTAAAAGTTTTATGTTGAGTTGATTAGATGTCCGATTTAGGAGAAAGAAATGCTGAACTTATGTTAAAAAGATTTTCTACCCGGGCAAGTAGTTCGCCTGGAATCCGGCCAAAAACGGAAAAAGTTAAAGTTTTATTTGTATTTGATTAGATATCTCATTTGGGGGGTAAGAAGAGACGCTGATTCCGTGTATAAAAATCATTTTTTAGCCGGAAAATTTGTTGTAAGTTACATTTTTATTTGAAGTCGATTAGATGTTCAATATTGGGGAAAAAAGATACGCTGAGTTTTCGTCAAAACCGATATGACTTATAGGGGTAAACACACATGCTACCATCTCTGAACTTGGTTTTCTCCGATGATTAGCTATTTGGCCTTAATTTATTTATGAATTTTAATAGTAAAAATGTTCAAGGAGTCTGGCGAAGAGCAGATCTAGCGAAGACAAGACCCAATTGTCTGGATCAAATATTGAGTTTTTGGGATCCCATCGGAACCTTTGGTCTTGTTACCTTTTGGGGGTCGCAAGCCCCACTCCCACTTGCTCATGGTTCATGGGCCATTGGGCCCAGATTGCTCAACTTTTAATGTTTTCAACTTGACAATTTACTAACTGGAAAAAAAATCGTAATGATTTCGATCTTGGGATTGGAAATATATGCGCGGATTTGAACCTCTCTCAGCTATCCTCCGCGTTCATGGGCCCAACTGCCCGTGAGTTAAGTTTTTGACCCGTGGCTGGAATCAAACTCTAAGTTTGTATACTGGAGGATATAGATCACATAAGATAGAAAATATTTAATTGCACGAAAAAGCCAAAAGACCATAGCAACAATATAAACTAAACAAAAAGGACAACGATCTATACAGTAACCTACTGTAAACATAATTTTCGGTGTTGAAAAGCGAACCTGAGGAATCTTGCCAGCCTCCTCACGTCATCAAACTGACGGCTACCGATCATATTACATCCATTTCTCATCAAAAACTCTCAAGCATTCTCCAAACACTTCATTCCTCAGCTCTCTTAATTCTTCGCAGTTACAGATGGCATGCACCAAACTTTCATTCTCATCTTCACACATTTGACAGGAGAAATACTGACTAGAACGTTCGGAAGAACTTCAAATATATTTTCTGCTTATCCCAAGCGGTAAACAATCTGCCCAAGACACCACACAAACTTTAGTTCCTTCCCTTTTAAAACACCTTGAAAAACATTTCCTCCACACACCTCTTTATCCTGTGCACAATACGTAAACGAATGTGACAGATCCTTTGCAACCTGCTAACTCTTTATTTATTGGTCTAAAAGCCTAGCCTCCACCTCCTTTTTTGTTTTCCCCAATGGCAAACCAGGACCTATACCATCATTCCACCCCGTGGACAGTCCGGGATCATCTAAATACCTCTTATTTGGGAAGACCACGAATCTATTCTAGCATATAAAATACTCTCTTTACAAGCCGCCTTACTCTCGTCAGCATGGAAATCTTTTCCCCAAAATCTATGATAGCTACCCATCCATGTCTATGCAGACTTGCTAAACCTAAATCCCCCTTAAAGGACCCCTCACACTATTTACTCTTCAACTTACAGTATTTTAAAATAATTGAATACTTTGAAACTAGGCTGTGGTTCCAAAAAATAACCCACGGTTTGAAAAATTGTCATATACGGATTCAGTATGTATTCTCACCTTTTAATCGTACATGTAGTCAGCTTCAAATAAAACTGTTACTTGTGACAAACTTTCCGGTTCGGCCGGATTCCGGAAGAACTAATTGTCCGACAAGAAAATAGGTTTCAGATACCGATTCAGCATGTCTCTCTACCCCTAGTTCGACTGTCTTATTGTTTTTTTAAGACTAGTTTTTATGGTACTTGCCTTCCGGCCAAGTGCCATATACCGATCACATTTCCGTCGGTCAGTCGGTCGGTTGGTTAGTCCGGTGTTTGCGAGTTAGGGTACTTCCAGATAGACTAGGATGATGAAACTTGGCAGGCATATCAGGGACCCGACCAAACTAACTTGGAAATAGTCACTTGCCCGGTCCGACCATCGTGGGGGGAGGGGGAGGTGGTGGAGTCCGGAAAATAGGGACATTCATAACTTTCGAACGGGTGATCGGATCATAATGAAACTTAATATCTGGAAAGATCTCGTGTCTCAGATGTCTCATTTCAAGTCCAGACAAAATCCGATGAATCTGGGGGGAGTCGGGGGGGGGGGGGGGGAACCGGAAATCGTGTGAAACTCTCAGAGTGAAGCGATCGGGATGAAACTTGGCGGTAAGAACAAGCATAAGCTCTAGATACATCACTGACAGAACTGGACCGGAATCGGACACTGTGGGGGGAGTTGGAGGGGGGTTCCGGAATTCCGGAGATCCGTAGTTAATGTACTTCAAGGTGGGCTTGGACGATAAAACTTGGCAGGCATATGAGTGACCCGACCAAACTAACTTGGAAATAGTCACTTGCCCGATCCAACCATCGTGGGGGGAAGGGGAGGTGGCGGAATCCGGAAAATAGGGTTTCAGTTTCAGTTTCAGTTTCATTGGACTATATTTAAAGACACAAAAAATACACAATTTACATTCCTGCCAGGAAAGCACAAATGTAGTGCTTGGCTAGGGCAGGGAAATATCCGATAATAATTTAAACATCAAACAGAATCAACTAACTGAACATTCTATTTAAAGATAAAAAAAAAAGGAGAGGAAAAAAATAACCTATGGTTTCAACTTTAAATAAAAGGAGAGAGAAAATAAGAGAAAGAAGGAATGAGAAAGAAAGAAAACAAAAGAAAAGAAAACAGGGGGTGGGTCTAAAGGAGGATAACACTAAACAATTTTCCTGTAATGACCTTTCGCTGCTCGCTTGAAGGAAATTAGGTTATTCGAATTCCGGATATCTAACGGTAGTAGATTCCAAATTGACGGCGCAAAAAATCGAATTAAAAAAGAAGCCCTTTTTGATGAGGGCGCTTCTTGGACGATGTCACAAGAGTTTCGGGTATCATAAGAATGCAAGTCTTGATTTAGTGAGAACATATTCTGGAACGAAGGGACATGCATAACTCTCGAACGGGTGGTCGGATCTTAATGAAACTTGATATCTGGAAAGATCTCGTGTCTCATATGTCTCGTTTCAAGTCCGGACTGCATCCGACGAATTTGGGGGGGGAGGGTTCCGAGGGGAGAACCGGACATCTTGTGACACGCATAGAGTGGTGTGATCAGGATGAAACTTGGTGGGAAGTACACGCACAAGTCTTAGGTGCATCAGTGACAGAATCGGAGCTGTAGGGGGTGTCCGGAATTCCGGTGATCCTGAGTTAAGGTACTTCCAGATGTGCTAGGGCGATAAAACTATGCTGGAGCATTAGAAACTTGACATCATTGGGTTATACATCGTCACTTTCCGATCCGACCATCCCTTAAAGAACTCATCTTAACCGCAAAGTACAAACATAATTTTAAGCAAAATTTACTTTTCACGATCGCCATAAGCACATGATCCTTTTTGCCTCAAGGGTTTTGCTTAGAAATTAATTTTTAGCCCCCTTAAAATGCGCATCTCAAACGAAAGTAAAACAAAAAATTTACCATCACTTCCATCCTCTGACCCAGCCTAGCAAGTTTGGCGCATCTTAACGGAAAAGGGAAAAAAAAACTTTTGACCATCACTTCCATCTGACCCAGCATTGCAAGTGCCGTATGAGCTTCCAGCGCTTGTTATTCTCTTAATTGGAAACCACCCCTAAATATGGATCTGCAGGACTATACTATGATCTTGACCTGTACTTCAACCCATCAGTCCTCATGCCAAGTAGAAAATTTTCCAACCCCTTCGAGACTTATCGTGCTAACAGACGGACAGGCGGACGAAAGGACGGACAGACGAAAACTTTTACGAAATCATAGGTATCCCACCACTAATAGTGCGGACACACGACCAGGATAAGAAGCTCCCAGACTGGGATTCCTGCCCGGATTTTTGCCACCATCATCACTTCCATATGGAAAACTTGAAATTCAACTTAATGATGAAAGTGCAGAAAATCCGGCCGGGAAATCCTGATCGTGTGTTTGCACTTTAAAGGTAAGATTAGTGCAGGGGCGTCGCTAGAGTCTTATCGACTAGCGCAGGAGAGGTTTGAAGGGATTGGGTGTGAGAGGTGACTGCCTTAAAATGTACAAGGCTGCATACGACAAGGCTCAAGAGTCACACCAGTTCAAACAATAGCCATGAAACACAGCACCGCATGATGACATGGAACTTAAGGCGAACGTCATCTATAACAAAAGGAATTCGCTTCCGCAATGGCCCGCCCTACAGCAGTTCCAAATGTCTATATATCAGACATAATGAAAATGAGTGCCGCAGGGGAGATTTTTAGGTAGACCATGACTTTTTCGGGCAAAACACTACTCCCCCCCCCACACACACACAAAATCTTGATTTAGTGTTACCCGAGCCCCAAAATTCCAGGCCTAAAACAAGAATGAAATGACTCGAGTTTCCAGCAAACAGAGCCTACCACAAAAAGTGCCGCCGGCAAATTTTTTGAAATCCTGTACGATCAGAATACGTCTTTTCGGACCCCAACGAAATTGAGGGCCACATGACATGAGTACCCGTCTGTCTTTGTTCACGACGAATCCAGAAAATGTGAGACATTTAGCTGGAAGTTGTAATCTGCTTCAGTCTGACCCTTTCCGAAAAAGAAGTAGCCAACTGATCATCCAGAAACAAAACAAAAAACTTGAAACAGAGTAGACTTGTTCTGCGTTTCTAGTTAAAGAAAAATAGTAAAAATAAAAATCAAACGAGATTTAATTAGGCCCGTCATTACAGCATTGCACTGGAGGAAAATACTTGTCATCAAATTGTATTCTGTTAAGAAACTATACTGATTTTGATATGAGGAATTGGGAGACATTGGTACATAACATATCATGTGAAAGCTGTCAATCTGACAAGCTCGAAACCTGCGACTGAGAATCCAATTCCTGAAGTCTCAAACACTTGAGAACCCACGACATAGGTCCAAGCTGGATGTCAAATCAGTTTCTTGGTAAACCTTAACCAGCCTTACAGACTTTTTCGGGCGCACTGCCACCCCCCCCATTAAGCTTTCCTGGGTAAGCGCCCGTTTAACTGAACTTTTGTGGTCGGAGCACACAGATTAGTTTAATATATTTGGTTTCACTCACCCCTGCACATGCCTTTCCTTTTCTGGTTCTAGTCGAGCTCCTATTGTCCTTACCTGTCTTGCTGCCCTCTTGTCTGACTATCCACCTCTTCTCCTGTCTACTTGATCCAAACCTACAGCTTCTGGGGCTTTCAAGGGCGTTGTGACACTTGCGAGAAGAGGGGAAGTACAGTTGTCCGCGAGCTCGACATTCCTCACTAATGTCAGAAAAAAAAGAGTTGAATTTGGGTTACTCTCGAAATACTGGGTAATTTAGTGCAATCCATTCAACGCGTAAGGGTCGGGTTAGAGTTCAGTTCAATCTGCTCAACTGCTAACTGTATGTGCCGGATTTTCGTTGTAAGAAATTCTGATGATTGTCTTTCGTAACTCGGTAAAGATTTCAGGTGTCATTTGTCGGTCCTGTCTTACTTGGAAGGACCTGAACTACCCAACACTTGCACAGGACAAAATTTAGCTCATCTGCTTACCCTCATAAAAAGCCAAACAATTCTTCTCAAAGTGTGAAAATACGATCGTGATTTCCCGCTCGGATGTTCTGCACTTTAATCGACAAGTTGAACAAATCTCAAACTTTCCTTATGGAATAACTGAAGATGGAGCTGAATCCTGGCATAAATTCTAGTCCGGGGAGCACCCTAGCCTTATTGTTTGTTCAAGGAATTTCCTTCTTCAACCATCTTCACAATCGTCCTGATTCAAATCAAGAGGTGGGAATCTACCTTCGCTATATACCAACGCTAACGCTACGTAATACGACGCGGCAGTGTCTTATTATCGCTTACCTGGTAGCCGCTAACGCAACGGCAATATGCAAGAAAAAGAATAGTGCTCCTCCAAACATTTCAGCGAAGCAACTAGAGCTCCTGCTACAACATTTTAGCATAAGAAATCTTATCCAGCCTCATGTGGCAGCTTATCTATTTCCTGTTGGTGTCAAATGGTCGACTCTTCTGGAAACCGTAAGTGTATAAAACAAGAGCTACGTGCTCGTTTGAAAATGATTATGGGTCCTTTCAAATTGCGAGAATGAATTGTTCGTAAAAACTATTTTATTTGTGCATTTGGCCGTGATGATGCGCACTTTAAGGGCGCTAGAGATTAATCTGTAATGAGCACTCTTGAAGCACAAATGATGATAAGCTCATTGGAATCATGAAAATGTATACTTTGCTCAAAATTATTGTTTGTACTTAGAAATTCACTTGTAAGCAAAACCTTGAGGCAAAAATGATCATGGGCCCTTGGGGATCATGAATATATATCTTTTGGTTAAAGTATTATTTTTACTTTTTGGTTGAAAAACGCACTTTAAGGTGCTAAAATTAATTATTGAGCAAAACCCTTGAATCAAAAGTATACTTGGCTTAAAAGTTTTTTTTTGTACTTTGCGGTTAGGATTAATACTTTAAGGTTAAGATTAGTACTTTAAGGGATGGTCGGATCTACTGAGAAGTGACGATTTTTAAGCCAATCTTGTCAAGTTCTCATGTTCAAGCCAAGTTTCATCACCCCAGCAGATCTGGAAGTACCTTAATTCAGGATCACTGGAATTCCACCCCCCCTCCCCGCCACCACCACCAACTCCCTTCACAGTGCCCAAACCCAGTCCGTTTTTGTCACTGCTGTATTTTGTTCTTGTCCTTGTTCTTACCACCAAGTTTCATCATAATCGCTCAAGATTTCTTACCACCAAGTTTCATCATAATCGCACAAGATTCCCCCCCCCCCCCCCCCCCATTAATTCATTGGAACCGGTCCGGACTTAAAATAGGACATCCGAGACACGAGGTCTTTCCAAATGTCAAGTTTCGTCAAGATACGACCACTTGTTCGAAAGTTACACAAACCTTAAGATTCCAGATTCTTCTGGAAATGAATTATGGGTCCTGGAAATGGTATGGGTCTTGAAAATGATTATGGGTCCTTTCAAATTGCGAGAATGAATTGTTCGTAGGAATCATGAAAATGTATACTTTGCTCAAAATTATTGTTTGTACTTAGAAATTCACTTGTAAGCAAAACCTTGAGGCAAAAATGATCATGGGCCCTTGGGGATCATGAATATATATCTTTTGGTTAAAGTATTATTTTTACTTTTTGGTTGAAAAACGCACTTTAAGGTGCTAAAATTAATTATTGAGCAAAACCCTTGAATCAAAAGTATACTTGGCTTAAAAGTTTTTTTTTGTACTTTGCGGTTAGGATTAATACTTTAAGGTTAAGATTAGTACTTTAAGGGATGGTCGGATCTACTGAGAAGTGACGATTTTTAAGCCAATCTTGTCAAGTTCTCATGTTCAAGCCAAGTTTCATCACCCCAGCAGATCTGGAAGTACCTTAATTCAGGATCACTGGAATTCCACCCCCCCTCCCCGCCACCACCACCAACTCCCTTCACAGTGCCCAAACCCAGTCCGTTTTTGTCACTGCTGTATTTTGTTCTTGTCCTTGTTCTTACCACCAAGTTTCATCATAATCGCTCAAGATTTCTTACCACCAAGTTTCATCATAATCGCACAAGATTCCCCCCCCCCCCCCATTAATTCATTGGAACCGGTCCGGACTTAAAATAGGACATCCGAGACACGAGGTCTTTCCAAATGTCAAGTTTCGTCAAGATACGACCACTTGTTCGAAAGTTACACAAACCTTAAGATTCCAGATTCTTCCTCCACTCCCCCACCATGGTTGGGTATAGGGGAACTGACTATTTATAAGCCAGTCATGTCAAGTCTCTAATGTTCAAGCCAAGTTTCATCGTCCTAGCACATATGGAAATACCTTAACTTACGATAACCAGAATTCCGGATTCCCCCCTCTGACTGCCCCCATACCCACCGAAAATCATCACGTCGAATGCCATTTCACACCTCGAATCGAGGACGAAACGGCATTTTTGGTAGCGAAATGCGGTCGAATATTGATGGCGAATTATAATTCGACCCACATTTTCGATGCGAATATGAAGGCGAAGGTCAGTACACCAGGTCAGTCTTGCCACCGGCGGTAAAAATTTTACTAGGTTTAGTAAAGCAAGAGCTGAAAGCTCATATGGCACTTGTCGGAACAGTTAGCATGTTTGTCAGTTTGTCCTCCTGCAGCTCCCCCCCCCCCCCCCAGTGATCAGACCCACAACGGACTTGAAACTGAACATTTGAGAAACTCATTCTTGACACTTGTCAAGTTTCATGCACGTCCGGTCACCCGTTCCTAAGTTATCCCCCCACGATGGTCGGATCGGGGAAAGGACTATTTTCAAATCAATATTAGAGTCTCTAATTGGCCTGCCAAGTTTCATGGTCCTAGCACATCTGGAAGCACCCTAGCTCAAGATCACCGGAATTCCGGGAAACCCCCTCCACCTTCCCCACCGTGACACGATCCGGTCCTGTTTTGTCAGGAATGCATTTAGGGTTTACGTTTGCTCTTCCAACCAAGTCCAACTCCGATGCCTCGAATTAAGCGATTCAAGATACTTCCGGTGCCCCCTCCAGCTCCCCCCTCCCAGTGATCAGATCCGGCCCAGACTTGAAACTGAACATCCAAGACACTTGTTCTTAATACTTACCAAGTTCCATGCACGTCCGATCACGCATTCCAAAGTTGTGAATGTCAATAGGTTCCGGATTCCCCACCCCGACACCCCTCGCTACTCCCCCACGATGATGGGATTGGGGAAGCGACTATCTTCAAATTTGACGGTGCAAAACGGATAAGCTACATTTTATTCGAGCTATATTTCGGCCCTTCTTGGCAAGGGTCCTCTCCAGGGTCAAGCCGCTCAAGCTGGAAAATAAATTTGTGGAAGAACAATTAAAAATTCTTCCTTAAATATCTGCTTCTGAGAACTTCTTTTAAACTTTAAAAAATTGGGAAAAAAAGGGGCCATCCAGGGTAAAGTACATACAAAGTACTTTTATTATGAATTTACAGCAAACAAAAGTAGGCTAGTTTTTGGGATCCCAAAACGTTAGTTGAGGGACACCTATGACATCGCAAAGTTGTCCGTCTGTCCGTCCGTCTGTTAGCACGATAACTCTCGAAGGGGTTGAGATATTTTGATCAAACTTGGCACGAGGACTCTTTAGGTCAAAGTACAGTTCAAGTTCGAAGATGGGCTGTGTAGCTCTATATTTAGGGGTGGGAGAGGGGTTTAAAATTAAGGGGAACAACAAATATTTTTAAAAAGCTAATGAAATAGTCGAATTAGGGGTAAGAAGACATGCTGAATCCGAATATGAAATTATTGTCTCGCCGGACAAACAGTTCACCCGGAATCCGGCGAAAACCGGAATATTTGTGAAAAGTAATATTAAGTTGATTGAAGGTTCGATTTAGGGGCAAGGAAACGCGCTGAGTCCGAATATGAAAATTATTTTCTCGCCGGACAATTAGTTCGGCCGGAATCCGGCCAAAACAGGAGAATTTGTTTAAAGTAAAAGTTTTATTTAAATTTGATAAGATGTTCGATTTGCGGTTAAGTAGACATGCTGAATTCGCATATGACAGCCATTTTCTCACCGGACGTATAGATTGCTCGGAATCCGGCTGAAACCGGAAAATTTGTTAAGAGTAAAAGTTTAATTGGAAGTTGATTTGAGGTTGGATGTAGGGGTAAGGAGACATGCTGAATTCGTTTTTGAGCTTTATTTTTTCGCCGGATAAGTAGTTCCGGAATTCCGCCGAAACCGGAAAATCGGCAGAAATAAGGCAGGAAGTTTCGATCTGCTTCGTCAAAACAGATATCGCTTAAAGGGGTAAACACACATGCTGAATCCGTATCTGAACTTGGTTTTTCATATGATTAGCTATTTTCCCTTAATCTTTTTCTAAATTTTAATAGTAAAAGTGTTCAAGGAGTCTGGCGAAGACTGGATCTGGCGAAGACAAGACCCAATTGTCTGGATCAAATTTGAACTTTTGGGATCCCATCGAAACCTTTGGTCTTGTTACGTCAAGAGACATACTTATTCCTGAAATACTGCAATTGGTAAAAAATCCGTCCTAAATCGGAGAGAGCAAAATCCATATATGGTGTATTACCACCCATAATAGGAGTAAATACTGCCGGCGGTAGAGGCGGATGAGATTTCCGTTTAACGGGACTTCGTCGTAAAAGTTGTTCTTGTCCGGAAAAAGATAAAGTGCTTTTGCTTTGGGATTTGGGTGGCTAGATTGAGATGAAAACATACCATTAGGTTACACAAAGGAAGGTTTGTATGATTTTCAGATGTTCCCTTATCTGTCGGATGATTGTGTTGCGAGAGCAACACTTTGGTTTTGTCTTCGTTTTTTTTTTTTTCTAGACCTCCGATTTCATTTTATTCCTGGTAACTGGTAAGGGTCTAACCTCTGCGGTTTTTACGGAAAGTGTGGACCTTAGGCCGGATTGACGAATATGACATTACATTTTGGAAAGCTCCGTAGAACTGTTGCCTGGGGCCAAAAAGGATGGTTTTTGCTTGTCCTCGAGCCAGAGCCTACGGTGTGCGAAGTGAAGTGGAGTTAAATTGCCCATGTCAGAGAGGACTATTTGAAGTTGTGTAGCGAACCTTTCGTTTCATCAAACCATGTTTCTGCTTTCGAGTGGAAAGTTCTGTTCTAGCACGCAAGCAGGCACGCACCAGTTTCAAATTGAAGATGGACTAAAATTTTCTACTAAAATCTTACTCGGCCCCACAGCCAACATATCTTGTTTGAGTGATAAATAGAAAAATCTACAGAGACAAAAAAGTGGCTTTTTCCCACGGGTCCGAAAGTGCTGCCATCTATTGCTTCTATCCATGTCTGTTCGCGATTTCAGCTAAGTTTATCATCGATTTTTTGCACTTGGGTTTGCGTTAGAGATATGGTATCAGAGGTGCATCTTAAACTTTAAAAGTTCTCTCATTGCTAAAGAAACTAGAGCTTATCCTTTGCTCCTTTAAAAGTGGTGACGTTAGAAAGTTTGCCTACGGTAAAAAAGTCAACTTTTGAACTAAGACAGATATAATTTTTTTTTTCGACGGGAATCGATAGCCGTTGATGAGCTGATCAAAGTATATGTCATCCATTTTTCAGTACAAAAATTCCTTCATGAGATGCACCAGTTTGAAAATGTCAAGGGGTTGACAACTTTAGTAGTATGGTACACACTGAAACCAGAAATAGGCGATACCAGTTGTGAGACAAGTAGGTGGAAAGTCCGGTGTATTCGATGGTAAGAACAATTTGGTTCCCAATTGTAAGTTACGCAACGGACTTGTAAGTAATAATCAGCTGTTATGCTACAATCGTCTTCAGCGATGACGGGTTGGCTACTTTTGCTAGCTGGTGTACCCGCCAGTTTGAAAGTTTCAAGGGGTTGACAACTTCAGTAGTAAGGTTCACACTGAAACCTAAAAGACGTATATTTGACGATGCGGATAAGTCACCTACATTTATTGGACCTATATTCCGGCCCAATTAGATTTAAGGAGAATCTTTAATTGTTAGTCCAGCTTGAGCCTGAAAAGGACTCTTGCCTAGAAGGGTCGAAATACAGCTCCAATAAAATGTCGCTGGCTTATCCGTTTAGCACCGTAAAATATGATTCGCAGTCAGCTTGGGATGAAGGACTATCTACTAAAATAGGCATATCCCAATTGTGACACATGAAGGGGACTTGCAAGGAACAGTGGGCTGTTAGTCCATAATCATCTCCGGTGATGAGGGCTTTCCAACTTTTGGTAGCTGGTGTACCTATTATTTGTTTCTTCTTTCTATCTTTTTGCCTATTATTAATTTGCACTGTAAATATTGTATAGCTTTCCGTGCTACATTTCTCACGGGTATTTGAAAGTATCTTAAATCATCTGCTAAGTTTCAACTTTTCACAGTAGAGTGTTTTGTACTGATTTTTACACGTCTATATATTACTGCCCTGTCTCGTATAGTCAGCGTATATTATTTCGTTTCGTATCACTTTATATTTCTGTTAATTATATATAGACGTGACAGGTTCCACATTCATTGAATTGAATCCGGAAGTTCAGTTAAAAAAAAAAAAAAAAAACGGTGTTATTTGATTTGAACCGGTCATATGCCATACTTTCTTTTAAGAAATCTTCAAGTGCCCTAATTGATCTATTATATCCGAACTTCCCAGAATGAAATTTTCCCTGTCGGTCTTCTCAACCGTTTCAGTTTTGGTCTGTCTTACAACTTATTGCGTGTTCTCGACGTTTGACCTTCTCCGAGGACTCCTTTTGAGAAGTCCCTGCGTTTTACGGCACATGGCTTCCGGCCAAGTGCCATATACCGATCACTTTTTCGTCAGTCTGTCTGTCGGTCGGTCGGTCAGTCCGGTGTTTGCGACTTCGGGTACTTCTAAATGTGCTAGGACGATGAAACTTTTCCGGCATATTAGAGACCCGACCAAACTAACTTCGAAAAAGTCCGATCCGACCATCGTGTGGGGAGGGAGGGCAGCCGGAATCCGGATTTTAGTGACATGCATAATTTTCGAACGGGTGATCGGATCTTAATTAAACTTGATATTTGGAGAGAAGTCATGTCTCAGATGTCCCATTCCAAGTCCAACCGAATCGGATGAATGTGGGGGGGGGGGGGGGGTCGGAGGGGGGAACCGCAAACTTGTTGGGAGGAATAAGCACAAGACCTAGGCACATCACTGACAGAACCGGATCGGATTCGTGCACTGTGGGGTGGGGTGGGGTGGAGGGGGGTTCCGGAATTCCGGTTATACGGAGTTAAGTTACTTCCAGGTGGGCTAGGACAATGAAACTGGACAGACAAGTCAGGGATCCAACCAGATCAACCTGGACATAGGCAGCTTCCCGATCCGACCACCGCGGGGGGAGCGGAGGGAGGGGGAATCCTGAATCTGGAAGAGTGTACAACTTTGGAACGGGTGATCGGATCTTGACGAAACTTGATATTTGGAAAGACCTGGTGTCTCGGGTGACCCATTTACAGTCCGGACCAGATCCGATGAATGTGGGGGGAGAGTCGGAAGGGGGAACCGGAAATCTTGTGACACGCTTAGAGTCAAGCGATTGGGATGAAACTTGGTGGGAAAGACAAGCACAAGAGCTGGATACATCAGGGATACCACCGGATCAGATTTGGACACTCTGGGGGGGGGGGGGGGGGAGTTAGAGGGGGTGAGTCCGGAATTCCGCTTATCGCGAGTTACGGTATTTCCAGTTATGCTAGGACGATGAAACTTGGCTTGAACATTAGAGACTTGACGCGAATGGCTTGGAAATAGTCAGTTCCCCGACCCAACCATCGTGGGGAAGTGGAGGGAGTGGGAATCTGGACTCCTGAGGTATGTATAACTTTGGAACGAGTGGTCGGATGCTAACGAAACTTGATATTTGGAAAAAACATCGTGTCCCGTAAGTCCCATTTTAAGTCCGGACTGGATCCGATGAATGGGGGGTGGGGGGTGGTGGGGGCGAAATCTTGTGACACGCTTAGAGGGGAGCGATTAAGTTGAACCTTGGTGAGAAGAACAAGGGCAAGAACTAGAAACATCCAATCACAACAAACCCCCGAATTAACGAATTCCTACTTTCATCCTCTGACCTAGTCTTGCAAGTGCTATATGAGCTTCCAGCTCTTGTTGTTAGTCCCAGCGAATCACTCCCCGTATCGTCCCCTCACACCCCACGAATGGGTAATGTTCCGATTATCATCACCATCATGAAAAAGGACTCTCTTCCAGATTCGGAGGTTAATCAAATTTTGCTGGTGTTCCTGCAAAGTAAAATTAATTACAAACAATCAGAATAGAGAAAACCAAAAATAAGATGGATCCAGACTAATTTCGTCAACTGCCTTTTTTTTCGGACAAAATCCATTTTCGAAGAATACCCCGTATTCTCGTTGTTTTCCGATCGCCGAGACCGCTTGTAGTGACTCCCTCTCTCTATTCTCACCGTTCCCCTTGATTCCAACGACGACTCCTCGGAGAATCAAGGGGAACTCCTCAGGGAACAGCAAAAAAAATGCCTTGACATTTTCATCTGGCATCGGAACCCTGTTCCACGGTAAATGGTTAAAAAAAATTACTCGGTGGACTTCTTACACTCATCCTGTTCCAGTCATACATTTACAGTTCCTGTTATTCGTGTATGTATTATATGTTCATAATGCATCTGAAATTAATGAATTCGTTTCAAAGTTTATCACTGTCAACCATGAGAAAGTACGGTAATGGTATAACCTGTCCAGTTTCTATACAAAGTGAGTACCTCAAACCATTTTTAAAGTCAACTAGACCTACGTTGCCCGGGCAACGTGAAGTGTTGCGGCAACCTTTGTCTGGCTTCGCCGACTAAAGTGTTGCGAGAGCAACACTTTGGTTTTGTTTCTTCGCTGTCGGTTAAATGCTGAAATTGTCAACTTATCGAAGCTTTTAAAACGGTATGTTCTAAAAAGAATAATCACATGATCAAAAGCTGTTCTTTAGCGTTGTACAACCAACAACAAAACAATATCGGAAGAAGGGAATAAATTGACTCGGCGGTCAGTTGAACTTTATCCTTTTCAATCGTAGATATCGTGACGGATGAAAACTTGGAAAAATATCTTATATAATCTAGTTGGTATTATAAAGCTATCCGTAACGTTTCAGGATTAAAATACCATAGATAACACTATTAATTATTACAAAACTACCTTATTGTTTTACATTACCGTATCGTTTGTACGCGTTGCATAAACAGGTTATAGTGATAGACCATCGATACAAACTTTCTTACCGTCATATTTACAGAAATCGAATACAATGTACACCAATTTTCAAAAATTTATAGCCCCTCGTGAACCGATTCTTACTTACAAGTTCTTCTCCCGTGATTGACATCAAATTCACCTCATCGCTGAAAATGATTATAGCATAAAAGCCGATTATTACTTAAAAGTCCCATGCATGTCTTACAATTGGGAGCAAAATTGTTCTTACCATCGAATACACCTGAAACAAATAACAGATATACCAACTAGCAAAAGCTGCCAACTCCTCATTGTCGAAGATGATTATGAGCTAACAGTCGACTGTTGCTTACAGTCGACTGTTGCTTACAAGTCCCTTACATGTCTGACAGCTGGTATCTCCTATTTTTTGGTTTCAGTGTGTACGTTACTCCTGAAGTTGTCAACCCCTTGAAACTTTCAAACGGGTTTATCTCATGAAGGATTTTTGTTCAAAAAAAAATGGATGACACATACTTAGATCAGCTCATCAAGTGCTATCGATTGCCCTAACCACAACAAAAGAATATCGGAAAAAGGGACTAAATTGACTTCGCAGTCAGTTGAACTTT
Source organism: Branchinecta lynchi (assembly GCA_023053575.1). Lineage (NCBI taxonomy): Eukaryota > Metazoa > Arthropoda > Branchiopoda > Anostraca > Branchinectidae > Branchinecta > Branchinecta lynchi. The sequence goes on from JAKZAP010000017.1 coordinate 7,449,562, forward strand.
ATCCTTTTCAATCGTAGACATCGTGACGGATGAAAACTTGGAACAATATCCTATATAATCTAGTTGGTATTATAAAGCTATCCGTAACTTTTCAGGATTAAAATACCATAGATGACACTATTAATTATTACGAAACTACCTTGTTTAACATTATCATTTGTACCCGTTGCGTAAACAGTAAATCCTAGGTTACAGCGATAGAACATGGGTACACCGGCTAGCAAAAGTTGTAAACCCCTCATCGCTGAAGACTTTTGTAGCATAAGAGCAGATTATTACTTGCAAGTCCCTTGCATGTCTTACAATTGGGAACCAAATCGTTCTTACCATCAAATGACAGGTACGCCAACTAGCGAAAGCTGCAAACCCCTCATTGCCGAAGATGATTATGAGCTAACAGTCGACTGTCGCGTACAAATCCCCTACATGTCTCAGAACTGGTATCGCCTATTTTTGGTTTCAGTGTGTACCTTACTACTGAAGTTGTCAACCCCTTGCAACTTTCGAACTGGCGTATCTCATGAAGGAGTTTTTGTACCAAAAAATGGATGACATATACTTTGATCAGCTCATCAGCGGCTGTCGATTGCCGTCGTGAAAAAAAATTCTACCTATCTTATATAATCTTGTTGGTATTATAAATCTATCCGTAACTTTTCAGGATTAAAATACCGTAGATGACACTATTACGAAACTATCTCATTGTTCTACATTATCGTTTGTACCCGTTGCGTAAAAAGTTAATCCTAGGTTACAGCGATAGACCATCGATACAAACTTTCTACCGTCAGGTTTATAGAAATCGAATACAATGTGCACCAATTTACAAAAGTTCTAGCCCCTCGTGAACCGATTCTTACTTACAAGTCTCTCTCCCGCGATAGACATCAAGTTCACCACCGGATAAAAATAATGGGTACACCAGCGAGCAGAAGTTGTAAACTCCTCATCCCTGAAGATGCTTGTAGCATAACAGCCGCTTATTACTTAGAAGCCCCTTGCATGTCTTACAATTGGGAACCAAATTGTTCTTACTATCGAATACACCGGAAACAGATAATAGGTGCACCAAGTAGCAAAAGCTGCAAACCCCTCATTGCCCAAGATGATTATGAGCAGACTGTTGACTGTTGCATACATGTCCCCTACATGTCTCACAACTGATATCGCCTATTTTTGGTTTCAGTGCGTACGTTACTACTGAAGTTGTCAACCCCTTTAAACTTTCAAACTGGTTTGTTTCTTCGCTGTCGCTTAATGCTGAAGTTGTCAACTTATCGAAGCTTTTTAAACGGGATGTTGTACAAAAATTAATCATATGATCAAAAGGTATTCTTCAGCGTTGTAAAAACAACAACAAAATAATATAGGAAGAAGGGACTAAATTAACTTTGCAGTCAGTTGAACTTTATCCTTTTCAATCGTAGACATAGTGACGGATGAAAAACTGGAACAATATCTTATATAATCTAGTTGGCATTAGAAAGCTATCCGTAACTTTTCAAGATTAAAATACCATAGATGACACTATTAATTATTTACATTTTCGTTTGTATCCGTTGTGTAAACAGTTAATCCTAGGTTACATTGATAGACCATCGACACAAACTTTCTTACTGTCAGATTTATAGAAATCGAATACAATGTGCACCCAATTGCAAAAATTCATAGCCACTCGTGAACCGATTCCTACTTACAAGTCCCTCTCCCGTGATATACATTAACCCTTAACCGAAAACAAATAATGGGTACACCAGCTAGCAAAAGTTGCAAACCCATCATCACAGAAGATGATTGTAGCATAACAGCCGATTATTACTTACAAGTCCCTTGCATATCTTACCATTGGGAACCAAATTGTTCTTACCATCGAATACACCGGAAACAAATAACAGGTACACCAACTAGCAAAAGCGGCAAACCCCTCATTACCAAAGATGATTATTAGCCAACAGTCGACTGCTGCTTAAAAGTCCCCTACATGTCTCATAACAGGTATCGCCTATTTTTGTTTTCAGTGTACCTTACTACTGAAGTTGTCAACCCCTTTGAAATTTTCAAACTGGTGTATCTCATGAAGGAATTTTTGTACCAAAAAATGGATGACGTATACTTTGATCAGCCCATCAATAGCTATCGATTGCCGCCGAAAAAAAAAATTCTACCTGTCTTAGTTCAAAAGTTGACTTTTTTGCCGTAGGCCAACTTTCTAACGTCACGACTTAGAAAGGAGCAAAGGATAAGCTCTAGTTTCTTAAGCAATGAGAGAACTTTTAAAGTTTAAGGGGCACATCTGATACCGTTACTTTACCGCAAACCCAAGTGCAAAAAAAAAAAAATTATATACTCAGCTGGAATCGTCGCAGACATGGACAGAAACAATAGATGGCAGCACTTTCGGACCCGTGGGAAAAAGCCACTTTTTTGTCTCTGTAGATTTTTCTATTTATCACTCAAAGAAGATATGTTGGCTGTGGGGCCGGGTAACTGCCGCATATATTTAACACTTATAGATTTTAGTCCATCTTCAATTTGAAACTGGTGCCTGCCTGCTAGCGTGCTAGAACTGAGCTTTCCACTCGAAAGCAGAAACATGGTTTGATGAAACGAAAGGTTCGCTACACAACTTGACATGGTCCTCTCCGACATAGGCTATACAACTCCACTTCACTTCGCAAACCGTAGGCTCTGGCTCGAGGACAAGCAAAAACCATCCTTATTGGCCCCAGGCAAGAGTTCTACGGAGCTTTCCAAAATGTAATGTCATATTCATCAATCCGGCCTAAGGTCCACACTTTCCGTAAAAACCGCACAGGTTAGACCCTTCCCAGTTACCAGGAATAAAATGAAATCGGAGTCATAGGAAAAAAAAAAAAAAAAAAAAAAAAAAAACGAGGACAAAATCAAAGTGTTGCTCTCGCAACACAATACGGTTTAAATCGTTAGCGATGAAACAAAACCAAAGTGTTGCTCTCGCAACACTTTTGTCGGCGAAGCCGAACAAAGGTTGCTGCAACACTTCACGTTGCCCAGGCAACGTAGGTCTAGTTCTCGTCTGTTTTAAGTGGAAACTCTTCCGCCGCGGGGAGATGCCACGATACCTGTCGTATATTTTTGGTTCTTTCTTGGATTGCAAAGTACCAAAGAGAAGAAAGGAACATAGTAGAGACCAATCAGTGAAAGATGGATATCTACAGCCTATTTTTCAGTCATGGTAAGATCTGTAATATATGTTACCAAGATGTATCTCTCTTTTGCTGAGGAAAAGACATTAAGAGATATAAGTTGTGCCTAGCCTAGTGTGAGATCATTTGGTTTCTGAGAAATTGTCACAAAGATACGTGGTACTTAGGACCTAGTTTGGCTTAGGCTATAGCTTCCAGCTTATTAAACTCCTGTACCAGATGTATGTATGTATGTATTGTACATGGAAAGCCCAACAGGCCATGGCACAAAAATATTATGCAAATCAAATACTAACTACAGATTCAACACACTTTCTGAATACAAAACAAAGAAAACTAACTACACAGTTAAACACTTTAAAAGAACAAAGACCTGTGTCTCAGCCCCACCTGAACAAACACTGCCAGGTTTTGTTCACCAGTTTTTCTGACCCAAGTGCTTATTTACGTTCGCATAATTTTCATGTTGTTTTATATATCTTGCATGCACTCGTTTGCTAGATACTAACTTGTTTCAAGTTTGGTAGTAAAGTGGAAGAAGAGCCTCGCATTTCCCACCCGGAATATATTAGTCAGCTTCAACGGCTTTTCTTTGTAATTTTGTCAATAAAGCATAGAAAGTTTTGTTTGATTTGTCGCTGCTATTTTAAAGTTTTGTCTGTTTTGCAGGCATGTCATGGAAGTAGAAGGAAAGAAAGCAGTCCCGGGAAGCAAACACCATTCTGAGGAGCTTACTGTCCGTAAAACACTGCGACAAAGGAAAAGAAGAAAGACGGTTATTCAAATGCTCCTGATGACTAACTCTCTTTTCCAATACAAAATTGTCGAGTAACTAGCGGAAGAGCCGGAAGCGGCACCACAGCTGTCCCAAGCGATCGCAGTAATTGGTTGACGCAGGATTTGAGTTCTTGAGTTTGACTCGTTGGGGTGACGTTTTCTCGTTCTTCCTAAGGATCACTGGCGTGTTTTGGACTTAGTCATGTAGAGTATTGAAATGAACTTTAAGTTACTGTGAATTACTTTGAAATACTACAAAATCAAGACTGAACGAAGATTTCCTGTAGTTACTTCAGAAATTTTAAACTCAATTTTATGTGCAGGAAAAAGATCTTCAAAGCTTTGATTTTTAATTTTTCTAATAAAGTTTGACATGTTTAGATTTGTGTTTGAAGTGTTTTATTAGATTTGTGTTGAAGTTGGAGGGGGACAGTTGAATCTTGCAAGTCGAGTGGCATTATGTATGTCAAGAGAGATCCCCGTTCTACTTGCTTTAAACGGCCGCTGCGACATCTAGACCATGATTTATATTCAGTTGAAGCTCTATCGTGCGATTTTCCAAACAGAATTGGCCATATTCCTGTTCAGCGCTTCCAAGCGGACTAGTTTCTGTTAATCCCCCTATGCCTCACCGTCAGCACTTTGATCAGACATGGCAAAATAGATCCACAGGTTAGGGAGAGGAAAACCTGTCAGATGTGTCCCAGGTAATGGAGGCTTTGCATATGTTTTAGCAGCAGAAAGGGAAAGCGACCCACTACCCTATGGATTCGACTTTTTACTATGTCTACACAAGTGTTGGTTAGACATAATAAAAAGTCGAATCCATAGGGTAGTGCGTCACTTTCCTTTTCTGCTGCTGAAACATATGCAAAACCTCCGTTTCCTGGGACACAGATGACATGTTTTCCACTTACTAACCTGTGGATCTCTTTTACCATGTCTGATCCAAGTAATGACGGTAAGGCATGGGGGGATTAACAGAAACTAGTCCGCTTGGAAGCGCTGAACAGGAATATGGCCAATTGGATCCAGTTCCGTCAACGTAAAGTAGTTACTTGATTTACCACTCGGCAACGCTGGCTGAAATTCAGAGGGATGATCTGAGTTTTTTTCAGGAGCTTCATCTGGTTTCGGACACAAGCAGCCTGTTCAGTGGTACCCAGCGGTAATATTTCCTCCTTGTAGAGACGACTTCAACCCTAGGTCCGACTAATCATTGTCTTCCGAAATTATCAGTAAACCACATTTGGACGCAGCTTCTTCGGATCTGGATGGTTTTCGACCTCTGTCACGTACCAAGTTCAAAAGGATCACACGTACCAAGTTCAGAAGAATCACCGAATTAGGGATGATATTTTCCTTACGAGGAGTATTATCGACCGCTTTTGCGGTACCGATGATCCGTACCCGGATACGTTTTACTTTTAACCGGTTTACTTTAGTCCGGCGAGACGCCTAATAAAGCTTAGTCTTTCCTATGTTAGGACTAACATCAGCAAAATAATATCCTTGCGAGGACACCTTTGGTCCTACTGTCGGAGAGCCCGGAGTAATTCAGTCTCTCCAGAGATAAGCTTCGTCTTCGCCCGGCGGTCGTAAAATGTTTTGATCTGAGTTACCTTCATCCACTGAGTGCTTTGGGCCATCCCTGGCTGCACATCTGAGCGATTTGAAGTTCCGTGAATCAAGCGTGAATTTTTTCGTGGTCAGGATCCCTGTTCGAATGAAATATGTCTAAGTCAAAAAATCGGTTAAAACTTCGGTGATAGATATTCCTTCCGCCGAAGCTGACTGCGAATAATGTTTGACAGTGGAAAACGGATACGTCAGCTACATTTTATTAGAGCTATACTTCGGCTCTTTTTGGCGAGGATCCTCTTCAGGCTCAAGCTGGAAAATGAACTTGTGGAAAATATTTATATGGCTTTCTTGAGCCTGAAGTGGACCCTTGCCAAGAAAGGCTGAAATATAGCTCTTATTACATGTAGCTGACATCTCCATTTTGCACCGCCAAATATGATTCGTTCAGCTTGGGCTGAAGGATTATCTAGTTATATAACTATACTTATGGTCAAAGTCAAGGGTTGTTCAAGGGGTGTTAACTGGTTCGATACCCTTGTTTAGCTCCTTAACCATTCTCGAACTTAAAAGATAAACTAAGAAGAAAATATTTACAATTTAGACTCAGCTGAAATATTAGATCTTCGTAATTCAAACCCCGCTCCTTACGTGCAGTTAGGTTTGCGAGAACCGATGAAACCTCACGTAAGATTCGAGTTTCCCGAAATATTTTGGGAAAATATTTTTACGAAATATTTTGTCAAATTACGTGCATAGCTACAAGATCCATGCACTTCGAACTCCTGAAACACGATCTATCAGTTCTCAAATCATGATTTTCCGTCTTGTAACCTGGAAAACCTATTCCCTGTATCACACTCGTTTCTGTGACAGCAACATGTTTTCAAAGTTATTTCTTTGTCTTTGTGTTGTATCAACTGTTGCAAGTCAAATTTATTTTGGGGACAACGATGAATCAAAAACGGTTGGCAGACTAGCAATGACTACCTTTAGCCTGTAAGTGATTGTCACAGTAATGCTATAACCTATTTTATTGTAAACTTTATTATAAGCAGAAGTCGAGATCTAGATCTGCTAAGTACGTTCACAGAAACAAGGCCAAAGGTTTCGATGGGATCCCAAGGGGGAATCTTGACACGAATTAATCCACCAACTTGACTCTTTATTATATTCGCACTTATAATACTTGTGCATACATGCTCTGCAGTGAGGAATCAGTTTATTTGTATCCAGCAGTTCTGAAAAGCAGAGTAGGTCTATACGAAAGAAAAGTACTAACACAAGTAACAACAAGAGCTACGAGCTCATATGGCACTTGTACGAGTAGGCTGTACAAGAACGACACCTCACTAATCTTTGCATCTGCCATATTTCACTATTTTCCGTGTTCGTTATGCTCCGAAAGAGTCTTCGCGTCTCATGCTACAGATGCGTAAAACCGGTTATCTGGATCTGGATATTTAGTTTCACTCATTTCTGAGCAGTTCCGGCATTGTCTCGATTGTCTGTAGCAAATGCATATGACTGTTCAAACTTTCATCCCAATAAATCCATTTGTTTGATCCCTAGACGCGCTACACGATTTCCGGTACTCACTCTATCTCCACCTACCGTGGCCGAGTCTGGTTTGGAATAAAAAAAATCGACCACCTAAAGCATCTTCTTTTATACCATCTATCAAGTTCCACTCGAATCTGAGCATTTTTGGAAAGTTCCGGTAACCCCCCCCCCTCCCACCAACGTTATCGGAGCCGGTTCGGGCCCAATCTCTGAATTCCCTGTTCCTGCCCATCAAGTTTTACTGAAATTGGAGCATAGCCTATCTACAAGTTTCCAATACCCCCCCCCTCCGTACCTTGGCAGAATCCGGCCCGGACGCCAAATAACAAATCTAGGCCGCATAAACTCGGCACTGTCGAATTTGCATCTCATTGGGTCCATCCGTTTGGTTTTTGTGCATGTCAAACGTCCCCCACCCCCAATCCCCATATTCATGGTCGCATATGATTCGAACGCATGTTTTACATGTCGAGGCCATCGATTCGTATCACTCATGAAGTTTCACTCGAATCAGACCACTCCTTTGCAATTAATAGAAGTCAATTTCCATATTTCTCTTCTCTTGCTCCCCAAAAAATGCTCTGATCTAGGAACGGAAGTTTCCAGGGGTAGGTTGTGTCAGGTTCTTAAGTCAAGATAATCCGGGTCGCTAATATGCCTGCAAAGTTTCGTTGTCGTTTTACATCTAGAACTATTCTAACTCACGACTACCGGAATTCCAGGAAACCACCTCTAACTCCCCCCACAGAGCCCCGAAACCATCTGGCTCCGTCAATTTCATCTAGGCCTAATGCTTGTTCCATCCATTAAGTTTCTTCCCAATCCCTCTGCTTTTAGAGTTTCTTGAGTTTTCCACCCCCCCCCATCCCCACAGGTATCGGACCCGACCCGGACGTGACACTGAACGTCCGAGGTGATAGCTCACCAGACAAGTTTCATTCAAATCCGATCACCCGTTCAAAAGTTATGCACGCCACTAGATTCCGGACTCCCCATCCACCAACTCCCCCCACGATCGTGGGGACCCGGAAATGGCTGTTCTTAAGTCAATCTGTTTGGGTCCCTGACATACTTGCCAAGTTTCATCGCCCTAGGACATCAGGAAGTATGCCGAACTCGCGGGATCGCTAGAAATCCGGACCCCCACCCCAACTCCCCCACAGTGCCCTGATCCGGTCCGGTTATGTCAATGACGTGTCTAGGACTTGTGCTTGTTTTTTTGCACCAAGTTTCATCCCGATCCCTCCACTCTAAGCGTTTCTCAAAATTTCCGGCTCCCTCCTCCAACTTCCCCCAGTGTCATCGGATCCGGTCCGGATTTAAAGTGAGATGTCTGAGACACAAGGTCATCCTAGATATCAACTTTCATCAAGATCCGATCACCCGTTCGCAAGCTAAAAATACCTCAAATTTTGGCTTCATCCTCCCTCCACTCCCCCCCCCCCAGATGGTCGAATCGGGGAATTGACGAGTTCCTATTTAATCTGGTCGGGTCCCAGACATGCTTGTCAATTTCCATCATCCCAGCACATCAGGAAGCACGGAACTCGCGGGATCACTACAAATTCGGACTTCTCCCCCCCCCCCAACTCCCCCAAAGTGAGCGGATCCGTTCCGGTTATATCAGTCACGTATTTAGAACTTTTGCTTGTACTTTCCACCAAGTTTCATCCGGATCCCTCCACTCTAAGTGTTTTCCAAGATTTCCGGTTTCCCCCTCCAACTCCCCCCAATGTCACCGGATCCGGTCTGGATTTAAAATGGAGTGTCTGAGACACGAAGTCCTTCCACATATCAAGTTTCGTTAAGATCCGATCACCCGTTCGTAAGCTAAAAATATCTCATTTTTCCTATTTTTTCCGGATTCCCCCTCCCTCCACTCCCCTCCAGATGGTCGGATCGGGGAATCGACCATTTCTAATTTAATCTGGTCCCGTTCCTGATACGCCTGCCAAGTTTCATCGTCCTAGCTTATCTGGAAGTGCCCGAACTAGCAAAACCGGGACCGACAGACCGACTGACGGACAGAAATTACAATCGCTATATGGCACTTGAGTAAGCTCAAGTGCCATAAAAAAAAACAGGTCTTTAGCCAGAAAACTGTGTAGACCGTCATCTGTCGGTTGGATGTGAATATGAATACATGTTATTTAAAACAAAAGGAAAATATGCGATGTCGCTCTTGCAAAATTGCTTTGCTTGAGGTACCAGCCGTGAAACCTGAGAGTGCGCAAAATGTGTTGGTCGAAGGACAAGAGCAGCGATTATTGTACCGGAATTTTTTTCTGCAGACTGGCCGACAACCTGGGGGGGGGGGGGGGTTGCCCCCCTCCGCCAGTCGTGACGCCCTGCTTATTTGAACACTTCTGTAAATAGTTCACTGCCCTGGTTCTGTTACTAGCTTGTAAAACAGTCAAATGGGAAGGAAAAAAGAACAAAACTTACATCGGCTCATAGCCAATTATTTAGGGTTCTCCTGGAAAACATTTTGAACTGGATTTTTTCCTTGTGCTTTTATGGCACTTGCAGCCTCTGGCTCAAGTGCCATATACCGATTACAATTCCGTTTGTCGGTCGGTCTGAGCTTTTTGTCGCACTTTTTTAAGCTAGGGTACTTCCAAATGTGCTAGGACCATGGAACTTGGCAGGCACATCAGAGACCCGACCAAACAAACTTAGAAATAATCAGTTTTCTGATCCGACCATCTCGGGGGGGGGGGGGGGGGTGGAGGGCGGGAGAATCGGGAAATTGAGGAGTGTGTAACTTTCGAACGGGTGATTCAATTTATTCAATTTTTCAATTCAATTTCGTTTAATAATAAAAAAAAAAACATCATTATACTTCCAGCCTCACCATAAGGCTCCCGCCTGGCAGTGGGTGGGGCTCACTTTTAATTCATAGCTTATTCATAGAATCAAATCAGACAAAGCAGAAGGAAAGCAAAAAGGAAAAGAAAACAAACTAAAGGAGAAAAAGAAGAAGGAAAAACTAACAAGAAAAAATCCACAGGTGTGCGAATGATCTTCCATCGAAAAAGGGATCAGAAAAAAAATAAAAAAATAAATAAATAAATTTTATGTCTTTGCCAAGAAAAAGGACTTCGCCCGTGACTTGAAAGCAGATAAGCTCGGCGCAACCCTTATCTCTTCAGGTAGTGAATTCCACACCCCCGGTGCAAAGTGTTTAATAATAAAAGAAGCTCTCGTTGTTTTTCGGTGGGCACTCGCTAACTGTCGGGCATTTCGAGTAAGGTACTCGTGGAACTCCTGATTCTGCGAAAATAAATTCTGAAAAGATGAATTTAACTGATTATTAAAATACTTGTAAGTGAATACTGCAACTTGGTAGTCTCTTATTGTAGAGACATCCATTATTTTATTAGATTTTGAAAGTTCAATATGGCTAAGATCCTTCGGGAGGTCATGCGACATGATTGTACGGATAGCACGGTTTTGCAGTTTTTGAACTTTCTTGTAGCAAGAAACAAAATTGCTGGCCCATACTGAGCAACCATAAATCAAATAAGAATGAAAAATAGCAAAATATATCATTCTTAGAATTTTAGATGATGCAGTGTTTTTGACTCTCCTTATTACTCCAAGTGACCGGGAAAGTTTAGACGATAAGACATCAGCATGCCCTTTCCACGACAAATTCTCATCTAGTACAAATCCAAGGTATTTAGTCGATTGCACTCTCTTAATCGCTGAAATGCCCGTCGAGATCTGGCCGGGGCTTGGTTGGGAAGAAGTTCTTGAGAATATCATGTAATTTGTTTTTAGAAAATTCAGGGTTAACAGATGACAATTAGTAAAATTAGTAAATTCGACTAGTGCTATTTTTAGTTTTTCGTATAGATCAGGTATAGAAGGAGCAGACAAAAAAAGAAGACTGTCATCAGCAAATAAAATAATCCCAGCTTCAGACAAGAAGTATTTAACCGCATCAATAAAAATAATAAAAAGTAGTGGCCCCAGAATCGATCCCTGTGGCACTCCGCAATGGATTGCGCACAGCTCCGATGTGCTATTACCATTTACTACGACTTGTTTTCTACCGGATAGGTACGACCGAAACCACTCTAGTGTTTTGCCCCTTATTCCAATCGACTGGAGAGAATTTAAAAGTTCATTGTGGTCAACAGTATCGAATGCTTTTTTTAGGTCCAAAAATATAGCAGCTGGAATCAATCCATTTTCAAAAGCTTCGTTAATCCAGTCTACAAGTTTAATCATAGCTAGGTCCGTCGACAGACCCTTACGGAACCCAAATTGAGTGTCCAGCAGTATTTTATTATCTTCAATGTGTTTCGAAAGTTGAGCATGTACTATTTTTTCATAAACTTTAGAAAAAAAAGGAAGAATAGAAATGGGGCGTTTGTTACTCGCTTCATCTTTTTTACCAGATTTATGCAAAGGAATTACCCGCGCCAGCTTTAGATTCTCCGGGAAAATACCTTTATCAAGAGATGCATTTACTAAATGGACAAGTATAGGAATTAGGGACTGTTTCGCTGATTTTACAATTTTTAAACTTATTCCATCAAGACCACAAGAATTCGATTTCATTTTGTTGATGATTGTATTGATTTGATCAGTAGAACATGCCGAAAAATTAAATTCAGACATAGGTGTTCTATCTGTCGGCAGTGGGACTGGGTTTGCTTTCAGACGCGCTTCATCACACAGCCGTTTCCCTTCTGAAGAAAAATAATTACAAAGATAATCGGCGATTTTCTTGGGATCATCAAGTCTGCCGGCATCAGTATTTAGCGTTTTAATTTCCTCGGAAGCTGGACGTTTACCAAGAAGACCATGTATACTCTTCCAAACTTTCTTCATGTTCCCATTACAAGAAACAAATTGATCTTCATAATATTTAATACGAGCTCTTCTTCGTATTGAATTTAACTGATTTCGATACCTTTTATAACGTGTATGGTTTTCAGCAGAAGGTTCATTTATATACAAACGAAACAGTTTATTTTTATTTGTTACTGACAATACAAGTCCAGGGGTCATCCAAGGTTTCCTTGGATATTTTCTGTTTCTTTTTTTACCAGTCTGAAGAGGGCAAGCTAAATCCATTGCATTCGTGACAATTTCAGAAAAAATATTATATGCTTCATTTGGGCATTCTTCATTTATTACTGCAGAAAAATCTTGCTCATCCATAATCTTACTAAACTTTTTCAGATTTACCTCATTGATTAGTCGATAAGATTGGTTCGTATTTATCATGAACCGTTCCTTATTACTCAGTCTTATTTTAGCTAACAAGAAAAAATGATCAGATCCATCCGTAACAATCACATCAGCGAAAGACCTTTCAAAAAATTCGCCATCACAAAATATATTGTCAATTAGTGTCGCTGATTTATTTGTTATTCGAGTTGGAACAGTAACTAACGGGTAATTATCCGAAGAAATCATTAAATTTACAAAATCATAACTATCATTTTTGTTGAAAAGGTTTATGTTGAAATCTCCCATTATGATTTTATTTTTATTTTCAGAGTTAACTCGCTCCATTAAATTCCCAAATTCCTCAAGAAAATCTTTATCTTCATAAGAAGGGACTTTATAAACTAAACCAAGAATCAGGTTTTTTCCACGAGTATTCTTGATCTCAATAAAAATTGTTTCGAGCCTACCCTCAAGCCACAAAGAAAGATCCTCTCTAACCCAATAAGAAATATCATCTTTAATCAGCAAAGCTAGGCCACCTCTTTCCATGGAAGATCTTTCGCGACGTTCCAATTTATATCCTGGAAAAGAAAAATCCCAAGGCAGCGATTTAAAAGATACAAATGTCTCGCACAAACCGATTATCGATGGTACGCGAATACCTGATGATAGAATATCACACAATGACGAATATGCAGTTCGCAATCCTTGGCAATTCCACAGCCCAAAAATCATTTCATTAGAAAAAGTATTCGACCATTCATGTGAATTCTCCTGTCCAATAGTGATGTATTTGCTCGGACGAGTGTGACCAGTTACCAGGTCGCAAATACAGTCATCGTCGCACGCAATAGATATTCCAAGCGCTTCATCCGGTGAAAAAGGATTGTTTTCAAGTTCATTCAATCGCAAGTCGTCTGACATACCGATTGTGGTGAATAACTGACTCTAGATTATGCAAATTATAGGGAAAGGGAAAAACAGAACGGAAAAGGGGAAAGTGAACTAGAGATACATAACAGCAAAAAATAATTACATACACTGACAAAATGCATGACATGGCCTAGCTACTGTTGTAACCGAGTTAGATCGTCTGGTGTTTTGACGTGCAGTTTGCCACTCGCGGTCTTCACCATGATTTTTCCCGAGATTGTCCACGCGTTCCGGGGACCTACTTTGTCTCTAGCTAAGTCGAACAGGTTTTTCCTTTTTGCCGTTAGATATTCAGATACAAAAACTCCAGTGTTGGCAAGTTTTTTCTTGCTTAGATACACTTCCGAAGCACTTTCTTTCGTAGCGAACTTCACTAGAACCGGAGCTGTAGTTTTGGAGACGTCCCGGTTCTTCAATCGGTCACATGACACAGGGTTAATGCTAGGCAGTCCAAGATTTTTCTGGATGATTCCTGTGACAGTATTTTGCAGGCCTTGCGGGGATTCCGAAATACCGTGGAATACAAGGGTATCCAAACGTCTCTCCTGCTCTAAGTCCTCATTTCTTCTCTCCAGTGTCGTTATACGATTCTCTAAGCCCAGGATCTGTGCCCGCAGGCCAGTAATAAGCTTCTCAATGGTTTGAAATTTGCTAGTATATTCCAGGGTGATAGCATCATGAATGTCACTTACTATTGTCTCGATACATTTAGTCAGTTGAAGACCCGACTGATCACCTATTTTACCACATTGTTCTGTCACTTTTCTCTGTATGTCGGCTTTGAGGGTAGTCTTTAGTATTTCAACTTCAGCCTGAGTCGATATCAGCGACCCTAATAGGGACGTAAGAGACGATGGTTGTGGTTCAGCATCAGATCCAGAAGCATTGGTGTCTGGTGTTGTAGTGTCTTTGTAAACATCCGGAAAAGTAGCTAGTTCGAGGAATGCTCCATCCACTCCTTTCTCCTTTTTCTTTTTCGCTTCAGCCAAGTTTGGCTCAAACGACTCCAGCTGGGATTCCTTTACCACAAATTCCTCATGTGAACCGTAGCAGAATACACGGTATGATGGTGGTCCTCTCTTGGAACCCGTGATGAGGCCTATCACTCTTCCAGGCCATAGCGGATATCCGCTAAACTTGCAGAAGACTAGTTCATTTAGAGCGAATTTCGTCATTTCAAAAACCTCGCTACACTTTCTCACGTCCAACGCGGTACAGCAAAATATCCAAGTCACGCTTCTCCGAACTCGTCTGATCTGATTCGGTTGAGAACTGAATCGGTACTTGATCGGTGATCGGATTGGAATGAAACTTGATAACTTAATAGATTATATCACTTCAAGAAACGGTTAGAATGGAGAGCACTGTATGGAACTTTGCCGAAGGGCAAGTGCCATAAAGACGATTATGACAAATTTGGGATTTGGAATTTTTTTTAATATTTTTAATGACCCATCTGGCATTCCTGAGAAACCTTTGCAGACACCGATTTACGTTACTTGAGGTAACGAGACACAAAGATTGCTACAGCGACTCTCAACCGAAGTGTGCTAATTGACGAACAGTTTAGCGACTAATTTCGTCAAGAAACGAATCCGAACTTACTCGCCAAGAGTGGTACCCCTTTTGGCCGGACGCTTTCCCACCACAACCGGTTCCACACTGGGAGGGGTGGGTGGGGTGCGCATCCTGGTGGGAAAGCTAATCACATATTCCAGAGATCCCTAAAGTGTCTTCGAATACGGCTGAGACCAGTCAGTCTAGTCATTATTAATGCGTTATTGATTAATATTTAATTAATGCGTTACTTCGTTTTCCCAAATCCACAGATAATCGATTTCACTAAAATAACTTATTCTTTCGGATTTGGTGTTAAAGGTTCAATTCAGAGATCAAAGATATCGGAAAATAACATTTGAGACAGCCATTGAAGATAACCTATCCGAGCCAAGGATAGGTTATGAAAAATATTACCGAGCCGAAGGCGAGGTTGATATTTTAAATGGCCGTCGAGGTTGTTATTCTGATAGGAACCGAGATGGAGCTGTGTTAACTATTATAGTTTTTTCGAACAGAATATTTTGTATAGGTAGTACTTACTCTTCTTTTGTTGTAATTTTTTTGCTAATGAGGTAGGGAATTTAATTTTATTGAAGAATCAAGCCAAGCCTACTGTAGACCTACTAAAATGACTACTGTTGGGGCCCGAGCATTTCAGTTTCACTTTTCATACAATCTTTTCCTTGTTTGGCGACCAGATGCCATCTAGCGGTCGTGAAAACCTACTATAGATCTACTGAAACAACTACTCTAGGGGTCGTGGAGGTAAAACTACGTGTTAGCTATAGTCGTTTTTCCGTGCTTCCACAAACAGTTTGTGGGTCGACTGTGGCTCCAAAGAGTGTTTCCGCGGTCTTTCTTGCGGCCCACAAGTGTGTTTCAATGTGCTCAAATTCGACAAAAAACCGCCGAGGTGATTGTCGATTTTGTGGCTCGATTCTGGGGGGAAATTCAAATAAAGCAGCAAAATAGTGTCTAAACAATAAAGTTAACTACTTTTTCAAGCATATAGACTTAAAATTGAGGATTGAGACTTTCCAATCAGGTACCCTACAAATACCCCCCCCCCCCCAAAAAAAAAAAATATATATAAAACATGTAACTTCCGCAGGAAGGGTGCCCTTCCGCCCTAGGGAACCCCTCCTAACGGTGGCGTTTATTTAACACTTCAATTAAACAACCTTTAACCTAATTTTCAAGTCCACTTAAACCAAAAAATAAAGAATATGATTTACGCTCTATAGATCCTACTTTTACAACAAGAATGAGGATTGTTTTAGTGTACAGAAGAATATTTTGAAAACCAAAAACACAAGAAACATTTCAACCATGAAATTCTTTACTAATTTATATTTAAAAAACACAACTACTTTCGCTGCTATAATATTACAATCCAAATAAAATCAAAAACTATTACATAAATAATAATACAAGAAAATTCAATTAATACTTCTAATTTTAACTTTAAAACACATACATTTGATACTTCAAATACTAATTTATCAATTCTTCAACATTTTATTCATAGAGGCAGATTAATCAATCATTCCTTGAACTTGAACTTGATTCCACATCTGTCTTATCACGCCATTTGCGACTACTGCTCATCATTTTCACATACTTTGAAAGCCAACAACCAAGTATGTCCATGCGAATAGTAACATTTCTTAAACTTTGGACACAGAATCTGGAGCATTTTCCTGCCTGAATTGGTTCTATATGCAGCTGATTAGTATTTAAAATATCGGTTGGACTGTCCAGCCAGGAAGCCTATCAACCCAATTTCAACTATTCTTGTATGAGGCGTCATCTTGCTGTTCCTCTAGCTGTGGAGTCCCTTCACTCTGCGTGTAGCCTACTAGGGACTAAAATTCACTTCCCCAATTCTCACGGATCCTCACGGAGGGAAATTGCTCCGATTATCATTCCTTCAAAATAACCCCTTTCGGATTCGGTGTGGAGTCGATTTGGGAAGTTGCTGGTGTCGATGGTCTGGCAAAATAAGGTTTTAGGAATTGTTAAAAGAATTTCTAAGATTAATAACTAGTTTAAACAAAGGACAAATGCTTATAAAATGTTAAAAATCTGTTTTACTGTTTTTCTTTTTGTAAACAGTGCAGTTGTAGGATTCAGTAAGCAAATCAAATCAAACAAGCTTTTACAGAATAATTAGCCTCTACCCTAATAACACTTTCAGATGTATAGACAAACTGAATGAAACAGAAATAAAAGTTCATGGGACGATATAAATGGGATGTCTTTTACGGATCGATTCATAATAAACGAAACAATCATTCTCAAACTGGATTACTACCTGAAATTATAGTTAAAACACGCGATATGCCCCCTCCCTCCCTCCAACGATGTGATCCTGCAATTAAGGTGTCAGCAATTTTTCAGGTCCTTTCTGTGCATGCCAATTACCGTTGCCTAGCTTCGCTGGAATTTTCCTAACTAGCTAAAGTTGGACAGAAATACAGATATTATGATATCGTGTTATGGTACTTGCAAGTACAAGTACAAGTTTAGTACAGTTTAAGTACAAGTTTACGTGATACAAGTGTATCACGTAAACCGTCACCGGAAAACCTTACTAGTCAACACAGAACAGAGACGAGACATATCATGAAGACGACCACGGCTTTCCGTCGACATTCAATTCCAGGGTGGGGAATGTGGTCCACCAGTCTCATTCGCGGAACACACCAGTCTCACTGTTTTGATCCATCAGTCTCAGAAAAATGGCGCCGGGAACCACCAGTCTCGGAAACGAGACCAACAGTCTCAAATTCAGACCAACAGTCTCATCTAATTTCCAATTTATTTAAAGTAAAAAAGTGTTTTCTTTGTTTTTCTTTGTTTTTCTCTGTCAGTCCCTTGAATTACGCGCTTGTGTCAGCACTACAGGTAGAGTGAAGCTTGGGCTTTCAATACATGTATTCATCTCTGCTATTGGCTTGGTACTTCTCAGTGAGTAGGGCTCTGAAAAAGCAAACAAATTTATTTTTTTGTTTTCTGTGTTGTTTAATAGAATTCTGCTACTCTGCCAACTACGACAGGTAAAATGAAGCCTGGGCTTTCAAACGATATATGATTCACTGTTACTGGATTACCAAGTGTCACATTGGGTGGCTCTGAAAAAACTGTTTTGGTAAACAAATGTAATTTCTAGGCTGTCTATGAGATTTCTTGGAATTTTCTAACTTTGCGACCAGTTTTGGTAGATTGACATCCATGTATCTCTGATACTGGCTTAGTCAGTTTGTTGCTGGGTTCCTATGGTAAACTCATTAGAAGTTTTTTTTTAACTGCACTGCTTGATATTGTTGAATCTTTTGTCGCCTCACTGTTCAGTTCACCTGACTGACTGGTCCGATATTAGTTTGTTCCATTCTTTTTCCATGCATTTTCCATGCTTAAAATACTATTCTGAGGCTGTCTCTACACAACTACAGTAAGCGGTCAAGTAACACTCAATGGAGCCTATTATCGCTCACCAGAGCTGCGTTTTATTCGCATTTCTAGTTGACTTAAGTTATTATTTTGCCATTTATTTGCTATTCTCAGTTAGCATTCAGTTTATCCAGTTGACTAAAAGTTGACTTTTGAGGATCGAGATAAAATGGTAATTCATTCCATGGTTAACCGTTTAACCTACAGTAAGCAGTCAAGTATCGCTCAATGGAACCTATTATCACTCACCAGAGCTGCATTCTATTCGCATTTCCAGCTAACTTAAATCATCATTTTACTGTTTTATTTGCTGTTCTCAGTTGATTCATATTGTTCGATTTGGCTCTTGGCTTATCCAATCTATTGAGACTGTTGACTGAAAGTTGAATTTTGACAAACGAGAACAAATGGTTATTTGTTCCATGGTTAACCGGTTAACCTACAGTAAGCTGTCAAGTAAACTCAATGGAACCTATTATCGCTCACCAGAGCTGCATTCGATTCGCCTTTCCAGTTGACTTAAATCATCATTTTTCCGTTTTATTTGCTATTCTCAGTTGACCGAAAGCGATTGATTTATCCAGTCGACATAAATTGTCGATTAAAAGCTGACTTTTGACAACCAAGAACGAATGGTCATTCATTCCATGGTTAACCGGTTAAGCTACAGTAAGCGGTCAAGAGTAACGCTCAATGGAACTTATTATCGCTCACCAGAGATGGGTCCGATTTGCATTTCCAATTGACTTAAATCATCTTTTTGCTGTTTTATTTGCTATTCTCAGTTGACTGACAGCGTTCGATTTATCCAGTCAACTGAAATTTTCGATTAAAAGTTGACTTTTGACAACCGAGAACAAATGGTCATTTGTTCCATGGTTAACCGGTTAAGCTACAGTAAGCGTTCAAGTAATGCTCAATGGAACTTATTATCCCTCACCAGAGCTGGGTTCGATTTGCATTTCCAGTTGAATTAAATCATCTTTTTTGCTGTTTTATTTGCTATTATCAGTTGACTGATAGCATTCAACTTATCCAGTTGACTGAGATTGTCAACTAAAAGTTGACTTTGACAACTGAGAGCAAATGGTAATTCATTCCATGGTTAACCAAGAATATAAGCGTAGGTTGAGAAAAAGATTGCGGAATCCAACCAACCGGTCACCTTTTACTGGTCATTTCAAATTGCGGCGATGAGGCCGACATTTTTTCATGTTCTAACAAATCTGGTGCTACAGAGTACGGTACCTATCCAATGATGGTAAAAAAAAATAAAAAATAAGCTTATTCTTAATGTTTTACACTGGCTATGGAAGTCCTAGCTAAAAGTGTTCAAGTTAACCTACATGAACTAACGCACCCACTCTGGTAATTTTTGTTTTGTTGGTTTTGGTGATTCTTTTTTCACATACCATACGTTCTTTACTAGTCCTCCATGAATATTCCTCTCACTCTTTTTTTAATTGTTGAAGTACTATCTCCTCTGCAGATGTTGCTCTTGTTGTAGGAACATACTATTGTTTGTTACAGACATACTATTGTTTGTATGTTCAAGTACTATAGATTGGTGCACGTAAGAGGTCTCTTCATGAGACCCTCAAATTGAAGCTGCTACGTACAGCATCATCAAGGAGACAAGCAAAGGGTAATTTTAGTAATTGTCTAAATGTTATAGAACATGATTAGGTCGCTTTGTCATATTGTTTTAGTGATGTTCCCTTACCTTCTTGAGTTTCCACACCCTTGCCAAGAGCTAAATCGAACAATATGAATCAACTGAGAACAGCAAATAACAGAGTAAAATGATGATTTAAGTTAGCTAGAAATGCGAATAGAATGCAGCTCTGGTGAGTGATAATAGGTTCCATTGAGCGATACTTGACTG
This sequence comes from Branchinecta lynchi, assembly GCA_023053575.1. NCBI lineage: Eukaryota > Metazoa > Arthropoda > Branchiopoda > Anostraca > Branchinectidae > Branchinecta > Branchinecta lynchi. Next base: position 7,469,686 of record JAKZAP010000017.1, read on the forward strand.
CTTACTGTAGGTTAACCGGTTAACCATGGAATGAATTACCATTTTATCTCGATCGTCAAAAGTCAACTTTTTGGTGATTCTTTTTTCACATACCATATGTTTTACTAGTCCTCCATGAATATTCCTCTCACTCTTTTTCTAATTGTTGAAGTACTATCTCCTCTACAGATGTTGCTCTTGTTATAGGAACATTCTATTATATGTTACAAACATACTATTGTTTGTAGGTTGAAGTACTATAAATTGGCCCACGTAAGAGGTCTGTTCATGAGACCCTCAAATTGAAGCTGCTACGTACAGCATCATCAAGGAGACAAGCAAAGGGTAATTTTAGTAATTGTCTAAACGTTATAGAACATGATTAGGTCGCTTTGTCATATTGTTTTAGTGATGTTCCCTTACCTTCTTGAGTTTCCACACCCTTGCCAAGAGCTAAACCAAACAATATGAATCAACTGAGAACAGCAAATAACAGAGTAAAATGATGATTTAAGCTAGCTAGAAATGCGAATAGAATGCAGCTCTGGTGAGTGATAATAGGTTCCATTGAGCGATACTTGACTGCTTACTGTAGGTTAACCGGTTAACCATGGAATGAATTACCATTTTATCTCGATCGGCAAAAGTCCACTTTTTGTCGACAACCTGAGTCTACTGGATAAATTGAATGCTAACTGTGAATAGCAAATAAAACCGCAAAAAGATTATTTCAGTCAACTGGAAATGCAAATCAAACGCAGCTCTGGTGAGCGATAAAATGTTCCACTGTTGGTTAACCGGTGATCCATGGAACGAATGACCATTTGTTGTCGGTCGTCCAAAGTCAACTTTTAGTGGACAATCTCAATAGATTGGATAAATTGAACGCTATCAGTCAACTGAGAATAGCAAATAAAATGGCAAATTAATAACTTAAGTCAACTGGAAATGTGAATCAAACGCAGCTCTGGTGAGCGATAATAGGTTCCATTGAGTGTTACTTGACCGCTTACTGTAGTTGTGTAGAGACAGCCCCAAAATAGTATTTTAAGGATGGAACGAACTAGTACCGGACCAGGCAGTCAGGTGAACTGAATAGTGAGACAACAAAAGATTCAACAGGGTCTAGCAGGTCAGTTAAAAAAACACAGCTAATGAGTCTATCAAAGAACACCATGAGCAAGAAACTGATTAAGCCAATATCAGAGATACACATATCTGTGGAAAGTCCATGCTTAAATCAACCAAAACTGGTTGTAAAGTTAGAAAATCCCAAGAAAGAGAATCTGAGTCGACTGGATAAATTGAATGCTAACTGAGAATAGCAAATAAAACAGCAAAAAGATTATTTCAGTCAACTGGAAATGCAAATCAAACACAGCTCTGGTGAGCGATAAAGTTGAGCGATACTTGACCACTTACTGTTGGTTAACCGGTTATCCATGGAACGAATGACCATTTGTTGTCGGTCGTCCAAAGTCAACTTTTAGTGGACAATGTCAGTCGACTGGATAAATAGAACCTATCAGTCAACTGAGAATAGGAAATAAAACTGCAAAATGACGATTTAAGTTAACTGGAAATGCAAATCAAATGCAGCTCTAGTGAGCGATAAAATGCTCCTTTGAGCAATACTTGACCGCTTACAGTTGGTTAACCGGTGATCCATGGAACGAATGACCATTTGTTGTCGGTCGTCCATAGTCAACTTTCAGTGGACAATCTCAATAGATTGGATAAATTGAACGCTATCAGTCAACTGAGAATAGCAAATAAAACGGCAAATTAACAACTTAAGTCAACTGGAAATGTGAATCAAACGCAGCTCTGGTGAGCAATAATAGGCTCCATTGACTGTTACTTGACTGCTTACTGTAGTTGTGTAGAGACAGCCCCAAAATAGTATTTTAAGCATGGAACGAACTAGTACCGGACCAGGCAGTCAGGTGAACTGAATAGTGAGACAACAAAAGATTCAACAGGGTCTAGCAGGTCAGTTAAAAAAACACAGCTAATGAGTTTATCAAAGGACACCATGAGCAAGAAACTGACTAAGCCAATATCAGAGATACAGATATCTGTGGAAAGTCCATGCTTAAATCTACCAAAACTGGTTGTAAAGTTAGAAAATCCCAAGAAAGACAATCTGAGTCGACTGGATAAATTGAATGCTAACTGAGAATAGCAAATAAAAGAGCAAAAAGATTATTTCAGTCAACTGGAAATGCAAATCAAACACAGCTCTGGTGAGCGATAAAATGTTCCATTGAGCGATACTTGACCAATTACTGTTGGTTAACCGGTTATCCATGGAACGAATGACCATTTGTTGTCGGTCGTCCAAAGTCAACTTTTAGTGGACAATGTCAGTCGACTGGATAAATAGAACCTATCAGTCAGCTGAGAATAGGAAATAAAACTGCAAAATGACGATTTAAGTTAACTGGAAATGCAAATCAAATGCAGATCTAGTGAGAGATAAAATGTTCCATTGAGCGATACTTGACCGCTTACTTTAATCGGTTATCCATGGAACAAATGACCGTTTGTTCTCTGTTGTCAAAAGTCACCTTTAGTCGACAATGTCAGTCGACTGGATAAATTGAACGCTATCAGTCAACTGAGAATAGCAAATGAAACAGCGAAATGATGATTTCAGTCGACTGGAAATGCGGATCGAACCCAGCTCTGGTGAGCGATGATAGGTACATTGAGCGTTACTTGACCGCATACTGTAGCTTAACCGCTTAACCATGGAATGAATGACCATTTATTCTCGGTTGTCAAAAGTCAAATTTTAGTCCAAAATCTCAGTCGACTGGATAAATCGAACGCTATCAGTCAATGCAAATCAAAGGCAGCTCTGGTGAGCGATAATAGGTTCCATTGAGCGATACTTAACCTCTTACTGTAGTTGTGTAGAGACAGCCTCAGAATAGTATTTTAAGCATGGCAAATGCATGGAAAAAGAATGGAACAAACTAATACCGTCACTCAGGTGAACTGAACAGTGAGGCGACAAAACATTCAACAGTATCAAGCAGGGCAGTTAAAAAAAACAGCTAATGAGTTTACCATAGGAACCCAGCAACAAACTGACTAAGCCAGTATCAGAGATACATGGATTTGTGGAAAACTCATGCTTAAATCTACCAAAACTGGTCGCAAAGTTAGAAAATTCCAAGAAATCGCATAGACAGCCTAGAAATTACATTTGTTTACCAAAACAGTTTTTTCAAAGCCACCCAATGTGACACTTGGTAATCCAGTAACAGTGAATCATATATCGTTTGAAAGCCCAGGCTTCACTTTACCTGTTGTAGTTGGCAGAGTAGCAGAATTCTATTAAACAACACAGAAAACAAAAAAAATAAATTTGTTTGCTTTTTCAGAGCCCTATTCACTGAGAAGTACCAAGCCAATAGCAGAGATGAATACATGTATTGAAAGCCCAAGCTTCACTCTACCTGTAGTGCTGACACAAGCGCCTAATTCAAGGGACTGACAGAGAAAAACAAAGAAAACACTTTTTTACTTTAAAAAAATTGGAAATTAGATGAGACTGTTGGTCTGAATTTGAGACTGTTGGTCTCGTTTCCGAGACTGCTGGTTCCCGGCGCCATTTTTATGAGACTGGTGGTTCGAAACAGTGAGACTGGTGTGTTCGATTTTCAAAACGGCCGTGAGACTGGTGGACCACATTCCCCACCCTCAACCCCACTCGGCGGCAACACATGGGACCTAGCTCTGATATTTTGTTTGAGGATATAAGACCCAGATTAGTAACGTCAACAAATGACCATTGTCGGGACATTCTGCATGGACATTATAATGAAATAATTCTGGGTACTTTTTCACTGTAAAAAGATACAGTAACAACAATGGTAAGTATTCCGCCAAAAAAGAAGGGCGTTAGTTACGGTGTGCCATTTAAAACGACGTGGCTTCGGGGTTTATGTAGGACATTGCTAAAAATAAATGAAAAATTATAATCGGTGGACGGGGGGAAAGAACTAGGTAGCGCGAGCAAGGCCCCATGATGCTAAGACCCTCCTGGAAGGCCACCCCTCCGCCCAGGAGTTATAGCCGAACCATACAAGAAGAATAAATACCGGCAATTGGTTTTTATTTACAAAAGAAGCGAAGAAATAAAAAGATGAAAAGATAAGAGTGATAACGGTATATCACTGAATTTATGCCCAATGAATTTACGCCTAACTGTGCGTTCACACAGAGGAGTCGGGTGCGGAACTACATTTTCGCTGTAGTTTTGTAGCAGCTACAAAATCGCAACAGGGTTCCCACACGACGATTGGGTTCAGCTACAAAAGGTGGCAAATAATTCAAAATAACAAAATGCGGGTTTTACTCATTAGTCTGGGACCGAAGACAGTACGATAGTAAAAAATATGAAAACTAAATTCTCAATCTCGGGTAACGGTTCTGACGATGGATTGCGGGTCTATCCACCACTCTACCTGAGTCAAGGGTGGATAGTTGAATCAAGCGAGGGCCAAAGAAGTCATGAAGTTGACCATCTACAAATGTCATCTTGAACTCTCGAGCCGTGTTAGATTCACCAACTGTCATCTACCTACGTTATCCTAAAACTGTCAATAGTCGTTTTTCTTCACGGAAAATGACGCCATTCTCAACGGAAATTAAATTTTTTGTCGAACAAAATCGAACGACAACAGACGAACGATTTCCATCATCGCTAGAACTTCGACGGACATCATAAAACGAAAAAGTAGTAACTACGACTACAGCTTTAAATAAAACAACAACAGCGCTACACCGTAGTTGAATAAAACGACATCTACGGCTGGTCGTCGATAATAATAGATAACTGTTGATGAATCGAACGTGGCTTTGGAGTTCCTGTTTGTATTGTTAGCCTACTACGACCAGCTAACCTACTACGCTGATTCCGATTCTGACTTGCAAATATCCTTCTAAACACAAAGGGAAAAGCCCGTGATTCTTGAAAAAAACGTACATAATTTTTTGTTTCCGAATATACTTTTTGTAATTTTGTGAACACGACTATAGGTATGATTGCACAGGATTTGAACTTATGCAGAGAAATCAGCCTAGTAGTTAATGTTTGTAGAAATAGAAAAAAGTACACTCCTTCGGGGTTTTGAAAACTAAGCAAAGGGTCAGGTTTACTCATAAACTTGGAACAAAAACAGTATAATAACTTGAATGCTTAATTCCACGACTCTCCCTTGCAGTAGTCGAACATATGACTGTCTTCTATTCGATGTTACACAAGCTGTATTCCAATACCCATCTTAGTACATCAGTAGGTTCACTAAAGAGGCCTAAGCTTGCACCCACACTGAAAGCTGTAAAAGGCAAGCAACACTGAGAAATCAAAAGCTGCGTCAGCTAATTGCAGCCACTTCAGCTCCCATTTAGTATACTCATTAGTATACTTACACATTTGTCACTAGCTGTTCCTGTTGCCTTTTACTAGACAATGCGGTTGAAACTCTATTAACCGTTGTGATCTGAATCCAGTAAATGCCGTTGATCAGATACACTTAATTGAAACAGACCATCAGTACTAAAGTTGTCTGTACCTTTAGGGTCCGAGTTCATTATCTTATCTGTCTGCTCAGTAGTTTCACTCTCGAAACCTAAAGCATGGCCCTATATCATCAATACTTGCTGTAAACTGGAAGCAAGTGGCCATCAACTGACTCTTCGCCAAATTTTAGATTGCTATTGTACCACATTCTGCTTAAACAGAACAAAAAACTTCTCATTTATTCGAAGTTTGGTACACTCTACCACAATTTCAATCTGGTTCACTTTCAATGTTCATCAAATGGATTGTTCTTACATCTTTAATCTCTTCTTCGAGTGGTTTCAGCTTGAGAAGCTCCTTGATAAACTAATCATGATGTTTGGCCTCCTCACGCCAAAGAAAATCCTGTTGTTGTCGTTGTAGTCATTAAATAGGCTAGTTCCCTTTAGTGCCAATCACTTCTTTTCTAAGAAGCATCACTGAGCTTGTCCAGGACTGTAGCCTCTGATAAAGGAAGAATATCTAGTGTTTGGAGCAAACTGCAAAATGTTCAGTAAGACTTCTCCTTTCTGACAGTCTGCAAACCAGAGCTGCTCCTTGGCTAGTTGATCTGTCCAACATCCTGTAATGAAAATAATATTTAAATCAGTAGCAACCACATTATTAGTTGATATTATCAAAAAACTTTGCAAGTACAGAGGAATTTTACTTTTAATAAAATTTAAATTAATTATAACAGATGTTTCATGTATATTTACTTTAGCTTGCATAATCAGTGGCAAACAAATGCAGTGGAAACTTTCAACAAAAACACAATAATGAACACCAAAGGGGACGCAACCAGGTTAGCCTATGAGAATGAATTGCCTTGCCGGCAAACACATCGCTGCTGAGCTATGTGGCATAGCCTACAAACGCCTGACGTGTCTGTATACGATCTTCAGTAATTTAGCGTATAAAAAATAAGGCTTTATCAATAAACTGTTTAACAGTTAGACTAAAACAAACACAAATAGCAGCACGAATAATGTTACCACAACCAAAGGTCTCTGTTTATTATTTAGGCCTAAATTCAGCCTATAGTCAACGTTGTTTGGTTTTCTTCTGCAGGAGGGGTACCCGATGAAAAATTTATCTCAGAATAGTACTATGAAGTAATACGAAAAACTAGCATGCAGTACTAACGATGCTACTACATGCATCTACTTCAAGGCTACCGTGTTACTGCATACTACTATATGCTACTATTAACAAGACTGGATGCTACTATGTCAAGACAGGATGCTACTAGATACTACTACATAAGATTGGACCAGTCTGAGGCACATTAAATGATAGTATTCTTTGCTATTACATAATATTACATGCAAGTTTTTTGTACTACTACCATAACTACGCAGGCTACAAATTTTTCATCGGGTATCCAACCTCGAATTTATATGACCTCGAACTTGGCCTGAAAACCTTACAAGGAAGCTTCTCTACAGTAAAACAGGTCCTGGGTCAGTCAGGGTTTCCTGCTTGACAGTTAGGACTTGACTGAAATTTCCTTCCATCCTTTTTAGGCCAGGTTCGAGGTTGTGTAAATTCGAGGTTGGACACCCCTCCTACAATTAGTTTTTCTAATTAAAACAAATTAAATAGTGTAATGTTGACCTAGAATCTAGTTGATCTGTTGACCCTTTGATTTAGGTTAGGGTAAACAATTCAGCCAGGAAATTTGCACAGAAAGTTGTGAATTAAAAAAAAAATCCTTATGCTACAAGTTTCACAGCTGGCTAGCTGCAGAGCTGGAAAATAAAAAAGGAAAAGGTGAACAGAGGACACCAGGTAGCTTCTGCAGGATCAGTCTCGCGCACAGAATAGATTTTATCACAGCAGCTCACACACGACATGGCTCATACCTACAGTCTACAGTCCTACACGCATCCCTGTTGTAACCATACCCCAGCTAAGATGCTCCAAGATGACAAGATACATAATAAGCCAGCTCTTAAAGATGAATGATTTAAAGTCAACTTTCAGTATTTAGTACTACAGTATGTATGCCATTCTAGCCTAGCTGTTGGTCTCAAAGTGGTCTTACCTTCCTTCCATCCGCAACTTTCTCCTATGCTTTCAGGTAATTTAGGACCAGATGCCTCTGCTTGTGTTTCTTACTGTTCTTTCCATGTATAACTGGCTGAAGTTTGACAGCTAACATCATTTTTCCAAAAATTAAATCCACTTTCCAAGATTCTTGTGGCGCGATTTTGTAGCTGTAGTTGGATAAATCCAACTACAGCGATTCTCCGAAATATCGCAGCGAATTTGTAGCTTTGTGGCGCGAAATTTGTGGTCGACGAATAATCGGGCTATTCTGCGAATATTCGCGTCAGTGGGAACGCACAGTAAGCCTGGATAAGCACGTACGCAGGAACTGCCCCTCGCAATCTGCGCCGCCATGACCACCCTTGGTACAAGACAGAACAGACTACTCAAAGGGAGCTAGGGCCGAGGCACGCCTTAGTTAATCAAGACGAATATGCCCACCCTTGGTACTAAGATGGCTTGAAAAACCGCAATGCGCCCAGGACCCGTGCAAAGAAAGGCTTTGTCTAACTGATGTTACTTGCTGCTCCTAGAAATTTGCCCACTATCCAAAAAAGAAAAATGCTGAACCCAGATAACAAGTATCACAAAAGTTGTAGATCGAGAAAAGCTATTTCCTTATTCAGAGAGATAGGAAAATAAACTAAGAATAATAATCCATATGATTTTAATGACTTAGAAATTAATGCTTATTTTCATCGTTTAAGAATATTTCATATTTGAAAAGAGAACTACTTTACCAACTCAACAACTGTTCACTTTGAAAGCCAAGACACGTCTGCCGAAGGATTCTCAACACGAAACATACTGTACGTTCACACAGACGCGAATATTCGCAGAATAGCCCGATTATTCGTCGACCACAAATTTCGCGCCACAAAGCTACAAATTCGCTGCGATATTTCGGAGAATCGCTGTAGTTGGATTTATCCAACTACAGCTACAAAATCGCGCCACAAAAATCTTGGAAAGTGGACTTAATTTTTGGAAAAATTATGTTAGCTGTCAAATTTCAGCCAGTTATATATGGAAAGAGTAGTTAGAAACACAAGCAGAGGCATCTGGTCCTAAATTACCTGAAAGCACAGGAGAAAGTTGCTTCAGAGTTGCGGATGGAAGGAAGGTAAGATCACTTTGAGACCAACAGCTAGGCTAGAATGGCATACATACTGTATTACTAAATACTGAAAGTTGACTGTAAATCATTCATCTTTAGAGCTGGCTTATTATGTATTTTGTCATTTTGGAGCATCTTAGCTGGGGTATGGTTACAACAGGGATGCGTGTAGGACTGTATTGCTGTGATTGCTGTAGACTGTAGGTATGAGCCATGTCGTGTGTGAGCTGCTGTGATAAAATCTATTCTTTGCGCGAGACTGATCCTGCAGAAGTTACCTGGTGCCTGGTGTCCTCTGTTCACCTTTTCCTTTTTTATTTCCCAGCCGCTGTGAAACTTGTAGCATAAGGACTTTTTTTTTAATTCACAACTTTCTATGCAAATTTCCTGGCTGAATTGTTCACCCTAACCTAAATCAAAGGGTCAACAGATCAACTAGATTCTAGGTCAACGTTACACTATTTAATTTTTTTTTAATTAGAAAAACTAATTGTAGGAGGGGTGTCCAACCTCGAATTTACACAACCTCGAACCTGGCCTAAAAAGGATGGAAGGAAATTTCAGTCAAGTACTAACTGTCAAGAAGGAAACCCTGACTGACCCAGGACCTGTTTTAGACTGTAGAGAAGTTTCCTTGTAAGGTTTTCATTCCAAGTTCGAGGTCATATAAATTCGAGGTTGGATACCCGATGAAAAATTTGTAGCCTGCGTAGTTATGGTAGTAGTACACAAAACTTGCATGTAATTATGTAATAGCAAAGAGTACTATCATTTAATGTGCCTCAGACTGGTCCAGTCTTATGTAGTAGTATCTAGTAGCATCCTGTCTTGACACAGTAGCATCCAGTCTTGCTAATAGTAGCATTTAGAAGTATGCAGTAAGACGGTAGCCTTGAAGTAGAAGCATGTAGTAGCATCGTTAGTACTGCATGCTAGTTTTTCGTATTACTTCATAGTACTATTCTGAGATAAATTTTTCATCGGGTACCCCTCCTGCAGAAGAAAACCAAACAACGTTGACTATAGGCTGAATTTATACCTAAATAATAAACAGAGACCTTTGGTTGTGGTAACATTATTCTTGCTGCTATTTGTGTTTGTTTTAGTCTAACTGTTAATCAGTTTATTGATAAAGCCTTATTTTGTATACGCTAAATTACTGAAGATTGTATTCAGACATGTCAGGCGTTTGTAGGCTATGCCACATAGCTCAGCAGCGATGTTTTTGCCGGCAAGGCAATTCATTCTCATAGGCTAACCTGGTTGCTTCCCCTTTGGTGTTCATTATTGTGTTTTTGTTGAAAGTTTCCACTGCATTTGTTTGCCACTGATTATACCAGTTAAAGTAAATATACATTAAACATCTGTTATAATTAATTTAAATTTTATTAAAAGTAAAATTCCTCTGTGCTTGCAAAGTTTTTTGATAATATCAACTAATAATGTGGTTGCTACTGATTTAAATATTATTTTCATTACAGGATGTTGGACGGATCAACTAGCCAAGGAGCAGCTCTGGTTTGCAGACAGTCAGAAAGGAGAAGTCTTACTGAACATTTTGCAGTTTGCTCCAAACACTAGATATTCTTCCTTTATCAGAGGCTACGGTCCTGGACAAGCTCAGTGATGCTTCTTAGAAAAGAAGTGATTGGCACTAAAGGGAACTAGCCTATTTAATGACTACAACGACAACAGCAGGATTTTCTTTGGCGTGAGGAGGCCAAACATCATGGTTTGTTTATCAAGAAGCTTCTCAAGCTGAAACCACTCGAAGAAGATATTAAAGATGTAGGAACAATCCATTTGATGAACATTGAAACTGAACCAGATTGAAATTGTGGTAGAGTGTACCAAACTTCGAATAAATGCGAAGTTTTTTGTTCTGTTTAAGCAGAATGTGGTACCGTAGTAATCTAAAATTTGGTGAAGAGTCAGTTGATGGCCACTTGCTTCCAGTTTACAGAAAGTATTAATGGAATTAGTCTGCAGTTTGGAAATTATTTCTTGAGTTGTCATTGATGATATATGGCCATGCTCTAGGTTTCGAGAGTGAAATTACTGAGCAGACAGATAAGATAATGAACTCGGACCCTGAAGGTACAGACAACTTTAGTACTGATGGTCTGTTTCAATTAAGTGTATCTGATCAACAGCATTTACTGGATTCAGATCACAACGGTTAATAGAGTTTCAACCGCATTGTCTAGTAAAAGGCAACAGGAACAGCTAGTGACAAATGTGTAAGTGTACTAATGAGTATACTAAATGGGAGCTGAAGTGACTGCAATTAGCTGACGCAGCTTTTGATTTGTCAGTGTTGCTTGCCTTTTACAGCTTTCAGTGTGGATGCAAGCTTAGGCCTCTTTAGTGAAACTACTGATGCACTAAGATGGCTATTGGAATACAGCTTGTGTAACATCGAATAGAAGACAGTCATATGTTCGACTACTGCAATGGAGAGTCGTGGAATTAAGCATTCAAGTTATTATACTGTTTTTGTTCCAAGTTTATGAGTAAACCTGACCCTTTGCTTAGTTTTCGACACCCGGAAGGAGTGTACTTTTTTCTATTTCTACAAACATTATCTACTAGGCTGATTTTTCTGCATAAGTTCAAATCCTGTGCAATCATACCTATAGTGGTGTACACAAAATTACAAAAAGTATATTCGGAAACAAAAAATTATGTACGTTTTTTTCAAGAATCACGGGCTTTTCCCTTTGTGTTTAGAAGGATATTTGCAAGTCAGAATCGGAATCAGCGTAGTAGGTTAGCTGGTCGTAGTAGGCTAACAATACAAACAGGAATTCCAAAGCCACGTTCAATTCATCAACAGTTATCTATTATTATCGACGACCAGCCGTAGATGTCGTTTTATTCAACTACGGTGTAGCGCTGTTGTTGTTTTATTTAAAGCTGTAGTCGTAGTTACTACTTTTTCGTTTTATGATGTCTGTCGAAGTTCTAGCCATGATGGAAATCGTACGTCTGTTGTCGTTCGATTTGTTCGACGAAATATTAAATTTCCGTTGAGAATGGCGTCATTTTCCGGGAAGAATACTATTGACAATTTTAGGATAACATAGGTGGATGACAGTTGGTGAATCTAACACGGCTCAAGAGTTCAAGATGACATTTGTAGATGGTCAACTTCATGACTTCTTTGGCCCTCGCCTGATTCAACTATCCACCCTTGACTCAGGTAGAGTGGTGGATAGACCCGCAATCCATCGTCAGAACCGTAACCCGAGATTGAGAATTTAGTTTTCATATTTTTATTATCGTACTGTCTTCGGTCCCAGACTAATGAGTCCGGTAAAACCCGCATTTTGTTATTTTGAATTATTTGCCACCTTTTGTAGCTGAACCCAATCGTCGTGTGGGAACCCTGTTGCGATTTTGTAGCTGCTACAAAACTACAGCGAAAATGTAGTTCCGCACCCGACTCCTCTGTGTGAACGTAGAGATACGAAAGCTGTTGTTGTTGTTAGTTTGAGGCAACGTTGGCCTATCTGTGTTTACAGCTATGTTTGGCTGTACCTAGACTATGTGTTTACAGTTTACGGTTTCGAGAACCATCGCCACTGTGGTCTAGACGGATGTTTATGCACTGTATGGGAAATATTACTTTGTTGACAAAATACTACAAGAAACGTTTAGCTACTATTTCTGTCATTGATCTTAAATAATTAATAGACGTAGTTGACTGATATTTAGAAGAAGTCTTTAATCGAAGATTACAAAATGACATATCCCTTTGAAGACATTTCGTTCTCTTACTTTCTTCAGCCATGACCTTCCCGAGCTTAGTGTGTTTATCCTTTTAAATGTAGGCTTTGTTTAAATTCAAATTTTCCGCGTCTGGGTGAATATGAGGTTGTCGTCCAGGCGATGGACATTCTGCGTTGGTGCGAGACCTCCGGTTGAAAGAAAACAAAATCCCCTAGACGAGTCAAAATAGTTCGCTGGATTGAAATATCAGATTTAAAAATAGTAATACTTTAAAGGCATCTCCCCCTAAAAATTGTTTATGTTTTCAGGCCTTACGGATTCCACAATTCTGATCATGCGACGCTCCGCAGCAGAATGTCAACGGAGAAGGAAGAAATGGTGGACAGTGATAGACAAGAAGAAGAAGAAGGGTCGCGTCATGGCTATCACAGCTGGTTTGCACCTGAATGCAAAAAAGGAGAAATTCGCGACTATTGGGGAGTCTGTCGACGAAAAATTATTATAGGATAATATAAACGGAAGGAAAAGAACCTACAGAGTCCTGTCTTCTTCTGTTTAATGTTGGTTTTGAAAATTTAATTATATTGCAGTTCCTAGCCTACTGGACCATAACGATTTACCATGTTTTGCGTTGTGGATAAAACGTTGTTTCGTCATAGCCCGAATAGTCTTGGACATTTTGACAGAAGCTATTCAGTGACAGTAATCTACTCGACTCAATCAAATCGACTCAATTAAATCGACAATAAAGTGGAAACAAAGTATATCTGTCCTGGATTTACAGTAAGAGAAAAAAATTATGTTTACTACAAAGTGCTGCTACTGGAGTACACCTTTCACCAGGCCATCATTCTACTTTCTCTCAGTTCTTACGACGCCATTTCTTTTTCAATCACCCTCCAGGAAAAGAAACCTAAAACATCTCTCCCAGCCTTAACATTATACGACATGTTCTGATTGGCTTACACTCAAAATACCTACGACTCAAAATGCCAAGGATAAATGCCAATGACTCATAATGCCCACGGTTCAAAATGTCCACGATTAAAACTTCCTACGACCAGAAATGCCCACGGTTCACAAGGCCCAAGATTGAATTATTCGAGGTGTTCAGTCCGTAGTAAACTGAAACTAGTGATGAGTCAGAAATGAAAGGAGCAGACCGAATATCAGAATGGCGATGATCGTGTGCTGAACTGCAATAATCTTATTTATAATTTAAGTCTATAAGTCACAAAAAGTGATCTTAAAACTGTAATTTTTTTATTCAGATAAAATTCTTATCTTCATGGTGCAAGACTTGTTTTGTTTTTTGTGTTTTGTTGTTTGGGGGTCACGTAAGGTAATGTTTTCCGTTAATGTTTTTGTTTTGTTTGGTATCGGTGCATGGTCTCATTCTCCATACTCTCTCTTCTCTTTTTTAAATAAACTTTTCAATAAAACTGTTCTACTATAGTAAAACGTAAAGTAAACTCTAAAGTAAAACGCAACGTTTTTTATATATGCAACGCTGCCGGCCCTGTGAACCAGTTTTCAGAATTTGCCAGTTTTCTAGTAAAGCGTTTCTCCTATAAACCGTTTTGGCGAATCCGTTTCAAGAGAAAACGTACCGCACACGAATATGTTGCAGGAGAAAGCGTTTCTATTTGCAAAAGCGTTTCTTAGAAAACTGGTTCAAAGGGCCGACAGCGTTGTATCCTGAAGGGTTGCAGCTACATGACGTTTCATCGCAAAACTGGTTCAAAGGGCCGGCAGCGTTGCATGCTGAAGGGTTGCAGCTACATAACGTTTCATCGGGAATTCGTGCCAGAAGTACACGTGAGACATAATAATATCCGATGAAAAACAAGCTTCCTTCTTCTGATTTGGATAGTCTTCTGCGCGATACATTAGTTGAGAGACGATGAAAATCAATGACCGATGCAAACGTCTGACCACCGCGTTTGAAAAAAAGTGAGTTTTCTGAAAAGGCTTTTTACTGCAGCAATCTCACAGAAATTCCTCTCCTATCCCTATCACCATTACCTTTTATATAAATGTATAGTCAACAATAATGACTTTATAAGCTAATATTTTATTCATTAAGAGTTTAGAAGACAAGAGCTAGAAGCTCATATGGCACTTGCAACGCTGTATCAGAGGATGAAAATAGGAATTTGCCAATTCGTGCGTTAGTTGTGTTCATTTGTAAGCAAACCCCTTGAGATAAGAATGATCAAGGGTCCATTGAGATCCTGCGAATGGATCGTTCTTAAAAACTATTCTATTTACGCATTTGGCTGTGATGATGCTCACTTTAAGGGCGCTAGAACATTCATCCGTAACGAACACTCTTGCACAAATGATGATAAGCTCATCGAAATCACGAAAATATATATTTTGCTCAAAATAATTGTTTTTACTTTAAGGAAATTACAAAACCCTTGAGGCAAAACGGATCATGGGCCCTTGGAGATCACGAATATGATTATATCTTTTGGTCAAAAGTGTTTCTTTTACTTTTCGGTAAGATATGTAATTTAATTTAAGGGTGCTAAAAATTAATTTCTTAGCAAAATCCTTGAGGCATAAACGATCATGGGCTAATGGGGATCATGAAAAAGTATATTTTGCTTTAATAGTACTTCAAGGGATGGTCGAATCTGAGAAATGACAATTTCTAAGCCAATCTTGTTAAGTTTCTGATGTTCAAAGTCGAGTTTCATCGTCCTTGCGGATCTGGAAGTACCTTAACTCGCGGTGACCGGAATTTCGGACCCACACCCCCTACAACTCCCCCAAAGGTGCCCGAATCTGTTCCGGTACTGTGACGTATCTATGGCTTGTGCTTGCTCTTCCCGCCAAGTTTCCTCGCTCCACTCTAAGGGTGTCACAAGATTGCCGGTTCTCCCCTCCAACCACCCCCACCCCACATTCATGGGATCTGGTCGGAACTGATCTGGGGAATTTGAGATACGAGGCTTTTCCAAATATCAATTTTCCTTCGAAAGTTATACATGCCTCAAGACTCCGGATTCTCTACCCCCCCCCCCCCTCCCCACGATGGTCAGATTGGGAAACTGACTATTTTAAGCCAATCAACTCAAGCCTCAAATGGTCAAGCCAATTTTCATCGTCTTAGCCCCCCCCCCCCCAGGGTCCGAATACGGCCCGGTTCCGTCGCTGATGTATCTAGGGCATGTGCTTGTTCTTCCCACCAAGTTTCATCCCAATCGCTCCAGTCTAATCGTGTCACAATATTTCCGGTTCTCCCCTCCGACTTCTCCCCCCCCCCCACATTCATCGGATCCGTTCAGGACTCGAAGTGGGAGATCTGAGACACGAGATTGTTAATGTACAGTTTCATTAAGATCCTATAACCCGTTCAAAAGTTATAGATGCCTCAACATTCCGGATTCTCCAGCCCTCCATTCCCCCCTCGGTGGTCGGATTGGGGAAGTGACTATGTCCAAGTTAGTTTGGTTGGGTCCCTTATATGCCTGCCAAGTTTCATCGTCCTAACTTTCTGGAAGTACCTTAAAGCACAGAGGACAGTATTTACGATTTAATTCATGTAAATACCTCAAGAATAAAGAGTTTCCAAATAGTACGCGCCATCGCTTCCTATTTTATCGTTTCCGACTTCTTGCAGAACCTCACTACCTCAGCGTACCATGGACATTTCATGAGTGCGACAAACCACAAAATATTCGAAATTGCTTTGGTGCATGTGTTCTGAGAGATGAATTCCGAATCTTCAAGAAATTGCGGTTATTTGTGATTGTTGCAGCAGAGGTTACATCTTTCTTCAGTTTTACACCAATTACACCCTTTATTGAGTGGCTGTATTATGTCAGAGTTGTTTTTGATTCCTCTGGTGTTTTGCAACTGCATTATGATGGGTTAATTTTCGTCTCAAAGAGGCTATTGGCCACTGCAGCCTGAAGTGTCTATCACATCATGGAAATAACTCTAGCAAGGTATGAAATTTTACTGGGTTCATTGTTTCTACTTCTCATGATTCCACTTGAGATCTGATGTTTTTTTTTGTTTTTTTTTCAGTTGAATATTCTGTTCTTGATCTCACAATACCACAGCAATCTCATTGTAAGACCTTTCTGTCGGGTTGGTAGTTGTAAGCTATTTCATAAGGCGGCAGGATTTTGTGGGATCTAAAAACGACACTTACAACGGCACTACAAACTGCAAAAAATTTCTCAGAGGGGCCTTACTAGTAGTTTTAATTGGTGGAAAGGTGCATCACTTATGTTGGGCCTTAGGTTCAGCATTCTAGCCACACTAAAATCTAAAATTTGGGTGGGAGGAAGTTGAAGTTTGCCGAAAAATGCAAGTTGAAAAAAAATTAGTTGCCGAGGCACTCGGGTTACATTCGTCTTGAGTGCAGTAGTATCAAGCTGCTTGGGTGTCACTGAGGAGAAAGCTGAAATGAAGGACCTGCTTGGTGCAGCTCGGTAAGCTATTTCATAAGGCGGCAGGATTTTGTGGGATCTAAAAACGACACTTACAACGGCACTACAATCTGCAAAAAATTTCTCTGAGGGGCCTTACTAGTAGTTTTAATTGGTGGAAAGGTGCATCACTTATGTTGGGCCTTAGGTTCAGCATTCTAGCCACACTAAAATCTAAAATTTGGTTGGGAGGAAGTTGAAGTTTGCCGAAAAATGCAAGTTGAAAAAAAATTAGTTGCCGAGGCACTCGGGTTACATTCGTCTTGAGTGCAGTAGTATCAAGCTGCTTGGGTGTCACTGAGGAGAAAGCTGAAATGAAGGACCTGCTTGGTGCAGTCAACCACAAACCCCTGATTTTTGGATACCCTATGCCTAACGCTGGATACACTATGCCAGGTGCTGGATACTGTAACCCAGTAAAATATTTATGATTTGAGTGAAGCTAAAAAATCAACCAATCAGAACTCCTTTCTATTGAGGTAGGTCAGGGTTAGGTTACCAACAGGTATCGAGCGTTTGGCATAGGGTATCCAGCGTTAGGCATAGGCTATGCTAAATGCTAGATATACCCAGCGTTTGGCATAGGGTATCCAAAAGTCAGGGGTTTGTGGTAGACTGGCTTGGTGACATTGCTGTTGTGAACAACCTTTTGCTTAATCTCGGTAAAAACTGGCGGTAATGTGTCATCAAACCTGTGTAATCTTTCACCTGTAGCGCCATATTTCTCATCCAAAGCTCCCAAGTCAACAACCTCAACAAGGTATGCTATTAATGAGCTAACTTTGAAGACATCAAGCTTCACGATGAAAAATTTATCCAAAATAGTAGTACGAAGTTGTACAGAAAAGTAGCATGCAGTACGAACTGATGCTACTACATATTTCTATGTCAAGGCTACCTTGTCAGTTGTCACTGCATTCTACTTTATGCTACAACTAGCAAGACTGGATGCTACTATCGTAAGACAGGATGCTAGATACTACTGCTTAAGATTGGCCCATTCTGAAATCATAGCATTATTTACTATTACATATAAATACATTCAACTTTTTCATAAAGCTATCATGTAACTTTGCAGTCTGTAAATTTTTTATTTGGGTATATGTCAGCGCTGGGGTGGTCTATCTGCCACAGATGCATGATCATAGGCAAATTGGGGTATACTATCAGCTTCAAATAGCCTCTGTCTACTCCTTTAACCTGTGCTGGCTAGCACTATTGACTAAAATTAATTTTGAATGATTGTGCTGTGGATTTCAGTCAAATTGTCAATAAATTCTACAGTTGGAGTTTTAAGAAGCATACCTACAGTTTTTGGGGATGATGCGCCATGATATGAGCACTGGTATGGTGGAGCAAGGGCACAATAACCTACCAGTCTGCAAAAAAACTTGATTTTGTATGTCCCATATCGTATATCATTCATTTGGCATGCTCTTTTTCTAAGTCATTGTGCCCCAACCTTGAGCACCAGTGCTCATACCTTGGGGCGTATCCTAATTTAAGAGAAAGCATATCCTAAAATCATAGACTTGTGGCAGCACACATATTCAGTTTCTGGAGCTTTGGGATCCTATCTTAGAAAAGAACCCCGAACTCAAATTCAAAACTAAAAAAATAAAAATAAATGCAATTTCTATACTTAGTCTGTGCTTGGACAGCTCCCAGAACTTGAATATTCCTGCAGATGTAACAGAAGTAGAAGTGCTTGAACAGCTCCCAGAACTTGAATATTCCTTCAGATGTAACAGAAGTAGAAGAAGAGGGCTGGAGTGCAGCAGAGAAATTGCTTGGTTTACTGTAATTTACCTTTTACCATACAGTATGCAGTTTTAAGTGCATCACTAAAATATAGGTTATATCTTTCTATTCTATCAGTAGTGCAGGCCCTTTCCATGTGTTGAAACCAGATGCGGGACATCTGTTGGAATGTCTGGGGGCTAGTTCGATCATAAAAAATATCTCTGTTGGGACAAAATCACTATAATCCACAGCAAATCTTGGCCAGCATGGACTTAGCTCCTACATTTCGTTTTTGATCGTTTACTTCATTGTAATACTCAGAGGCGTTACTAGCCAAAATGTTTTGGGGGGGGGGGACGAGGCATTTACCGACTGGCTGGTAATTTTTACCGACTGTTTCTGCAGAAAAACAACCGTTTTCAACAAAAAAAAATGACAGTTTTGAAAAAAATCGACTGATTTTCAGAAAAAACGACTTTTGACGAAAAATCGACCAATTTTCAGAAAAACCAACTGTTTTCATGAAAAAAATCAACTGTTTTGACGAAAGATCGCGGCGCCTCGCGACGACTCGGCTATTTTTACCGACTGGACGACAGCATTGGGGGGGGGGGAAATTTGTTATAAGTTAAATTTTAATTTGAAGTTGATTAGATGTTGGGTTTAAGGGGTAGGAAGACATGCTGAACACGATGGTGAAAACTATTTTCTCGCCGGGCAAGTATTTGGTCCGAAATCCGGCCAAAACCGGAAAAATTGTTAAACATATCTGTAGTTGATTAGACATCCGATTTAGGGGTAAGAAGAGATGCTGAATCCGTGTGTGACAATCATTTTTTACTGGACATATAGTTCGCCCGGAATCCGGCTGGAACCGGAAACTTGTTATAAGTTATATTTTAATTTGAAGTTGATTAGATGTTCGATATAGGGGAAAGAAGATACGCTGAGTTCGTTTTTTTAGCTTTTTTTTGCCGGACAGGCGGTTCCGGAATTCGGCCGAAACCGGGAAATTGGCAGAAGTAAGGCAGGAAGTTTTTGTCAAAACAGATATGACTTATAGGAGTAAACACAAACATGCTGAATCCATATCTGAACTTGGTTTTCTCAGATGATTAGCTTTTTGGCCTTAACCTGTTTCTGAATTTTAATAGTAAAAATGTTCAAGGAGTCTGGCGAAGACTGGATCTGGCGAAGAGAAGACCCAATTGTCTGGATCAGATATTGAATTTTTGGGATCCCATCGAAACCTTTGGTCTTGTTGTATGTTGCTTCTATGGTCTAGATGAAACAATGAGCTCTACACAGTAACTTCGATTATCACAGACAAAGTTTTTTTCAGAGTAGGCTATATAAAAATAAACGTGTGTAATTCACAATCATTCGATAATTTTTGACCTTTTAATCAATACAAAATGTCAAAACTATTCCTTTTCCCTGGTAGTGCTGAAGCTGGAAAAACTCGTGATGCCAATGTAGCTTTTGCCTAGAAAGAAAAAAAAAACATATGACGTGTCTATCTAAGTCACAATTCCACAGACAGAAAGTTGTGTATGCCTGTTCGTTTTCTTGTCCTCAGAGGGTTTGTTTCATGCTTGTCAACACCATCACCATTTGGTTAAAGGGGCTCTTCAGGGTGGCTGAAGTTTGCAACTATACAGACGAACTGAGTTTGGGATCCCGAAACGTAAGTGAGGAATGCCTATGGCATCGCAAAAATTGTCCGTCTGTTAGCATGATAACTCTGGAAAAGGTTGAGATATTTTGTTAAAATTTGACACGATGACTCTTTGGGTCAAAGTATAGTTCGAAGGTGGGCTCTGTAGTGCTATATTTATGGGTGGGGCAGGGGTTTCAAATTAAGGGAGGACAAAAAATATGTTTCAAGCTAGTTGATTCAGAGGTGAGGAGACATGCTGAATCCAAATATGAAAATAGTTTCGCTGGACAAGTAGTTTACTTGGAATCAGGCAAAAAGCGGATATTTTGGGAAAAGTAAGAGTTGTATCTGAAGTTGATTAGATGTTTGATTCAGCACATGCTGATTTCTGAATATGAAAATTATTTTCACGCCGGATATGTAGTTCGCGCTGAATCTGGGAATTTAACATGAAGTTTTAAACTAAGCGATACATATTGAGGAGATATACTGTTGCAACTTTCGATCATGCTAATGATAAACAAAAATGTGTATGCGATCAGTCTACTAATCTGCCAAACGGCTTTTGCTGGTTCGAAAAATCAGAGTGCATCCGGCAAGGATCTGGTAACAGTTTAATAAAAATTGTTGACCGATTTTCGAGTCTGTACCCTGCCCTTTATCCATAAAAGCGAAAGCTCTGCGTCGATGACGTCATATCTTACACCTAGCGCTCTGGGTTTACATGGCGGTAGGCACTAGGCAGATAGGCAGTCTGTCGCAGAGTAAAAGTGCAATTCGGCAACCATGGTATCAGTTACACTGGTATGAGTTACCAATGTATCAGTTACATAAATATTCTTTGAGCCCAAGCTGACTTTGAAACATTTATTCAAACAATGTTTACAACGGATACGTCAGCTATGATTTTTCATCAGCGATATTTCGGCCCTTCTTGTCAAGGGTCCTCGTCAGGCTGTCAATCCTCTGGATCAACTTCGGGGAAGGAAACAAACCTGTAATAAATAACTATCGGTAGAAGCTTCAGTTATTTATTACAGGTTTGTTTCCTTCCACGAAGTTGATCCAGAGGATTGACAGCCTGACGAGGACCCTTGACAAGAAGGGCCGAAATATCGCTGATGAAAAATCATAGCTGACGTAT
This sequence comes from Branchinecta lynchi, assembly GCA_023053575.1. NCBI lineage: Eukaryota > Metazoa > Arthropoda > Branchiopoda > Anostraca > Branchinectidae > Branchinecta > Branchinecta lynchi. The sequence continues at coordinate 7,491,136 of JAKZAP010000017.1, forward strand.
CCGTTGTAAACATTGTTTGAATAAATGTATCAGTTACAATCGTGTCAGTTACCAAGGCATCAGTTATCACGGTACCAGCTACAATGATATCAGTTACCGTGGCATCAGTTACCATGGTGTATATTTATCAGTGTTAGAATCTCAGCAACAAGTAAACATTCAATAGTACATATTTACAAGGAGTCTGGCGAAGACCAGATATCTAGAAGATCCAGTTGTCTGGATCAAATATGAAATTTTGGGATCCAGTCGAAACCTTTGGTCTTGTTCAAATTCACGATACTTGCAGCCAAAAGCAGCAGACCAGCATGTAAATCACTGCAAAGTCTGTGTCAAAACTGGATAAACCTAGTCTTAATCTATCCTTCAACTCTTCCTTGAAATCTGGTTTCTACCCTTTCAATTGTAGGTAATCATCAATACCAGCCAAGATTAGGGGCATGAAACATCCTTGTGCTAAATAGCAACCAATTTGAAGTTCAAAAAAGATAAAATGAGACACTGAAAATAGGATGAAATCATTGTAGTATGATATATAAACTGATAATTATTCAATGATGATTCATTATCTCTGTATCCCGGCGTCACCGAACCGCATCTAGGTGGTGAGCTGAGGGGCTAGACAGTTGCAAGTAAAAATCCAAAGAAATGGCGAGTATCTGCAGTTTTTCAGTGTTACTGGTACTTTCGTGGTCTCAGTAAACCTATCACCTAGAATTAGTTGGTGAAAAATGTATTTCCAGGATAAACACTCACCTATTTACTAAAGCTCTCTGTGGAACCAGTCAGCGGGGTTTAGCAAACATGGCTGTAGCTGTGAGTCTACACATCTAGACACAATGCTGTGATGCACAGGTGTACTACAGGTCAGAATCCTGGGCTTTACTTGGTAGATACCATTAGGAATTATGTGCATCTATTGGCCAGACGTCACGTTTTCTGAATTTGCACCTGTAAAAAATTTGAGCATTTCAAGCAGCGTAGAAGTATTTCAATGCGCTACACTATAGTCTCAGCTTTATAACATGACTTCTAGATAGCTAAACCTTAGGCTGAAGAAATACTTATAAACTGAAAGTAGTTTCTTTTGTTTTCGTATGTTGTCGATTATTAGTCCTGGTTTAATTCTGAGACAATCACAGGATCTCAAATAAATGGTCTGACTGTCTGTCAGACTAAATCACCGTAGTCAACGTTTGACAGTTGTACTGGGATCCTGAACAGCTAGAAAAAAAAGTTTGTTGTAAATGATTTTACTCAACCCTCCAATATTGTTTTGTATTGTAGTTTTTAAGCTTCTTCATTGCTATCCCACAATTCCCATTTATGCTATTCTCAAAACTATTCTCAAAACTTTACCCAAGTTGGAATTAACCAGTCGGTTGTCTGTCTGTCAGGTTGTCAGCAAGAATTTTCTGGTCAGAGAATGTCGCACAAATGTGATTCTAAAAGAAGGTTATAGTTTGTGACAAGTCTGGGGACCCTGACCTGATGCAAATATTTTGATTTACTCGAACAATCAATAATTTCTCATGTTACTCAAGCTTTTTGTGCAACCTACCTTACCATAATTGGTTTTGTTGTCTGTCTGTCAGACCTAATCAGCCTGAACTGGAGTCTCTTTTTTTACCTAGTTACCTAGACTACAGTAAGCTATCACGCACATACCAGTTTGAGGCATCTTCGTCATTTTTTAGTGGTGGATCTGCTGGCTCAACCCTTCTTGTACAGGAGGGATACCTGACCTCGTTTTTATACTACCTCGATTTTTGCCGCGAAAATGTTAAAATGAAATGTACATGCTGTCCTGACAGTCAAGAGGCAAAATATGACTTTTTGAACAGTTGTGTGTCCTCAAATCTTCAAATTCTGTGCCTTTTCTTTGTTTTCAAGCTGTTTTGAAACGGGATTTTCTAGCTATTGACTTTGCTGCCTTTTTCATCATTTTCTAGTCAATCGAGGTAAGGTTAGAATGAAGGGATCATGTTTGAAAAGACAAATATTTGTAACAATAAGATTGAACCGATATTTATTTATCCAATACGTAAACCATTCAGTTAGCTTCAGTCTAGTGTGTTTGTCATATTTATTGGTTCCTTTTTAAACCAGATAAATTATTCTGAAGGAAAGACTTGTCTGAGGTTGGATGTACCCCTGTACCTCGAGAAGTTGAGGAGTGCCTGGTACAATTGCAGTGCTCCAGCACTGCCTGGGGGCAGTGCTGGAGCACTGCATTTTCGATAGGGAGGATGCAGAGTCAAAATTTTCACCAGCATTTTAATGACAATTTGAGTTTTAGGCTAGATTGTTTTAAGTTTTTGAACCAGTTTTAAGTTACTTTAAAATGTTAAAATTCAAAAATATGATTTTGTAAGTACAACTAATTAAAAAGAGCAGCTCGGCAGCTGATTATGCAGCTACTAGGCGTCGCTTTTGCGAAGAACACTTGGACAGTACATGCCTATTGCTGCGGCCGATTTCACTTCAGCTTCAAACTACCAAACCCAAGACCAAATTCAACTGACCGCTGCAGGCGAAGTTCTGATATTTGCATTTTCTTTTTCTGCTGAACTCAACTGCTTCCCATGCAAATCCTAGCTTTTAATGTGGATCAAACATTAAGACCCAAGAACTTTCAGAATTATCAAGAACGGAGAGGGTGAAACCCTAACAGCAGCTTCAAGAATTTTTCTGCCAATATTTAACCATTTCTTCAAACAATGTTTACAACGGATACGTCAGCTATGATTTTTCATCAGCGATATTTCGGCCCTTCTTGGCAAGGGTCCTCGTCAGGCTGTCAATCCTCTAGATCAACTGCGGGGAAGGAATCAAACCTGTAATCGATTACAATTGTAATAAGATTACAGGTTTGATTCCTTCCCCGCAGTTGATCTAGAGGATTGACAGCCTGACGAGGACCCTTGCCAAGAAGGGCCGAAATATCGCTGATGAAAAATCATAGCTGACGTATCCATTGTAAACATTGTTTGAATAAATGTTTCAAAGTCAGCTTGGGCTCAAAGAATATTTATTTAACCATTTCCAGGACAGGTTCTTGAACGAATGTTTCTCAGATCCCAGGCCTAAAACCAGATAAAAAGGCACCTTCTAATAGAGAATATTATGAAACCCGTTGCAGTTTCCCAAGCCTCCAGTTTCCCCTTTCCGAAGCATCCCAAATGAAAGCAAGGGCCAACCGTGAAATCATAGTGTTTTTTTTCACTTGTGCATCTACTCTGAATGCCAATAGTGACAAAGCCGATTTATGTAAAACCATGCCCTGCAGAATTTTTTTGAAAATCAACCTGCTTTTCAGCTATAATAGAGAGAACTGGAGACAAAAAAAAGAGCTTTTGAATAAAGATTAAATAGGATAATAAGTAGTAGACCCAAAACATAAGTAGGCTAGGTAAGTAAATACAAAATTTGGTAAGTAGAAAAGGCTGAAAATAAGTATCCTACTGCCAAAATAAGTAGAAGTGGGAAGCACACTCAAAACACTCCGCCTTTTCAAAATGGCGGGTCATAAACAAATTACTTACTTACAGAGCCAACTGTTGTTGTTGATTTACGTCGCCTCTCGTCTACAGAGCCAACTAGATACAGCACTTCGATATTTTGAATATTGCCACGCACCAACGGCAAAGTTCTCTGAAACATACGTAGCGGCAACGTAGAAATTCGAGTAAACAACTTGGAACAACATGTTATCGAAAAAAGAGAGTCACCCCCTTGACTATTTGAAGAACGTCACCCCGGTGACGATCGGCAAATCAATAAGGAAATCAGCGGGAGAGAACCCAAAGAAGAAAAAGCTGAACTCATGCTAAGGATTCCTGATTCTGGATGATCTGGATTCCTGATGACGAATTCTTGATTTGGTTGCTGCCAGACTTCTATAGCCTTGATTATAGTGGGCTGCTTCTACTATTGGATATTCAAAAGATGGTGAGTCTTCGAGCAGCTTCACAGGAGTTGTAGTGCAACCCGAAGAGATCACCCCGGACTATCCTAGTCTAGTCTTCAGATTGTGCCTAACCATGAGAGTGTTCCAACCTTTAAACAATAGTAACTAATAGTTACCATTTTTGTTCCTAAACTGGCCGTTCCAATCTTCTTGAAATAGTAACTAATAATAACTACTTGCTTACCATGCTCGGGAGCATAGGCTAGTGAGCACTGAGTGAGCATGGTAACTACGAGTCTACCATGCATCTCTGCACATCTCTCTAACTTAATTGGTTGGATTCTCCTGGGGAATTAGATTTTGCTGCAAAATAGAACAATCATTCCAGCCCATGTTCCAGCCTTGACGCAAGAAGCCAAAATTGTGGCAGGTGAATGTGTATTCTTGCGAAATCAATTTTAGGTTGGAACATGATTGCAGTGCTTCCACTCCTCCCGATTTCTCGGGAGATCTCCCGGCTTTTTTGGAAATCTCCCGACCAAAATTTTCTCCCGATAATCTCCCAGTCTTTGTAATTTTGCCAAAATTATAATAAGGTTATATTTCGGTCCGAAAATTTCGGTCCAGAGGCCCAAAGTTTTGCTAAAATGGTTCTGTATTTTTTCGATAGCACGACTATTCGATATATTTATGGGGATTCGGTAGTTGTACAGAATACTAAATAGGCCATCGGTAAGAAAAACTTCCATAATCGGGATTCGGTATAGTTGCCAGTATTCTGTAGTTATCACAAATTTGGTGCGAGAATTTACTGAAACCATCTGGTAATTTTTCGATGCCAGAACTATTTGGTATACTTATGGAGATTTTGTTGTTACATGGAATCCCAAATAAGCTATCGGTTCAGAACTATTCGGAATAACAACTGGGATTCGGTAATTTGTTCATTATAATTGCCAGGATTCGGGAGTTACCACGAACCTCAAAACTTGTAAGAGGTCGAGTGAAGCACTGGTCGTGGACAAAAGGGATGATCTGTGATTTCGTCGATAGTCCTTACTTTTATTTGGATCCCCCAAATAAAGTCTAATCATAAATATTTCGAGAGTTCCGCCTGCATCGCTTTTCGTAATATTCTCTATTTTCTGGAAGGGCGCATCATTTGACTAGGGTTTTAAGCCGGTTTTAGGATTGAGATTCCGAAACATTAAAAGGTAGAATCCAGCAAAATAAAATCTCGCCTGCGCCGCTCACTTTATGTGATTATGGGTAGTATTGACTAGACTACCCTTGATGTTGCTGCCAGAAAGTCGCTTCATCCGGTTCTTGGAACTTCTTAGAGTCTCTGCATTTAATCCACAAAACAATGATAGAATGCGTAAGAGAAGCAGTTCAGTTTTAGCTTACAGGAAAAAAAAAACTGGATTCCGAATAAATTTAGCCTGGGGCACTCGATTTAATTTTCTATTTTCTTTAATAGATAGAGTTGTTGCTGGAATCATGCTCGGCAATATATTCTTCCAGTGGGCTTTGTCAAAATGCCGCCTAATAGTTGGCTTATCGTCTTTTCATGCTGCCCATTAATGTTACTCTTCCTACGTAATCCTTTCTGTTCCATAATTTAAAGAGGATTCGGTAAAATTTTTGAGAGATTGGGTAAAATTTTTACTCTGCATCCCCCCCCCCCCTAATGAAAATGCACTTGCGACGACTCTGCTGACGCCTGATGGTTGCTTTGACAACTAGGGCTAAATTGTTGGAAAAATGGTAAAGTGACGATTTAAATCCTCTACTTTCGATCTTCCTCCTGACCCCAAGGTGATAAAAGGTCAGGTTTCCAGTGGATTTTCAGTTCTCAGGGGATGTACCCATTTCGTAAAACTGCACAGAAAAATCGACTAATTTTCAATCCAGAAATCCGCGTTGTTTCTGAAATTTGCAAAATCTGGGGAAGCCGTAGAAGCCAGGGCGGCCTCTACTGAAACGGAAAGAGAAATTTTCAGTAGACCTCAAGTGTCCTTTAAATTTTAGAGGTGTAAATCGGAAGTTTTCTGTCAGCATGGCTATGAAACTGGTCATATACTAAAATGTGTCATTTATGCATCGAAACTAGAAGTACGAGGAATTATATGAGTATTTTCACATGCTAAAAAGTTGAATGCAGTTACTCAATGCCTTTTTTGTAAAAAAGCTAACTCTAAAATTGCTTTGTCAGACATAATCACTGTTTCAAAACTCCCGATTTTCCCCCTGATTTCTTATAATTATCTCCCGAAAATCTCCTGGTTTTTTCGAAGCAGTTTCTGATTTTCAAAAAAGGAAAGTGGAAGCACTGCATGATTGTTCGTTTCAGTACTTGTTTTGGTGGGTTTGTAAATTTTTTGTCAAATACAAACTGTCCTACCACGTATTTCTAAAGTTCCCTTAAGTGACCCATCATGCATACATAGAGCGTGTCCCACCCTATTTGCCGTAGTTTCTATTTGACGGAGCAAAACGGATAAGTCAGCTATATTTTATTCGAGCTATTTTTCGGCCCTTCTTGGCAAGGGTCCTCTTCAGGCTCAAGCCGCTAAACTGGAAAATGAACTATTATCCGTTTTGCACCGTCAAATATGATTCGCAGTCAGCTTGGGCTGAAGGAACATCTTATCGTAGTTTCTATGTATGACCTCACGGGATCCTAGCTTCTTGGCATCGAGGATGGAACACAGTTTGCATTTTTGGCAAAATATTGTCCAGCGGGCTGATTGGACTAATTACAATAACTAACATTAACCATGCGCCGGCAACATGGTATCAAAATGGAAGGTCACCCGTTTGACGATTTGAAAAATGGGTGATGACCTGAATCAAACGGAATGATTAATCAAACAGAAAATCAGCGGTAGACAACTCAAAGAAGAAGAAGCTAAACTCTTGATGTGGTTGCTGCCAGGGACTCCTGGATCTTAAGAGTTTCCTAACGAAAATTTCTAGAATAACCTTGATTATAGTAGGCTGCTTCTACTGTTCGGTATCATAAGATGGTGAGTCTTCCAACAGCTCCACAGGAGTTATAGTGCAACCTGAAGAGATCACCCTGAACTATCCTAGTCTAGCATAAAAATCCGGTCAAAATCTAAACCTGTCTAACAATAATTTCTTTTGAAGAAAAGTTGTTACAAAATTTGTTCTTCAACACTCAATCGAAGTGAAACTCTTATGCTATCCGTGGTAACCCTTGTGAAGTTATCTTTTTTACTCAGCCAGCTGGGGGAGCCCAACCAAGCGATCTGATTGGCTCTGCATAAGACAAAGTAGAGCTAGGGTCTGGTCTCTTTAAGGGCAGTTCTGACGGTCTAGAAAGCTTTGCGAGCTTCTGCGCCGGCTGTTTTAGCGACTTTGGCTAAAACTCACTTCTCTTTCCAGAGCTCTTCTTACACTCCGCTAGTTTTCGCCAGCACTTGGAAAGTTAAGCCACTTCATGAGTGGAAAGTGATCTTGGCAAGTCAGTGAAAAGTTGTAAATGTTCAACTGAGGCGCACCTACTTCTCGTATTTTCTTGCACTCAGTGGATTCTCAGTTTGCTTTTCGGAAAGCGAATCCAAGATATCCACCAGTAATAAGAAAGCCAGAATCTGCCAAGCATAAAGGCACAAGAAAAAAATAGAAAGTTGTTGCACCTTTACAACTTCTCACTGGCCAAAATCATTTTCCACTTGTGAAGTGGATTAGTTACAAGGCTCTCTGGAATAAAAATAAAAACAACACAGACAGGTTATCAGTCTTACCAGAGTTCCTGCTGAACCAGTAATTAGTATCACTTATGATCCTTGGGACCAGCACAAGTAAATTGTAACAGTTATGGCACCAAAATAGCAGAATAATAAGAGGGAGGGGCTAATTACTTATAACGGTGGCCTCTGGCGTAAAATAATAACAAGAATTGTAGCCGAATAGTTCAGTAGTTCAATAGAACTCTCAGATCTCTGTTATAGCTTCTCAATTTTCAGTCCTTGTAGACAGCTCGTCTTGCTTCTTTGTTCTCGCTTTTTATAAAACACTAATTTAACCACCCTTTAAAACCTGCATAGAGGGGTTTACATCTGCCTTTTATTGACCAATCAGGAAGGATAATCTGGAGTAGAGAATGAGATTAGAGACTTGATCACCAAAGCAACTTCTCAGTTCTGCAGAATCGCAAAACCTTTCACATTCTTGATTCAGACGAATATGCAAGAAAAGGGAATTAGCGTCTTCTTGAATAGTAAATAAATACAAAAAAAGAGAATTGTGGGAAGAATCCGACTTGTTGCATGATGAGAGGACATAAGGAGATTTGGTGAGCTATGTGATATTCATGTCTTGGAAGTTCTGAATTTTTTAATGGTTTAGAGGATAGATTTAAAGTATTATCGATGCTCCACAAGGGAGTTTAACATTGCCAGACAGTAGGGCTTGTTTGTACTGCAATTGCACTTTACAGAGACAACTTAAGAGTTGTTTGTTCTTCTCTGAAGTTTCGGGATAGGGTTGTATTTGAGTGTTTCCAGTAATACAAATTCTGGTTGGATTGCTGATGGTTAAATCAGTGTCCTGATTTCACTTATAAAATCTGGTACATGGTTCAGTACGATACTGAACGCTGAACCCTACGATATGCAGAAAGCTACTGAAATTTTGGAAGTTGATGAAAATTTTGGTTCATTTCACATGGGAAGAGATGCATTTGTTACGTCCACTGCCTTGCCTGAACTACCAGTGATGACCAGACTTGTTTTCAGTTTATCTCAGCGATATTTTACTTATTGATTCTGGACAGGTACCGGACTTTACTTAAATACTTAGCCATAATCTTTCTCATAAGGCTCAAGTCTGCCTTAAATCCAAATATCCATGCAATAATTCATCTTCCTCTTTTGTCATAATAAAAATTTGTTTTGTTTTTTTTGTCTTCTTTTGAGATTGAGAGCCGGTAAGAAAAAAACAAAAAAAAAGTATGAGATATATTGGAGCACAGATCTAATGACCAAACTAACTAGTAGCATGCAGTGATATTCAGGTCTTGTTCCAGATTGTTCTTCGAGAGCGAACGAGGAGTACTCCCGAACACCGAGTTTGTCTTCGAAGAGCTGTCCCCGTCGTTTACGCCGGATAACGCTGACAGAGAACTCGAGAACTTTGAACTTGTAAATGTTTTGGTGAGTCTCTGATATACCGTAGTTCCTCTTGTGAAAATTTGAACGGTGGTGTGAAAATGTGAACAGCGATGGGTAGAGACTCGGGTAGAGTAGTTCTCATCTTCATTAGCTTCTGAATGGTTACTTACTTGTTATCTCTACTGCCCTATCCAGCTCCTGCTAGATTTCCGATTCTGATCATTTGTTTGGGTGCATCCCCTTACTTGTTCCTTTTAGCAGCTTACGGTTAGCATTCTGGACTTCTTTTTGGATAAAGTGTTAAATTTGTTTTCGGTAGCATTGTTGTCTTCCCGTTATTTACAGTGATTCCGGATCTTGATATTACCCTCCCATCTGAACTGCGTAGGAAAATCTTTCTTTCGATGCTATGTCAAACGCTTGTTACCCAATGCCAAACACCAGTCACTGTAGGTACCGTAACTCTAGCCTACTCCACTATAGATTGATACGAATTCTGACTTGGTGATTTCTAAACTTCACTGGACCGTGAGTGTTTTGCTGAGTCAGGATATCCAGCGATAGGCATATGTTATGCTAAATGCTGGATAGAACGAGCTTTTGGCATACGTTAACCCAAAATCAAGAGGTTGTGGTAAACTAGGCTATATTCTGAATGTATGGACCTATTTCCCTAGTTCAGTAAATAACTAATCTTGTTCTCTCTTTACAGGAAGCAATGTCAGTCATTTTGTCTCCATAGTTCAGAACAACAAGCTGCACAATCACACTGGCTTGGATTCATTACACCGAAAATGGTAAGAACCCATACATCTTTACAGTAGCCTAGTTTGCATGCAACTAAAGTCCATGTCGATCGGATAAATCATATTGCTATTGATCTTAAAAAGGCTTCCAATTTAGTCAAGCATGCCAACCTTTTGGACTAGCCATTTACAAAATGTAATGTAGAATATTTTTAGTAAGAATCGTCGCTAGTGTTAGGCTATATCAGATAGGACGCAACTGCTAAATATAAATCAATCTATTCCGAATGTCTCCCGGGTTTTTTTTACGGAGTACCGCAAGGTACAATTTTAGGTCCTTCACTGTTTCTCCTCCTGGCAAGGAGTTCATTTTCCGACCTGTGGAATTACGCGGATGATCTCTCGCTTGTTGAGATTTGTCGGAGAAACATTAAAAGTTCTGTAACATGTGCCTTCGATCGGGTAAGCTTCTATCCCGATATGGGGCTCCTACCGACAAACTAATTCAATTTTTCTTTTGTTTTGTCTGGCCTTTCCAAGACTTTTGCCATCTGGCATTTTGGAATCAGTTCACTTGTACCACAGTTGGCATTCTTGCCATGAGCAAACATTGTTCCTTCTTTTTTTCCAGTCTTTTTTTTCAGCCGCTTTCCATGATCGTTGCCAGGTATGACAACCTTGGTAAAATTTGCACAGCAGGTCTCCGGATGATTATGCTCCTCGGAAACAATGAACGGGAGCATGATACGTCACATAAAGAGCGTGTTCCAGACCACTTATTTTAGTTACTACGCATGACGTCACGAATTTTGGCTTTTTGGCGTCAAGGCTGAAACGTATTTTTATATTTTCGGCAAAATATCATGAGACTAGCTAATCAGGCAAATCAGGTGACAGATATTCGCAGTTACCACGTGTGCTACGCAGGCTACGCCCCCAAGCGTGGTAAGCAAATAGTTACAATGAGTTACTATTTCGAGAAAGTTGGAACGGTCAGCGTAGTAACTTTTCACGAGGTTAGAACGAAAAGAGTAACTAATAGTTACTATTATTAGAAGCGTGGAACACGCTCAAAGAAAACAAGCATAGCAAGCGTAATAATCACTGTATTGCCAACAAAGGAGATAGATACACTTACGAAGTGAAGAATCTCGGGAATGAGAATGGATGGAAATACTACTGAAGTAGAATGAATTGCTATCATAAGTACGACGTTTCCTTTAAATATCATCATAAATTTGTTACTACTATCTAAATTAGTGCCTTATGCTCATGATGTTTGCTTAACTAACTATAATAGCAAACCTAGCCTATCCAAATAGCAAGCTATAATATAACGTATGACGGTCCCCGATAAGTTGAGATTAAACATGACACAAGGTAGCTAACTTATCTTTCATTGGTCAAGCCGCCTTGTATGATGAGGGATGCTTATGAAGCGTTGCTCGAAATGTGGAAAAGCCTCTATATTCTCTGTGATTGGGTCGTCCCAGAAAGGGGTACGTTTTTTAGTTTACGTTTACGTTTTTGGGATCCCAAAACGTAAGTGGAGGGATACCTATGACATCGCAAAAGTTGTCCGTCTGTAATCACGATAACTCTCGAAGGGAATGAGACATTTTGATGAAACTTGGTGTGAGGATTCGTTGGGTCGTCGGACCAGTCGAGTTCGTAGATGGGCTTTGTAGCCCGACATTTAGGGGTGGGGGAGGGGGTTTAAATTAAGGGGCAAACAAAATATTTTGAAACAGCTAATGTGATAGTCGATTATGGGGTAAGAAGACATGCTGAGCACCATGGTGAAAATCTTGTGAAAATCCGATGACAAAAACATTTTGTCATCGGACGATTAGTTCGTCCGGAATCCGGCCAAAACCGGAAAGTTTGTTAAAAGTAAAAGTTTTATTTGAAGTTGATTAGATGTTCGATTTAGGGGTAGGAAGACATGCTGAAGGCGATGGTAAAAACCATTTTGTCATCGGACGAGTAGTTCGTCCGGAATCCGGCCAAAACCGGAAAGTTTGTTAAAAGTAAAAGTTTTATTTGAAGTTGATTAGATGTTCGATTTAGGGGTAGGAAGACATGCTGAAGACGATGGTGAAAACCATTTTGTCATCGGACAAGTAGTTCGTCCGGAATCCGGCCAAAATCGGAAAGTTTGTTAAAAGTAAAAGTTTTATTTGAAGTTGATTCGATTTAGGGGTAGGAAGACATGCTGAAGACGATGGTGAAAACCATTTTCTCGACGGACAAGTAGTTCGCCAGAAATCCGGCCGAAACCGGAAAGTTTGTTGAAATTCTAAGTTTTATTTCGAGTTGATTAGATGTTCGGTTTAGGGCAAGAAGGCATGCTGAACACTTATGTGAAAACAATTTTCTACCCGGACATGTAGTTCGCCCGGAATCCGGCGAATACCGGAAAGTTGGTTAAAAGTAAAAGTTTAATTTGAAGTTGATTAAATCTTTTATTTATGGGTAAAAAGACATGCCGAACACGATGGTTAAAATCATTTTCTCGCTGGAGAACAAGTTCGCCCGGAATCCGGCCAAAACCGGAAAATTTGTTAAAAGTAAAAGCTTTATCTGAAGCTGATTAGATGATATATTTAGGGGTAAGAAGAGACGCTGAGTCGGTATATGACAATGGTTTTTTACCCGGACATACAATTATTCCGGAATCCGGTTGTAACCGGATTTTTTTTTCAGTCAAACTTTTATTCAAAGTTGATTAGATGTTCTTTATAGGGATAAGGAGATACGCTGGTTTTGTTTCTGTTTTTTTTTTGTTTTGCTGGACTAGTAGTTCGCTCGGAAATCGGCAGGAAGTCTCGGTCAGTATCGTCAAAATAGATATGGCTTATAGAGGTATATCTGAACTTGGTTTTCTCTGATGATTAGCCTGTCCAAGACTGGATCTGTTTCTTTTTGTTTTGCTGGACTAGTAGTTCGCTCGGAAATCGGCAGGAAGTCTCGGTCAGTATCGTCAAAATAGATATGGCTTATAGAGGTATATCTGAACTTGGTTTTCTCTGATGATTAGCCTGTCCAAGACTGGATCTGGCGAAGACAAGACTCGATTGTCTGAATCAAATATTAGGTTTTTGGGATCCCATCGACACCTTTGGTCTTGTTTAGTTTACTGTCATGCTGATTCAGACCTCCACAACTTTATTTATACAGCTATTATTTTCCGTCTTCGTTTAACTTGTAGGTAAAAGAAAGCCGAGTCGTGGATCCCCTTTCTTACCGTAGTTCATACCCACCCTGCGGTATTTCACTAATTCTTACGTCTGTCGCGGTTCGCTCTTTTCTAGGCCACTACCCCGAGTCTTGTCACCATTATAGTTCTACTGGATAGACCGGCAAGACCTGTTACACAGTTGTCCTGCAGTACGTTGGATAACAGCTAGAAGCAGCATTGTTCTTTTCGTAAATTGATCACGATTTATCTACCACGAAAAAAGCTATCAATGTTCATAGACAAATCCGAAATGCTAAGTCTCCCAGTAAGATCCAGCGGTTCGTTATTGGGGAATGCATAACTTATCACTCCTCTCGCCCGGTAAGGTTGTGATGCTCATTTGAGAGAATATTTAAACTAACCCTCCTTCTTTTTCAGGTGGACAAGCGTGATACAAGAGAATTAATCAGCTTCCAGGAAAGAATCTGCAATTTGTAAACTGTGTTCAGTGCCTTGCTTCTTCTGGATTCCACGGACGTAGGACTGAAAACGGTCGCTGCCTAGTTTTCAAAGTAGCCGTTTTTCCTCCGAATATTGGTAGAGCATTGACAAAATCAGCCGTCAAATCGCCACGGTCTACGGTTGTCGTGTGATTATGGAACAATTTTGACATGATTAGTGAGGCATTGTTGCGTTTGAAAATCCTTGGCAGGCGTATGATCAAAGAAACTTTACATTCAAGCAAGAGGGTTTGTTCCTGCTGATATTCAAGCCGCTGCTTCGTCCGACTATTTATATGGCCAAGCTGTACAGTCAGAACTTACTACAATTACGATATTGGAGCCATGACCAGATCCAAAGGAGAGCCACCAAATTCTTACTATCTGCGTCATCTACTCTCTCTGATACCTTTGTGATCCTTAGAGGTGAAAGTGTTCTGTCCTGCAGTATATTCATACTAATAATTGTCCCCTACTGATAGTTCACGTTGAGCGGTGTTGCTGTATGTTATTGATTAACACTCCCAACCGGAAACGTGCATCCCTGTGTTTTCAGGTTCTGATTCTCCAGAGCAATTTTCAAGTCAAGATTATGTACAATAAAAGTTATTCCTGCGAGTCTCTCTTTCGTAGTTCGGCTTCCTGAAACTGATGCTTAGTAAGTTTGCTGTGCGAATCTGCGTTTGAACTGCTAGCAGGAGAGAAAACGTATTGCATGGCGACAGGTCCTACTGACGAAGGACTGAGGATAAAAATTGTGGAAAAACCCACAATAAAAGGGAAGAAACCGACTTCACCCTTTTTTTCTCAGTATCAGCAAATGTCAAGTTTGCTAAAAGTCTAGGCTTCATCTTCCAGATTTTTCTTCCGGATACCAGAAAGCCGTTCGTCAAGACGGATCTGAAAGGTGAAGCCAGGTCAAAAACGTCTGGAAGTCCGGGGTGTTGGACACCCCAGATTCCGGATGTCTGGAAGGTACCAGAGAGGCAACCGGTTCGAGAGACAACAAATATGGATGTAGGAAGAAACGGGAAAGTGATTGACAGTTGGGCTGGGATGTAATTTGTAGGAGATGTTTGAACTGGGAAAGGGAATCTAGGAAAGGTTAAAGAATAACAAAATCAGCTGTCATCATTTCATGAAAATTCACTATGCGGAAGCCTGGGACGTCTGAAAGGTGAGGCCTGGGCTGAAGTGAGCGAGACAAATCAGCGCCATCTATAGGTTAGTCTTTGACATGAAAGAAATTAATATAGGTGGCGCTAACGATTCGAAATAAACTGATTTCCTTCAGCAAGGAAGCCTTGAAACTGGCTGGTATCTAACCTTACAAACAGTACAATGGCAGTCACATAAACATTATTTTGTATGGCTTTCCTGTTTCAGTTTGACAGTTCTTGGTATCTGAGTACGCCTTGAAGAGCCATCTAGCGACTTTTTTACGCCGAAATCACAAAACGTGTTCCACGAAGGGTGTGGGGGGGGGGGGGGGGGGTCGAAGCCTAAAACTGAAAAAAATATCTATTGGAGGTCTAGGATAGCTTACATGACCAAAAATCATAGCTCCTTTAGTTTATTGATGAAAGACTTTCATTGCTAAAATGTAACCATCAGCCTCTTTGGTCGAGGCGAGAACACGAACCTGTCATGAAAGAGTCTCGCGCTAAAAAGTCGTCCAGTATGTGAGCAGACAGATCGCAAGCCAACAAGACCGATTAGAGAATCTATGTTCCAAACCGATAAATTAGGCTATCCCCCCTTCCCCCAATTTTCAGAGTGCGAGTTCCAGAGGTTTCCCTCACTTCGTTAACTTAAGTGACCTATGACTTTTAAAAGTTGCCCGTCTATCACGACGATAACTCTTGAAGAGATTGAGAGATTTTGTTCAAACTTGGTGTGAGTATTCGTAGGGTCAAACCTACAGTCTAAGTTCACAGATGGGCCCGGAACCATATATTTTGGGGTGGCGGAGGGGTTTCGGCATTAAAGCACAAGTCTTACTAGAAATGATATTCCCATTGTGGAATAGGTCAGGAAAAGTGTTTCCCGAAAATACAATTACTTTCCAACAAAAATAAGCGATTTTCTTGATAGCGCTTGTCGACTCTATCCAGCACTCCTGCTCACCGACGCGGTGGTTGGGCGCAAAACATTTGAAAACTGAACGTACCGTGATTAAGTGGGAAAACTAGCAAACAAAAGAAGTAAAAAACAGAAGATTCCCATATCATTATGTGTGACAGATTCTGATTGGACGTTGAAGATTCCGGCAAGCTTCACGTTGTGTTACGGGCAAAATTCGGCACGGCCGAAAAAGTGTTAAAAAGTCGTAGGCACGTAACGAAATAATGAAGAAAGGTCGGAATTTTAGAAGCTTAAAATTCCACAAGGGAGCTGGATATATTATAAAAGGCAGAATAAGCGAGATGGGTCCTTTAAGAGATGAACAAAATATTTGTTCAAGTTAATGCGACAGTCAAGTTAAGGGTAAGGAGACACGCTGAATCCTCAACTGAACTTCTTTTTCTCACCAGAAAAATAGTTCGTCTTGAATCCGGGAACAAGCGAAAGTTTGTGGATTTCTTTTTTTCTGATTTGAATTGAGGTTCGGCATAGGAGGTAAGAAGACATAATGAATCCATACATGAACTTCACTTTCTCACTGGACAGATAGTTTTACTGGATTCCAGTCAAACCAAAAAAGACACAGTTTACCGAGAAATACTATTTCTTCTCTCCTCAGGTTGATAGTCAAGTCGGGATCTTGAATGTTTAAGAATGAACCTAATTTTTTATATTCTTTTCGCTAAAAAGCCTTACCTTCACTGTCAAAAAAAATCTTGCAGTGTTTGCTACTGGGATTAACCTTATCTTTATTGAGATAAGATTATCCCTAATTCGGATTAATTCCCAAAAGAGATAAGATTAATCCTAGTAAAAAAAAACTGCATCCTTATTCCGAGAAACTTTTTAGTGTTGTGGATCTGATTAATGGTCTATTACGAAGATTACGAGATCTGTCTGGGGGCTGGTAAAGAACGAACCTCTGCAATACTCGATTGTCTGTCCTAGAAAGATGAACAAATATTCCCCGTTCGGGTCCCATCGAAACCTATGGTCTTGTTGTATGTGTAAACGCCGATAACGTAAAGTCTTCACAAACAAAAGTTTTACCTTGATCATTCTTAGTACCAGTGGCACTTTAAATTCAGTACAAGAGCTTACAGACGGCGAGAACCCAACTGAAAATCCTTGAATCCACAGAGAAATGCTCGAAGAACTGCGAGACAACTATATAGCAGCTTATTTGGCACTCGAATACCTTTTCTACGCTTAAAAGTCCTCTCGTCGAGTAGCCGAGTAAAAAAAAAATGCAGCCTAGTGCTTTCACGAGTTTCCTATCATATAAACATATAGTTTCGGATAAGCTTTTAATATCAAACACGGTACAAAATTTAAACTGGGCCTACCTCGAACTAGTCAATAAGCCTCGCTGAAGAAACAGGGGCTACGATCTGGCATGACACGGACGTTGCTATGTTAGAATCACAGAAAGCTCATCTGGTTTGATCCTTACGCGTCAAATAAGCCCCCTTTCAACTGAGCGAATCGGACATCCAGACATCAGATCCAGGGCATTTGCTCTTCCCACCCATCAAGTTTTACTGAAATCAGAACACTTCCGGTCTGCAAGTTCTCCCATCGAGTTCAGACATAGTCTGAACATCGGAATAACATACCTAGTCCATATGACCACTATAATCTCCAAGTTCCATCCCAACGTGTTTAACAAATTTTCGGGACTCCCCCTCCAACTTCCCCACGTGGTCGGAGACAGTTTAGACAAGTGACTGTCACATCTAGAGAATTTGCTTCTACCACTCACCAAATTTTATTCAAATAGGAGCACTTATTGTATCCCTCTTAGACTACACCCCCACCAAACTCGGATCCGGCCGTGACCCAAAAATCGATCATCTAGGCCATACAAGTTTCATCCCTATCTTCTATCCGTATGTTTTTTACCCATGTGGCAGACCTTACCCCCCCCCCCCCCAAACATGATCGGATATGGATCGGATGACGGATGGAGACAGACCGACAGACATCATCGATTTATTTAGCATTTGTCGAAGTCCGCAAGTGCCCTAACAAGAATAGTCAAGTCAAAAAGCACTAATGAAACAAGTAACCTTAGCTCCCTCAAGGCTTCTCTATTCTTTATAACTCTTTCCACACGGAAGCACCAGCGAAACAAATAATGAAACTCCTTAACGCTTTCCTATTCGTCAAAACATTTCCGATTCATGAAAATTCTCTAATTCACTAATCACTGATAATGAAGCCTCCTTCACATAAAAGCTCAGTTCCGGTAAATTCGGGCGTCGCTTATCACGATAGATGGCTTTAAACAATTTTCAGATTTCCAAAGCCTCTGTAAAGCAAATAAGAACAAACTTCCGTGCCCTTTGTGCTCTGATAAACATCTGCTCACACACTGAATTCTCCAGCTTGACACTTGACACTTTTACTAACAAGTCCAGTCTTTGTGTTAGAAGAAGTTCACAGGTTTCGGAGCTTTCTCACAAGCTTCCCATTCACAGTTTGATGTACGATGTGGATATCAATGTCGCTGACCAGCTAAAAAAGACAAACTGTTACTTGGGAAGACACTAACTGACAGTAGAAGCTACTTCTTTTTCTCAAGGAAGTTTCCAGAGTTACTTGTTGGTTACATACGGCCTACTCAACCCTACTATCAGAGGTTGAATGACAACAAATAATCACTAAACGCTTTCTGTGAACATTTACTTTATACTGAGATCCCTCACAAGCACGACCATCTGGTAATTTGTGTTTTTATTGCCTTATTTAAAACCATCCCGCAGGATAAAAGTTCTGTCTGAATTCACCAGCTATTTCCTTCAGGAAAGAAGCGCTTACACTCCTTAACCATGAACGTTTCTTCGGACAGAAGCTTGTAACAACAAGCCGCGACTTGCGGCCTCACAAGAGACTTCAAAGAAGAAAACCTTCGGTAAGATTTCCAAATAAACTAAAGGTGTTTTTCCGCGACACAATTGTGGGCCACACAGTCGAGCCACAAGCTGAGACTCGCGAAAACGCCGTTTCGTCTATTTTGGGCGGTAATTTCAATTATCGGAAATTAAAATAAAATTCAGGTAAAATCTCAATAAACGGATCTTCAGGCTTTCGTCCTGTACAAAAAGGATCCTTATGTCTAAAAGCTAGTGAAAGTAGTTAATTTTTTTGTTTTGACATTATTTTGCTACTAAACTTGAATTCCACGACAGATTCGAGACACAAAATCGACAATCACCTCGGCAGTTGTTTGTCGAATTCGAGCCACAACGGCAGCCACACAAATCTTTTTGGTCGCGGAAACACGCTTGTGAGCCGCACAAAAGACTGCGGAAACACTCTTTTTGAGCCACAATAGACCAGTGCCAGTGAAAAGGAATGGAAGATTCAGGTTGAGATAGTGTCCAATTCTTACTAAAATACAAATTCGTCTATACTTGAACAAAAAAAAAATCCAGCGAGAGCAAGAAAACTGTGTGGCGAAGAGTTAAATAAAGTAGTTTTAGTCTGTCTTAGTTATTGACAATGACGGCGAGGCTGTTAGGAAATAGACCGTAAATAGTGTAGGCCTATACAGTGAGAAAACGCGGAAAATACAGTTATGAATTACCCGAGATGCAGTAGATCTGATCAGCCTTTATATACCGACTGTCTCTTCCACGCGAGGTAAAGGTTGTAAAGTCACGCAATAGATAAACAAATATCTAGCTGCCGACTAAACACATGGATGCACATCCTTGTGTTAAATGCTATGTTGGATACAGTGAAGGACCTAAAATTGTACCTTGCGGTACTCCGTAAAAACAAGAGCTACGAGCTCATATGGCACTTGTTACGAGTAGGCACGGCTCGGTTATGTCACTGATATATCTAGTGTTTGCTAGGTGTCTTCCCACCAAGTTTCATCTCGATCCCTCCACTCATAGCGTTTTCCAATATTTCCGGTTCTCCCCTCCAGCTCTCCCCAAAAGTCACCGGATCCGGTCCGGATTTTAAGTGGGTCGTCTGAGGCATGAGGCCTTTCCAAATATCAAGTTCCATCGAGATCCGATCACCCGTTCAAAAGTTATAAATACCTCAAGATTCCGGATTCCCCCTCCCTCCACTCCCCCCACAGTGCCCGAATTGGCTCGGTTATGTCAATGATGTATCTTCACACCATGTTTCATCTCGATCCCTCCAATCACAGCGTTTCCCAAGATTTCCGGTTGCCCCCTCCAGCTCCCCCCAAAAGTCACCGGATCCGGTCCGGATTGTAAGTGGGTCGTCTGAGGCATGAGGTCGTTCCAAATATCAAGTTTCATCGAGATCCGGTCACCCGTTCAAAAGTTATAAATACCTCAAGATTCCGGATTCCCCTCCCTCCACTCCCCCGACAGTGCCCGAATCGGCTCGGTCATGTCAATGATGTATCTAGTGTTTACTAGGCGTCTTCCCACCAAGTTTCATCTCGACCCCTCCATTCATAGCGTTTCCCAAGATTTCCGGTTGCCTCCTCCAGCTCCCCCCAAAAGTCACCGGATCCGGTCCGGATTTTAAGTGGGTCGTCTGAGGCATGAGGTCTTTCCCAATATCAAGTTCCATCGAGATCCGATCACCCGTTCAAAAGTTATAAATACCTCAAGATTCCGGATTCCCCCTCCCTCCACTCCCCCCCACAGTACCCGAATAGGCTCGGTTATGTCAATGATGTATCTAGTGTTTGCTAGGTGTCTTCCCACCAAGTTTCATCTCGATCCCTCCACTCATAGCGTTTCACAAGATTTCCGGTTGCCCCCTCCAGCTCCCCTCAAAGGTCACCGGATCCGGTCTGGATTTTAAGTGGGCGTCTGAGGCATGAGGTCGTTCCAAATATCAAGTTTCATCGAGATCCGATCACCCGTTCAAAAGTTATAAATACCTCAAGATTCCGGATTCCCCCTCCCTCCACTCCCCCCCCCCACAGTACCCGAATCGGCTCGGTTATGTCAATGATGTATCTAGTGTTTGCTAGGTGTCTTCCCACCAAGTTTCATCTCGATCCCTCCACTCATAGCGTTTCACAAGATTTCCGGTTGCCCCCTCCAGCTCCCCCCAAAAGTCACCGGATCCGGTCCGGATTTTAAGTACGTCGCCTGAGGCATGAGGTCTTTCCAAATATCAAGTTCCATCGAGATCCGATCACCCGTTCAAAAGTTATAAATACCTCAAGGTTCCGGATTCCCCCTCCCTCCACTCCCCCCCCCCCACAGTGCCCGAATCGGCTCGGTTATGTCAATGATGTATCTAGTGTTTGCTAGGTGTCTTCCCACTAAGTTTCATCTCGATCCCTCCACTCATAGCGTTTCCCAAGATTTCCGGTTGCCCCCTGCAGCTCCCCCCAAAAGTCACCGGATCCGGTCCGGATTTTAAGTGGGTCGTCTGAGGCATGAGGTCGTTCCAAATATCAAGTTTCATCGAGATCCGATCACCCGTTCAAAAGTTAAAAATACCTCAAGATTCCGGATTCCCCCTCCCTCCACGGTGCTCGGATCGGGGAAGTGACTATTTCCAACTGAATCATTTGGGGTCCCTGATACGCTTGCCAAGTTTTATCGTCCTAGCTTATCTGGAAGTGCCCGAACTAGCAAAACCTGGACAGACCGACAGACGGACGGACAGAAATTGCGATCGCTATATGGCACTTGGCCGAAGGGCAAGTGCCATAAAAACCGGGAGACATTCGGAATAGATTGATTTATATTTAGCAGTTGCTTCCTATCTGATGTAGCCTAACACTAGCGACGATTCTTACTAAAAATATTCTACATTACATTTCGTAAATGGCTTGTAAAAAAGGTCGGCAAGCTTGACTAAATTGAAAGCCTTTTTAAGATCAATAGCAGTGCGATTTATCCGATCGACATGGACTTTAGTTGCATGCAAGCTAGGCTACTGTAAAGATGTATGGGTTCTTACCATTTTCTGGTGTAATGCATCCATGCCAGTGTGATTGTGCAGCTTGTTGTTTTGAACTATGGAGACAAAATGACTGGGATTGCTTCCTGTAAAGAGAGAACATGATTAGTTATTTACTGAACTAGGGAAATAGGTCCATTCATTCAGAATATAGCCTAGTCTACCACAACCTCTTGATTTTGGGTTAACGTATGCCAAAAGCTCGTTCTATCCAGCATTTAGCATACCATATGCCTATCGCTGGATACCGTGACTCAGCAAAACACTCACGGTCCAGTGAAGTTTAGAAATCACCCAGTCAGAATTCGTATCAATCTATAGTGGAGTAGGTTAGATTTCCGGTACCTACAATGACTGGTGTTTGGCATTGGGTAACAAGCGTCTGACATAGCATCGAAAGAAAGATTTTCCTACGCAGGTCAGATGGGAGGGTAATATCAAGACCCGGAATCACAGTAAATAACGGGAAGACAACAATGCTACCGAAAACAAATTTAACACTTTACCCGAAAAGAAGTGCAGAATGCTAACCGTAAGCTGCTAAAAAGAACAAGTAAGGGGATGAACCCAAACAAATGATCAGACTCGAAAATCTAGCAGGAGCTAGATAGGGCAGTAGAGATAACAAGTAAGTAACCATTCAGAAGCTAATGAAGATGAGATTCGAGTAACTACTCTACCCGAGTCTCTACCCATCGCTGTTCACATTTTCACACCACTATTCAAATTTCCACAAGAGGAACCACGGTATATCAGAGACTCACCAAAACAGGTACAAGTTCAAAGTTCTCGAGTTCTCTGTCAGCGTTATCCGGCGTAAACGAAGGGGACAGCTCTTCGAAGACAAACTCGGTGTTCGGGAGTACTCCTCGTTCGCTCTCGAAGAACAATCTGGAACAAGACCTGAATATCACTGCATGCTACTAGTTAGTTTGGTCATTAGATCTGTGCTCCACTATATCTCATACTTGTTTTTGTTTTTTTCTTACCGGCTCACAATCTCAAAAGAAGACAAAAAAACAAAATAAAAATTTGTTATGACAAAAGAGGAAGATGAATTATTGCATGGATATTTGGTTTTATGGCATGCTTGAGCCTTATGAGAAAGATTATGGCTAAATATTTAAGTAAAGTCCGGTACCTCTCCAGAATCAATAAGTAAAATATCGCTGAGATAAACTGAAAACAAGTCTGGCCATCACTGTCAGTTCAGGCAAGGCATGTGGACGTAACAAATGCATCTCTTCCCAGCGTTCAGTATCGTACTGAACCATGTACCAGATTTTATAAATGAAAACAGGATACTGATTTAACCATCAGCAATCCAACCAGAATTTGTATTACTGGAAACACTCAAACACAACCCTATCCCGAAACATCAGAGAAGAACAAACAACTCTTAAGTTGTCTCTGTAAAGTGCAATTGCAGTACAAACAAGCCCTACTGCCTGGCAATGTTAAACTCCCTTGTGGAGCTGCCAGATAACAGAAAATGTTTGCAACAGAGCACAATCAGAATTTTTCACTGTTGATTGCAAATTACGTTTTGGTAGCTATAGCGTTGACATTTATCTTACAATTACCTACACTGGGGTTAACAAATCTGTGCATTGGCATGCTCCTGGCATCGATAATACTTTAAATCTATCCTCTAAACCATTAAAAAATTTAGAACTTCCAAGACATGAATATCACATAGCTCACCAAATCTCCTTGATTATGTCCTCTCATCATGCAACAAGTCGGATTCTTCCCACAATTCTCTTTTTTTGTATTTATTTACTATTCAAGAAGACGCTAATTCCCTTTTCTTGCATATTCGTCTGAATCAAGAATGTGAAAGGTTTTGCAATTCTGCAGAACTGAGAAGTTGCTTTGGTGGTCAAGTCTCTAATCTCATTCTCTATTGTCCGTTCCGACTGGTCAACAAGGGTGGATGTTCTGTATAAACATGTTTATTTGTTTTTTTTTATCAAAGGCGAGAACCATGAAAAATCAAAAATGGTAATCTGTATGGGACTCCAGGCTTCACAAGTAACCCCGTGATCAAATCAGCAGATCCAGGATGGACACAGGATGTTACAAAGGTAAGCCCCACTGAAGAATGTGAATGCTTGTCAGGTGATCTCACATCACCAGGACCAAGGGTATTTTTGGCTTGCAAATTAGCAAGCCTCAAAAGCAAGCCCCCTTGATCAAATCAGCAAAGCCAGGGCACTACACAAGTAAGCACCATTGACAAGCATGCCTAGGCTAGCCGAGCCGAGTGTTTTCTCCGAATCGAGAAGGGGAAGCTTCTTGATTCTGCAGAATCAAGAAGTTGCTTCGCTAGTCAATTCTCAATCCTCCTTCCTGATTGGTCAATAAAAGGCAGATGTAAACCCCTCTAAGCAGGTTTTAAAGGGTGGTTAAATTAGTGTTTTCTAAAAAGCGAGAACAAAGAAGCAAGACGAGCTGTCTACAAGGACTGAAAATTGAGAAGCTATAACAGAGATCTAAGAATTCTATTGAACTACTGAACTATTCGGCTACAATTCTTGTTATTATTTTATGCCAGAGGCCACCGTAACAAGTAATTAGCCCTCCCCCCTTATTATTCTGCTATTTTGGTGCCATAACTGTTACAATTTACTTGTGCTGGTCCCAAGCATCATAAGTGATACTAATTACTGGTTCAGCAGGAACTCTGGTAAGACTGATAACCTGTCTGTGTTGTTTTTATTTTCATCCCAGAGAGCCTTGTAACTAATCCACTTCACAAGTGGAAAATGATTTTGGCCAGTGAGAAGTTGTAAAGGTGCAACAACTTTCTATTTTTTTTCTTGTGCCTTTATGCTTGGCAGATTCTGGCTTTCTTATTACTGGTGGATACCTTGGATTCGCTTTCCGAAAAGCAAACTGAGAATCCACTGAGTGCAAGAAAATACGAGAAGTCGGTGCGCCTCAGTTGAACATTTACAACTTTTCACTGACTTGCCAAGATCACTTTCCACTCATGAAGTGGCTTAACTTTCCAAGTGCTGGCGAAAACTAGCGGAGTGTAAGAAGAGCTCTGGAAAGAGAAGTGAGTTTTAGCCAAAGTCGCTAAAACAGCCGGCGCAGAAGCTCGCAAAGCTTTCTAGACCATCAGAACTGCCCTTAAAGAGACCAGACCCTAGCTCTACTTTGTCTTATGCAGAGCCAATCAGATCGCTTGGTTGGGCTCCCCCAGCTGGCTGAGTAAAAAAGATAACTTTACAAGGCTTACCACGGATAGCATAAGAGTTTCACTTTGATTGAATGCTGAAAATTTTGTAACAACTTTTCTTCAAAAGAAGTTATTGTTAGACTGGTTTAGATTTTGACCGGAAACCTGACCTTTTATCACCTTGGGGACAGTAGGAAGATCGAAAGTAGAGGATTTAAATCGTCACTTTACCATTTTTCCAACAATTTAGCCCTAGTTGTCAAAGCAACCATCAGGCGTCAGCAGAGGCGTCGCAAGTGCATTTTCATTGGGGGGGGGGGGGGTGCAGAGTAAAAATTTTACCCAATCTCTCAAAAATTTTACCGAATCCTAGAATCCTCTTTAAATTATGGAACAGAAAGGATTACGTAGGAAGATCATCATCATAAGGTTTGAATGGCGTTGAGTTCCACTTCGTGTAGATCTCTTTCTGCCTTCTCGGTTGATCGGTGGTGGTTGTTTTTAACATTAATGGGCAGCATGAAAAGACGATAAGCCAACTATTAGGCGGCATTTTGACGAAGCCCACTGGAAGGATATATTGCCGAGCATGATTCCAGCAACAACTCTATCTATTAAAGAAAATAGAAAATTAAATCGAGTGCCCCAGGCTAAATTTATTCGGAATCCAGTTTTTTTTTCCTGTAAGCTAAAACTGAACTGCTTCTCTTACACATTCTATCATTGTTTTGTGGATTAAATGCAGAGACTCTAAGAAGTTCCAAGAACCGGATGAAGGGACTTTCTGGCAGCAACATCAAGGGTAGTCTAGTCAATACTACCCATAATCACATAAAGTGAGCAGCGCAGGCGAGATTTTATTTTGCTGGATTCTACCTTTTAATGTTTCGGAATCTCAATCCTAAAACCGGCTTAAAACCCTAGTCAAATGATGCGCCCTTCCAGAAAATAGAGAATATTACGAAAAGCGATGCAGGCGGAACTCTCGAAATATTTATGATTAGACTTTATTTGGGGGATCCAAATAAAAGTAAGGACTATCGATGAAATCATAGATCATCCCTTTTGTCCGCGACCAGTGCTTCACTCGACCTCTTACAAGTTTTGAGGTTCGTGGTAACTCCCGAATCCTGGCAATTATAATGAACAAATTACCGAATCCCAGTTGTTATTCCGAATAGTTCTGAACCGATAGCTTATTTGGGATTCCATGTAACAACAAAATCTCCATAAGTATACCAAATAGTTCTGGCATCGAAAAATTACCAGATGGTTTCAGTAAATTCTCGCACCAAATTTGTGATAACTACAGAATACTGGCAACTATACCGAATCCCGATTATGGAAGTTTTTCTTACCGATGGCCTATTTAGTATTCTGTACAACTACCGAATCCCCATAAATATATCGAATAGTCGTGCTATCGAAAAAATACAGAACCATTTTAGCAAAACTTTGGGCCTCTGGACCGAAATTTTCGGACCGAAATATAACCTTATTATAATTTTGGCAAAATTACAAAAATTGGGAGATTATCGGGAGAAAATTTTGGTCGGGAGATTTCCAAAAAAGCCGGGAGATCTCCCGAGAAATCGGGAGGAGTGGAAGCACTGCAATCATGTTCCAACCTAAAATTGAATTCGCAAGAATACACATTCACCTGCCACAATTTTGGCTTCTTGCGTCAAGGCTGGAACATGGGCTGGAATGATTGTTCTATTTTGCAGCAAAATCTAATTCCCCAGGAGAATCCAACCAATTAAGTTAGAGAGATGTGCAGAGATGCATGGTAGACTCGTAGTTACCATGCTCACTCAGTGCTCACTATGCTCCCGAGCATGGTAAGCAAGTAGTTATTATTAGTTACTATTTCAAGAAGATTGGAACGGCCAGTGTAGGAACAAAAATGGTAACTATTAGTTACTATTGTTTAAAGGTTGGAACACTCTCATGGTTAGGCACAATCTGAAGACTAGACTAGGATAGTCCGGGGTGATCTCTTCGGGTTGCACTACAACTCCTGTGAAGCTGCTCGAAGACTCACCATCTTTTGAATATCCAATAGTAGAAGCAGCCAACTATAATCAAGGCTATAGAAGTCTGGCAGCAACCAAATCAAGAATTCGTCATCAGGAATCCAGATCATCCAGAATCAGGAATCCTTAGCATGAGTTCAGCTTTTTCTTCTTTGGGTTCTCTCCCGCTGATTTCCTTATTGATTTGCCGATCGTCACCGGGGTGACGTTCTTCAAATAGTCAAGGGGGTGACTCTCTTTTTTCGATAACATGTTGCTTGGAAACACTGGCAATCTCACGATCACCGTGAAAAATGGTCGAAGACCGCTAACTTCGAGATAAAGGATTTTTTATCATAAAAGGTTTCGGATGAAAGCAGATCTACTAGGGGGAGGGGTGGAGTCGAGAAATAGCTCATTAGGTCGCTGAAGCTTTAACTCGAGAACAGTGAACCGACAGACCGATCGACCAACAGACCGAAAAGTGAGCTGTATATGGCAATTGAGCAAAGCTGCAAGTGACATAAGAACTGAGCTATTCAAGAAACCATGGATTTTAATAATCACATATAACTTTGGACGCTTTGAAACTCGTAAATAAGGCATCAAGAAAACAATCACAGTAATCTTCGAAATAACTCATCAAGAAAATAATGACAGTAAGCTTATAAGCATAAAGATTGAGATCAAATTGGTTCTGGAAAGGGAAACAAATCATAGTAAATCACATCGAGTTAAAATCATGGCACAAATAAAACAACAAGAAAAAAAAATCACAGTAAGTACTTCCACTTCCAAGCTGACTAGTTTCTATTATTCCCCCTATGTCTCACCATCAGCACATCTGACAGACATAGTAAAATAGCTCTCAGGTTGACTAGTAGAAATCTGGAATCTGCTCCCTGCTGGTAGTATAGAAAATGTAAGTTACCCATTACCTTATAGATCCGACTTATAAGTATGTCTATAGACACACATAAGTGTTGATTGTGTTGATTTTGAGACAATGGGGGACTAACAGAATCTAGTCCACTTTGAATGCTGAGCCAGAATAAGGCGAATTGATAACTTGAGACTTATCAACAACAAATTAGAGAGCACAACTTAACACAGCACAACACAAATTCTTTTAGAAGGAGCATCAGTATAACTGACAGTATTTGAAACCTTGTACTTCTTTCCTTGAAACTACCAGGATAATATTTCAGGATCTCCCATCATAGCATTCAGATTTTCATGCAATTATACTCTGTACCCACAGCATTCTCCTATTTCTTCCTTTCCACTTGAAAAAACTATTTTGTAAAGCAATATGGTCAAACTGTTGGTAGATGTAGGTTGCAATAGTAAAAAAACAATTCTCTTATCCTTTGAGTCTAGCCTCTCAAATGGAACATAAACATAAACTTCTGGGTCAGAACCAGAACAATGTGCTTGACATAAAGGTTGAAGTTTCTGAATTCCAGCAATAATTTCATCAGAAACCTTCTTACTGACTGTTTGGAGATATTGAAGCTCAATACTGAAGATTAAAAAGATGAGATCATGTAAATTTTAAATATGCGAAGCACTTGCTCCACTTATCGAAATTATGTCATAGCCATACATTGACAGAGAAATTCTAAATTCAAGATGCAAGTGTGACCCTTTGGGATGTTTCCTCATCGCTTTCCAAAATCATGGACAACAGGTCCAAACAGCGCACAAAGTCGTCCACTGCTTTCCAGTCTAGTACACTAGCCTCATTCCAGGCACGGTGCTCAATCGTCTAGCACCATGCCTGGGTGCTAGACATTCAAGCACTGTACCTTGGATTTCATGTATGGTGCATGGATTTCAGTATACAGTGCATACAGAAAAAACAGAGTTTCTGTCATCACAACTGAGCACCAGCTCGGACAGGGCTAAAATTACTACTATGAATTAGAGAAATCAAAGACAATCCTTTATATATTTTTCACAAAAAAAACAAAAGGGCTCTAATGATGATGGAGATGAAAAACCTAACAGCACCCTATCTATTTTCCATGTATTTTCCGTACCTATTCCCCAAGAGCCAATATTCTGGTTAGCTGCTAGGTAGAAAAAGCTGAGGCACAGGACACTTTGCATGCAAAACCCTTGACCAGCCCTTGACTATGTAGAAAAGGAAATGAGGTTTTTCACATCTGTCATCAGCCGAGCCCTTTTGTTTTTGTTGTGAAAAATATATAATGGATCGTCTTTGATTTCTCTAATTCATGGTAGTAATTTCAGCCCTATCCGAGCTGGTGCTCAGTTGTTATGACAGAAACTATGTTTCTTATGTATGCACTTTATACTGAAATCCATGCACCATACATGAAATCCAAGGTACAGTGCTTGAACGTCTAGCACCCAGGCATGGTGCTAGACGTTTGAGCACTGTGCCAGAAAAGGGGCTAGTGTACTAGACTGCTGCTTCCTGATCGAAGGTTAAAAATTAAGTAGCCTATCTTTTTTCTGCGTGTTTTGTTTATTTTGTTTATTTTCTTCATTTACACTGCCTTTTCAAAATGGTGGGTCATAAATAAATTACTTACTTAAGGAAAAGCTTTGCTTCTTCCCGCTCAACTGTCACATCAGGAAAATAGTAACAAACATTTTCTCCAATATCAGTATCATCAACAACAAAAATTGGGAATTGAGATGGTATGGGAGGCTGAGGGATAGGGAAAGGTTCAGGATGGGATGCAGTGTCAGAAGATGAAGTAGGATTAAAAACCCCACGACAAGACCAGGACAAGACAATGGGGAATTCACAGGATCAGAAGGACGAATCAACTGGATGTGGACATCCAAACTTGACTAACAAAGCTACTATACAAAATCTTTTCTGACAAAAAAAAAGGCAGAAAAGCATATCTCGATCAATCTCCATATGAAAGAAACCTGAACGAAACATCTATCGCCTAATATTTCTCAAGAAACAACTCACTGTAGAATTTATAACCACAGTATTTACAGCTCACCCTTTCAGGTGACATAGCATAGCATTCACCAGACTAGGCTAAGTTCTAATGCTGATTTGCTGGGTTTGGTCAGGTAAGTTAGTCAGGTGAAAGTAAAACTGATTGGTATTAAATTAGATTGGTATTAGAAAGAGTTCAGAAATTATTCACAGAATTATCAAAAGAAATTAATTAAGGGAATTAAGCAATCATTTCTTCACTAAGCTTATGCAAATAGATTGTAGCTTATGAGCATTCAGTTGGTCTGAGACAGGCTAACCAAGAAAAGCTTACGAGCATCCAGTTGGTCTGAGACAGGCTAACAAAGAAAACAAAAACAGAGATTAAATTATTTACTTACTCTGGCAGGACTCCAGAACATCTTTGTCCTTTTCGACAAACTTATATAATGATGTGACAGTGATCAGTGATGTGACTCCTCCATAGTGATGAGTCACAGTTCGCGGCATCGCGCACTGTTCAGTTTGAAAGATGGCACGACAAACAAGAAGAAAACGGAATTTTCTTTCATGGAAGGGAGCTAACAAAATGAGTTTAACAGCGGGAAGTAAAGGACTTTTGATTTAGATTCCCGAGTTAACAGATACTTATAGGCGTATGATGACAATTATGAGCCTGTTAATGGTAGAGATGTTGCCAACTAGTTCAATAATATTTTTCTAACAGAGTTGTGAAAGTAAGATGATAATTGCTTTTTCAAAGAAAAAATTAGTCATTTCTACTTTTGATTGGCTATGACGCTTTATGCAAAACCAACCAATAGAAATCATAATTCGCTTTTGTAATAAGAGTATGAAGACTTTAAGCTGTAATATCTTTTCAAACACCTATGCGAAAAATGTAATCATACGATCAAAAAAAAGTTAGGATACCTTTTCCAGCCAATTGCAGGTTCACAAACGCTTTCACTTAAGTTGTGTTCTCGACGTTCCCTGACGTCTCCGCTTAAGGAGTAGCCGCGTTTTGTTTGTCCCGGGGAACCAATCCCACTATTCTCCCGAGTCCCCACGGGCGGGGAATGCTCTGACTATCATCACCATCGTCAAAAAGGACTCCCTTTCATATTCGGAGGGTAATAAGTTTTTGCCAGTGATTGTGGAATGTAAAATTAATTAAAAAGAATCAGAATAAACAAATCCCAAAATAAAGTGGATCTAGTAATTTTGTCAACTGCACATTCTTTTTTTCGAACAAAATACATTTTATAAGCATTCTCCGTGTTCTCGTTGTTTTCCTAGGCGGAGTCCGCGTGGAGTGACTCCCTTTATTCTCGCCGTTCCCTTCGATTCCCCGAGGAGTCCTCGGGAATGGCGAGAACCCTTTTAGGAAGTCCCGTATCTCACAGTGTTAAGTTATTTCGTGTATGCCCTTTTCTGTTTTCGGAAAAGTTCGATCACTTCGACCGTTTTTTACGGTTTTTATGTTTCCCTAAATTATATATAAATTATTTCCTGTTGTATGACCTTGGTTGTCGACCAATCTACGCTCTTTTCTTGGTTTTTACCCCATGAATTTTATCTATTTACCCAAGAACCCAATAAAACATGAATATCAAAGTGATGTTGTAAAGGTTAAAAGCAAAGCGATAACAAGAATCGAGACAAGGGGCACCACGAATGGGGGGGGGGGGGGGGTGTCCATTCCATTTGTGGAAATAGTCAAACGGATACAGTCAATACAAAAACAAAGTTTTCAATCTTCAAAACAATCGATTTCTCGTCAAACATGCATTATTCTTAAAAACTGTCGATATCTCTGCTAAAACAGTCGGTAAAACGACCAGCCAGTCGGTAATTACCTTCCCCCCTTCCCCGAAATATTTTGGCTGGTAATGCCTCTGATCGAGACACATACTTTTCCGATTGTAGTTTCCGATTGTAGGGTTTTCCGAAACTGAATTGACGAATACATAGCCTCTGCAAAAAGTTCGAACTCAGAGTTCAAGGTCCATAAACGTTTATTGCAGAATATACGTTTATATACGTATATTTTTTATTATATAAACGTATATTTTTTATATACGTTTATATACGTTTAAGATACAGACCTTCAATTAAACCGAAAAGGAGTCATTTTGAGCCTTCATGACCATATCGTAGCAGAGGAGAACCAATAGAATTCGGCGACGCAAGTTCGTGAGAAAAAAAGACCAGGGTAACGTTTTTGTTTGAAGAGTTTTCCAGTTGCAAAATCGAACGAAAATAAATTTCCTTTTCTAGCGTTATACGTCTTACATTGCCTTTACTCTTACAAGTCCCAGCACAGTCCACTATCTTTCAACCTGATCTAACGATGTATGCCTTTTCTAAAGCTCAGAAAGTAAAGCTGGGCAAACGGAATCCGTGTCATTTGCAACGTATTTCACAAAAAGAGGGGTATTTTACTTTACAGTGTAACTACTACTACTTTGGATCGCCTAGTTTCACTTTATGTGTGGAACAACTTGATATGTCATTTCTTCGTACTTTCACGCAATTAATTCTGATTTGAACAACAAACAATTAAATAATCCCTTTCAAAGTTTAAATATCTTTCCGTAGTAATCCCGTCACTCTCGTTGTCCCAGGACATTTTGGCCTCCCTTCTCGACAGTTTGAGCTGTCGCCATTTTTAACAAGGACGATTTTAGCTTCGCTTTTGAGCAATTTTAACTGTCGGCATATGGGCTTCAACCTCAATTGCGAGCGTTTTGAGTCGTGAAAATTTTGAACCGTGGGTATTTTGAGGAGGGTATTGTCAGAGGTTTAGCTAAGCCATGCGTCTCCTACAAGGCCGGGTGAATTAGATTGGAGGCCCACGAAAGTATTTAAGGAGACCTAGAGTTTTCCCAGAGCGTGCGGCCCTCTTTATAGGTATGTTATCTCTTATGAAACTTCTGACAATGTGGCAATTGTTTTGGCTTTCGAACATTGTTCATAGGCCCCCCCGTTAGTTCAATTTTGTCAGAGCGCTGGTACAGATAGACGGATAGATATTTGATGCATAAAAGCCAACAAGGGCCATCGCAAACAAGACAACAAAAAGAAAAAGTAGATAGAAAACACGAACATTCACTGTCAGAAGTTTCATAACAGATAGCGTATAACACTTTCAAGAATAACACCTTTTCACTTAGAAATAAAGTGTTATGACCAATTAAGTTTACACTATTTCGTGCCTAGATCTCTAACAAAAAATACTAACGGGAACGAAACAAAAATAACAGATAACATCCCAAAGTGTTATCTGTTGAAACCGCGCTCTGTTGTCGTTATGTAACTTCTGACAGTGTACTATTTTTACCTACTGAAGGTGTTGTTGGAGATCTAGGCAGGAAATAGTATAAACTTAATTGGTCATAACACTTTATTTCTAAGTGAAAAGGTGTTATTCTTGAAAGTGTTATGCGCAATCTGTTATGAAACTTCTGACAGTGTTGTGCCTATATTTGTAACTACAGGGGTGTACAGTTTGCCCTGTGTCCTACCCCTATCCGGAGGAACCTTCCAGACAGTTGAATAGCCTGGAAAGATTGTGGGTTTAAATCTCGCTCGAGCAGCATTTTATCTAAAGTAAAGGCCGGAGGCCCAACATTTTACTTAAATTATTTAGGTATTTTTTCGATATCACAACTATTCCATATATTTATGGGGATTCAGTAGTTATGCAGAATCCAAAGTAGGCTATCGTTTAGATAGGCTATCTATTCGGTAAAATGGCCGGGATTCGGTATAATAGCCAGGATTTCGTACTTGTTACGAATTGGATGAGCAAATTTACTGAAATTATCTGGTGATTTTTCGGTGCCAGAATAATTCGGTAGGAGATTCAGTATATTCGGTTTAGTAGGAGATTCGGTAGTTAGGCTATACAGAAACAGGAATAGGTTATTGTTCCAAAATTATTCGGTATCGTGATCGGGATTCGGTATACTTTTCTGGAATCGGTAGTTACCACGAATCCTGTTTTTTTCTTCTTCTAGTTTTATTATTAAATTATTATTAAACTATTCGGTATAATAGCGGGGATTCGGAAATTATGCAGAATCCCAAATAGTCTAGCGGTCTAAACTTATTCGGTATAATAACTTGGGTTCGGTAATTTATTTGGTAAAATTGCCAGGATTCGGTAGTTACCACGAACCTCGAAATCGGCAGTGCGTCATAAAGTCTTCCTTCATCCATTCAGAGGGCAAACGAAGCACACTTACCCTAGGCGGGTCTGAGGTACAGGATGGACTAAGGTCTAGGGATAGTCACACTGATCATCTCATTTCTGAAAAGTTTTCTGGCAATACAACCAGCTGTGGCTATTGCTTCTAGTAAATGGTCACAATCACATATGTTATTCCTTTTAGTTCCATCCCTGTGAAAATTTATCTCAGAATAGTAGTAAGAAGTTGTACGAAAAAGTAGCATGCAGTACGAACTGATGCTACTAAATGCTTCCATGTCAAGGCTACCATGTTACTGCATTCTACTGCATGCTACTATTAGCAAGACTGGATGCTACTACAGTAAGACAGGAGAGATTGAGAGAAGACAGGACGAGATTGGCCCAGTCTGAGGCACATTAAATTATAGTATTCTTTACCATTACATATCAATACATGCAACTTTTTCGTAAAAACTATCACACAACTAACAGGCTGCAAATTTTTCATCGGGATGAAAGCAAAGTGGCGCATCTATGATACTCTAACGGCAAACCATCCAGATAGAGAGGGCAATCGAAACAGACTCACCTCAAGTTCTACGGGAAGAAAGTGAGTTAGGGCTTTCGGTCTTGCACTGTAAAACGTGTTCTCCGAGTAACTGCAGTTTTTGCTACTGGGATTAATCTGATCTCTACTGGGATAAGATTAATCCGAACTAGAGATAATGTTATCTCAGTAGAGACAAGATTAATCCCAGTTGCAAATATTGGGGATTTTTTGTTCACAGTGTAGGCTACACTGTAAAAAGTTTCTCAGAGTAAGGATTAAAGTTAACTGCAGTATTTGCTACTGGGATTAATCTTATCTCTGCTGAGACAATATTAATCCGAATTAGAGAAAAGATTATCTTTACAGAGACAAGACGAATCCCAGTAGCAAATACTGCAAGATTTTTTGTTTACACTGTAGTTCGAATCACACAAACTATTCCTTTTATTTCGATGAAAGCAAGGTCACACATCAAAATTACAGCCTCTTCGGACATATACAGTAACATCAAAGGAACAGACTTACAACACACACATTAAGTAGTGCAAAGGCACACAAGTTCAATAGTCGTGCAATAGTCGACGAAGGAACCATCCGAAGCGGAAATGAAAATTTTATCAACACGAAGCTCCAAACAAGAGAAACAAAACGACTTTCAGTCAGACATATCACAAAATGGATTTAACGGGGGGAAGGGATCTTTGGTTTTAGGTTCACTCCCTTTCATATCACACTGTATGTTGGAATGGTACCGAACTTAATCTAGCGTCCACCGTGGTATTAATTCATATCTTTTGCAGGGGGGGGGGGGGATCTTTTAGCTACAATGCGTAGCTCCGAAGTTAGCAGCATAATTGTTAAAATTAAATTTCTGAAACCTGCTAACAGTCAAGAGGCAAAATCTTATTATATTCTCAGAGTTACAATCTTTTAAAAAAAAATTTACCGTCTCCTTTATTTCACGAAAGAAATAGAAAACCGTGATTTTCGGGTTTTTTTTTCTTGATCAGCTAGTTATCCCTCTAAGATGAAGTGCGAGGGAAAAATAAAATTTCGGACATACTCTTAGAGGGATAACGAGCTGATCAAGAAAAAAAACCAAGAAAATCACAGTTTTCTATTTCTTTCGTAATGAATGATCAGCTGGGCTTCAATCCTAATATTCCTTTACTGAAACCTTTTTTCAAAAGGGGGTTCCTGGTTATTAACTTTCTGCTTATCCTCCTCGCACTGCAGCCATCAGCTCACCCTCCAAAACAACCCTACCCGCCAGTTTCAAGCAAACAGCTATTAACAGAAAATATCGTCAGCTCGCCGCAAATGGCAATTTTTACACTGAAAATCCCGCCGACTTGCAATGCCCCTAAAGGAACATAAAACATTTAAAGCACAACTCTTACTAGAAATGATCTTTTCCCTATGAAATGAATGAGAAAAAAAGTTTTGGAAATACCATCACTTTCCACCTAAAACTAGCGATTCTCTTGTTAGCGCTTGTCGACTGTATCCAGCCTTCCTGCTCTCCGACGCGGCGGCTGAGCGCAAACATTTGAAAACTGAACGTGCCTTGGTTAAAAAGTGGGGAAACTAAGCAAATAAAAGAAGTAATAAACAGAAGAATATCACTTCCTTATGTATGAAAGAATTGTCAGCAGACGTTAAAGATTCCGGCAAACTTTTCATTGGGGACGGAAAACTCGGCACGGCCGAAAAGCGCTAAAATTTCGCAGTTACGAAACGAAACAATAGAGAAAGGTGGGAATTTAGAAGCTTATAATTCCATATGGGAGCTCAGTATATTCTATTCTATTATATCATAAAAGGCAGAATAAGCAAGAGAGGTCCTTTAAGAAAGCAATCTCTACCCTTCGTTGCATGAAAGTATAAACTTCAGTTATCACATCAATCCAATAAGACGCAGTCATTCGTAACCCAGGAAATTCATAAGTAGCAAGACTATCCTATTAACTATTTGCCAACAAAAACCGTGATTGCCCCATGGCTACACCGACTGCTAAATTATTTTCACCGTCGAAAATCACATACTTTGAAAAACAAAAGATTTCTGCTAGCAATTTTCACCGTAGTATACACACAAAATAAGGACTTTTGGACTAGTAAAATAACAGATATGTTCTATAGTTCCCAAGCTACAGAGACCTCTCACGAATGCAATGCTGAAAACAGTGACGGACAGGGTTGCCACGCCAGACAAAATAAGTCACCCATTCCAAAAAAAATCACCCAAAGACGAAATACGAAATTCGCAGACGAAGCCGCACGTTTTGAAAAGTTGGTGATTCGTTTTAGTCACTTTTCTGTCAACATCACCCAAAGCAAATTGGTGATCAGACAGAACGAACTGGATCACCAAATCCGGTGATAAATTACCACCCGTGGCAACCCTGGTGAACGCAATGCAAGTACATCCTAAAACTGGAAAACACGCTGGAATTAGTAATCATACGGCTTTGTGGATTGAGATCCCAAAAATGTACATAAGCGGTAAGTAAATTAGTTGCGTTTTTGCAGATACCATGGTATCTGTTACCACGGTAACTAGATCTGAAATTAGTCGTTTTTGCAGTTATCGGGCTATCTGATATACGGTTGCTTTGCAAAAACGCCAAAAGAAAAACTGATATTCTGTCATATCACAAAGTGCCGAACGTCTTTCCCACCAATTTGATAAAACTTGAAAGTGAGATAACTTTCTCAGATACCATCATCAGTTACCACGGTCGGTCCGTGGTATCTGAGTATCAGGTACCACGATAACTGGACAGATACCACGATAACTGTAAAAAGACCTTTTGACCGTGGTATCAGATACCATGGTATCTGCAAAAACGCAGTTATTGTCAGGAGTCTAAAAACATAACACGTGTTACCGCATCCTTGTTTTATCTGTTATGACGGATACCAGAGTTAGTGGAGAATGGAGTTGAATCAAAACTTCATACCAAAGGCAAACACAACCACGAACCGAGAAGGAACGTAACACCACTCAAACCTTATGATGATGATGATCTTTTCGCAAAACATAACATATAAAGGGACCACACAAACCCTACTCCGCCTCTCACCCCGGACCAGAACAGAACATCTCCCCAAATTATAAATAAACAAATTATTAACAGGCTATACGGAGTATTTAATAATACATAATCATGAATGGGAGCGAATTCTTTTGCAATAGGTTAGTTGATATAGGTAGATGTAGGGTATTTGTTTATTTTTCCTTATAGCAGCGTTTTCTTCTTCATTTACCATCTCTTTATATTACTATGCTCGTGCTTTTTGACAGGTCAGACATAAAATTATTACTGAATAAGCTCGGCATCCGTCATAATGTTTATTTAACACAAGGATGCGCATCCATTTGTTCTGACAGTGTAGGTCCCAGCAGTTTTTATTCCGCGGCCGAGAAATTAAACCAAATCATTAAACTAAATAGTCGCCCTGAAGGATGACGACACGATGCCACGGACCCCTGAACAGCGACTACGCAAAAAAGTGCGTGTTCCACCCTACTTACCATAGTTACTACGCATGACGTCACGAATTCTGTTTTTTTTTTGGCGTCAAGGCTGGAAAGCATTATCTATTTTCAGCAAAACATCATGCCACGGGCTGGTCCGGCCAATCACGTAACAGATATTCGTAGTTACCACGCTTGGAGCGAGGTAAGCAAATAGTTACTATTTCGTCGGAACGGTCAACGTAGTAACTTTTCACGAGGTTGGAATGAAAATAGTGACTAATAGTTACTATTGTTAGAAGGGTGGAACACGCTAGAAGAGGAGCCTGGTTCGATGCCTGGTAAAAAAAAAAGGCTCCCAAATTTAAAGCCAGTATTCACTATCCGCAGACATATCTCGCCCGTCAAGTTAATGCAGTGATACAGTTAATGCATTAGGTACTTTATATTCGTTTTTTTAGTGGTAACAGGTCAAGAAAAATACTTGACAGATAAAGAAATAAATACGTACATTGCACTCCAAGTACGCTAAATTTTTGTTTGGTGGATAACTCGAAATTTGTCAGCCAAATACAAAATAATCAACCACACAGAAAAAGTTAAAAAAAATTAAAGTGCACGAGGCGCAAACTGAATTTGTTTTAAGAGTCTTTATATCTGCTGTGTGTATATATTATCTTGTGTTCTTGTTTTTTTTTTGCTTGTAGTTTGTTTTTCCGAGATTCCCCTGAATTAAAACCTAGGACGTGAAGACTGGCTTTAAATCTAACCATGTTCATTTCAAGTGAGCGCCGCGCAATCCCTCTGCAGGCATAACCCACCACACTAAGTCTGATTACAATTTTGACTGATATTAATCACACAACCTTAACTGAACATCTACTTGGCAGGAAAGCAATAAACACAAAAAGAAAGAGCCTACAACCGTAGGCACAGAAACCACAGAGAGCTGTGGAAGTCGCCACACTACTTCTGGTACGTACTTTTTTGGTACGTGT
This sequence comes from Branchinecta lynchi, assembly GCA_023053575.1. Taxonomy (NCBI): domain Eukaryota; kingdom Metazoa; phylum Arthropoda; class Branchiopoda; order Anostraca; family Branchinectidae; genus Branchinecta; species Branchinecta lynchi. The sequence goes on from JAKZAP010000017.1 coordinate 7,530,009, forward strand.
TGCTTTTGGTGCATTACTTCAGACGTGGTTCGAAAATTTGAACGGCGCCTAAGAATACAGTGATTAAAATCGAACTTAGTAAATATTTACGCAGACTACTCAGGGAGAACATTGACTTATGTAAAATAGCCAAAAGCTGTTCTTTTGAATATTACTCGTTTTGCTCACTTTCTTTTGCCCCCATTTCCAGCTGGGCTAGGGCACCGAAAGAATATCAATAGTTTTGGTTTACATTCACCGTCACGTGTTACATTTATCATGCGTACCTAGGGAAAATGCAGTCAAAACTGCAGTTTTTAAGAAGATTTTCTTCTTTCCTATATATTTACATTCGGGGAAAGGGGGGTAGCCAGGGGGGGCATTGGTACCGGGGCGCAGGAGTGGTTCGCCAATGGGGGTTTCGCCGAGGCCCGGAAATGAATCTAACTCAAAGTCAAAACAAAGCTGAAGTACTTGGTCTTGGCTGATATCAAGCTGTTAATTTATTATTCCACTGTGGCAATTTGTCGCCGGTGTTCTAAGATTTAGAGAGTGTTCAGAGAAGCGTAAAACTATTGTATCAAGATCTTCAAAACGAAGTAACGGGAAGTTCTGTACTTGGATAGGCCAATTCAGCTTTCTGCTTTCTGTGCCCGAAGAGTATGTCACCATCTTATCACAAATCCTCATTTTTGTACAGGTTACGCCAAAGGCTGGGTATACCCACAGTTTAGAATAGCCAATGCCAAACACCAAATACCCTATGCCAAATGTTCGGTACCCTATCCAAATAAAATGTTGATGATTTGAGTGAACTTCAGAAAACAGCCAATCATAATCCGTTTGAAGTGGACTAGGTCATGGTTATGGTGTGTATCATTTAGCATAGGGTAACCGACGTTTGGCACATTTATTGCAAAGTGTGAATCTAACCCACGTCTGGTATAGCCGTTACGTTAGGGCATGGCCCCGGGGCTCATACGTGGGGCACCATGTCTTACAGCAAGGGCACAACATTCCCATAAAAATCTGCTGAACTCAAACCTGAAATGGAAATTTGCCTTTCATACAGATATTTATGGGGTCACCGTGACCTTGCTCCAAGCCATGCTCTGACATTGAAGCAACATGACCAAAAGACTGAGGATTTGTGTATGACTGGTATGGTACCCCAGAAAACACAATATAAAACAATCGAAATCCAACTCAGGTATCTAAGAGATCACTAGCCGTCAGCACAACTTTCTAATCGACCTTGTTGTTATTAATTTTTGTTTTTTTCACCCTAGGAGCAAGTATGAAGTGTTTCACAGCACCACGGATCATAAGGGCGAACCAGTAGAGTTGAGGCAAAATAACGAGGAAGGAGCAGAAGGTGCAAATGCCTGGAAGTTTGACAACAGACTAGAAAATAAAGATTGATTTAGTGCGTTGATCCCATTCCAGTGTACTCTTCTTCTTCTTATTTGTGATGCTTGCGTTTACAGCTGTTGGTTGGCAATACCCTTACACGACCTGTAGAACTTGATTCAGTGTCCCACTATTTCCATTAATAATTCACATATTGTTCATACCTCCCATTTTCATACATAGACCTATATCCTAATTCATACATACACACATATATATATACAAACAAATACAAACATACAAACTACATACAAACAAATTCCTACAATACCGCTTTTCTCAATCTTCCAGTTTACCCAAATAGCTCAATCAAATGTTCATTGAAGAGCTTATCGTTCCAATTTCCCACCTTGGGCAGACACTGTAAAAAGTTTCTTCGAGTAAGAATTAAAGTTAACTACACTGGGATTAATCTTATCTCTACTGGGATAAGATTGACCCGAATTAGAGATAATCTTTTCTTCTCTCAGTAGATACAAGATTAATCCCAGTAGCAAATACAATACGATTTTTTTTACAGTATATACTTGCTGCATTCCAGCTCAAAAAAGAAAAGCAAAAAGGATCAGCTCCTATATTAAAACAATGACTAAAAACGGATAGTCAGCTACGATACTTTGACAGCGATAGATAAGATAAGGTAAAACCAAAGGCCATGGCAAATACACGAAAAATAAACACAAACAAAGAAAAACAATATCTTCTATAAGCACCTATCCCTACGGGCTAGGGCCGCCCTGAGAAACCTCGCCAACTGTTTAAGACCCACAGAACAACTATTATTTCTCATGATCCTACACATCCATTCTTCATCCGCCCCTCTTTCATTTACTCCAAAATTTCTAACCTAAGTTCACTAGAATTTTCGCAATCGCAGAACAAACGTTTCAAATTCTCATCCTTTCTACCACAAATCGGACATGAATAAAGACCGGATCGACCCTTTGACCTCCCAATATACCACATTCTCTCCCAGCAAAATAACTCCAGAGACTAATGCGCGAACTTTGAAAAAATGACACACAGTCAAACCGCAGCGACACTAGTTCCACTAGAGGCCACGAACATCCCTACTGAAACACAACCAGTCGTTAACGAGCGCTGGCTCGCCTGGCTTTGCACCGCATCGCCTTGCTAGAATTTTCCACGTCCGCCACTGCACACACGAACAGGGCGGCGCGGCGATGGAGGCCCATTTTTTATGCATGGGAAGGATAGGTCTTCGCATTACTCTCTCTAGTTATTTTGCTCTGGTCTGCCCTTTGAGCCCTTCCCTGATAGGGTTCTCGTCAGGATATTACTTGACTGGAAGAAGCGAACCTGCAATCAGAAGTCAAAGCATCGTTTAGCCATAGTTTAAAACATATTTTAATATAAGTCAGCTTGGAGGAGTATTTGTGGATGAATTCCTATGTATTAACTCTTACAATGTGTTTTTATGGCACTTGCAGCATCTGGCTCAAGTACCATATACCGATCACAATTCCGTCTGTCGGACTGTCCGAGTTTTTTGTCACACTTTTTCGAGTTAGGGTACTTCCAGATGTGCTAGGACAATGAAACTTGGCAGGCATATTTGGGACCCGACCAAACTAACCTGGAAATAATCAGTTTCCCGATCTGACCATATGCTGGGGAGTGGAGGGCGCTGGAAACTTGAAAATTCAGGGCATTTTGTCACACTTTTTCGAGTTAGGGTACTTCCAGATGTGCTAGGAACATGAAACTTGGCAGGCTTACCAGAGACCCAACAAACTTAGAAATTATCAGTTTGTACATCCGGCTAATTTTTTGTTTGGGGGGGGGGGGAGTGAAGGGCAGAGGAATCCCGGAAATTGAGTAGTAACGGGTCGGATTAATAATGAAACTTAATAACTGAATAGATTATATATCTAGGATGTCGCGTTTACAGTTTTGACCGGATCCGGTAGCCAGGGGAGAGGGGGGGGGGGGGGAGACCAGAGATTTCAAGAAACGGAGGGATCGGAGTGAAACTTGCTGTGAAGAACAAGCATCTGCTTTAGATAAATCATTTAGACAATTGTACTGGATCCGGACACTTAGGGGGGGGGGGGGGAGAGAGGGGGTTTCCCGGAAATGCCGGTGATGGCGGTTTTGGGGATGGTGAACGGCGCAGATTTGGAAGTAGACTGGTTTAAAACAGGAAAATCCACGCATAAATCGGTATCGTTTTGAACCTAGTGTGTCATAATCTAATTGGGCAGAAACAAGATGCGGTATGTGCTTTAAAAAAAAATACCTGCACCATGTCGATCTTTTCTTGCCTACTGTACAGGTAGAACATCAAGGGGTAGACGGCAATACGACAGAGGAAGAACATCACTATCATCACAATTCCGTTGATCGAGTACAGTTTCGAGTCCTTCATCTGCAAACAAAAGTATGGGTCGAACAGTTTCTTCGAACGTGGAAATACAACAAAACTTTGCTGATTTCGAACGTGGAAATTCTTATATCCTTATTTATAATTTTGCTAGTCACCGGCACAATGAAAGGTCCACTTTACAGAGGGTGCCGGGAACCAAATGAGCAGAAGTTACAGTAGAGGTGTGCTTATGTGAACGTCCGTTAACAGTGAACGAACGCCGAAGAAAAAACTGAAACCGATACCAGGCAACTCTTAGTGCAAAATACTTTGGAAAAGAGGCAAATTCTAGTGGTCTGGAAAGCTCCGCTAGTTTATGCGCCTGCTGTGTTTGCGACTGCGGCAAAAGCTTGGTCACTTCCCAGAGATTTTTTTGCAATCCGGTAGTTTTGTAAAGCAAATCCAAGATGCGGGCCGAAAGTTATCTCGGAAACTTGTACATTAAATAAATGAATATAGCCTTTTTGCAGATACCATGGTATCCGATACCACGGTCTAAATTCGCTTTTGCAGTTACTGTGGTATCTGATACAACGGTCAAAAGGAGTTCTAGCAGTTACCGTGATATCTGATATTCAGATACCACGGCCCAACAGTGGTAACTGATCGTGTATCTAGAAAATTTCATCTCACTTTCATTATCACCAACAATAGAGCCTAGGATTTTGTCAAATTGGTCGGAAAGAAGTTTGGCACATGGTGATATGACTGGATCAGTTTTTCTTTTGGAATGACTTCGAAAAGCGCGATATGACGTTTTTGCAGAGCAACCGTAGTATCAGATACCACGGTAACATCAAAAACGACTTATTGCAGACCCGTTACCGTGGTAACAGACACTATTGTATCTGCAAAAACGCAACCAATGATTTTATTTACCCATTCTAAACACAAAGTGTGACAAATGGAGTATAACAAGGGAAAAAAGAAAGAAGGAAAAAAGAATCACACGAAGGAGGCAAAAAGAAGGCAGCTTCGGAGTTTGGTCTGCTTTTCGCGTCACATAATTCTTGTAGTGACAGTAAGGTGATGGACACGGAGCTGAGGCAGTGGAAAGCAGGCTTTCCAACTAGGAATCGCTGATTCCCTGTACTTGCAAATCTGCTACAAGCTAACGGCTTTAGCATGTTGTGGAGTACAGCCGGAACGGCTTTCCATGAATTCTTGAGGGTTGGGGATTTTCGTTTGCTCTCCGGAAAGGGAATCCGTCAGAACACCCCGGGTTGAAGGGTTTAATTTTAGGGCAAGCCAAGAGAATCAAAAAGTGATAGCTTGGACAAGCGGATCTACACTGTAAAAAGTTTCTCCGAATAAGGATGCAGTATTTGCTGCTGGGCTTAATCTTATCTCTATTGGGATAATATTAATCCGAATTAGGGATAATCTTATCGCAATAAAGACAAGACTAATCCCAGTAGTAAATACTGCAAGATTTTTGTTGTTACAGTGTACACAGAGTTGAGAGGTGCGAAGCCAACTTTTCCGCTAGGTAGCACCAATTTAGTGGGCTTGCGAATATGTAAGGACCAAATTGCTATCAAGAGGCTAACTTACATTCAGAATGATGAGGACCTGCCGCAGTGAAACAAACGGAGTGCTGAGCTCGTGAAGGAAGAAAAAGGCAACGATAGTGTCGCCAACGCCATGTCGCCAATTCTGAAAAGAATGAAGATAAGATTTAGAGAATACTGCAGCTTACTACCTATGCTTTCACTAGCGTAGTCAGGTGCTAGAAGAGCATCCTTCCTGCACCGTAAGATACACAATAGTAGCTTTTAAAAGTAAACTTGTCCAGAGATTCTGTTCTAGCTTACCTTCTTAATTATGAGCTACTAAGCAAAAATCAAATTTCAAAGCTGACAGTACATAATAAAATAAGTTTTAGCCAACAGATTTGTTACTCAAACGATCTTCCCGTGGCTCTACGATCATTTTTTACTACTGTCTGGTACGTCAGTGACGAGCATCTTTTGCGACATAAGCTACGTTCGATTCAAGCCCTTCTTGTTACTGCCTTGTCAAGGTTTAAAGCCATTCTATTCAGAATGATCAGGTGAATGACTCCACCGACAAGTACCACAAATGAAACACAGTCGAGAAATCTACCGGACACAGGGCCGAGACTTGCTCCTAGATCAATTCATCATTATTTACAACTACGAACAAAAGGACATGGACCCTAGCTTTCACAAAACCTCTATATTATTATAACTTACCAAAATGACCAGAGTTCCCATTGTACCAATCACAGCATGGTGTACTATCATCAGCCAATTCATCCTCAAAAACTTCTTCATCTTTTCAAAGAAACTGCTGATATTTGCGCCCTCTTTACGTACATCTACATAGTACATAGACCATAAGTCGTAAGCAAAGTATGGCATTGAGAAAGCTGTGTAAATGTTCACAAAAGGGTGTTGCTTATGCACAAGATCATCATAGTTACTGATGATAACAGTCAGAGCCATTACTGATGCTAATGCAGCCTGGATGCACGACACGACTCTGAAAAAGAAACTTCAAAGTCAAAACTGCAATTCAACATTCAAGACGAGGGTAAACCTCCTTATTCACATCCCATCACAGGACAGTAAGGGCGACTTTGCACGGACCTGCCAGTCTTTATTTCACAACGAGTATAGAAAATGTGAGATATTTAGCTAGAAATGTGCTTCAACTCTACTCTTATATACTCGCTAGATATTTCTAAGGCGTTCAATAGCATTGTTCATAGCCAAGCTCTGCACTCACTTTCTGTAAATGGCGTTAATATTTCCATTATTTTTGTACTAATATATTGGTACAGCAATGCGCGCCTACGTTTAAAACTAAATGGGTGTCTCATGTAAGAAAATATTGCAGTCCTTTGTGGTGCACGTCAAGGCGGGGTGTTGTCACCTTATATTTTCTAGATGTGTATTACTGGGATTATTGCCAAGATCTCGCGGACGTATTTTACGGGATTTACTGACGTTTCTTACGTTGCATACGCAGAAGATATTCTCCTTATCAGTAGATGCAATCTTCCTCTCTCGTACAGTTCAAAGGTCTAAATAAGGTTTTCTTGATATTGGACTTACTTTGAACATTGATAAATGCGAGTATATATGTTTCAACGGTACTCTACCAAATTCTCCTCTTAAGATAAAAAATACATCCATTCCGTCTGTTGAAAACTTTCGGTGGCTTGGCTTAACAGTTTGTAAAAATACTTCGTACTTTCGCCAGTCTGCAGCATCTGAAGCTTGTAAAAAGATTAAATTTGGATATTCTAAGATTGTGTCAAACCGGTCTAAGTATAACCGTAAGGCTTTGGTTTCTTTGTATTCAGTTTTTTGCGATCGCTCTATACTCTATCTTTCCGGGACTTTTATTTTATTGAAAAAACAGTAACATACATAAACTAGGTACATGTTACTACAAATACTGTAAATACCTGCTTTATTTGCCTATATCGTATAGAAATCGTAGAATAATCCGAAAATACAAAGCTCCTGATATAACGGCAAAACTCCAGGAGCTTCATAAGAATTTATCTGGACAAGCATATGAACGGCTGTCTCCATATCATGGGCTTATCCGTTTGTTCTGTTCATTTTTTTTTTTATTTTGTTGTAATAGTGTTTCTTCAGTTGTTTATTTGTTTCTTTCTCTTCTTTACTCCACTATCTTCACATTGTTTTTGTGCAGTTGGTTACAAATAAATTATTATTATTATTATTACAAAAAAGAAGAAGGAAGTTTCATAAAAAAAAAAAAACTTGGAACAGAAACTGAACTTACAGTTAAAAAGCAAAATAAAAGAAAATGACGTGTTGAATTATCAGGCGAGGGCGTTAGAGCTAGTCAGAAATTAGAGAGAGTTGAGGATAGTGCTTGTTTTAGTAAGTTTTGATCAAAATATTTAGGTTAGGCTATCCTAAATGTATCCTGACAATAAATAGTAATTAGCCTGTAAGAGAAAATAGTATTTTAATACTTACAGATTGCTTATTTCATACAGTTTGTCCTTAGACAGGTCCTTCACTCTTGTTTCTGTGTAAGACTTCCAGAGAAAGAAATTTGCCACAAAGAATAATGTCCCAAATGTAGAGATCATGGCCTGTTGCAACGAAGATAATGCATATTCGTCTGTGATATGAGCCAGCGAGCCCATGATATTTGTAGCTCTACTTTATTCACTTTCGTGCAAAAGTTACAAACGAGTTGCTGATTCAGATAATCTTCAAAATCATGCCACAATAGCTTTGAAAATTCTGCCCAAATGAGAGCTAGCGTATGATTAGTATAAGAGTACGTAGTGTCGCTATTGTTCCCGGTTTGTCGGGGATTCTTAAGGCGTCTTCTCGCCGTTCCCCGAGTCCCTGCGTTTTTTTTGTCCCGGGGACTCACTCTCTGTATTCTCGCGAGTCCCCACCGACGCGGAATGCTCCGATTATCATCACCATCATCAAAAAAGACTCCCTTTCAGATCCGGAGAGTTATACCGAATCTCTTCGCTATAATGATCGGATTCGGTATAGTTGCCAGTATCCGGTAGTTATCATGAATTTGGTGAGAGAATTTACTGAAATTATTTGGTAATTTTTCGATGCCGGTACTATTCTGTATACTTATGGAGATTCCGTTATTAAACAGAATCCCAAATAAGCTATTGGTTCGAAATTATTCGGTATCACGATTGGGATTCGGTAATTTATTCAGTATAATTTCCAGGATTGGGAAGTTAACCACGAATCCGGACAATTTCGACGAAAGTATACCGAATATGAATATTGTCCGGTAGTCTTTCGATACTAAAACAATTCGGTATAATAACCAGGATACGGTGTTATACAGAATCCCGAACATGCTCTCGGTCTAAACTTATTCGGTATAATAACTGGGATTTGGTGACTTATTCGTTATAATTGCCAAGATTCGGAAGTTACCACGAACCTCGAAACTCAGAAGAGGTCAGGTGAAGCACTGGTCGCAGACAAAAGGGATGATCTGTGATATCATCTATAGTTCTTACTTTTATTTTGGATCTCAAAAAGAATATCTAATCGTAAATATTTCGAAAATTCCGCCTGCAGCACGTTTCGTAATATTCTCTATTTTGTGGAAGGGCGCGTCATTTGACGGGGGTTTAAGCCAGTTTTAGGACTGAGATTTCGAAACATTAAAAGGCTAGAATTTGGATAGAAATTAAATTTGGCAGGAAAAAGCAAACAAAAATTTCGCCTGCGGCGCTCACTTTATGTGATTATAGGTAGTATATTGACCAGACTACAGTTGCTGCTGCTGCCGGAACGTCGCTCAATCCGGTTTGTGGAACTTCATAGGAGTCCCGGTATTAAATCAGCGGCAAAGGATAGAATTTGTAAGAGAAGCAGTTAAATTTTAGCCTTCCCAAAAAATAATGGATTTCGAAAATGTTCGCCTGCGGCGCTCGATGTGATTTTCTATTTACTATAATAGATAGTAGCTGTTACTGCTATCATACCCGGCAATATGTTGTCCATGTGCGCTTCGCCAAAACACCGCCTAATATCCGGCTTATCGTCGTTCATGCTGCCTTTTATTGTTACTCTTCCTACGGAATCGTTTCTGTCCCATAATTATAAAGCTCGAATTCCGGATTCGTGGTTAACTTCCCAATCCTGGAAATTATACTGAATAAATTACCGAATCCCAATCGTGATACCGAATAATTTCGAACCAATAGCTTATTTGGGATTCTGTGTACTGAATACTGAATAAATTACCGAATCCCAATCGTGATACCGAATAATTTCGAACCAATAGCTTATTTGGGATTCTGTGTAATAACGGAATCTCCATAAGTATACAGAATAGTTCCGGCATCGAAAAATTACCAAATAATTTCAGTAAATTCTCTCACCAAATTCATGATAACTACCGGATACTGGCAACTATACCGAATCCGATCATTATAGCGAAGAGATTCGGTATAACTACCGAATCCCCATAAATATAACGAACAGTTCTGCTATCGAAAAAATACCGAACAATAACACAATACGAACAATAACTAACGAATACTGGCAATTATACCGAATCCCGATCATTATACCGACGAGATTTGTACAGATAGCCTATTTAGGATTCTGTACAACTACCGAATCCCCGTAAATAGAACGAACAGTTCTGCAATCGAAAAAATACCGAGCAATTTTAGTAAAATTTTGGGCTTTCGGCCCCAAATTTTACCGAATCTCAAAAAGTTGGGGGGGGGGGGGGTGCTGCACCCCCCGCACCCCCCCCCCCCCCTTGCGACGTCCCTGCTAATAAGAGTTAAAGAATTCAGGGTGGTGACGGCTAAAAATACACAACCTGTTGAAGGAGGTTCTGTGGGTTGAGTACTTGACGCCCAAACTGCTATTCGCACTTTACCTAACAAAACTAATAGAGGAGGTCAAGTATTCAGGGTGGTGAAGGCTAAAATTACTCGACCTATTGAAGAAGGATTGGTAGATCGAGTACTTGACGCGCTAACCGCTGTTCGTACTCGACCTTATGTTTCTAAGAGGAGGTCAAGTATTCATGGAGGTGACGGCTAAATACTGGACCTATTATAGAAGGATTGGCTGGTCGAGTAATTGACTCCCTAGCCGCTATTCGTACTCAACCTGGCAGAGTGTTGAAGGTGGGGCTAGCTATTAGTACTCATCCGAATATATGGGGCATTGATAGGTCGAGTGTTTGACGTCTCACCAGCTATATATAATAGACCTAATCTATCGAGCAAAATGAGAATCCACCGAGCACAAGACACACAAGACATGACTTATCGCTGACTCGCCGATATCACTTTTCACTCGTAGTGCGAATGCACTTTACATGCCATGATTTATTATGCCCAGTATTAATAGCTAGCACATCCATCAATACTCTACCTCCGAATATTATACTAGGTCAAGTACAAATTACTGCTGAGACGTCAAATGTTAATGCCCAATTTATTAAGCCAAGTACTAATAAGTACCACCCCTCCAATACTCGACATCCCATTATTATATAAGAGGTCGAGTACAAATAATTGGTATGGCATCAAATACTCGACCTACCAATCCTTCAATAATCTGCCAAGTTGAGTACGAATAGCGGCTAAATACTCTGGATGACTAGCACTTCGTCCTATGAAGAATCGCCGTGTGCCTAGCGAGACTCGGAAGCGTCACCTCAGTTGTCCCCATGGAACACCGTCAATTTGTGGACATAAGATTTGAGTCATCGTTCGGGTGACGTTTCTCGTTCTTCCCGGTGTTTTGGACTTCGTCATAGAGTTCAACTGTTCGAGTACGAACAGCTGCTAGAGCATCAAGTACTCGACCTACCAATCCTCTTTCAACAGGTGGAGTATTTTTAGCCGTCACCACCCTGAATACTTGAGCACTTATTAGTACAAATTAGGTAGAGTACGATTAGCCCCCTGGGACGTCAAATACACGATCTTTGGTCAAATACTACACCCATCTATCCTTCATTTTAGATCGAGTACTAATAGCCGCCATGCCGGGAATACTCGACCTCCTTAACCATGGTCGAGTATTAGTCCCTAGGAGTTGGTTGTTCGACCTTACAACTTTCCGGATTTCATTAGTATATTCGAGGAAAGATAGCTCCTATGGCAGTGATTACTCGACCTGTTCCTTCCTGACTTCAAGTTCAATATAGTGAAGTACTTTTAGCTTCCAAAGACACAAGTACTCGACCAGTCTAGTCTCGATAGCGACTGGAGGCTCGATTCCTCGACTGGTCGAGTACTCTTAGCTCCTGTGTTGGCAGAGTACTCGCATTTCATCAGATACCACGGTAATTGCAAAAATGACTAATTGCAGATCCAGTTACCTTGGTAACAGATACCATGGTATCTGCCAAAACGCAACTATGGTATCTATTACCGCGTTACCTGGATCTGCTTCTAGTCGTTTTTGTAGTTACCGTGGTATCTGATATACGGTTGCTCTGCAAAAACGACAATTTCCGAAATTGTACTTTTGAAGTCATGCCAAAAGAAAAAATTATATTCAGTCACATCACTAAGTACCATACTTTTTTCACACTAATTTGACAAAAAGTGATGAAAGTGAGACGACTTTTTCAGATACCATGATTAGTTACCGCGGTCGAACCGAGGTATCTGCATATTAGATATTACGATAAGTCGCCCGATACCACAATAACTGCAAAAACGCCTTTAGACCGTGGTATCAGATACCACGATACCTGCAAAAAGGACTTTAGACAGTTGCATCAGATATCTTGGTATCTGTTACCACGGTAACTGGATCTACAATTAGTCGTTTTTGCAGTTATCGTGGTATCTGAAATGCGGTTGTTAAGACAAAACGACAATTGCCGAAACTGCGCTTTTCGAAGTCACCCCAAAAGAAAAACTGATATTCAGTCACATCACTAAGTGCCAAACTTCTTTCCCACCAATTTGAAAAAACTTGATGAAGGTGAGATGATTTTCCAGATACCATCAATCAATCAATCAATAATTTTATTAACCCGTATACAAATGGCACAGAACATGCCCATACGGAGTATATGAAAAACAATAAAGGAAAGAAAAAGATGAGACTAAACTAAACGAAATGACTATACAAACGCACTATAATACGGATGGCACCTGTCTAGAGAAGAATCAAACTCGGCACGGCGTTGGGCCACAGCCACAAACGGATCAGTAACGCCGTAAAGCTGCGTAACTTTGCGGTTACGAGCCCATGGGGGAAGGCCGAGTAGGTACTTAGCATATTTATAAAACAATTTACGAATGGTCCTTAAATCAGTTGTGCTAAATAACTTCCAAAAAGGAGATAGGGCTAGAATGTGGGGGATTGTGTAAGCATTGTAAAGTCTAGCCAAAATAGGTCTACTATAACGGGTTTTAGCACTGACTAATAGACCGTAAGCTGCTCTAGCCTTCGCGCCGAAATGTCCGAGTAGTCCAGCACGGGTACTTTTCAGGTCGGTACCAAGTGGTAGACCGAGATAAGTTAGGGACGACGAAAGCTGGATACTGGAATCACCCAAAGAAACTGTAGCGCTATTGGAACCTGGTCGATTACGAGTAAACAGGATGCATTCACTCTTACTCGGATTGAATTTTAAACCGATATCCTTATACTCCTCACTTAAACTGGCAAAATTCTTCTCTGTCGAAGCCAGGGTTTTACTCCGGTTAAAAATATCATCAGCATAATTTAGTAGCGACAGGTCCAGACCTCGAAAAATAAAACTCATTTCAGCTTTCTTCTGGGCATCGACCACACTATTGTTAAATAGCGGGGGTGAAGTTATAGCACCTTGCCGAATACCTTTATGTACTGGAATGGACCTGTCGATTAAATCAGAGGCACTTCTAGAAAGTGACTTAACTTTTACATTTAATCTACGGTACATGTCACAAAGGGTAGCTATTACTGAAGCGTCCACACCACGAAGCAAAGCCGCTAGAAGAATTTGCGGATGGATTCCAGAGTCAAAAGCTCTGCTGACATCGTGTCCAGCAAGGAACAATGGATCCTCGGATGAAGCAGCTTCAAGTAAAATGTTCGCAAGTATGGTGTGGACGTGTTCACGGCCAAGACCCTTTTTAAAATCGAACTGGTTTTCTGGTGTGGAGCAAGTCTGATTTAACATATCAATCACTAGAGATTCCATTAGCTTGCACAACACCGGAGAAACAGTTATTGGGCGGTAAGACTGACAATCAGCGCCATGTTTACCCTTCTTAAGCACAGGTGTAATGACCCCGGTACAAAAAGCATCCGGAACTAACTCACAATTAAAAATCATCTGATAAAGTAGTTTTAAGTGGCTTATAAGGGATGAAGACCCGTGAACGAGGTGCATCCCGCATAACTGATCAATGCCACTTGAATGTTTCTTCTTCATTTTCATTATCGCGTCGCGGATTTTCTTGGTTGTTACAACAAACCCAAGATCACAAGTATGGGACTCGAGGGCCTCATCGAGCTCTAAGTTAAACTTTTTTTCGAGATCATAATCAGGCGAAGCAAACTCGCTGGTAAAATGTTCTACCAACTCTTCGTCGGTGGGAACAGCTTTATCAGGTGGTGCTATACCAGCCTTCCGCTTTATAAACTTCCAAACGGCTTTTGGATCACTGCGAAGAGACTGGCTATGCTTATCAATTACGCTTGCTCTATGCTTAGCAAGACTCTTAGCGAAACGACGCTTCGTGAATAGGCGAACTTGATTGGTTACTCCTTGCTTAGGTCTACCGCACTCTGACCATAGTCTGAACCAGAACTTAGATCTTTGACAGGCTAATCCCAGATCTGGATTCAAGGACCACGAAACTAACTCCGAACCGAAACGAACGCGACGAGAAGGCACTGCTGCAAGTTCAGCGCAACGAAGAGTGTGCGTTATTTCACTACAATAAACATTTAATAGGAGTTTCTTTTCGTCTTTCGGTTGGCTGCATGTCCGCTGGAGTAGCTGGAATGGTATCTTGATTTTCGAGAGCGTACCGTCAAGTACCGCAGCGTATAGAATTTTATCAGTCTTGTTCCACTCCTTCTTTACTGACCATTTGCAATTCTTACTGGGGTTTTGGCACTCCGATATATCGATGCCAAAAACGTTCACGATAGGAAAATGGTCGCAAGCGCAAATCGACAAATCGACGTGGCACGGTTTAGGGGGAGTAAGTATCGGAGAACAAAGCATAAAGTCCAAGGACGAAGTCGACCCAGAATTATGAGTATAAGTGAAGGGGGAGTCATTATGGATGTACTGAGTCTGTGTACACGCAGCAAGGAAAAGTTGTGTTCTAGGGCTGTCCTCATCAGATAAATCACAGTTCATATCGCCAGCAACCACTATGGAAAGACCCAAGGAGGCACAAGAACCTAGGGATCTTGCAAGGCTAGCACAAGCTCGGGTAAATCTATCGTCGGAAGCCAGGTCCCGATAGTCCGTTGGCATGTAAACGGAATAAATTACTGTCTTCTTCACTTGCACGGCAACAAAGAACGAGTCCTCTGCGTAAAGAGTGGGTTCAAAACGCCTGTTAACGAGCACAGCAACACCACCAGAAGGCCTACCGCGCCCAGAAGCTCTGGCTGGGACCGAAAACACTTTCGTTACCCCATCAAGCTGCAGCAGGCTTAAGGATAGCTACGAGGAAATGTTCTTGTAGGCATACGAAATCATTGCAGAGGATCAGGCTCTCGATAAGAGGAATTTTATTTAATGTCCCCCCGTTAATATTCCAACTGGCAACGCGTACATTCGTTAGAGTCATTGATTCATTAGTTTCTGGACAACAGGGCATTTTATGCTATACCACGATCAGTTACCACGATCGGTACCGTGTTATCTGTATATCAGCTACCACGAATACCACGATAACTGGCCAGATACTACGATAATTGCAGAAACGCCTTACCTTGGTATCAGATACCACGCTATACTGCAAAAACGACTTTAGACCGCGGTATCAGATACCATGGTATCTGCAAAAACGACTTTATACCGTGGCAGACCGTGGTATCAGATACCATGGTATCTGTTACCAAGGTAACTGGATCTGTAATTAGTCGTTTTTACAGAAACTGTGGTATCTGATAAACGGTTGCTCTGCAAAAACGACTATTGCTAAAATCGCACTTTTCGAAACCACCTCAAAATAAAAACTGATATCTAGTTACATCACTAAGTGCTAAATTTCTTTCTCACCAATTTGACAAAACTTTATGAATGTGAGATCACTTTCCAGATTCAGGATCAGTTATCACGGTCGGACCGTGATGTCTAAATATCAGATGTCACGATAACTGGCCAGATACCACGATAACTGTACTGAAAACAAAACTTTAGACCGTGGTATCAGATACCATGGTATCTGCAAATCGCAACTATATCGAGAGATTGCACCATACCCGATGAAAACGGATGTTACTACATCATCATCACGATCCTAACAACAAAAGTTACAGCAGATTATCCCAGCGCTTCAACCCCCTCTGGTCTCCCCATTCAAAACCAGGCTTGGAACTACTACGTTCTTCAGAGTGAAGACCCAATCAGTTCTTCTGAAGAAGGAGCTATTCCAACGAGAGCTCAGCCCATCCCCCCTCTGCAGATTCTGTCTCCAGTGGGAAGAGTCTCTGCAGCATATCCTATTCCAATGCAGACACCTGACCAAAAGGAGGAAGAAAATGATCTCAACCTTTAGATCCTTGGGTCTAAAACTAGATATCGCTACAACAAGCCTGTCCAGCAAATTGCCAACAGCAGAAGAAACAAGGATTTAAAGCGATATCCTCGATCTAATAACGAAAGCAGACATCAAAGTCTAGCAGCGACGCCATAGACCATCCAACCACCGTCATTGACCAAGCAAGAGGACCCTCCCTTGAGCCCAGCTTCTCAAGTTTAGCCAAGCTTCAGCAAGAAGAAGTCTATAAGGGTCAGTTGATCCCAAAGACTATACCATAGAAGGAAGGAAGGACATTGGGAGGTATAGGACTTTCAACTTTGAAATTAAATTATCGGCGTTTTATCATCATTCTGAGCCAGGGACTTGCTGGAAATGTTAGTTGGCCTATTCTTAACTGAATGATTCTATTTTTGCAAAAGAGTTTCCATGGAAGTAAGAGCTTGAAGGCTTCAAAGTTTGAACACAAAAATGAGTCTCGAATCCTATTGGTCGGCGATGACGCGGACTTGAAAAAAAGTTTCAAAATCGACCAATAGGACAAGACTCCGCCTTTGCTTACAAACTTTGACGCCTTCATACTCTTACTTCCATGGAAACTCTTTGACAACAATAGAATTATAGGGTAAAGAATTGCCCAATTAACATTTCCAGCAAGTCCCTGGCTCAGATGGTGATAAAACGCCGATAATTTCAAAGTTGTATATACTTCCTAATGTTAATTTTTTTCCGATGTCGTCCGTTTTCGTCGGGTATGGTTCAAAATCTCTATGGTAGCTGAAAGGCAACTTCTCCAGGTTTGGAAGTTGCTTATGTCAGCTTGTGGCTAGGAAATAAAAGCAGAAGCAAAAAGTAAACAAATACAGTGCCGAATCTGTGTATTGTGGTGTGCAAGGTAGCAAAGTGCTTCTTTTGATATTATCAGTAAAATATTTATTTGTTACACTTCTTTTCTCCTGTTTATGTTTGTCCATCCTAAGAAAGTTACAGGAGTGGTATCCAACCTCGAACCTGGCGGCTGGCCTAAAAAGGTTTGAAGGAAATTTCAGTCCAATGCTAAAAAGGTCCTAACTGTCAAGAAAGAAATGCTGACTGACCCAGGACCTGTTTTGGACTGCAAAGAAATTTCTTTGTACGGCGTAGTTTGAGGTCATTGTATTGTTGTATAATGTATAAGTTCGAGGTTGGATACAGGTTGATACAGGGTGGATACGGCTACTGCATTCAACCTGTATCTAACCTCCAGTTATACAACCTTGAACCTGGCTCTTACTGTTCCCGGAGGACTCCACTCCTTGTATTCTCCCTGTATTCTCGCGAGTCCCTATGGAACGGGAATCAGAGTCGTTACTAGTCGAAATGTTGGGGAGGGGCAAAGCATTTACTGACTGTCTCTGCAGAAAAATAGTTTTGCAGAAAAACAGTTTTTTCAGAAAAACAGTATTTTCCAACTGTTTTTGTAGAAACAATGGAACAAACAACAGTTTTGGAAAGAACTTGACTGATTTTCAGAAAGACTGATTGTTTAATAAAAAGTTCACTGATTTTGAGAAAAAAGAAAACCAGTTGTGACGCCCCTGCTGGGAATGCTCTGATTACACTCACCCAATAAGGACTCCATTTCAGATTCGTAGGGGAATCAATTTTTGCTGGTGTTGGTGCAATGTAAAATGAATTAAAAAGAATAAAAAATAAACAAAACCAAGAACAAACTAGGTCCAGACTAATTTTGTCAACTAAAAAAAAATCCATTTTAGAAGCATTCCTCGTTTTCTCATTGTTTTCTTAGGCAGAGTCTACGTTGACTTCCTCTATTCTCCTCGTTCCCTTCTCTTCCCAGAGGAGTCCTCAGGGAACAGCGAGTATACGCCTGTAGGCTAAAGAGGTTGAAAGGAAATTTCAGTGCTGTCCTAAATAGACTGTCAGGGAGAAAAAACCTGAATGGTCTAGGACCTGTTTTGGACTTTACAGAAGTTTCAAAGGTCTACCCCTGATGAAAGAAAAATAAAATCCAAAAAGTTCCTGCATGCTGTCCCTAACATTAGCAATCTGTTCACAATAATGTTTTTAGTTTTAACAATAGACCTTGGTATTGTGATATGAACGGTGCAAAATCTGAACTTGAAGACAGTGGAAAATCAGTGGCAAATGTTGGGAAATCATATATGTGGTGAAAACTTAAAATAAGGGAGGACAACCATTTTGGTAAGTATTTTGCAGCATAAATTGCCTGATACCAATTTATCACAAACTTATGATTTTGTTTAGACTATATACAAATCTTCACTTAAAAATGCTCGTTTGAATGGCTTAGATGCTCCGAGTGACTAAAAAGCGTGGCAAAAGGTTCTTCGTACAGATAAAGGTTCAGCTGTACCTCCTTCCAAGCTAACTATGGCTGACTGGACCAGCCACTACAGTGGTCTATTCAGTGCTTGCAAAACTAGATTCAGCAGCACTTTGAAAATTTACTTCTTAAATACCTACCAAGGAAGATATTTCAACCTTCTGTTCTTCCCGTTACTTGTTCTTCCATCGAAATTGCTTTCCAAAAATTAAGAAGAACTGGTTCTACAGATTCTGATGGCCTTAGTGCCGATTTTTTCAAAATTGAGTGTCCAGCTTTAACACAACACCTTCAGCTGCTATTTAAAATTTGTTTATGCCAGGGTTTGGTTCCGAATAGTTTCCTTTTGGGTACCGTACTGTAACATCGGTGATTAAGCGAGGGAAAGACGCGGACCTTTGCAAAAGCTATAGGCCAATTACAGTTTCTTGTACCATAAGCGAAATCCTGGAGTATGTCCTTCTTCCAGAAATAGTTGAAAAATGTTGTTTTGGTTCAATGCAGTTTGGATTCCGTTCAAGCGCCAGTTGTTCGCACGCTCATCACATATTGACAAAAATGATGAAATGACCCGCGAAAAATCTGCTATACATATATGTTCTATAGATATAGCTGGTGCTTTTGACAATATAACGCACTCTCAGGCCCTATTTTCTCTCATTACTTCTGGCGTGAATCTGTCTGTTGTCTATCTGTTAAAATTTTGGTACGGTCATTCTTCAGTAAGGTTCAAATGGCAAGGTAGCTTGTCAGAGATTATTCCTGTCCGAACTGGTGTTCGTCAAGGGGGAGTCTTATCTCCCTACATCTTCAAATCGGCCATATCTTCTTGTCTAGATTCTTTGCATCCTGCTTACTTTTATAAAGACCATGCCTTCAGCTACATAGCTTATGCGGACGACTTGCTCTTAGTAAGCCGTAGCCGATCCACACTAACAAAAAATGTAAGTAAGCTGTCGTCAGAACTCAAAATTGGCCTTGAAGTTAACCTGTCAAAATGTGAGTACCTGCATTTCAACCGTTCTTCAAATGGTTTGAATACATCCAAAGCTTCTATCTCTCTTGGATTGTTTAACGTCAAACCAACAGACTCTACAGTGGCTCGTCATAACATTCAAATCTTCATTGTCAAAATTCTGCTCTTTGGTTGTTCAAGAAGTTTCTAGATCAATCCATACCGCCTATGGGCGCATCGTCCCCAACCGGGGGCGCTATAATCGTAAAGCTTTGGGAAATTTGTTCAGCACCTTCTGGGCTCCTTCTATACTATTTCGTTCTGCCGTCATTCATGTTCTGCGAAAGAAGGAGATTAAAAAGATGAGATCATGTTTTTTTAAATATGCAAAGCACCTGCTCCACTTGTCGAAATTATGTCCTAACCATACATTGACGGAGAAGTTCAAAATTCAAGATGCAAGTGCTACCCTTTTGGATGTTTCCTCATCGCTTTCAAAAATCATGGACGACAGGGCCCACCAGCGCACGACGTCGTCCACTGCCTATGGGCGCATCGTCCCCAACCGGGGGCGCTATAATCATAAAGCTTTGGTAAATTTGTACAGCACCTTCTGGGCTCCTTCTATACTATTTCGTTCTGGCGTCATTCATGTGCTGCGAAAGAAGGAGATTCATGTTATTTTAAATATGCAAAGCACCTGCTCCACTTGTCGCAGTTATATCATAACCATACATTGACAGAGAAGTTCAAAATTCAAGATGCAAGTGCTACTCTTTTGGATGTTTCCTCATCGCTTTCAAAAATCATGGACGACAGGGCCCAACCAGCGCACGACGTCGTCCACTGTTTCTTGACCGAAGATTAAAAATTAAGTGTCTTTTTCTGTGTTTTGTTTATTTTCTTCATTTACTCCGCCTTACCAAACTGGCGGGTCAAAAATAAATTACTTACTTACTTACTTACTTATATCCTACCCTATGCTAAACACTGGACATATCCAGCATTTGGCATACCGCTTGTCATATTAGCCTATCATTATGCCAAATGGTGGGTACACTTGCCCTACTCAGTAAAATATTGATGATTTCAAGGAAGCTCAGAAACCAAGCGATCAGAACTCCTTTAAGACATGTATAGTGGGGTAGGTCAGGGTTAAGTTACCTACATGTATCCAGTGTTTGGCATAGGGTATCCAGCGATATGGTTAGGGTATGCCAAATGCTATAGGCTATATACCCAGCATTTTGGAATACGATATCCAAATCCATAAATCGGAATTCTGTGGAAGACTGCGTGTTACAAGCCTTTCATTGTTTTCGTCAGAGACCATTCGTTGTCAGGATACATTCAAAAAAGCATACCTCTATCACACTGTTTGTTACTGTGTTTCTGTATTTTTCATGACTATGCAATGGTAGCAGTCTAGGACAGGTATAGCACACTCCAAGTCCTTTCTTGATAACCATTTAGCCCGAAACTTCAGTGTTCAACAGAATTAACCAACATTCAAAACCGCTACCTCTACTGTACATAACGAGGCTTACTTGTGGGTCCAAATAGATCCTGGGTTCCCTTATGTGCACTTTAAATAAAACATTTTAACCTCACTTTTAAAAGGGAAAAGGATAGGACAGACAACAGGATATTCTTGGATTCCATCTTTTCATCTTTAAACCCAAAACAGATCCGAACTGTTTCTAGTGTCAACCATAAGTACTATCAATAGGGCTAATACACTATCCCTTGTATCTTGCCCAGACCCTATCAGGGCCTGGCAAAACAAACAGCTCTTCAAGCAAACAGGAAATGTTTTAATAATTTCAGGTTCCTTGTCATTCTGAGCTGGTATCAAGCAACATTTGTTATGGCAGATGATTGGAGGAGCAACCAGTACCGGCAAAGTGTTGTTACCAAAATGTAAGTTCATTTTCCTAATTTACTCCTAAATAGTGAATATCCATTTCTCTCCTACTCTAATTAGCATTAGCTTGAACTACTCCCATCGATTCCTGTAGAAGGATCAGTAGGGGATAGCCAGTTGAGTGCATAGTGTGATAAGACGCATATCTACGGCCCAGATTAATTGTTTTAGTTTGGATTCCCTTAAAATTTGAGGCTTCTCGTCTTTTATCTTAGATTTCTGTGGTTTTCGTTGTTGGTTATAGTATACCACAGGTGGACTGTCAAGCGCCTCGGAGAATTTGAACTGAGGGCAGGTGTAACAATACAAAGTATTTGATTCTAGATGTTTCTAACAACTCTCGCACAGCGACTGTTGGCGCAAATTCTGTGTTGCTCGAACAGTCGCATTGCCTCATAGTCTTAAAATAATACAAAGAGAAAAAGCTGGTACCTTATATAAAGAGCAATGATTTTGCACCAAGGAAGTCATTCTTAAGATGAGTGTCGGTCAGTCTTTAGTAAGTAGTGATAAAGGATCGTAGGATTAACGGATGTATGCAGAACTTCAATATTAAACGTAAGTGTGTTTTCTAAACACTGTTCATTGAATGTAGGACCCACCGTCCGAACTTCCCCCTCCATAGTTACGAACAAACCCTTCGAGGATTATGATCAGAGTACTGGCATAGTCTAATATGTACCAACCACAAGGGTACACGCTACACATATATTAGATACTCGGTTTCGGACAAAAAAGCATAAAAGACACACAAGGTTCAAGGTTATCTTTATTTAAAAAAAAATCTATCATTATCACTTTCCGCTGCTGAGAGCAGAGCTCGAGTGCACACGAAAAAAAGTAAAACCAAATTAACTTAAACATGACAAATCATACCCAATAACATCCATCCACTAGATAATCATATAGCTAATGGAAAGCAAGGCCAGGGCACAGTCACAATTAAACAAAAATAAATATATAAATAAGAAATAAAAGTAGACAAAGATTGTAATATCGGTAGACTTTATATAAATAACAAAATAAGAGAAAACCGGAAAGTGAGAATCACTTAGCTAGCTTCTGTAATTCTCGATCAGCATTCTTCTAAGCCGTGATTTTATAGCAGCTATTCCTACCATTAAATCCATAATTAACTTCACACTCTCCCACTGATGAGGAATGAGATACCGAAGACAGAACTTGGACCTTTCGGTAATAACGCGGGGTATTCGTAATTTATGTTTGGATCTCGTTTCAATCTAAGACGAATCAGAAAGACACAAAAGATTCATTCATGAAAAGTATTCGGGTAGCAATGACCGATCAAGCTTAATTTTAAAAAGTATTACTACATATTGCATTGCACT
Organism: Branchinecta lynchi; assembly: GCA_023053575.1. Taxonomy (NCBI): domain Eukaryota; kingdom Metazoa; phylum Arthropoda; class Branchiopoda; order Anostraca; family Branchinectidae; genus Branchinecta; species Branchinecta lynchi. The sequence continues at coordinate 7,552,567 of JAKZAP010000017.1, forward strand.
TCTTACTGGAAGAGTCAATAATAAATAAGACAAGAGTCTTTTTAACACAGGAGTTCGAATTCCAGCGCCTTGGCCACTTGGCTATTGATTACTGACTGCGTTATGCAATTAGTAAGAGGGAAAATGACTTTTAAGAGAATAACTTTGTTTAAAAAAAAGAAAAAAAAGGTTTCTTTCATTCATGTTAGTATTTAGTTTTAGTATTTAGTATTTAGTTTTTTTGCCAGTATTTATGGGTACAGTTGCCCTACACTTCACTGCAGATTTCATTGGTGCAGTTGCCATAGCCTACTCTTTACTGCAGTTTCGTTGTTATAGTAAAGCAAGAAATCTTGTACAGATCATACTGGTTTGTTCTAGGCTATGCAGCAGCAGTCCCAGTTTCGCACAAATTCTACTTGCAAACCCCTCTTAAAGCACAGCTCGAACTACATAACATTCCTGCTAAGATGTCCTGAGATAGTTTATTATTTAAAACTTAGCTCAATACTTCAATCAATCAATCAATCATATATTTCCAGTTATCTCTTAAAAGTGATAACAAAAGATTGTCAATATAAGAACAAGGTACAGTGCACTGTCAAATCAGTACACTTACAAATCAGTCTCATTATATTTGTATACAATTACAAGTCAATCACTCAAGTAGTCGAATTGTTATTTTTCACAAAGTAGCCTACGGATTTTTGTAGCCTCTTTCCATGCCGCTTGCATTGGATAACAATTTTGGCAAGATTTGTGTAACAGGTTTCAGTAGCCTACCCCTAAGCTTGTCACAAACAGCTATTGGAAGTCTGGTACATCACATAAAAAGAACAATCTTGACAAGTTTGATAAATCATTGCAATTTGCAATGCTAAAAAAGGGGTAGGATACGTTTATGAGATGTGTAGAATCTCGGTGATGAGAATGGATGGAAATATAGCTGAAGTAGAATTAATTACTATCATAAGTACGACGTGTCCTTTAAAGAGTCGTTGTTACAAGAAAAGCCAGTGTCAAACCATGCTTTGTAGGCCTCAAAAGGATTGGTAGGCTTAGATAAATTTTTATTCAGGTTCTAGAAAGTACCTTTAGGTCTAGGACCGTTGGGATCTTTTAATTTTTGTTCTATGTGAAAGGTAGGCTAAGCCTAAGAGCCGAGGTTGGGTCATGTCCTGGTCAGTTCAGAGAAACCTGTGGAGTTGCATCTTTTCATTCTGTGTTCTTTTAGAGAAGAAGCGATTCGAAACTCAGGGAATCCCACCTCCAAAAATGCTATCGAAATGGAGAGCCATTTTTATCAGAAAGCAAAGACAAGAGAGGATTATCTTGGATATCTGGCAAGACTACTCCTACATGTCAATGAGATAAGTGAGTTAAGTTTCAGTAATATTAGTAATAATTTATTTATGGCCCATTGTAGGCTACAGCTTAACAGCTTAGTAATGAGAGAATAAGAATTGAAGTAAGTACTAAACATAACACACACCAACTGAAAATCACTCAAGGAAAATGCTGGATGAGGCCGGGTTGCGCACCAAACCAAAAACACGCATCATCACAAATATTATGCAGCGACTATGGATACCCCAGCAAAATTGAGCTGACTTACAAGTACTTGCTGAGCTTTGAGTTGACACCCGTCTACATACCTCTTCGCCGCTGGGCACTTGGGAGGAAAAGGTGCAGCAGGTGTGCTGACCCGCTCTGCAGTGAGTCACATTTGTCAAAAGGGTAGACAACCAATTGGCTTTTACTGTCGAAATTCTTTCTCTGGGGCTTTACTGCGATATAGCCATGTGTAGAGATAACGAATTGTGATGTCCCGCGTAGCTCCTACCCCTGCTTATCTGCATCGGGCAGGGTATCGGGAGAATTAGGGGAGAAACCATTTCCAGGAAAGATAGAAATGATTATGAGAAGTAAGCTAACGGAAATGAACGGCTAATCGGAGGAGAAAAAATAATCAAGTCAGTAATTGACTATTGGTCGACCAGGCGGTTTCAGGTGTCACATGGTAGGTTGTAGCAGGAAACAGGTATATGTAGTACGTGCAGCGCAGAGGCGAAACTAGTCCATTTTCGTGGGGGGGCTGGGCAAGCCCAGATTCTACCGGCAGCATTTAACAATTAATCTTCAGTGCCGTTGATTTATCGTATTTTCCAGAAATTACCTTCTACGCCGATGGATTTCCCATTCACTCCCTGGCACCCAATGGTTACCACATGAACTAAAAACATACCATGCAGTCAATAGTCTTGCAAACCAGAAAAGTAGTGGTAGACACTGCAACAGATCACAACACTGCTTGAAGTATATCCGGCTCCCCTTTCGGGCAAACCTAGCGGCTTTTTGCGATCACAAAACGTTCTTGACGGGGGCATCTATGACTTCATAATGGTTGTCTGCCCTTCTGTTACCATGACAACTCTTAAAGTTTAACCGAAAAAGGCTAGGATACGACAGTCTAGTTTCCCATCACTTGTTCGCTTAAATAATCTTGAAAACCCGATGAAAAAGTGTTAGTTTGTTTTTCTGATATTTCCAAATAATCGATTATCCCATTGTGCTTGCCGCTCTTCCCGTTTTTGTGATATCTCTATGGTGCCTGGAACATTTGGCAACAACACCAGCGGCAAACGAGTAAATAAATTGTGTATCAAATAAACAAAGAAGTGTCTGCAGTCTGCAGTGCCAAAAACTAGTGCTAGCTAGCGATGGTGATAGTTAAGTGATTTTCGCTGGCGAATTGTGGACGGATTCACCATGGGAAAGCGTCCACATTCCCAACGTCCCTACTGAAGACTACTGTGGACAGAATGAAAATCCCCAATAGGTGTTGTAATAATTCAATGTATTTGAATCAAAGATGTAAAAATAAGTTGCCTGTTCAGTTAAACTTTAAAGGGGCTGAGACATTTTGTTGAAACTTGGTATGAGGATGTGTTCGATCAAAGTACAGGTGAAGCGAACGGGCAATCCTATTGTATGGGAACTTGGGGGCTGATAGGAGCAGATGCCCTAAATTTTTTCTCCGAATCAATCTGACAACTATCAGTGGAAAGTGGGGGTCATGGTAATTTTGTGATGAATCTCCCAAACCAAACTGACTAATGTGCCCTAGAAAGTGCTCGGGTTCGAGTGGAACTTGCCCAAGATTATTTTATCCGCATCTGCATTTATCCGCATCCGAGAACGGCGTTGCAGGGAGTTCTCGGAAATGTTGTAATACGCGTAGGGGACGGGACGAACGGATGGAGTGATTGGGATGAAACTTGAAAAATATGAAATTTATGGGACCTAGGCAGGGGGAGGGCTGGGGAAGATTTGATCGGTAGGCGCACTGGAAATTTTTTGGAAATGGTCCGAATCATGTGACACTTGATGGGTGGTAGGCGCAGATGCCAAATATGTGCCATTTAGCCTATGCATAAGACCCGGCGAAAAGTTATTTGACTGTGTTGACGAAAAAGTTGAACGTATTGGAATATGGAAATACTTTGATTTAACATGGCTCCGATTGGGTTAATCTTAAGTAGTAGAATCTGATAGCATCCAATCTTGCTGTAGTAGCATCCAGTTTGCTAGTAGTAGCATGCACTGGCAACAGTTATTACTGCATGCTACTTTTTCGTGCAACTCCATACGACTAATTCTTGAAAACTGTTCATCGGGAACCCTTATGCCGTGATGGGAGTGGTGTGGGGTGATTAGAGGTGGGTCCCGTACATTTTCTGAAACGCTAAGGGACCAATGGGATGAATGATTGAGATGAATCTTGGCGATACTGTGGTCATATGACCTAAGTGTGTAATCCAGAGATCCTGGCGTGACCCAACCTCGGTTGGTAGTGTTGGTGGGGGTACCGCTGGTGGGAATTTGAAAGCCATAAGTCACCAAATAAACCGGACCATTCCTGGATTGATCGTACCGTATACAGCCAGATTAACCCAAAAGGGCAGTTTGTGGGTGGGAACAGAGAAATCACTCAAGAACAAAACAAGGAAGCACGTTTGCCAATAAGGAAACAGGTTTGCAGTTGTGATCGTTTTAACGCCAAGGAACGAAAAAGAGTTGAGTTTTGGGATCCCAAAACGTAAGTGGAGAGATACCTATGACATCGCAAAAGTTTTCCGTCTGTCTGTCTGTCCGTCCGTCTGTTAGTACGATAACTCTCGAAGGGGTTAAGATATTTTGTTCAAATTTGGCACGATGACCCTTTGGGTCAAAATATAGGTCAGGTTCGAAGATGAGCTCCGTAGATCCATATTTAGGGATGGGGGAGGGGTTTCAAATTAAGGGACAATTTTTTTTTTTTTTCAAAGCTATTGAGATAGTTGATTTAGGGGTAAGGAGACATGCCGAATCCAAATATGAAAGTTATTTTCTTGCCTGACAAGTAGTTCACCGGGAATCTGGCAAAAACCGGACACAAAATTTGTCTACCAATTTTCGGTTATAGCAGTCTCTACCCCTTTATTCTCAGTCTAGTATAGTTCTGCGCGTGGATGCCGAGGATTCATTTGTTTATTCTATGGACGTCTGAGAGACCTATAGTGTAATTGAAGATCGAAGGGGTAGATATAAATGTTCAGACGCAGAAATTTATTGTTCAAGCGAGGATGTTCCACATCGAGGATGGTAAAGTACAGGTCAGGTTCGTAGATGGGTCCTTTAGTCTTATCTTTAGAGGAAGAGGAGGGGTTTCGAATTTACGGTAAAAACATGTATGTTTTATAAGCTAATTAGATATTAATTGAGGGTGTAAGGAGGTCTGCTGAACCCATATCTCAACTTAGTTGTCTTTCGAAATTAGGTTGAAGCTCAAAGTTGTTTCTGAAATCGATTATAGATTCAGTATTGGGGCAAGGAGGCAAGCTGAATCCATGCTTGAACTTTATTTTAACAGTACAAATATTTAAGGAATCTAACGAAGACTGAATGGCGAAGACATGACCCAATTGTTTTAATCAAATGTTAGATTTTTGGGATCCCATCGAAACCTTTGGTCTTGTTCTTATTGACCAACGAGAAACTTATTTACCGACGAAAATCAGCTCATTAAAAAGTCTTCGCACTGACATATAGTTCGCCATTACTGAATTGAACGACATAATTTTTTATCCATTCCAGATGAATATAGAAACGTGCACTCCTAATAATAAGTCGTGAGCCCAAAGTTCCCTATTCTGCTCTCTTAAAAAAGTTTAAGATGGAAACCCTTGAGAGTCGGAGACTGCGGCTGAGCTTAGCGGTTGGTCATAAGCTCCTCCACCATCCTGTTCTATTCGATATCCTTCCCCCTCCTTATGAAAACACAAGAAACCGACAGGAGAGGGTCGCAAGTTCAAAGGTTCCAAAGTTGTCCCCCGTACCTGCAACACATACGCGGTACCAAAAAGCTTCGTTCCGAGTTTCACCAAAATTTATAATGATGGTGGTAGCTGTCTGTGATATTATCCCAACGTCCGTGTTCTGTTTTTGGTTTTTATTAATATACTATAATAGGTCTGTGATGACGAATTGATGATTAACTGTATATACTATAAAATGTGCATTATACTTGACGTAATACCCAAATTTGGTATTGCCATGATAGTGGTTTTTTGAAATAAATTCGTTACTTACTTACTTACAGATGTAAACTAAACGAAAAAGAGACTTCCCAGTTTCCCGACCAGACTTTTCCGGTCAGCGTATCGAAAAATGAAGAACAACCGAAATTAGGATCTCGATCCGATCATCGGCTTGAATCCGGACAAGGCTTACGTCTGCATTCCGAGCCTCGTTTTTGTTGCAATAGCGCTGACGCATCGCTGCTGCAGCACTTCTTTGCTTTTGCATAATATGGGTTTTTGGATTCACTTTCTTCTTGGTTGAAGCGGCAGCGCTGCAGCATCTTGCAGGGAAGCACGGACTTGGTCGGGGAGCAAGTCCGTGATTCTCGAGAAGCGCTGCCGTCTTCCTCGGAAGCGCTGCAGTGCAAAAATGGATGTAGAAAGAATCAGTCCAGAATCGGCCGAGAAGTGGACCTCCAGCATGCAACAAAAACGAGGCTCCGAACATGTCTTTCGTGACTACCGACAGAGCTTTTGTCGGTATTAGAAACGGAATGATGCACCGACAAACACTACTGATTTACCGACAGACCCCCCCCCCCCTCACCTCGTAGTTTCACCACTGGTATAGCGCATTATTAAACACAAAGAGCGGTTGTGTCTTTATTGTAGACTTGACAGTTTTCTTGGATTATAAGGTATCTTTAATCCCCCCCCCCTAATTTCTGTCACATATCCCTTAGGCAAGAAAAATGCGCAGCAGAACCAGATTCAGATGCAAGGAGGCCCTGGCATGCAAGATTCTATGGGACAAGGACAAGGTACGTTGTAATCTTCAGCAAATTTGGTAAAATTAAACTAGAGGTATGTGCGCCTAGCACTGTCCATCGCTAGTGCAGTACGTGATCATTTGCTGTTTGATGGCACACATCATGCTCTCCTTACAAGGTTCTTCTTGAAGAATATTCTAGTCTTCCACAGTCTAAAGAAATAAGAGTTCTCAGAACTGCACACCAAGCTTAAACGATGACCAGAACCGATAAAGTAACAAGGATTTCTTTAAAATTTTCGGAGGTACCCATGCGTCAATAAGACTGTAGCGTTAACACTAGTCATTAAAGTCTAACTGAAAAGCAACGTGTTTTTTCACCTACAGTCGCTTAAAAGTGAAGCCTAGAGAACCTTTCTCATTGAGAGCCATATAGATGTTTTGCCAAGTATCTCAACCTCCTTCGGAGTAGTAAAAATATAGACTCGAGCCTGAAGTTCTTGTATACTGTATGAAAACTCGATTCAGGTATTTGAATTTCTTTGAGTACAGAGTAGCTCACTCTAATAGGCTACATCTGAACTAACTCTTAACCATCGTCATAAGAATGCCTTGAAAAAGACCAGGCTTCACCTTCCAGAGTTTTCTTCCGGAGTTCGTTTTCGTAGAGATGGTGAAGCCAGGCTATAAATGTTTGAAACTCCTGGGCGCTGAACCCCCAGATTCCGGCATCTGGAAGGGTGTCATGACGCAGCATCGGGGACTTTGAAGGCATAGATATATTTAAAGGGGACACCCTACTTACCGGTAGTTACGACGCATACGTCATTGATGCTCGGCTTCTTGGCGTCAGTGCTGCAACGAATGTTTATATTTTCACGCGCTCCTAGAAAATGTTGAAAAAAGAGCTATCATCAATGTCATGAAAATCTGAAAAAATTAGCTTGACTGTGCGGAAGCCCTATATTCGTGAAATGTGAAGCCCGACTTTCATAATTACGGCTGTTGGAGAAGTGGGACGATTTACAAACAAAAATAAAACAAACTTGGGTGTTAGAGAGAAGAATAAACTATACATGTAACTATGACTCTCTTAAGGAAATGCCTCGTCTTCTTATTAGTGACGCGCACGAATGGACTAACGAGATTCTCACTGTCCCTATCTAACCATTACCTTAAGTCCAGAAAACCAACAATATAAGACCGTGGTCCTATTCCATCATTCCATGCTGTGATGCATGGCGGTCGAGGTCTCATTTCACGCTGCGTCCGACCCGTCAAGTTCAAAGCGGTCGAGGTCTCATTTCACGCTGCGTCCGTCCCGTGATTTCCAAGGCGGCCGAGGTACCAGAATGTATTCTAAGCGGGGACTCGGGAAAAGGGGTCGCTATTAAGGCAGGTGTTGACCGTCACCTCGCTGACATTCAGTTTAGTGTGCGTAGAGCTTGTTCCACCCTTCTAACAGTAGTAACTATTAGGTACTGTTTTCGTTCCAACCTCGTGAAAGTTACTACGCTGACTGTTCGAACCTTCTAGAAATAGTATATAATAGTGATTATTTGCTTACCACGTTCTGGAGCGTAGTAAGCGTGGGAACTACGAATCTCTGTAATCCGATTTGCCGGATTAGCCCCTGGCACGATATTTTGGTGAAAATAGAAAAATGCGTTCCAGCCTCGACACCAAAAAGGCAGAATTTGTGACCTCGGCGTAGTCATTACGGTAAGTAGGGTGGACAACGCTCATAATGTCGTTCGAAATTCATAGAGGCAAAAGCCTTTTGGTGCAATTGCATTACTATTAGTATATTATTCATTTCTCAACTTTCTTTCTGTGGATATTAGAATCCTTGAAACAGAGTGAAATCTCTTCTTCTTTCCTTTTCCGCGTCGTAGATGTGGGGCAGTGATAAGCAATATTCTTAGTTGCAACCAAGTGGGAGCCTGACCTGGCTCGAAAAGAGTCAAACAGGAAAATACAGGAATCAGCGTAGTGCCCTTAGGGTGGAAAAAAAGGACATAGGAAGTTGGAGATCTCGAAAATGAGAATGGATGAGACGGTCAGAGACGTAGTGAGAGGCAGCAGCGAATGAGCAAACTTTCTCAGGCAAACCATTGAAGGCTCGCGTAGCGTAGGTGCTGTTCTCCAGATACTCTGCTCTCGCCCATGGTTGAGAACAAGTTATCCGGTGCTTCTCGTGCTTTTCCCAGTCTTCTCTAGATAGATAGATAGATAAATAGATAGTTTATTGCTATAAGCAGCCGGAGGGCCATGGCAAAAATTTAACAGACGAAAAAAACGAACACTGACATATAATAATACTCGTTTCCATTTAATTGTGTTTTACTAATTCCAAAAATCTACTTCTGTGTTCCATCACTAGCCTCAAAAATCGCACCATTTTCTTTATACCAACAAAACACTCATCCTTAAAAATTCGTTTTAACCACTCTCCGTCAAATACGAACACATCTTACTCTTCTTTTCTCCAGTCACTCAGCTCAATACAATCGCAAAGCATGTGAATCACACTCTCATCCACGCACCCACACATCGGACATAAGTAAGGACGGAACTTCTGCTTACAGTTACCAATATAACGTCTTCTACCTCCAATTGGTAGACAATCTGCCAACATTTCAATAATTATCTTCAACTCATCCCGTCTAAGACCCGCTTTAAACATTATATTCTCACCAAATGTCTCCCTTACCGCAGCATAAAACCCCAAAGATTCCGACCGATCCTTCGAGGCGTGCCAAACCTATATTTCCTGGCTCTTAAGTATTTCTTTCACTACTTTAGTCACTCCTTCCTCCTTTCCTAATACATCATTCCGCAATTCTCCAACTGTGCAATCATCCAGTATCTCTTTTACTAGATATGGCCATGAAGTAGCCGATTCTTCTTTCAACGCTTCTAAATATGCAGATTTTGATAATCTAAGACTTGGCATCCTAACAATTCTTTCCCAAAACCTAACCATATTCACTAGTCTTACATTTCTTAAAGAAGTTAAACCTAAGTATCGAATTCGAACATAATCTACCCTTCTCTACACTCTTTTCAATATGTTTACTAAATGTCTTACCTTTAGCTCTAAATCTTACTCCCAGGTATGTCCATTCTTCCTTAACTTCGATTTCTTTACCTCCATAATTAAACTTATCGTCGGCCCTCAAATTTCCTCATTTCCTGACATTCTGATACTACCGTCTTACCTGTGTTTTGCTCCAATTTTGTACCTTCTAAGTATTCTCTCAACAAATCAAGTAAAATCTGCAGATTATAGGTACCCGATTCATTTATGGTCGGTGGACTTTTCACTTGTCTTGCAGGAAAACGCCACTAACCATCGTTCCAAACTGAACGATAGGCTCTACTGAGACTCGGAACTGCTACACTTCGCTTGCAAGTTCGCATGCTGACCATTTGGCCTAGACGGATATATACCCGACGAAAAATTTGTAGCCTGCGTAGTTGTATGATAGTTGCACGAAAAAGTTGCATGTATTGATATGTAATAGTAATGTGCCTCAAGACTGGCCAATCTTAAGCACTAGTATTCAGACGCATCCTGTCTTGCTATATTATCATTTTTGGTAATAGTAGAATGCAGTAACACGATAGCCTTGAACATAGAAGCATGTAGTAGCATTAGTTCGTACTGCATGCTACTTTTTAGTACAACTTCATAGCCTACTACTATTTTGAGATAAATATACTTTTTTTTCACTTGACTTAGTTGAACTGGGTACTTTCTTTCTAGGCTCTCAAGGCATGGGGATGGCTCAGATGGGGAACCAGGGTCAGCCTAGTGCTTTAATAGCTCAACTAAATCAGCGTCAAATGAACCCCAACCAGGGACCTATGGGGCAACCAGTAAGTATTTGTTCTTTCAACTACTACACTGTTAGAAGTTTAAATACATTTAACACATGGATGCATCCTTTTGTTCAGTGGGCGATAACATTACCCCACCCTAGAGTACAATGTTTCATCAGAAATCAGCCGATTCTAGACATTTATGTTGTCTAATCTGTCACTACGACATTTTTTGCTGACATCCTCCAATTGTCTAGCTTAGAGAACTATAATGGAGTCCGCTTTTCCTTATCCATACGATGTTATTATACACTACGAATTATTTGTATTATTGACGAATAATTCCTTGGAAGTTCTGGAATCAGCTGCAGGTAATCTGTAAAAGTTTGGTGAGTAAAGATGGAAGTGTTGGCGTACATAAGAAGATCGGGACCTTCGGAATATCTTAGGGCAGTAACCCCTATATTGTATGAGTGATGTCTGACGTCTTTTTGCTAGGGTCCTAATCAGCAGCAGCAGCATGAGAACTGGGACATGATGGGCCAACAGAACCCGATGCTTCAGCAGCATATGAATATGACACAGCAGAACTTCAACCCGAACCAGGGAATGAATCAGGGGATGATGAACCAAAATGTTCTCACCCAGCCAATCATGAATATGAATCAGGGGCAACCAATGCAGCAAGGTATACCTTTTTTTGTTATCCTGTCGCTTAAAGCGCAACTTAAAGTCGACATATTTGTTATTCTTTTATGTCCTTGAAAAAAAAATCGAAGTTCTCACCCAGCCAATCATGAAGATGAACAAGCGGCAACCAATACAGCAAGCTCGGACTGTTTTAGCACAATTGAAAGTCTACATACTTGTTATTCTTATTTCTTTTATTTCCTTTAAAACAAAACAAAAACTTAAAGTTCAGTATAACTTAGCTAAACCGTTGCATGGGCAGTTTTTACGCTAAAGTTGTGCAGACTGCAGACCCGTCAAAGACAACATTTTTCATCGATCGTAATACAGCCTTCTCCAGCATACTTTCACAGTGGCAGATGGTGCTTAATGAATGGAAAAGAGTTGGGTTTGTCTTTTCTTGGGTTTCGAGATAAAACTCTGCAGTTATGGGACCTTCGTCAGACAAAACCGCCTAATAAGCTTGAAGCTGCTTTCACATTTACGCATTGAGCCTTTCTCATTCGTCTACGCAAGCCTTGTCTCACGTCTGCGTCGACGCGACGAAAAGCTTACGCTCCCAAATCTGACGTGACGCAAGAATAGATCCAAGTTCTATTCTGGGGAATAGAATAGAACCAAGTTCTCTTCTTGCGTTACGTCGACGCATACGCATTAAGATTTTTCAGTGAAAAACGGAACTTTTTGAAGAAAAACTAGTACAAGAGCGACACGGACTGTACGATAAGAAGCTCCCTTACTACCATAACAAGACTTTCATGAACAATGCATGGAATTCAGTTTGTGAAATAATCAACAAGGAGTTTAATAAAAGCATGACTGGTAAGCCCATTTGATTTTCCACTTTTGAGGTGTCATCTTTAGAGGCCACTTAGTCAATGAAAGAGAGTACAGTACACTGTGAAATACTACAATGTTACCTGTTCTGATACCCTAGAAGTTCTGATTTGATATCCTATTTCAGCTCGTTTACCCTACTTTGTATCATGTTACATTGACTGTTCCAAATAAATCAATAAACATTCTACAAACTTTATGAACTTGCCTAGGTTCCATGTTCAGTCCACCCATCAATTTATATTTGATATCCGTAGACCCGTCCAAGATAATGATTTGGCTCAACTGGACCTATAAAACTATGATTGTATGTACACCATGAAATTGCAGTCTTCATTGTGTCCCTAATTTACTGAACACTTCTTTTAGGTCATCCATATACGGCCATATACCCGAATGCGGTCATACATCCATATACGGCGATACAGCTAAATATAGTCATACATCAGATGCTTAAGCTGTAATTTCAAGTCTTCTGGGATATTTATACTTACATTTTTTGCAGTGAAAGAAGTGAAAGAAAAATTCAAGTCACTCCGGGATTGTTTCTGTCGCCTCAAGAAGCAAAAAGCTGGAAGCAGTAGTGATGATGCAACAGAAACTGAACAAAAACCGACCAAAGAGAAAGTTTTACGGAAATCGATTTTCATGAATGATTCTGTTGCCCAGAGAATGCAAACGGTTGGAAAGGGGACAAGCCCTCCTGTGACACAGTTCCATAGCGCAGTTGAAAGCCAACCAGTATATACTTACCAAAGAACTGACTCTCCAGTACCTGTTTTTGAATTTAAGACAGAACTAGTTGAGGGACCTCAGGGGTCTAACGAATACACAGAGAAGACATATCTGTCAACATCACCAGAACAGATTCACCCCCCAGTTGTACCAGTTGTGGCTGGAAAAGCTTCAAGGGAGAGAAAAAGGAAAATTTCAGACCCTGGACAGTCCGAAGAGATGAGTGGCTTGTCAAGTCTTCTTTCCAGATTCCTCGAAAAGAAAATGGAGCAGCCGATAAAGCCTGATGTCAATGTACAAGACCCAGATCTACAATTTGCTCTGATATTAAGCAAACACATGAAAACAGTACCAGTGGACAAACAAATTGACTTGCAAATCGAACTGCTTCAAGTTGTGAAAAAGCATCACGTCGACTAGTCGAACTTGTGTTTTTAGCAGATCTAACTGTTCCATTTATTATCGGTTCTGTATCTACTTAATCACATGATCGTTCCATGTCTATTTTATATCATATTGTATTTGAAATTTAAAACGAAGGTATTTACAACAGAATATGGTATGAACAGTGAAATAAGAATATGACATGAGATGTTCAGAAACATCCATAAAGGGCCTTCTGTCTTTGCCAAGGTACCGCACCTTCTGGAGTCAAAAGGTAATCAGCAAGTTTTTCTCGTAAGTCACGAACTTCCATTCCTAAACGATTGCTTGACACATGACCGATCCGTTGAAGGGCTGTGACAGAATTGCTAGCATTTTCTTAAAGGTCTGAGCTATTAATCTCATTTCCACGTTTGTCAATATCAGAATACGATCTTCGTCTTGGTCGCGCATTTCACTAACTTTTGAAAATTTTGCCAATGATTTAAAGAACGAAAATTCAGAAGAAGAAACCGAGAAAGGAAGACATAGTACGCGTCTAGTGTGAGAGCTTCTCGCGCAGGTGTGAAAGATATACTACGCAACCTGTGCGAAACGCAAGATAACGCATACGAAATGTGTCGCAAGGACGCCTCAATGTGAAAGCAGCTTTAATCAAGCAATTAGTCACTCATCCGCAGAAATATACCTATACTAGGCCTTACCTTGCTTTTGCTGGCTCCTGGAGCATCTATGAAGTGTTTCTCATAAGTGTAGTGTGGTCGCATTGATATGACTGATATCCAACTGTTAGCAGGGGCGTCACGACTGGGGGGGGGGGGGGGACGCCCCCCCCCCCCCAATGTTGTCGTCCATTCGGGTAAAAGATAACTGAGTCGGCGCGAAGGGCCGCGATTTTTCTTTAATACAGTTGACTTTTTTCATGAAAACAGTCGGTTTTTCTGAAAACTGGTTGATTTTTCGTCAAAATCGTCGGGTTTTTGTGTAAATCAGTAAATTTTTTTCCAAAAATGTAATTTTTGTAGTTGAAAACAGTCGTTTTTTCTGCAGAAAAAGTCGGTAAAAATGACCAGCCAGTCGATAAATGCATCGTCCCCCCCCCCCGAACATTTTGGCTAGTAACGCCTCTGACTGTTAGGCACGGCAACGTGTAATCTCTTGTCGCCCTATTTGGCTGGATCGTTCTAGTTGCCACCGAAGAAGAGCGTCCGGAGTCGCTTGTATTCGGTCCTGACGGCATAGCTAAAGCATCCCGATGAAAAATTTTCGGGGCCTTTAGTAGCATGATACTACTACCCCCGGTAGTAATATGTAGTAGTAATGCAACTTTTTCGTAGACTTCTATACTACTATACTACTTCATAGTATTCGGATACTACCGAGTCCGAATGTAGTATTTCATACTACTACGTGGTGCGTGGGAAATCTGTTCCGAACTCGCTGCGTCTGTACTCCATACGATTCCATGCAATCGCTGCGTCTATACTCAATACCACTGCATACGATTCCATGGTATCGCTACGCCTGTACTCCATACCCCTGCATACGATACCATGCAACTACTTAAAGCTGCTAATTATAGTAGTCGTTAATATAATAATTAACCGGTTACCGGGCGGATTTTTGCCTGCAGGGCAATAATACCAATCAGTAATCATAATTCCAGATCGGGTCAGGTCAGTTCCGTGCGAATTGGAGGAGGCAGCCGTGAAACTGTCGTAAGCGCGGTAGCATCAGTGCTTCCATTTGCTCCACTTCGAAAATCCTGCCGGGAACCCCAAAGATACTGAAAAATCCTGCTCGGAAAGTAAAAAAATCCTGCAAAGAAATCCTGCCGAAAAAAAAACAAAAAAATGTTTCTGTAACTCTGTACTAATTAAAGGGATAGTTGTTAGGACTAAATATAGCTGGAGGATTTGAGCAAACGCAACTGATTTTTTCGTCTCTATCGTTTGGGAGGACTTGAACGTTTTTGCCGTAAGAACTAATACGAGTAAATACCAACACTAGAGGCGTCACGACTGGGGTTAGCGGGGACGCCCCCCCCCCAACGTTGTTGGCCAGTCGGTAAAAAATTATCGAGTCGGCGCGAAGCGCCTCGATTTTTCGTCAAAACCGTTGATTTTTTTCATGAAAACTGTCGGGTTTTCTCAAAATTAGTTGATTTTTTTTTTCAAAACAGTCGGTTTTTCTGAAAATCGGTCGTTTTTTTCAAAACTGTAATTTTTTCTTGAAAACAGATATTTTCTCTAGTAGTAAAGCTAGTAAAGCCTCTGACCAATACTACCATTAAAGAGGGCGTCACGAGACGGGACTTTAAAACGTACAGACAACAGGAGCAGCAGCAACGTCTGTACCCAGGACAGATTATACTAAGCGCCGCAGTCAAACGTTTTTAAACACGCCTTTTTTCTGGAAAAATTAAACTTAAATTCTAGCTTTTAGTGTGGTTTAAACTCGCAAATATTCCTAGCCTTCAACGCTTGCTATAAATGAAGCACCCTTCTTCTAAATAGGGAATATAAAATACAAAATGCGCCGCAGGAGAAATTTTGTGAAAACACTGACGATCAAAGTGTCGTTTTGCTAACCGAAATGAAGACACGAACGGACGATTAAAACGAAAGAAATAAGCCGCATCTCTTCATTTTTTAATAAAAAGGAGTTAGGTATAAAAACAAAAGACAAAAACAGAACGTCAAATATAGCCATACAGCTAAAATAGACTTTCCATTATGGTTGCGTTTACTCAAAAATGCCTAACTCTTACTGCAGTCTGTTAAAAGTATCAGCAATTCCTGGTAAATCCTGAATAAGACCGGAAATCCTGGAATCTCAAAAATCCTGCAGGGACCTAAAAATCCTGAATTTCAGGATAAATCCTCAAAGTGGAAGCACTGGGTAGCATAATTAGCGTCGCATTACTCCTGGAACCGGGTATATTGTTTTAAAATCACACCTGCACCAGATTTATCTGGCTTACAGTACAGTAAGTCAGATATAAAGTAAGTCACTTACTTTTTATTACCTTCATCTTCTGTTCCACCCAATGTGAGCTCGCATGACGACGGGCTTTCGATAATGAGTGTATTACAATATTCTTAATATAGAAACGTGACTGATTTCTTAAAATCGTATAGGTTAAGGGCAGGCACTCTCAAAATTTGCGTGGTAATGCTTTAGTATTAGATAATACAGTTTAACTGCGGAAACGGTTTACGAAATGTTTCGCACTTTACAGAAAAGAGGCACTTGCAAAACAGTGGAATGCAGTAATAAATTTCTAGCAACTCCAGGTCTGTTACAAGTTCTGATTTCAATTCTGTGGAATATTCGTAGTATCGCGAAGTATCACCAAGAACAAATAAGAGCAAGAACTGCTGTCTCCCTATCTCTGTCACACAACCAAGCTGAGTCGAGTCGACTCCCGACGCATACGAGCGGAGGTGGATCTTACCCGGGACATTAAAAGTCGTTACCTCTACAGAGAATGTGTAACGCAGTAAACCACTGAGGAAGAAAAATCGAACGGAGGCAGCAGTGATAAGCCTGTTCACACTGGGCTGGGCGGGCGCTGAAACAGCGGTTGCCGGCTCATTGATTCAGACAAGCTTTCGGGGGTTGACAAGAAAATTTCGGAGCAATTAAGAATATATCAAAATATACAGAAACTGCCATTTGATGCATAGCAGATTTTACAAATGCGTCAAATTTAGTATATACCTGTATTGAAAAACCCAAAGGCCGGATACAGGTAACGTAAGATATATGGTAACATAAATTGTATCTTTTTGGGGTCAATTCAATTAAGTGGTGTCAATATCCAGAACAAGAAGAGATAAATTTCATTCCAGGTATTTGCTCTCATCTGAGAATATCAGATGAAAATAGGGAGATTCTTTAAAAAAAAAAGAAAAAAAGGCCGTGTTTCAGGTAATAGGCTGGGTGGAAATGAACAAATATTACGCAGATGGAATAGGCTTCTACTCTGACAAACTAACCAGAAACAATATTGAATTAAATAAAAAAAAAAACTATGACTTCTGTGTGGGTCCTAGACAAACTAGAACCCATGTGGCAAGGCCTCAGTACGAAAACCAAAGACTTTATTTGACGGGAAAATACACCGTTGACATCGAATTATTTGTAAGTACTGAACTAAAAGACAAACGAGATAAGATAGACCAGGTTGAGGTGAACTTTCGTCTTTCGATTAACTACTGAATCGAAATCTAACTCACTAAATCGAAATGTATACAATTATACATTTCGGAAAAAAAGAAGAAAAAACACAAAATAAACACTCACCTACTGGTATTATTTTGACTATTTCTTCTTATTCTACCTTTTCAGCAATTTCAGTAATCCTCGAAAGCGTTCATTACGTTACTCTTAGTTTACACTCGTCTGACAAAGTTAATACTATAGATGTTGAAACTCAATGGGTCATGACTTCAGTGAGTGTGCTTCAAATCCCGGTTTGCATTGTATGGTTCTCCCCAAGGACATTAAAAGGAATGTCACAAGGGATTTCAATTTTCATATTGATGGTCATGGTATAACAAAAGGGATTATGAATGACCATCATCAAGTTCGCTTTTATTTTTCGCATCAGTAATATTCACTAATCAGACGCCAGCGTCTACTCAAACAAAATCAACGCTGTTTCCTTCCCGTGTGAACAGGCCAGACCATCCACCTCGCTAGTGGCTACGATGTTTTCTTCGTAATTGACTCAAGTGTGTAACGGCGGAGAGACGGAGACCAACGAGTATACACGGGCGACCAACCTCCTGGCTCCACCTCCGCTCATTGTTGTCGGTGGATGGACGAGAGACCATTGTTCTTACTCGTTATTTGTTCTTGGTATCACCCATACTACTACATGCAACTCATATCGGTACCACGGAACGATCGACTCAGACTACTTCCATGCGAAATCGATTCAAACTGAGACAGTCATACAAAGGAGTATCTAGATGTATATAGTTTTTTGAATCATATGCAATACGACCGAATATCACTCATACTACTATATTTCCGAAAAACGTAGTGCTATGTAGTAACAAAGAATCGTATGTGCAACTCCGCAGCGACTTTATCAAGAGTATGAAAGACTATCAGTGCTACTCTGTGTACATGCTTCAACCAGTAGTATGTATTATTTAGTAATATAGATGCTTTTACACATTTACATTTAGCGTCGGATAAGCTTATTTAGTAGCATGCTGTAACACGGTAGTCTTGGCCGAGAAGCATGTAGTAGCTTGCAGTAACGCGGTAGTCTTGACCGAGAAGCATGTAGTAGCATCAGTGATACTGCATGCTACTTTTTCGTACTACTACGTACTCCTATTTTGAGATAATTTTTGTTCGGGATCTCAAGCCGTGGAACTTAAAGTTTAACAGAAAAGGCCAAGATAAGATAATCTAGTTACACATCATTCCTTCACTTCAATAAGCTTGAATGCCCTAACGCTGTGACAGCTACTTTTGAGAAAGAAAATTCTATTCTCTTTCATGTTTTATCTTCTTATTAGGTTCAGCGATGATGGCATCTCGTCCTCGAATGCAGGTGCCTTTAAAGATGGCTTCAAACCCCGGTGGACCCCAGGTAATTCATGTTTTTTCTAGTGATTCTAGAGCGTGTCCGACCCTACTTACAGTAGTTACTGCGCGTGACGCATGTATTCTGCCTTCTTGGCGTCAAGGCTGGAACGAATCTTTCTGTTTCTGCCAAAAAGTGCCGCAGACCAATCGGTCCAAGCACGTCACAGAGATCGTAGTTACCACGCTAACTACGCTCCCGAGCGTGGTAAGTAAATAGTTACTATTAGTTATTATTTTGAGAAAGTTGGAACGGTCACCGTAGTAACTTTTCATGAGGCTGGAGCAAAAATAATAGCTAATAGTTACTATTGCTAGGAGGATGGAATACGGTGCTAGCATAATATTCGAATTTACCTCGATACACGTGTATTATCGTGTATTGTACGTGGATCATTATTGTTCATATCCTATTTTTTTCTTTTATGTTTTCTTCGTCTTGTACATCATTTAAGACAGTGCTTTTTAACGAAAATCTGAAATTGTTGACCATCATCATCGTCACTGGCATAACTGATTTTGAGCGTGTTCCACCCTTCTAACAATAGTATCTCGTAGTTATTGTTCTTGATAACCTCGTGAACAGTTAGTACGCCCG
This sequence comes from Branchinecta lynchi, assembly GCA_023053575.1. NCBI lineage: Eukaryota > Metazoa > Arthropoda > Branchiopoda > Anostraca > Branchinectidae > Branchinecta > Branchinecta lynchi. The sequence continues at coordinate 7,571,552 of JAKZAP010000017.1, forward strand.
CCGTTCCAAGCTTCTCGAAATAGTAACTAATAGTAACTATCTGCTTACAACGCTCGGTAGCGTAGTAAGCGTGGTAACTACGAATCTCTGTTATGTGATTGGCCGGATTAGCCCGTGGCACTCCACTCCTGGTGGTGCCCTTCCGTCAATTACATTAAGTTTCTTCTTTGCAACCATACTTCCCCCGGAACCCAACTTTGGTTTCCCAGAATCTGCCCGCAGAGTCATTGAAGTAACGTCTGCGGATCGCTCGTTGACATCGTCTATGGTTAGAATTAGGGCGGTATCTGATCGCCTTCAAACCTCTAACTTTCCTTCTTGATTAATGAAAACATTCTTGGCAAATGCTTTTGCAGTTGTTGGTCTTGCGACGGTCCAAGAACTTCACCTCTAGCCTCCCAGTACAGAAAAAGGTGTTCCAGACTTGACGCCAAAAAAACAGAATTCGTCACGTCATGTGTAGTAACTACGGCAAGTAGGGTGGAACACACGCTTTATAGACCCGAGTCTGTACCTCGCTTGGGATTTTCTCTCACGGTCTCCACATCTACGGGTACAAACCTATTTATTTTATTTATTTAACTTTTAGACCTGTGAATAAAAAGTAAAGTCACGGAAAACCTAATAAAAGAAGACGTTAAGACAAATACAAAGATCAGGCAAAAATCGCAAATAATAAAAAACACAACCGCCACCCATATATTTTACGTGGGGATTAAAACGCGATTCTGGCGATCTCTTGGATTCGCTTTCCGAGAAGCAAGTGAGAATCCGCATCGCAAGAACAAAAGGAAATTCGTTGCGCCTCAGCTGCACCTTTAAAACTTCTAGCTGGCTTGCCGAAGTCACTTTCCACTGGCGAAGTTGATTTGCTTCCAAGTGCTGGCGGAAACTAGTAGAGCGCGAGAACAGCCCTGGAAAGCTAAGGGAGTTTTAGCCGGTGCAAAAGCTCGCGGAGCTTTCCAGACCGCCAGAATCGCCCTTAATTCCATAGAGGACACGGGTCAATGTGAGCTCGTACAGTTTCTAGAGGCACGTCTTCCCGTTCCTCCCTTATTTATCCCCCTCAGTGTGGGGATGAGGGGCTGCTAAGTTTGCATAGGAATATGCAGTAATATGCATAGCGCAAGGCGCGAGTGATTCACGTTTCTTATACTTTCAGCTTGGAGGGATGATGCCCCAGCAGCCGCAGTTCATGCAACAACAACAGCAGAATCAGATGTTGCAGCAACATCAGCTTCAGCAGCAAATGCAGCAGCAACAGCAAAGAAAGGTACGCTTTTTATTAACGTCTCCTCTTTTTCTTTTTCGGACCATGTTGCTATCTAGGATAAGAATGTTTCAAGATTGCAGTCCTTGCTTCTGTTGATGTTAAGCCATAAGAGAGGGCAGGTTTGCATTAAGCCGAGATTAGGGTAAGGTTAGCAGGGACTTTATTAAAATGAAAATAGCTATAGAGTTATGGAAAGCTCCAGACATGCCTGTGGCACACAATAAATAGTAAGTAGGAATAATACTTCCAGGTTTCAGTAAGTACTAAGTAGTACTTAATTTTTGGGGATCCCAAAACGTAAGTGGAGGGATACCTGTGACATCGCAAAAGTACAGGGGGGGGGGGGTGAAATTTATATATTCATATACTACGATATTCAGATACTACGGTCCGACCGTGGTAACTGATCGTGGTATAGGAAAAAGTCATCTTACTTTCATTAATTTTTGTCAAATTGGTGGAAAAGAAGTCTGGCACTTGGTGATGTGACTGAATATCAGTTTTTCTTTCGGGATGATTTTGAAAAGCGCAATTGTGGTTTTTGCAGAGTAACTATATTTCAGATGCCATGGTAGCTGCAAAAACGACTAATTGCAGATCCAGTTACCGTGGTAACAGATACCATGGTATCTGCAAAAACGCAACCAATGTTTCATGAGTGCAGTCTTTGCTGGTGTTGACGTTAAACCACAAGAGAGGGCAGGTTTGCATTAAGCAGAGATTGGGGTAGGGTTAGGTGGGATTTTATTAGAATAGTAAGTTGGAAAGCGCCAGACATGCCTGTGGCACACAAAAAGTAGGAAGTAGGAATAATACGTCCTTGTTTCAATAAGTACTAAGTACGATTTAAGTTATTTTTGCGTTTGTGCAGTTATCAACCCGGGGATCATGAACTCTTGTATTTTGATATTAGAAACTGTGTTACGACAGTAGTATAGAAAGGGGGTTCCCACCCCACACGACCCCCAATAAAATAAACCCCTAATTACATGAAGTTTACCAACTTTAACATATATTATATCAAATTAACCCCCTTTTCAAAAAAATCTATTTTCCTAATTAGAAAATAAAGGCCTCCAGAAATGACAATATTACCCTTTAATCTCAACAATCTAATGATATATATACTATAAAAAAAATAACGGTATCCTATACACTACTACTGAGTGCTTTTAAAGAAAAATTTAGTTTTGCAACCGATTGTACGGGAAAACAAGAACAAAGAAACATATTTGGATTTAGAACTGTTTACTCAGTAGTTGTGTATAGGATACCGTTATTTTTTTTATATCAGTAGATTATTTGAGATTAAAGGGTAATATTGTCATTTCTGGAGGCCTTTATTTTTTAATTAGGAAAATAGATTTTTTTTGAAAAGGGGGTTAATTTGATATAATATATGTGAAATTTGGTAAATTTCCTGTAATTAGGGGTTTATTTTATTGGGGGTCTTGTGGGGTGGGAACCCCCTTTCTATACTACTTACGACTTTTCGTCGGGAGGATCTCGTCTCGAAAGTTAAATAATCCTTCTTACCTATAACACTAACGCAACCTACTTCCGTTGTCGCACCATCCATTCTTAATATGCTCCGAACTTCAGTTCGAAGTCGGATTCCACGGCCCATTCTAACCCCCTAACGACACGACACTTGCCATGTTTCTTTATTTTTGAAGCGTATCGTCATGCTACCGACGACTGTTCGCGGTAATTCGTCAGAAATGCTGGTAATGTAAGTTTTTTCTTGATTTGCAAGAAGTAAACGTTCATGGAGAAAGTATTATAATAGCAAAAGCAGTGTGTAAACTATTTAAAGCAGAACCTAGTTGTAAAGTGTTCAACTACTTCAGAATATTAGAACATAAACAGTTAATGTTGTGAGATGTCCTTCAGACTTGTTAGTGAGGACAGTCCGGCCGAATGTCTAAAATTCTCACCAAATCGCTTAATCGGAAGTAGCTAAAGGCTGTTTGGAGTAATTCATCCAGGAAAGTAATTGACGCAAGCCTTACAAATAGAGTCATCATCGTGTGGATCGTAACAGTTTTTTTTTTTTTTTAGATGGAGATGCAAGCAGGCCCTGGACCTGGGATGGTGGGTCGGCAGGGACCCCAGTCCCACTATGTCGGACTTAGTCCAGCAGCGCAGGGAGTGCAGTCCGTGGCTTCACCTGCTATGAGTGGTGGAGGGATGACTCAGTAAGTAGGGTGCACTGTGTGTTTTATCTATTTCTGTTTCTCTGAATACCGGCTCGACCTCCCAGGGGTGGCCCGAAGTGGGGGTGAGGGGGGGGGGGGGGGGTGACTCACCCCCCTGCTTTCTCTTAAGTCGTATCAGTCGTTTATTTCGGCCTTTTGCTAAGTCGTATCAGTCGTTTATTTTGGCTTCTCCGAGGTCCCAGGCGTTCATTTTAATAAAAAATAATCCGAGTCGTTTACATTTTATTTTTATTTTGTCTCTGCACAGCTTCAGTCGTAAGCCAGTCCGCGAAGAAGTCGTTTAAACCAGGTTTTGTAACCCCGATAGGTCGGAGACATGATTCATGGGGGCAGCAATGCGGCTACCTGTTCTACTCCCACGGGATTTGGATCTGCCTAACTTCGGTCTTTCAGATTTTAGCCTGTCAAAATTACAATAGGTTAGTCATTAAAGTGAAGTCTTACTGACCGGTAACATTGATATACCTTATAGACCAAAATCGAGAGACAAGGTTATGCAGGGGCGGATCCAGAGGGGGGGCGATCGCCCCCCCTAGACTGGCTGTAATTTTTTGTTTTGTTTTACTGCTCTTACGGAAGTCTGCATTAACGCATGTTCTAACTACTGTAACTAGACTCTAAAATCTTTTTACAAGTGGAGCCAGGAGCTTGAATTTTTCTTGTAAACACTTGTCAGTTGATCAAGTACAGTTTTTACCATTATTGTAATATATGAAACCCACATTTTCGTTAAATAAGAGACCGACAGGGACACTTTAAACGCGAAAAAAATCAGCCTTGTGGCCGACAAAAAAGACACTACCCCCACTCTTTTCTGTAAGAATCGCCCCCCCCCCTAGAACGGAAGGCTGGATCCGCCCCTGAGGTTATGTGCATTAATTTTTGGTCATCTTTGGCTATAAGTGAAAAAAGAAGGAATATAATTTTTAAACAGAATGGAAAAGCCATCAGAAATCAAATGACAGGAGACCCGTGAAACAAGTGTGCCCAGAACAGATCGAAAAATGTCGATTACAAAGAGAAGTTGAGATCGAGGTAGAGGTAGGTTGGTTGGTTGAGGTAGGAACAACGCTTGAAAAGGACAAGGAGGATTTTAATATACACCCGAAAGTCGTTTCCCAGGACAGAAGGGGTTCTGCAGATGCTGGAATAGCTCTTTCTAGTCGGGAGGTAAATGTTTGGCCTCTATGCTAGCAGAGGCATTACTATCAAAATGATTTCTTTTTGGGGGGGGGGAGAGGAGCAAAAATATTCCTTCAGCCCAAGGTGACTGCGAATCGTATGTATCACTGCTGACTGGGTATTTACTGACTGGCTGTTAATTTTCACCGGCCTTTTTGGCGAAAAAAAACGACTGTTTTGATAAAAAAAATTAACTGATTTAAAGAAAGCCGACCGTTTTTAAGAAAAAACGACTGTTTCTCCAAAAAATCGATTGTTTTTACGAAAAATCGCGAAAATCTATTTTTACCATCCCCCCCCCCCCCATACGCGACGCCCCTGTATGCTAGTGTAAAGCACATCTGAAAAGATTTAGTAAAATTCAGGACACTCAAACAACTCGAAAATGGTCTCTTTTATGTTTCAGTTATTCTAAAAGCGAACTTCTCGTCTTCATTTGCTGTGAATAGCATCTTCCGTTGTGTAGATCAAATTCTGCAAACCAGTTTTAAGTTGCAATTCTTCAGATGTAGCTCATTGTAGCTTTTCTTTTTTGGGGGGGGGAGAGGAGCAAAAATATTCCTTCAGCCCAAGGTGACTGCGAATCGTATGTATCACTGCTGACTGGGTATTTACTGACTGGCTGTTAATTTTCACCGGCCTTTTTGGCGGAAAAAAACGACTGTTTTGATAAAAAAAATTAACTGATTTAAAGAAAGCCGACCGTTTTTAAGAAAAAACGACTGTTTCTCCAAAAAATCGATTGTTTTTACGAAAAATCGCGAAAATCTATTTTTACCATCCCCCCCCCCCCATACGCGACGCCCCTGTATGCTAGTGTAAAGCACATCTGAAAAGATTTAGTAAAATTCAGGACACTCAAACAACTCGAAAATGGTCTCTTTTATGTTTCAGTTATTCTAAAAGCGAACTTCTCGTCTTCATTTGCTGTGAATAGCATCTTCCGTTGTGTAATTCTGCAAACCAGTTTTAAGTTGCAATTCTTCAGATGTAGCTCATTGTAGCTTTACCTGCTTTAGTTTTTGACATGAAAGTACAGTGTGTCGAGTGACAAATAAAACGGTAGCCTACACGGTACTTTCATAATGAAACAAAAGTACATCAAATCACCCGGAAAAAAACGCAACTCAAGTCTCGTCTTTTTCTATCTGTAAACTCCTGTCACTCCAAGACCAAAAGTTCGTTACGTCCGTAAATCCGGATTTTTTTTTTTAAATGCACTGGCAAACCTGTTTTCCTCATTTCGTTTCGGAAGAAGTGTGTTCTGAACGTGAAAATTACTTTTTTTTTTTGTTATTAGTTCGGAGCAAATCTATTTTCTGTTCTATGGGCTTTATTTGTCACTTTTTTGTATGGACAGACTCGTGATTTCATAGCTGTTCTTAACTTTTCATTGATGTCGCAAAATGACGCTCTGCTCCTCAGCTTACGTCCATAAATCAGAATTTTCTATTTCTTTTAATGCACTTGCAAACTTCCTCGTTTTGTTTCTGAATAAGCGTGTCTTTAACGTGAAAATTACTTTTTTGCTTTAATTCGGAACAAGTCTACTTTGTTTCTACTTTGTTTTCTATGGCCACTATTTTGTCACTTTTATCGACGGTCAGATTTGTGATTTCAAAGCTATATTTTCCTGTTCAATGGGATCGCAAAAAGACGGTCTGCTCCTCGGCCTTTCACAAAATTTCGCCTGTGGCACATTTCGTAGTATTCTCTATTTAGAGGAACGGTGTGTCATTTACTTGGCGATTAGGCTTGGAACTTTATAAATTTGAAATACATTAAAAGCTGGCTAGAATCTTTCTAGACAAAGGCAGATTAAAAAAAAAAATCGCCTGCGGCGCTTGCTGTAATTTGTCCCAGGTACAGGCGTTGAAAGCTTTCCTCTTTAGCGAAAGTTGAAATGTAAAGCTGAGGCTCTGAAGGTATGTATCCAAAAGTTTTGATTTCAAGAATAATTTCAACTGATGTATTTCAGCTAGTTTTACACCAGCTCTATTATTTGTTGGTGGGGAATGTGCGCCATTGTCGCGTAGTCGCAACAGTTAACTTTTGTTGGTACCTGCGAGTGCTGCGAGTCGTATATTACGATCCAGGAGTCGTTGAAATGACGGGCCTCATGCCCCCTGGCCTGAGTGCTTCGGGCCACCCCTGCGACCTCCCTTACTGAGCACATTACGGTAATATTTCTGTGAATAATGACTACCTCAAGCAAAACACGGCTCGTGCAGCAGAACAGGGATCCTGTCTGAAGGAAGAAGAAGTAGAAAACCAAAATAACAAATACTCTTTGAACCCAAGCTGACCGGGAAACATGCATTCAAACAATGAATAAAATGAATACGTCAGCTACTATTTCGGCTCATCTCGGCAAGGGTCATGGTCAGGCTGCCGAACGTTAGGGACGACATTGAGGAATGAAAGTAACGAATATGCAATAAGAGTGGCCGAAATATTGCTGCCAACGCACCGTCGCTGACGTATCCTTTTTATCCATTGTTGGAACATAAGAACAGGGACCCCTGCCCTTCCTCGTTTTTCATGGCGGTGGTTTTGATGATTCAAATGTGCATGCAGAGATGGGTTTATCCGGATCCAGAGCGGATTCGAATCCTCCTTTAATTTGCCGGATTCGAATCTTTTACTTGTCAGGCTGGATTCCGATTCTGACTCGGACTCCAAACCCTGAATCTTACGAATCAGCTCCAAGATAATCTTTTCTCATTTTACACACTGTGATTTAGGTTTTGAGCTTAACGAGCACCAGATTCTTTCTTGGTTGCGAAGAGGAAACTCCGTATTATAACAACCACATAAAAACCTTGAAATATGGTTTACATCGCCAAATTAACCGTTTCATTTGCCTTCGGCATTAGGCATCAGTCCTTTTTTATCCCCTCTGATTTATAAACTATAACCTATTAAATGATTTGATTTTTGTTAAGGTTGGAGTCGAATCCGGATTCGAATCCTCAGCATGAAAAGGTGGACTCGGATTAGGAATCTGATCCGTATTTGTTGTTTATTTACTCCGCCCAAACCTCTTTTGTTGTTTGGCGGGCTCGTCATTCATTATTGTAGGGTTTTTTTCAGTCGCTTTTTATGTTTATTTATATCCTCAGTTTTGAGAGTTACCTTGAAGGGACCGCGGGGTCCATGGTCATTTTCCAATGTCAAAATATTCATTTTCTAATGTCAAAAACGTGAACAGCCACTCAGCGGTATTTGCTTAGAGGACCTTTCTTACCTATAATGCTAACGCAACCTACTTCCATAATCACTCCATATATTTCTAAACCCAGAGACGCCAATGTCGTACGTACATTCTAGCCCTCTAACAGTGAAAACCACGCTGATTTTCTCACTTGCCGTGTTCTCCTACCTTCGATGTGTATCGCGCTGTCGTCGGTTGTCTGCGAGAAGTTTTAACATCAGAAAAACCGGTTATGTAAATTGTTCCCTGTTTTCGCTACAAGTCAACGGGTCTCGGAAAAGGCTTAAAACAGCCAACGCCGTGGGTTTTTATGGCACTTGAGCATACTCAAGTGCCATATAGCGATCGTAATTTCTGTCGGTCTGTCGTTCTGTCGGTCTGTCCAGGTTTTGCTAGTTTGGGCACTTCCAGACAAGCTAGGACGATGAAACTTCACAGGCATATCAGGGACCAGACCAGATCAACTTACAAATAATCACTTCCCCAATCCAACTTTCCCCGGATCCGGGAGTCCGAAAACTATAAAGTAAAACGGGAGCAAAAAGTACGGGAGCAAAAAAAAGCGCTGCCCGAACGCGGAATCGAACCATCTTCGTGTTGCCAGTCGAGTATTCTACCACTGAGCCATGCGACGATGTACAGAAGGGAATGCGGGAATACATATGGTTTAAAATGGTCAGTCCAAGTCAAACAAATCTAGTGAAACGCTTGGCAGAAATATCAGGGAACCGACAACTATTAACATGCATAACTTTGGAAAGGGTAATCAGACATACGTGAAACTTGACCTTTGTGTTGCCAGTCCAGTTTTCTACCACTGAGCCATGCCCTGATGTATAAAAAAGTGAATGCGAGAATACATACGGTTTAAAGATGGTCAGTCCAAGTCAAACAAATCTAGTGAAACGCTTGGCAGGAATGTCAGGGAACCGACCAGATTAACTTGGATATAATCATATTCCGGATCCGATCATAGTGGGGGGAGTGGAGGGATGGGAAATCCGGAAACTACGGTATGTCCCGGTTTTGCTAGTTTGGGCACTTCCACATAAGCTAGGACGATGAAACTTGGCAGGCGTATAAGGGACCGAACCAGATTAACATGGAAACAATCACTTCCCCGATCCGGCCATCATGGGGGGTGGATCAACAGGAAATCCGGAAACAAGTAACATGCATAACATTATAACGGGTAATCGGACTTGCATGAAACTTGACATATGTCAAGAACAAGTGCTTCAGATGCTCAGTTTCAAATCCTGACCACATCCGATAACTGTGGGCGTGGGGGCTGGAGGGGGGCACCCAAAACCTCGTGAACCGCTTCCACATAAGCTAGAACGACGAAACTTGGCAGGCGTATTGGCAAACCGACCAGATTAACTTGGAAATAATCACTTCCTCGATCCGGCCATCTTGGGGGGGGGGGAGTGGAGGGATGGGAAATCCGGAAAGTAGTAGCATGCCTAACTTTGGAACGGGTAATCAGATATGCTTGAAACTTGACATATGTCAAGAACAAGTGGTTCAGAAGCTCAATTTCGAATCTGGACCAGATCCGATAACTTGGGGGGGGGGGGGGCTGGAGGGGACACCAGAAATCTCCTGAAACGCTCCCACAGAAGCTAGGACAATGAAATTTGGCAGGCATATCAGGGAACCGACCAGAAGAACTTGGAAATAATCACTTTCCCCATCCGGCGATCGTGGGGGAGTGGAGGGATGGGAAATCCGGAAACTAGTAACATGCATAACTTTGGAACGGGTAATCAGACATGCATGAAACTTGACATATATCAAGAACAAGTGCTTCAGATGCTCAGTTTCAAATCCGGGCCAGATCCGATCACTGAGGGGGGGGGAGCTGGAGGGGGAACCGGAAATCTGGTGAAACGCTTCCAAATAAGCTAGCACAATAAAACTTGACAGGCATATGAGGGAACCAACCAGATTAACATGGAAATAATCACTTCCCCGATCCTGCTATCGTGGGGAGGGGGGGGGGTGGAGGGAAGGGGAATCCAGAATCCGGAAACTAGAAACATGCATAACTCTGGAATGGATAATCGGACATGTATAAAACTTGACAATTGTGAAGAACATGTGTCTCAGATTTTCAGTTTCAAATCTGGACCGAATCCGAAGAGAGGGGATTAGAGGGGGGACCGGAAATGTCGTGAAATGCTTAGGGTCGAGGGATCGGGATGTCACAGTAGAGGGGTTGGAAGGGGTTTTCCCGGACTTCCGGTGATCACGAGTTAGGGTACTTCCACATGTACTAGGACCATGAAACTTGGCAGACATATTAGGTACTCTTCCAGGTCAACTTGAAAATAGTTCTTTTCCCGATCCGACGATCATGGGGGAGATTCTATTGACATGCATAACTTTGGAACAGGTGATCAGACGTGCATGAAACTTGTCATGTGTCAAGAACAAGTGACTCAGATGATCAATTTCAAGTCTGGAACGGATCCGATAACATCGGGAGGAGCTGGAGGCGGGGGGAGAAATCTCTTGAAACGCTTAGAGTCGAGAGATCGGGATGGGACTTGGAGGGAAGAACAAGCATAAGCCATAGATACATTGTAGAGGCTTAACGGCCTGCCATTCAATTTGCAAATATATTATTATTATTATTATTATTATTGACAAAACAGGACCGATCGTGTCGCAGTGGGGGGAGTAGGAGGGGTTTTTCCCTAGTTCCGATGATCACGAGTTAAGGTACTTCCAGATGTGCTATGACCGTGAAACTTTGCAGGCATCTTAGGGACTATTAGATCGGCTTGCAAATATAGTCCCTCCCCGATCAGATCATCGTTGGAGGAAGATACAATTTTCAATGAGTGGTATAACCATTTCAGATTTACTAGATCAAGCCCGTTATCTGATGAAATAAATATCGGGAGAGAGATCCAGCCTTGAAAACTGCAAACCGTATCTGACAAACATGCTAACTGTTCTTACAAGTGCCATATGAGCTTTCAGCTCTTGTTGTTGAAAGCACAGTCCGGTTTTGAAGTCCCGATGAAAAAGTTATCTCAAAATAGTACTATGAATTAGTACGAAAAAGTAGCATGCAGTACTAAAGATGCTACTGCATGCTTCTACTTCAAGGCTACCATGTTACTGCATACTACTATATGCTACTATTAGCAAGACCGGATGCTACAATGGCAAGATAGGATGCTACTGGATACTACTACATAAGATTGGACCAGTCTGAGGCACATTGAATGATAGTATTATTTTCTATTACATAGTATTACATGCACCGTTTTCGTACTACTACCTTACTACTACGCAGGCTACAAATTTTTCATCGGGGTATTCAATTATTTAAAATACTGTATGTTGAAGAGTAAATAGTGCGAGGGGTTCTTTAACCCGAACGGTATAAAGTTTAACTTTATTTCAATGGCTATAATGAAGCGAAGTCCGATACTGCGTATGACTTAAAAAATAGTCATTTCTCGGAGATCATTTACCGTGGTCAATTTTTATGGCACTGCCATATAGCGATCGTAATGTCTGTCTGTCTGTCGGTCTGTCCGCATTTTGCTAGTTTGGGCACTTTCACATGACTTAGGACGATAAAACTTGGCACGCATATAAGGGACACAACCGGATTAACTTGGAAATAATCACTTCCCCAACCCGACCATCAATGGGGGAGTGGCAACATGATGAATCCGGAAATTAGTAACATTCATAACTTTGGAACGGATAATCGGGCGTGCATTAAACTTGACAGGTATCAAGAACATATGTCTTGGATGTTCATTGTCAAATTCTGATCGGATCCGGTAACTGGGGGGAGGAGGACACCTGAAATGCTTTTTTTAGTTTTCGTCAAACCCCTACCCCTTTCATCGCACTAGTATAGCTCTGCGCATGGATGAGTCATTCTTTCATCACACTGGTATAGCTCTGCTTGTGGTTTGCTAGAATTCGTTCGGAGAGAGCTAGATCAATCGAAGGTCGAAGGGGTTGGCAAAATACGTTGTTGAACCTTACAGTAGTGGTTGATATAGCGGATAATCGGGTGTGCATTAAACTTGACAGGTATCAAGAACGAATGTCTTGGATGCTCATTGTCAAAATCGGATTGGATCCTATAACTGGGGGGGGGGGCTGGAGGGGGACACCCGAAATCTCTTGACACGCTTTTTCTAGTTTTTGTCAAACCCCTACCCCTTTCTTCGCACTAGTATAGCTCTGCGCATGAATGAGTCATTCTTTCATCACACTAGTATAGCTCTGCTCGTGGCTGATTCGTTCTTTGCTTAAATTCGTTGGAGAGAGCTAGAGCAATCGAAGGTCGAAGGGGTTTGGAATAATATGACAAGTGTCAGCGGCTTCTCTGGCCAAGCAAAGCTATCAGGGTATATGCATTTCTGAAACGCTAGATGGCCTCTATGCGATCTTACGCGCAGTTCTGACACGCCAGAACTCTTCCCTATTCGTTACAACGCAATTACTGTACTACGTTTTATTACGACGAAATACTGGTGTGGTGTACGTCTATTGTGTTATTTGTGTTTGACGGCAAAGCCTTTGTTCGAACAAGCAAGCAGTTAAAGCAAGTAGCTTAGTAATCAACCATTGTAGAGAGATTGTGAATAATTGTGATATTGTCAAGCTGAAATGCAGTGGAGTTGTAAATTCGACAAGATTGGCTTAGAAATCGCCACTTTCCAAATCCGACCATTCCTTAAAGTACCAATCATGATCGCAAATTAAAAAACTGCTTTCAAGCAAAATATGCATTTTCATGATCCCCATGAGCCCATCACCATTTTTGCCTCAAGGGTTTTGCTTACAAATGAGGTTCTAGCTCCCTTAAAGTGCGCATCTTCACCGCAAGTTGAAAAAGTACTTTTTATCAAACCATACATCTCAACCCATGATTATTCGTGCCACAAGGGTTCTACTTTTGACCAAACTGTATAAATCAATGATCCCTAAGAACCTGCTATCGTTTTCGCCTCAAGGGTTTTGCTTATAGATGCGTTTCTAGCGCCTTTAAAACGGGAAATTACGCAGCAACAATTCAAAGAAGAAATGTACTTTATATAAATGTCAAACTATATTGGAGTCCTTTGAACCGCCCAACGAGGAAGAGTAGTTCTAGAAATGCCTTTTACAGTACTTTTTTACTTACTAGAGTATAATAAAGTAATATTCGACTCTGTACAAAACTCCCAAACAAAAAACATTTTGCTTATTCTTGCAAGTGCCATATAAGCTTTCAGCTCTTGTTTAGTATTTCATTCATAGAGGTACCCAAATCCGAAAGTGTTCGTTGGATGAAAATTGACTGTTGAGGAGCAACAAAGTAACGCATTTTCACCAGGTCGTCGAAAGTGAACACGTGACTGGTATCTAGAGTGTTATATCTCAGCTCTGTTCGTATTTGCAGACAGATGGCACCATCACCTCATTACGCCAACTCCCCTGGTGGCAGCCAGGGTATTGCACCGTCCCCGGGCTCTGCAACGGGTATGCAGAGGCTTCAACCAGGAACGCAACAGCAAGGACGACCTGGCACCAATATGGGAGCTCCATCACCAGGCATCGGGTCGGTGAATACCCCTCAGGTATGCACTTGTGTCAGCCGAGGTTGAAGACAGGAGTCGCGTAGCGTTTAAAGTTCTAACGAGTTGCACCTTTGCAGAACAAAGCAGCTTTTTTATGGCACTTGCTGTCCGGCCAAGTGCCATATACCGATCACTTTTCCGTCGGTCGGTCGGTCAGTCTGGTGTTTGCGAGTTTGGGTACTTCCAGATGTGCTAGGACGATAAAACTTGGCAGGCGTATTAGGGACCCGACCAAACTAACTTGGAAATAGTCACATGCTCGATCCGACCATCATGGGGGGAGGGAGAATCCGGAATTTAGTGACATGCATAACTTTCGAACGGGCAATTGGATCTTAAGGAAACTTGATATTTGGAAAGACGTCGTGTCTCAGATATCCCATTTCAAATCCATACCGAATCCGAAGAATGGGGGGGGGGGGACCGGAAATCATGTGACAGGCTTAGAGTGGAAAGATCGGGATGAAACTTGGTGGGAGGAACAAGCACAAGCCCTAGGTACATCATTGACAGAACCGTACCGGATTCGTGCACTGTGGGAGGAGTTGGATGGGGGTTCCGGAATTCAGGTGATACTTAAGTTACTTCCAGGTGGGCTAGGACAATGAAACTTGGCAGGCAAGTCAGGGGTCCGACCAGATTAACTTAGAAATAGTCAACTTCCCGATCCGACCACCGTGGGGGAAGTGGAGGGAGGGGGAATCAGGAATCTTGAGGAATGTATAACATTGGTAAGGGGATCGGGTCTTAACGAAACTTAATATTTGGAAATACCTCGTGTCTCAGATGACCCATTTAAAGTTCGGACCGGATCCGATGAATGTGGGGGGGAGGGGGCCGAAAATCTTGTGACACGCTTCGAGTGGTGCCATTGGGATGAAACTTGGTTGGAAGGTCAAGCACAGGAACAGATATGTCAGTGATAGAACGGATTGGATTCGGGCATTGTGGGGGGCGTTAGAGGCGGGGAGACCGAAATTCCGACTATCGCGAAAGTTATTTCCAGATATGCTAGGACGATGAAACTTGGCTTGAACATTAGAGACTTGACATGATTGGCTTAGAAATAGTCAGTTCTCCGAACCAACCGTCGTGAGGGAGTGGAGGGAGGGGGGGGGTCTGGAATCTTGAGGTATGTATAACTTTTGAACGAGTTGTCGGATCTTAACGAAACTTGATATTTAAAGACCTCGTGTCTCGGATTTCCCGTTTTAAGTCCTGACCGGATCCGATGAATGTGGGGGGGGGGGTGAGGAAATCTTTTGACACGCTTAGAGTGGAGTGATTGGGATGAAACTTGGTGGGAAGAACAAAGACAAGAACTAGATACATCAGTGACAAAACCGGACCGGGTTCGGTCACTGTGAGGGGAGTCGGTGGGGGGCCAAAATTTTGGTGATTGCGAATTAAGGTTCTTCCAGATTGTTAGGGCGATGGAACTTGGCTTGAACATTAGAAACTTGACAAGATTGGCTTAGAAATTGTCAGTTCTCAGACCCCCCCCCCCCATCCCTTAAAGTATCAATCCTAACCTTTAAGTATTAATCATAACCACAAAGTACAAAAAATACTTTTGAGCAAAGTATACATCTTAACTCATTTTAGCTCGAGGGTGTTGCTTAAAGACTAATTTTTAGCACCCTTAAAGTACGTTTCTTAACAAAAAAGTAAAAAAATTACTTTAACCAAACGATGTATATTCACCATCCCGTGATCAGTTTTGATTACAACTGAATTTGCTGGTTTTGATCAAAATATATATTTTCATGATTCCAATGAGCTTATCATTCGTGCTCCAGGAGTACAGGTGAATCTTTAGCGCCCTTAAAGTGCGCATCATTACGGCCATATGCACAAAACAAAATAGTTTTTACGAACAATAGTTTCTCGTGATTTCCAAGGACCCATGACCATTCTTATCTCAAGGGTTTTGCTTACAGATGATCACAACAAACCCACGAATTGACGAATTCCTACATTAATCCTCTGACCCAGCCTGCAAGTGCCATATGAGCTTCCTGCTCTTGTTTTGTCAATAGAACGAAACTGCTTGTTTGGTACTGTTCTCGTTACAGTTTTTTGGCAACTTTAGCGGTAATATCCCACTCAATTTACTTTGTTGTTCGGGATCTTGATGTATGAGAGTTATTATTCATAGTTAATATAATTATGAACCTGAAATTCTCTAGTGTTAATATTTGCCATTTGATCAAAATAACAATAGTTATCTTTTTGTTAGCTTGCCATGCAAAGGTGCAAGGTTAGCTTGCCATGCAAACAGAACTCTCATTAAACGGTCATTCCTAAATTAACTGACCGCTGAAATACCCTTTCAAAAAAAAATTGGAACAAAGATAGTGTGTTGTCCCCAGATGAGCCGACTATTCACGTCTTCCCTCCCGTCGTCCGTGCGTCGGTCCGAGAGGAACGCTGGCAATCAGTTATCTCCATGTCCTGCCAATTCTTCAGCCTAATTTTTACACAGTTTCATTCCAACATTTATTTCTGGTCATCTTGTAAGTATAAGTTAATTTATTGTCGTTTTTGTGTATTTCGTAAATATTTTATTCCTCCTCTAACTTTCGCTAAATTCTTGCTGAATTTGGTTGATTGATTGATCTGTTCTGTCGTCAAGCTTGATTGATTCTATCGATGGGGTATCGAAATTATTCCAGGATGTTTTGCGCAGTTAAGTGAGTTACCGATTGTTCCTCACTACTATCAAGAACAAATAATCAGATAGAACCTCTGTCTTCGGTACCATTCAGCGACTGTGAATACCCCGATAAAGTGAGCGGACCTAGAGGTATTTACCGTAGCTTTTTACCCGTCTATTCTACTTCCGTCTTCGCTGTTGCTCATCGCAGAGAAAGAAAATGGTGGAGGCGTACTGTACGAGCTGACCCGCTCTTGAGCGCGTCCAAAGAACCAATCAGCTTTGTCTCCTACTTTTCCTCAAGGTGATTGCATAGCGATATGCTTAATTGTAGAGGTGATAAAACGTGATGTGGCGCGAAGCTAACCTCCGATCGTCCGCACCGGAAATGACATGTGAAAATACCCGACTCCGCATAGTCATAATACAGAGATAGAGAGACGGAGGTTCTATCTGATTATTTGTTCTTGCTACTAGTTGGGCTCATTTTGTATTTGAAGATAAGAGAGATAAGATTTAATTACACAAATAATCAAAAAGGCTGTCGCGAAAACAATGAATTGCCTACAAAAGATGATGAAGTTACATAAATTGTTGGATTGGAGCGGTAATCTCTTTCGTTTCTATTCTTAGAATATCCACCTACAGAGCGGGAACATGGGTGGACAGATGGACGCTCAGATGGTAGAGGAGCAAATGTACATCGAAAAGGTTCGAGAGTTGGGACGAAAGTACATCGAGCCGCTTCGGCGCATGATCGAGAAAATAGGAAACGAAGGTTCGTACTAGTAGACACTTTCAGCTCTGGAATCGAAAAATTCGAAAAGCTCGTACGGGAAATCTACACCTCGAGTCTAGAGCCTCGTTTTTGTTGCATTCCGAGGAAGACAGCAGCGCTTCTCAAGAATCACGAACTTGCTCACCGACCAAGTCCGTGCTTCCCTGCAAGGTGCTGCAGTGCTGCCGCTTCAACCAAGAAGAAAGCGAATTCAAAAACACATATTGTGCAAAAGCAAAGAAGTGCTGCAGCAGCGATGCGGCAGCGCTATTGCAACAAAAACGAGGCTTAGGTCAAAACGGTCTCGGTACATTTGAAACAGAAACTAGAGGTGCATTCTCGCCGCTCCCCGAGGACTCCTCGGGGAATCAAAGGGAACGGCGAGAATAGAGGGAGACACTCCACGCGGATTTCGCGGACAGAAACAGCGAGAACACGGGGAATTCTTCCAGCATGGATTTTATTCGAAAAATTGATATGCAGTCGACGAAATTAGTCTGGAGCCACTTTAGTTTTGGTTTTGTTTATTCTGGTTATTTATAATTAATTTTACATTGCACCAACACCAGCAAAAATTGATTCCCCTCCGAATTTGAAAAGGAGTCGTTTTTGATGATGGTGATGATAATCAGAGCATTCCCCGTCCGTGGGGACTCGCGAGAATACGGGAGTGAGTCCCCGGGACAAACAAAAACGCGGGGACTCCTCAAATGGAGTCCGCGGGGAACGACGAGAGTACGCCTTAGGCCGTTTCCTCTCTCGCCTTCGCTGCCAACCAGCGCTATGCGATCTCGTCCTCAAATTGGGGCCAAAACTACCTCGTACATTTGAAACTACAACCTCGTTTTCGCTCTCGCTGTCCCTCGATTCGAGGTGCAAAATAACATTCGACGTGAAGATTTTCAGTACGGGAGACTCGATTATAACATACCAAAGGTTTCGATGGGATCCCAAAATTTTAATATTTGCTCCCGAAAATTCGGTCCTGTGTAGATATTCGGTCTTCAACAGACTTTTTAAACATTTTTACTGTTAAATTTACAAACAGGTTAAGGCCAATGGTAATAATCGGAGAAGACCAAATTTGTACTTGACTGAGCAAACCGGATACGCCAGCTGAATTTCAACAAGTTCAGATATATTAAGATATCCGTTTTGCGCTGCCAAATATTCAGATACGGATTCAGCATATTGTTTACCGTATACGCCTACGTCGTATCTCCTTCCTTCCTTACTTCTGCCCAACTTCCCCTGTCAGTCGGATTCCGGACAAACTACTTGTCTTGTCTGGCAAAAAACTAAAGCTCAAAAACGAATTCAGCATTTCTCCTTACCCCTACATCCAACCTCTAATATACATCCAACCTCTAATCAACTTCAGATTAAACATTTACTCTTAACAAATGTTCCGGTTTCAGCCGGAATCCGAGCGATCTATACGTCCGGTGAGAAAATGTCGCAAATCGAACCTCTTATCAAATAATAAATAAAACTTTTACTTTTAAGGAACTCTTCGGTTCGGGCCGGATTCCGGCCGAACTAATTGTCCGACGAGAAAATAAATTTCATTTTTGGATTCACCACGTCTGGTGATATTAAAACTTTTACTTTTCACTAATTTTCCGGGTTTTGCCGGATTCCGGGTGAACTATTTGCCCGGCGGGAAAATAAATTTCGTATTCGAATTCAGCATGTCTCTTTACCCCTAAATCAACTATCTTAATAGTTTTCAAAAAATATTTTTTTGCCCCTTAATTTGAAATGCCTCCCCCACCCTCAAACATAGCCCACCAGAGCCCATAACCCGCGTGTAGCCCACAGAGCCCATCTTCGAACTTGACCTGTACTTTGATCCAAACGATCCTCCCACCAAGTTTTATCAAAATATCTCAATCCCTTCGAGAATCATCGTGCGGACAGACGGACAACTTTTGCGATGTCATAGGTATCCCTCCACTTACGTTTTGGGATCCCAAAAAGAGTGTTTCGGGTGTAAAATTGCTGTTTCGTTTCTAATTTCATACTTCTTCCACTCGTGAAACCTCTTTAAAGGAGACCTGAGAAATGAAACCATGCATTTACAGACATGGCCACGGAGAGTGTTCTTCTCCTGAGCGTGGCATTTTCAAAATAGGGATGTTCGTTTCTGGAGGTTTGCGCATGCATACTTCAAGACAAAAAGCGCAATACATTCAAATCTTGTACAGCGTTCGCCGGATCGTATTGGAATTTCTTCTAGATGTACGTTTGGGCTTATTGGTTAAAAAATATTCCAGGAAAAGGGTTGATTGGAGACATCTGTTCATTTCTGAAATTGTTCGGTACTGAAATAAGGACAGAAGCAAAATGGAGCAAAAATCATAGCTTGGAAACACTATTTCGTATTTGGATTAGGTTTTCTGCAGGCAATGTTAACGGAAGTCATACAGATAGGGATGATACTTGGTACTCTTCATTCAGGTGTCCTTTAACGTCGCCTACTCTTTCCATGAACAGTTTTTTCACCTAAATCATTCTTCTACAAATATACTCGACCTAAAATGTTAATCTCCATTCCGTTTTAACTCCAGTTTTCAGCCTATTCTTTACACTTGAGTTGACAGATCTAAATTTTACATCCTGAAGGTTACGGTAGGACCTGCGCCGCAAAGCTAATCTTTTGCCGTTTAAAAGATTGTGACAATGATTTGTTGGCGTTTGCTGCCCTACCCATTTTCTATGCGCTACCAGTATGGAAGGGTATCCTCCTGGATATCGTGTGCATGGTGTAGATTTCTTTTGTATTTTTGTTCAGTGTTTGTTTTAGTGTACGTTTGTTTGTTCTTGTTATGGCTTTATGGTCTGAATTAAAGCAGTAGCCTAATAAAATAATAATATAAAATGGAAAAACGCGCGTCCCAACTAGGAAAGTTTCACCTAGCTTATATGTAATTTTCTGTGTAGACACGGAAAAGTTGAGCAAGATGAGGAACCTTTTGAACCTCCTGGAAAACCCACAGAAGCGAGTGCCCATGGACACGTTGATCAAATGCGAGTCTGTTCTCGAGAAGATGGACTTCAAAAAGGTATGGCAAATTATTATTATTATTATTATTTTATTTGAACAATCCTGCAAAACTGAACAGCAGTGTATAAAAAAGAACAACAACATGTCAATCAAACTCACACACACTGGATAATTGATAGACAGATGTTTAATGAAGCCCTTGGGCCATGAACAAAAACAAAACAAAAACAGTACATCCTTTACATTCAGTATACGGTCGAGCTTTTAATCAACTTAGTAAACAACTTCCCTCAATCTTGAACTGACCTCGCATACTTTTAATTGTCTTACTTAAATGGTCCAGAAATGCACCAGTCCTGCATATACTTCTAGGGTTTGTACTATTAAGTAGTCCTTTACTGACATAACTATACCATTCAAAAACTTCCCGCGCGGGAGAGACAACTCCTGGCACTCGTAAGAAGATGGTCCAGATTAAAGGTATGTCAGTTCCCTTTTTTATTCAGTTCAGTTAAAGGGCATATCTACCGCCCTGACGGTTTGCAACATCAGGATCTGAATGGTCATTTGAAGACCTCTCTGAGTCTTTCACTGTTCTCCTTGGAACAGTTTACACCTTGTCTCCTCTGAGTCCGACTTCAAGTGCGGCAACTTTATCCGGATACCGAATGAATTGGGTTGATGAGGAATTGAATTGAATGTCATTCAGAGAAAGTGGAATGCAAGAGGTCAATAGCGGAAGCTACTTAAAGAATTGCACTTCTTTGCTTTTACGCAATATGCGTTTTTGGATTCACTTTGTTCTAGGTTGAAGCGGCAGCGCTGCATCATCTTGCAGGGAAGCACGGACTTTGTCGGTGAACAAGGCCGTGATTCTCAAGAAGCGCTGCCATCTTCCTCGGAAAGCGTTGCAGTGCAAAAACGAATGTAGAAAGAATCAGTCCGGAATCGGCCGAGCAGTGGACCTGCAGCATGCAACAAAAATGAGGCTCAGATCTTTTCTTTTCAAATGTTGGGGGTCTTTTTCAGACAGACGGTGGCAGTAGCGCAGCATGCAACAAAAACGAGGCTCAGATCTTTTCTTTTCAAATGTTGAGGGTCTTTTTCAGACAGACGGTGGCAGTAGCGCTCCTGGCTCAGCGCAGCCGCCTAGTGTCTCCTTTGCTGTACCGATTCCTGTGAAGGAGCCTTCACAGTTTCAGCAACTTATCGAAGCTGTGGCCGCTAACGTAAGTACTTGGCACGTATTCCTCTTCTAGCTTTAAAGAACCCCTCTTGCTTATTCTGCCTTTTATAATATATTAGCTCCCAGATGCAATTATAAGCTTCTAAACTCACCACTTTTCTACGTTGTTTCGTTTCGTAACTACGAGTTTTAGCGCTTTTTCGGCCTTGCGGAGTTTCCCGTCACCAAACGAAAAGTTTGCCGGAATCTCCATTGTCCTCTGACAACTCTTTAACGCATAAGGAAGCGATGATCTTCTTTTATGTGCGTAGTTTTTCCACTTTTTAACCAAGGCACGTTCAGCTTTCAAAGATTTTGCGCCTAGCCGCCGCGACGGAGTGCAGGGAGGCTGGATATAGTCGACAAGCGCCAAAAAGAGAATCACTAGTTTCAGGCGGAAAGTAATGGTATGGAATCCTTTTTTTTTCATGAACATTTCGTAGGGAAAAGATCATTTCTAGTAAGAGTTGTGCTTTAAGTAAATTTTAGTGTGTGTAGTATGTTTCGTACACTGTTGTTTGTTCTTCCTCTTTGTGGGTTAAAAATAAATAATAATAATATTTCACGGTGACTTCGCCCCTTGAAGAAACTATGCGAGAAGTTTAAGGGGTTGTCTATTGGTCCGTACTTCTGCCGAGTGTGTGGTTCTGTGGGAGCGTGAGTAAAACGTATTTTTGTCTAGCAATTGCGTTAGTTTGCTAAACTGTCTTGACAAACCCCTCGGCAGGTATATGCTAGAGCGTCTACCTACTCCTTGACCACGCGGAATTCAGCTAGATGTCGTAGGTTCTGCTTAGGAGCATTATTTTTCTTTTAGTTAACTACGTATAACTTAGTATGGACCCTTGACAGGAGGAGATGTTCTTTAAGAGATTGATTTTCGTAGATCAAATCCCCATTGATCAATCACACTCTGAAGCGGACTTTCGGCCCAGCTGTAACAACCCTGGCGGAACCGGCTGATTTGGATTTCGATTATTTCGCGCCAAAACGCCGAAGATACGAGGAGGAAGAAGAAGAAAGTGAACCTGAACCAGGAGAAATTGCGAGAGACACCTTAGAAAAGGAAATCGGAACCGTTGACAGGAAGTTCGTGGTAAGTCTTATCAAGTCACCGAACTAACTGTATCCGGACGTATTACATACTTCCTTCACTTACTCCGCTTTTTAAATATGTCGGTTACAAATAAGTTGATTTGACTGACTACAATAGGTTGATTATATACTATTTTATTTGACCACGTGTCTAGGTCTAGGTCAGAGCTAAATAACTCTCCTTCCCATGCATCAAAAATGGGCTTCTGTCGCAGCGCCACCCAGCTCGCTTTGTCCGCTGCGTGCAGTGACGGATGTAGAAATCCTAGCCAGTGCTCGTTGACGATTGGTCAGAGCAAAATAACTTTGCTCTGTGATTGGTTGATTTTCGTTAGGGATGTTCGTATCCGCTAGTGGAGCTAGTGATGCTGCGATTTAACTGTGTGTCACTTTTTCAAAGTTCACGCGTTACTCTCTAGAGTTATTTTGCTCTGGTCTAGGTCTACAGTATACAGGAGCCGTTTAGACATAATGGTAGACACCAGTCCGCTTGTACTTTTGAAATTTCTTCACCGGGGCTTTACTGCAATATAGCTGTTTGTAGAGGTAACGAATTGCCGTGTTCCGCGTAAATCCTACCCTCGGCTCGTTTGCATCTGGCAGGGTATAGGGAATCTATTTGGCTCGCACGGTCGTATTACAGAGATAGGGAGACGCAGCTTCTTGCTTATTTGTTCTGGCTTTTATTGAATTTTTCTATTTACAGGTTGAAATTATGAAAGAGGGACAAGCATCACCGAAGGGTCTCAGTGTCGTATGCAAAATATTGGATAAGCACATTCCATCTGTACCAGATATGGAAGTATTTATACCCGATACCTACCCTTTCTCGTCGCCCGTCTTTCAACTACCGGTGTCCGAAAAGGGTAAGATTTGTTGTTTATAGTCATCACAAGGACCTTCAACTGTCCATAGGGCTACACTAATTGCTAACTCTTCGTGTTGATGAAGAATCGCAGTGTGCCTGGTGAAGAGCAGGAAACATCACCACCCGATGAACAATTTATCTCAGACTAGTAGTACGAAGTTGTAGGAAAAAGTAGCAGTGCTAACTGATGCTACTACATGCTTCTGTGTCAAGGCTACCGTGTTACTGCATTCTACTACATGCTACTATTAGCAAGACTGAATGCTCCTAGAACAAGACAGGATGCTACTGGATACTACTACTTAAGACTGGCACAGTTTGAGGCACATTAAATGATAGTACTTTTTATGGCACTTGAGCGTACTCAAGTGCCATATAGCGATCGTAATTTCTGTCGGTCTGTCTGTCTGTCGTTCTGTCATTCTGTCGGTTTGTCCCTGTTTTGCTAGTTTGGGCACTTCTGTATAAGTTAGGACGATGAAACTTGGCAGGCATATCAGGGACCCGACCAGATTAACGTACACATAATCACTTCCCCGATCCGACTTTCTCCGGATCGGGGAGTCTGGAAACTAGGAACAAGGGTAGCAAAAGGGGAGCAAAAAGTCTATATGTGGTATCGATCCAACGACCTCTTTCATGGAAGCCCCACACGCTAGCGTGAAGCGCCATTCGAGCTTGTATTGAGATACGGATATAGGGACACTTACAGTTTAAGGATTGAGATGCGTCAAGAACAGGTGCTTCGGAGTAGAGGGATGGGAAATCTGGAAACTTGACATATGTCAAGAACAAGGGCTTCGGATGCTAAGTTTCAAGTCCGGACCAGATCCGATAACTGGGGGGCTGGAGGGGGGCACCTTAAATCTCGTAAAACGCTTCCACATAAGCTAGGACGATGAAATGCATAACTTTGGAACGGGTGATCAGACGTGCATGAAACTTGTCAAGTGTCAAGAACAGGTGTCTCAGATGATCAGTTTCAAGTCTGGAACGGATCGGATAACTTGGGGGGGGAGGAGGGTGCCTGAATCTCGTGAAACGCTTAGAGTCGAGGGATCGGGATGGGACTTGGAGGGAAGAACAAGCATAAGCCGTAGATACATTATTGACAAAAGAGGACCGGGTCGTATCACAGTGGGGTTAGTTCGAGGGGGTGTTCCACAATTCCGATGATCACGAGTTAGGGTACTTCCAGATGTGCCATGACCGTGAAATTTAGCAGGCATGTTAGGACTCTATCAGATGGGCTTAAAAATAGTCCCTACCCCGGACCGATCATCGTTTGGAGAAAGATACAGTTGTCAATGAGTGGTACATCCATTGCAGAGTTACTAGATCAAGCCCATTTTTTGATGAAATGAATATCGGGAGAGAGCTCCATGAGCTTTCAGATCTTGTTACTATTACATATCACTAGATGCAACTTTATCGTAGAACCATCATACATACAGGTTACAAATTTTTCTTCGGGCTCAACTATCCGCGACAAACGCTGTTGACTGGTTGACATAGGATTTAAATCATCGTTCGGGTGACGTTTCTCGTTCTTCCCGAGGTTCACTGGCATGTTTTGGACTCGGTCAAATAGAGCATTGCTAGGCGATCTTTCTTATCCCTAAATTTTCTCTGTTCCTGCAAGATGGCGCGCAAAAGTTTGATTGCTACTCTAGCTGTCTCTAGCCCTCTTAAAGAGTGGGTCGTTTCGAAAAAGTATTTTCGACTTGACGCTACATTTTGATGATCTCCAAAGGATCATTATCATTTGAAGAAAATCATTTATTACGCGCAGCCTAGTATTTAGATATTTGCAAAGTAGCCTATGTACGAAAAAAAAGGTATATAAACGCTTAACAAGAAATGTAGAACGGCATTAACACAGTTGTATACAACAACAACTAAAGATGTATAAACGCAAACCAAGAAATACACAATGAAAAATTAAAAGAACAATAAATTTATACAATTTGTGCTTCGAGAATTTTGCTTACTAATGAATTACTAGCTCCTTTAATGTGCGTAACGAAACTGCAACTGACACATTTTAATGATCTCAAAGGGCCCATTGTCATTCTTGCTACAAGACACCATCCTACTTAGCTGATACTCAGCTACGATCTATCTTTGCAAGTGTCGTATGAAATTATAGCTTTTTTATGGCACTTGCCTTCCGGCCAAGTGCCATATACCGATCACTTTTCCGTCGGTCGGTCGGTTAGTCCGGTGTTTGCGAGTTAGGGTACTTTCAGATATGCTAGGACGATGAAACTTGGCAGGCATATTAGGGACCCGTATATAAATAGTCACTTGCCCGATCCGACCATCGTGGGGGGAGGGAGGGGAGCCGGAATTTAGTGGCATGCATAACTTTCGAACGGGTTATCGGATCTTAATGAAAGTTTATATTTGGAGAGACGTCATGTCTCAGATGTTCCATTTCAAGTCCGGACCGAATCCGATGAATGTGGGGGGGGGGGGGCGCAGGGGGGGGGACCGGAAATCATAGGACAAGCTTAAAGTGGAGGGATCGGGATGGAACTTGGTGAGAGGAACAAGCACAAACCCTAGGTACATCATTGGCAGACGCGGACGAGATTCGTGCACTGTGGTGGGAGTTTGAGGGGGGGGGGGGAATTCCGGTGATACGGAGTTAAGTTACTTTTAGGTGGGCTGGGACAATGAAACTTGGCAAGCGTACCAGGGACCCGACCAAACTAACTTGGAAATAGTCACTTCCCCGATCCGACCACCGTGGGGGGAGTGGAGGGAAGGGGAATCCGGAATCTATAGGTACGTATAACTTTGGAACGGGTGATCAGATCTTAATGAAACTTGATATTTGAAAAGACCTCGTGTCTCGGATGTCCCGTGTGAAGTCCGAACCGGATCCGATTATTGTGGGGGGAGCCGTAAATCTTGTGACACGCGAGTGGAGCGATTGGGATGAAACTTGGTGGGAAGAACAAGCACAAGCCCTAGATTCATCAGTGACAGAACTGAATCGGGCTTGAGCACTGTGGGGGGAGGAAGGGGGGTCCGGAATTCCGGTGATCACCAGTTGAAGTACTTTCAGATGTGCTAGGACCATGAAACTTGAACATTTGAGACTTGACATGATTAGAATATTTTTGCCTCATGGGCTTTGCTTACAACTGAATTTCTTAAAGTACAAATGATACTTTTGATTAAAATATACATTTCATTCTTCGGATGAGCTCATCATCATTTTTGCTTCAAGAGTCTTGATTACAGATGAATTTCTAGCGCCCCTAAAGTGCGCATCATCACAGCCAAATGTATTACCAAACGATACGTTCTCGTGATTTCCAAGGACCCATTATCTCAAGGGGTTTGCTTAAAAATAATCACAACAAACCCACGAACTGAAGAATTCCTACTTTCATCCTCTGACCCAGCCTTGCAAGTGCTATGAGCTTGCAGCTCTTGTTTTATTTGTTTCTCCCTGTATCCAGTAAGCGGGTTAAAAGTAATTTGTTATATAATTATTGCAATATTTAAGAGAGATGTCTTTGAGGACGCCACTGAATATTTCTTAAAGGACCTGTCTTACCTATAATACTAACGCAACCTACTTCCATAATCACTCCATATATTTCTAAACCCGGAGACCCCAATTTCTTGCGGTAAATTCTAACCTTCTAACAGAACCACGCTCATTTCCTCACTTGCCGTGCTTTGCTACTTCCGATGTTTCCTAAAAAAAAAAAAAAAACCGTTATTTAAGTTTTTTTCCCCATGTTCTACAGTCAACGGGTCTCAGGAAAGGCGTAAAACAGCCACAACCGTTGGTTATTTGTTCCCAGCCTAGTTTTAAAGTATTCAAATATTTTAAAATACTTTAAGTTGAAGAGTAAATAGTGTGAGGGCTCCTTAAAGTATCATACATTGTCTATATTTCTAGAATCAAACCCCTTCCACAGACGAGTCCTTCAGAATATGGAAGCCCGGATCTCTCGGATGCAGTATACCTTTTCTTTATCCCAATTCTTGGATATCTGGGAATCCTCGATCCGGCAAGCGTGCAACCCAAAACACCCTGGCGGTGACCAAATTCTGCTAGCGCTGAACAAAATGGCAGGACTTTGAAATAGTGATTAAACGTGCTTGCTTAAATCTTACCACTGGGAAATCCCCGACGAAGAGGATACTGAAAACGTGCAGAACTTGAGATATCTGTGCCCCAGGTTCCCATGGAAAAGAACAGATATAAGCAGTATATTGAATGTTACCAGGTCCGTCGTTGCTTTGAAGTGATTCATAGCTTGTACGCGTTCACAGCGCTTTCAGTGGAAAGAAGAACAGGGACACGTGACATAGAGTGCGTTCCGCGTAAGTTGTTACGAGTAGCGATGAAGGAACCAGCCTTTTATTGGGATAGTTACCCCCGTCTCTGGAACGTGAAGAAAAACAGCTCCGACTTTGACGTTACCATTCTGACAGTAACTTCGGCTGAAGGGTAGTTATTATCACTTCCTCATCATCATAAGT
Source organism: Branchinecta lynchi (assembly GCA_023053575.1). NCBI lineage: Eukaryota > Metazoa > Arthropoda > Branchiopoda > Anostraca > Branchinectidae > Branchinecta > Branchinecta lynchi. Next base: position 7,599,181 of record JAKZAP010000017.1, read on the forward strand.
AAACTGTAACGGAAATGATAAGAGGGAGGAGCTTATTTTCTTATTGCGCCGGGCAGTTGTTACAGAAAATAACAGAATCATAACGTTCGTAACTGATAATAGCTGGGTGGAACGCTCGCAGATTCGAAGTGATTTTAAGGTGTGCAGAGAATATCTGTTTCTTCAGCTGGATTATCAACACGTTCATTGCAATTGGAAGAATTTAATCTTGTCTATACGGTATTGATAATAGGACCGAAAAATCCTGGCAGGAATTCCAGTCTAACCGCCCGACCCTGGTCATCTGTATGACGATTAAGTGTGTGATCCTGCAGATTGTACGCGTAACCTAAATAAAGACTTTTATACTGCTGATTCTCTATTGTCGTACGAACTTTTTTAGAGCGTGTTCCACCCTTCTAACAATAATAACTATTAGATATTATTTTCGTTCCAACCTCGTAAAACGTTACTATAGTAATGCTGACCGTCCCAACCTTCCCGAAATAATAACCATGCTCGGGAGCGTAGTAAGCGTGGTAACTACGCATCTATGTAACGTGATTGGTCGGATTCTCCCATGGCATGATATTCGTCTGGAAAATAGAAAAATCTTCCAGCCTTGAAAAAGCCAGAATTCGTGACCTCATACGTAGTAACTACGGTGAGTAGGGTGAAACACGCTCATAGTATTGGAATGTGAAACGTGCGGTATTCCCCGTTTTTTTTCTGGCGGAACGTGGCCGCCAAAACCTGATTTGTTCTGGCATCTAAGAAACTGGTTCCTTTTTATCAAGTATTAACTAGAACTCTCGCTTTATCACCTTCATAATTAAACGCCTCAGCTCTTATCCTTCATTTTCGTATTTACTTGTAGGGATCGGTCGCAGAATTCTAGCTCGCTTTCTTGAAGAAGCGAACCTCTATGACAAATCGCAGAGTTCTGACCAGTGACAACACACGAACGTACCGTTTTTTGTCAGGTACATCGTAATAAGGTAATCATACATAATAAGGCTATAGTCAAGAGTATAAGTGGCCAGCCAAATAAAGCACTAAACAGTATAAACATTGTGCGTGATACATTTGTCGATTACGACCTCACGCTGCACAACTAAAAAAGTTTAATGTTTCCAAAAGGTTGAATTTTTCAGTCGGCTACTGAAATTGCTAATTGTAAAGTCGGTAGTCTCAACGAAATACATAGGTTAGCTCCACCCTTAAAGCGTCAGATTTCAGATCGAGAGACTCTTTATCCTCTCGGTTTCAACAGCTCTTTTCTTCTACATACATATTGCGAAGTTTTAGCGCTAGGGTGAAACAGCAATTCCGCACACTTTTGAAGAAATTTCTGTTTTGAAAAAGTCCTGTTCAGTAGTTATTGCAGTTAGCTGCAATATTTTTATTTCATGACGTAGTTGGCTTTCTCAGTTTCCACCTTCGACATCCAAACATGAAAAACTTTCTTTCATAACTGTCGAGTGTCCGGAATTACCCCACCATGTCGGAGTAGATCCGGACGGCGTGATGAAAATGGTAAAGACGTTTAGTAAAACATCTGAAATTCGTACGCCCAGTAGACAACATTGAAACCATTGCACTGTAGCAGTTTGGTTGCATTACGTCACTCCGCCATCAAGAACATTGACTTAGCGCAATTTTTTTTACTACAGTAAAATGTGTAATGCAACGATGGAGATAGAATTGTTAGCAAATCTGGTCTGCAATTTAGTTGAATCATCGAGGACATTGCCATGCACCAAAATCTTATTCCTTAGATCCCATTAATCAATGAAAATCTGATTTGTAACCCTTTTGCGTGAGCATAAACTTTTATCGAGAATCAGTCGGATATATGAAATGACTAGTCTAGCCTTCAAAACGCTTGCATCGGGGCTTTACCGTTGGCGGGTGTCCACAGGTCACCTACAAAATGATGTCCTCGACCAAAGGTTACAACCAGGTTGCGCGGAATAAAATCAACAATTCCAATACTGACTCGTCCACTGCTGGAATCTCGGCTTGAATGAACTTCTTATCCCGTTTAGTCTCGTTTCACCAACAGTCTACGACCCAAAAAAAGAAAATCGAGCGTCTTCACGAAAAATGTCGGGTGCTTTCGCAGCGACTCGATTTTTCACCGACTGGCGGACAACACCGGAGGGGAGGGGCGTATCCCAATTCCCCCATATATGACGCCCCGCGTCTATGTTACTCGCATTCACGAATCTACTTATCGGACCCACTGTCTATTTGCAATGTATGCCGACGCGCACGTGTCCCATTACCTTTAGAGAGTCAGATACTCCTTTTTGGGATCCCAAAACGTAATTGGAGGGATACCTGTGACATCGCAAGATTTGTCCGTCTGTCTGCAGGATAACTCTCGAAGAGGTTGAGATATTTTGATGAAACTTGGTGGGAGGATCCTTTGGGTCAAAGTACAGGTCAAGTTCGAAGATGGGCTCTTTAGCCCTATATTTGAGGGCTGGGGGAGGAGTTTCAAATTAAGGGACACAAAAAAAATATTTTTTTAAAGCTATCGAGATAGTCGATTATGAGGTAAGACGACATGCTGAGCAGGATGGTGAAAACCATTTTCTTGTCGGACAAGTGGTTCGTCCGGAATCCGGCAAAAACCGGAAAGTTTGTTTAAAGTAAAAGTTTCATTTGAAGTTCAATTTTCAATTTCAATTTCAATTTATTTTAAAATCCTTCACGGGCAAGCCGAACATTGGATTTTTCGTCATAAACATAATAACATCAACATCTTTGTCAAAATTTTGTCATAAATAATAAACTTACATACAATTCGAATCACTGTAAGTGATCATTTACAATTACACTTATATTAGAACTGAAATTCAAATCACTATAACATAAACAAGAGTTACAACGAATTATGCATTTCGACGAATGACGTCACATTAAACGTATGTAAGAACTAGGGTTCAAACAATTATAAAATACGCACGAATTACGATGAATTATACAAGAATCACGACGAGTTATACATTTCGACGAATGACGGTACGAAGCTTTTTCTGTATCGGTCATGAGATGCAGAAACCGGATATAGCTTAGGAATCGGCTGCGAAACCATTCGCGCAGGTCTAGGCCTAACGGGTTAAAACTCAGGCGGGAAAATGTCTCGCAGACGAGGATTCTCAAGCGTCTTAACTCCAAATTTAAGGCACATTTTTTCCCGACGTTGGGCCAAAGATTCCAGCTTGAAACTCCGAAGAAGCTCAATGTATGGCACCTTTGGCGATTTGGAAGTAACAAGGAGGGCTCGGAATTGCAATCTCTCCAACGAATTCGACTGATCCCGTGTCAAACCGAAGTGCCATACCTGACAACGATATTCTAAAGTGGGGCGGATAAAAGACAAGAAAATTTTCAAAAGGGGCTCGGTAGGGACGCCGTAACGGGATAATAATTTTAGGGAAGTTGATTAAATGTTTGATTTAAGGGTAAGAAGACATGCTGAGCATGATGGTGAAAATCATTTTGTCGCCGGACAAGTAGTTCGTCTGGAATCCGGCAAAAACCGGAAAGTTTGTTAAAAGTATAAGTATTATTTGAAGTTGATTAAATGTTTGATTTAGGTGTAAGACGACATGCTGAACACGTTTCTCTCGCCGGACAACTAGTTCGCCTGGAACCCGGCCAAAACCGGAAAATATGTTAAAAGCAAAAGTTTTATCTGAAGTTGATTAGATGATAGGTTTAGGGGTAAGAAGAGACGCTGAGTCTGTTTATGACAATCATTTTTACCCGGACATATAATTAGTCTGGAATCCGGTTCTACCTGCATTTTTTTTAAGTCAAAGTTTTATTTAAAGTTGATTAGATGTTCTTTATAGGGATAAGGAGATACGCTGCATTCGTTTCTGGATTTTTTTTTTTTTGCTGGACTAGTAGTTCGCTCGGAATTCGGGCGAAACCGCAAACTTGGCAGAAGTAAAGCAGGAAGTTTCGGTCAGTATCGTCAAAATAGATATGGCTTATATAGGTATAGGTAGATAGATAAAATATCTGAACTCGGTTTTCTCTGATGATTAGCCTAGCGAATACTGGATCTGGCGAAGACAAGACCCAATTGTCTGGATCAATTCTTAGATTTTTGGGATCCCATCGACACCTTTGGTCTTGTTTCACGATCCTCGGAGTTTTCTTCAGAAGTTTTTGTCCTTGATGAACGACTGTAGGAGAAGGGGGGGGGGCGGTCCGTCATAGGGGCAGGTCCGGACATCGGTTCTGCAAACCTCGCTATTGAAATTTAAATTACGGGACATTATTTTTCAGAGCTGTTACGCTTATACCCTTCTTCTGTAAAAAAAATACTCGCAGTTACACTGATGCTATCATAGCGAAACGACGCTAGTGTCACCGTTTTTGCGCGAAATGAAGTTCTACCTTTTTAGTGCTTGAGCGATCTCGCCGGCTATGGTGCACGTTAGAACATGGTTCCTGCCCCTTTTTGGGATCCCAAAACGCAAGTGGAGGGATACCTATGACATCGCAAAAGTTATCCGTCTGTCCGCACGATAACTCTCGAAGGGATTGAGATATTTCGATGAAACTTAGTGGGAGGATCCTTTGGGTCAAAGTACAGGTCAGGTTTGAAGATGGGCTCTGTAGCCCTTTATTTGAGGGTGGGGGAGGGGTATCAAATTAAGGGAAACAAATATTTTTTGAAAGCTATTGAGATAGTTGATTTAGGGGTAAGGAGACAGTCTGAATTCCAAATTTATATATTTTCTCGCCGTACAAGTAGTTCACCCCGAATCCGGTGTAAACCGGAAAATCTGTGAAAAGGAAAAGTTTCATATGAAGTTTCAGGGACAAGGAGACGTGCTGAGTCCGAATCTGAAAAACCGGAGAATTTTTTAAAAGTAAAAGTTCTATTTAAATTTGATAAGATGTTCGATTTGTGGGTAAGACGATATGCTGAATTCGCATATGACAATCATTTTCTCACCGGATGTATAGATCGCTCGGAATCCGACTGAAACCGGAAAAGTTGTTAAAATTAAAAGTTTAATTTGAAGTTGATTAGAGGTTGGATGTAGGAGTAAGGATACATGCTGAATTTGTTTTTGAGCTTTAATATTTGCCAGACAAGTAGTTTTTCTGGAATCCTGCCGAAACCGGAAGTTGGGCAGAAGTAAGGAAGGAAGGAGATACTACGTAGGCTATAGGGTAAACCATATGCTGAATCCATATTTGAATATTTGACAGCGCAAAACGGATATCTGAGTTTATCTGAACTTGTTGAAATTCAGCTGGCGTATCCGGCTTGCCCTGTCAAGTACGGACTTTGTCTTCTCTGATTATTACCATTAGCCTGTTAAAAGTAAAACTGCTTAAGAATTATGTTTTAGACCGAATATCTACAAGACCGAATTGTCGGGAGCAAATATTACAATTTTTTGGATCCCATCGAAACCTTTGGTCTCGTTTCACCCGTAAAAGCTCGAGAGCTAAAAGAAGGCAGGCCCAAAGATGAATCCTAAGGAAAAGTTTGGACGAGGCATGCCTCGGGCTGCAGGCATGCCTTCGTTTATTATGCCCTACCTCCTTTTAGTAGCCGTGCTTCCTGCACCTTGCCGTGGCATGCCTCTTTTTAGTCGATTCGGCCTATCTCGTGTTTTGGAATCGTTTTCGTTGCTTGGCGTTTCCTTTTCTGCATCCCCGGTATAGCTCTGTGATGTTTGGTTTATGACTTCTTAGATTGTTGTAGTTGTGTAGTTTCTTCTTCTTCATTGCTCTACTATAAACTAAATGAATGCACAGCCTACTACAAGAAGGCGTGTTGACACCATCGGGGCGTGCCCTCTATGCCTTTTGTTCAGGACAGGGGCAAGGATGTTCTAGCAGATTAAAACTACCATAAACCCACGATGTGTGTTGGCCGTGAAACTTCATCGAAGAGGTTCCACAGTAAAAAAAAATCCTGGAGACTTTTTCATCTTCGCTACTCCATCATCGCCTACGTTTTAAGGCAGCTCAGTATCTTTTCATAAGATCGGTCCAACTGCTACCCTAGCACGATTTTCTCTTGATAACGCAGACTCCACGGAAATAACCCTCTCACGCGATTTACGGAAAGAACCCTTGAGTGCGACTGGGAATCCATAATTAGCCTAGAACGTCCTCCCCCACCCCTCCCCCCCCCAAAAAAAAACCATATCGACAGCTGTATCTAAGTCTCCAAAGAATTCATAGACTGGTAGTGCATAATGGGAAGGAACAGTGGGTGGAACACCCATATCCCATTAGGCAGGAGTCTCAGCCTATAGAGAATGCCTATGCTCGTTCCGTTTTGACTGTTGTAGGCTATGGATATGAACGTGGAGGGTAAATTGACTAGTCCCAGCCTATAGAGAATGTCTATGGTCGTTCCTTGTTGACTGATGTTGGGACATGAACGTGGGTGGTAAATTCACTGGTTACAGCCTATAGAGAATGTCTATGGTCGTTCCTTGTCGACTGGTGTTGGAACATGAGCACCCTTTGATTGGAGGGTAGTTCCAATGGAAAATGCCAATAGGCGCTCCGTAATTCCCAGAGAGGCTCAGAATCTGTATCACTGTACTCTGATGGAGAACCTATAGAGAGTGCCTATTCGTGCTTCACTGACTGTGAGCGAGTCCGACGAGATGGACAGAAATTGCGATCGCTATATGGCACTTGGCCGAAGGGCACCACGAAAGTTCAGCTCATCTGGACGCTCACCAAGAAATCTAAATGGGAGCCTGGCAGGGCACCCGGAAAAGTCAGTAAGGCTAATTATTAAGGCGTCGGATGTTCTGGGTTCTCGAGCGTCTGGAATTGCATTATCAGTCGCATTTTTCGTGAGGCAGGCTATTTCTAGTCGTTCAGATACGAAGAGGTTTTTTAATCATATTTTGTCAGAATGAGAAGTATGATTGTTAGATCTAAACTTCCATGACGGACAGATGACAAATCTTTAATTTTGCCCTGCAGTACATAGCTTTAACCTAAGTTTTACCACGATCTGTTGTCTACTAGTATCTCTCGATTCAAGATCCGGCTGATTTTGCATGTGGATTATCTTTCCGATAATTTGTTAGTTCCATGTAAAGATCCTTTTTTTTAGTAGTAAACTATTTAATGATAAGAATTTTTCTCCAGTCCGAGGTTAAAAAATAAATCGGCTTCGTGAGCAACGAGAGAAGATTAAATGACGGGTCTGATTATTGTGACACGTCGTTTGATTTTTATTTTGTGTTTGAACTCGTAACTTCAGAACAAGTCAACTCCATTTAAAAAAAAATTCTGGATGATCAGTACTTTTTTTGGAAAGGCTCGAAAAAGCATAATATCCAACTTCCAGCTAAATGTCTCACATTTTTTCTGGAATCGTCGCGAACAAAGGCATGTTTGAAGGTTTTGTTTGCCCCGTAATTTGAATCCCCACCCCTAAATGTAAGGCTACAGAGCCCATCTACGAACTTGATCTCACTCTTGACCCAAAGAATCCTCGCACCAAGTTTCATCAAAATATCTCATTCCCTTCGAGAGTTATCGTGCTGACAGACAGATGGACGGACCCCCTCCACTTACGTTTTGGGATCCCAGAAAGACAACTCACCCCGGTGTCTCTGGACTCGGAGGAGACATAGACACCCAGCGGAAAGAAGAAGCTGGGCCAGAAACTGAGCAGAAACAAGCTGAAACAAAACCCAGAACAAGTCCAAATGAGGATCTCGATGGAACAGTTAAAAAGGCAAGAGTTACCGAGAAGGTTTCTAGTTGAAAAAAAAGACCAAAGGTTTCGATGGGATCCCAAAAATTTAATATTTACAGACAATCGGGTCTTGTAGCGGTCCAATGGTAATCATCGGAGAAGACGAAGTTCAAATATGGATTCAGCATGTGAGTTTACCTCTATAGCAAGCGTCATGTCTACTTTGACGAAAGTTCCTGCCTTACTTCTGCCAAATTTCCGGTTTCAGCCGGATTCCGGGCGAACTACTTGTCTTGCAAAAAATTGATGTTCAAATAGATTCAGTGTATCTCCTTACCATCCATATCTCCATAATCAACTTCACATAAAACTTCAACTTTTGAAAAATTTTCTGATTTCAGCAGGATTCGAGGTTTGCCCAGGTTGCCTTCTTACCCGTAAATCGAACAGAAATTCATATAAAACTTGTACTTTTAACAGATTTTCCGGTTATGGCCGTATTCCGGGCGATCTACTTGTCCGGTGACAAAATAATTTTCATATTCGAATTCAGCATAGTTCACTATCCTGAAATTGAACCTCTAATCAACTTCAGATTAATCTTTTATTTTTTTTTACTTTTTAACTTTACGGTTTTGGCCGGATTCCGGCCGATCTACTTGTCCGACGAGAAAATCATTTTCATATCCTTATTCAGCATGTCTCCTTACCCCTAAATCGAATATCTAATCAACTTCAGATAAAACTTTTACTTTTAACAAACTTTCCGGTTTTAGCCGGATTCCGGCTGAACTACTTGTCCGGCGAGAAAATGGTTTTCATATTCGTGTTGAGCATGTCGTCTACCCTGTAATCAACTATCTCATTAGCTTTTAAAAAATATTTTTTTTTCGCCCCTTAATTTGAAACCCCTCCCCCTTCCTAAATATGCAGCTATCGGGCCCATCTACGAACTCGACCTTTCCCTTGACTCAATGAGTCCTCACACCAAGTTTCATCAAAACATCTCATTCCCTTCGAGAGTTATCGCGCTGACAGACGGACGGACAACTTTTGCGATGTCATAGGTATCCCTCCACTTACGTTTTGGGATCCCAAAAAAATTATTGATTTAATGTGTGTCCAAGAAATAGGTGTTACAAAACAGTCGTGTTCAGAAAGAAGAGGTTACAGTATTAAAGCAGGCTGGCTGGAGCCAGACACAGGTTTTATTATAAATGAAGGTACGGGACTAGATTTAAGTTCCCTCTCCTTCCAGGAAGACGGACAAATTAGTAAGCTCCCGTGGAAATGTTCATTGATAGTAAATGCAGCTTACGTCTGCCCTCAGGAACAAATGGAACGTGTCCGAAAGCTTTTTGGTGCTGTAAATGCTGCATTTTCTTTCTTTGTTTTGTCCGAAAGCTGTTTCCTTTTTTTCTTCTCTGACACTTCTAGAATACCCAAATTTAAGTCAGGAAGAAGAAGAAAAAAAAAGAATTAGCTGTAATAAAGCTGACAAAATGGATCAACTACTGATATCCAACCTTCTGGAATCGGAATCCTTTCTTCGTTGGCAATGATCGCCAGTTCTCTTAGAATCTGGAATGTTTGCCGAATTGTCCGTTGTCTTTTTGAATTTGTTATGTTTGCCTCCGAAAACACTGAGAGAATCGCCGTACTCCCCAGTTTCTTCTTGAAAATTTAGCATTCTTGCTGAGTTTTTTTATGAATTTTCTGCTGAATTAATGCTGCTTTAATTGAGCGGAAATGCAAGTCCGAAAGCGAAATGCTGCATAAAATGCTGAATTAATTCAGCATTTTCGTTCGTTTCGGAGCTTTCGAACACGTTCATAATATCAGACAGCGAAGGGAGGTATTCCAATATAAGATAACAAGTTGCCTAAATGAGCGAGAGATTGTTCATGAAGTTCGACTGGAATCGGAGGGAAGCCTATCCAATCCCTCGACTACAAGTGTTTCACGATCTTTCCGGTGCCCGCCTCCAGCCCCACAAGTATCGGATCCGATCCCGACTTGACTTGGAACATTTGAGACGATATTTCTTTCCATTTGCCAAGTTTCATTCAAGTCTGATCATCCCTTCAAAGGTTTGCATGCCACTAGATTCCGGATTCCCCATCCCTCCACTCCCCCACAATGCCCGAATCAGGTCCGGTTATGTTAATGACGTCTAAGACTTATGACCGTTCTTCGGACCACGTTTCATCACGATCCCTCCACTCTATAAGCGTTTCCCAATATTTCCTGTCCCTCCCTCAATCAAAAATAGAAAAAACGAGATTTTCGGGTTTTTTTCTTGATCAGCTAGTTAGCCCTCCAAGATGATGTGCGAGGGATACATACAATTTCGGATATTTCGGTTGCACTTCCGGCAGCATTTTTCTATTTTACGAAATGAATGGTCAGCTTGGCTTCAAACCTTATACTCCCTCCATCTCCCCCGAAAGTCACCGGAACTAGTCCGGACTTGAAGTGGGACGTCTGAGATACGAGCTCTATCTAAACATCAAGTGTCAGTAAGATCCGATCATCCGTTAGAAAGTTAAAAATACCTGAATTTTCCGGATTCCCCTCCCTCCACCCCCACCCCCACCCCCAGATGGTCGGATCGGGAAATTCTCAAGCCAATGTATTGGGGTCCTGACACGCTTGCCAAGTTTCATCGTCCCAGCACATCACGAAGTACCGAACTCGCGGGATCACTAGAAATTCTGATCCCCCCAACTTCCCCACAGTGACTAGATCCGGCCCGGTTTTCCCATTTACGTATCTAGGACTTGTGCTTGTTTCTCCCACCAAGTTCCATTCCGGAACCCTCCACTCTAAGCGTTTCCCAAGATTTTCGGTTACCCTTCCAACTCCCACGAAGTCGTCGGATCCGGTCCGGATTTAAAATGCGGCATCTGAGACACGAGGTCTTTCTATATATCAAGTTTCATTAAGATCCGATCCGTTCGTAAGTTAAAAATACCTGATTTTTTCGGATTTTCCCTCCCTCCGCCCCACCCCACCCCAGATGATCGGATCGGAGAAAGACTATTCTTAAGTCTATCTGATCGGGTCCTTGACATGCCTGCCAACTTTTGTTGTCCTAGCACATCAAAAAGTACCGACCTCGCGGGATCACTAGAAATTCGGATCCCCCCCCCCCCCCCCCCCCAACTCCCCACAGTGAGCGGGTCCTGTCTGGTTTTGTCAATCACGTATCTAGGACTTGTGCTTGTTGTTTCCAACAAGGTTCATCCAATCCCTCAACTCCAAGCGTTTCCCAAGGTTTCCGGCTCCCCCCAAAGTCGGAGCCGGTCCGGCATTGAACAGGTTTCTCTGGGGCACGAGGTCTTACCAGATAACAAGTTTCATTAAGAGTCGATCGCTCGTTCAAAAGTTATAAATTCCGGATACCCCCTCCCTCCACTCCCCACACGACGTTCGGATCGGGAAATTGACTATTTCCAACTAAATCATTTGGGTTCCCTGAAGCCAAGTTGCATCGTCCTAGCTTATGTGGAAGTGCCCGAACCAGCAAAATCCGGACCGACCGACGGACGGCCAGAAACTGTGATAGCTATATGGCTCTTGGCTGAAGGGCAACTGCCATAAAAATGTTTCATAAGTCTATTGAAGACCGAATATCTACAAGACCGAACAGTCTGGAAGGAAATATTAAAATTTGGGACCCCACCGAAACTTTTGGTCTTAACGTCGTCCAACAGAACCGAGAAATTTGGCAGAAGTAAAGCAGCTGGAAGTTTTGATTAATTTCGTCGAAGTAGAGATGACGTATAGGGGTAAACAAAAACGCTGAATCCGTATCTAAACTTGGTTTTCTCAGATGATAGCCATTGGCCTCAATCTATTTCTAAATTTTAAAGTAAAAATTTCCAAGGAGTGTCGCAGAGACCGGATATTTACAAGATCCAATTGTCTGGAACAAATATGAAATTTTTAGGATGCCATCGACACCTTTGGTCTTGTTAATTTCGATCCCAGCGGTTTTCTAATTGCTGGGGCAATAATTTCGGTGATGAATTCGTCATGTTTAATGGTTGGAGGCAAGGTGGCCTGCTTTCCACAATTTTGTAAGCAGTGTACGTGGGCGGTCTAAGTGAGATGCTTCAAAAAGCAACGGTTGGATGCATAATTGGTAAACTTTCCTTCAATAATTTTTTATTTGATGATGATCTAGTGCTTTGTCCGCTTGGAGCGCTGAATATTAAACGAGTAGCCTAAAACGCTGGAATCTCTCGATTATATGGATAAGTTTTATATTCTCATAGGGAATAACAGGCAGGCGACAATGCTTATGTGATCTGAAACAAAGATTAAAGCGAAGGTCTGTTACACCTTTAGCCTTTTGTCGGTACGGTGTTAGCCTTTTGACCCGGAATCTGTCGCGTGCTACCAAAAGGCCTAAACGACTTATGCCGGGACCAAATCAGTTGGCAAGTTTGCAATGTGCAAGGCGAGTTCGGCAACTCCCATTGTAGACAAGTCTGCAGATGACTAAGACGTGCCGGGCCATTCCCACGTGACAAGCACGCTCAAGACAATGCTGCAAAAGGTAAGTCTTCCAAAATACGTCGTTACCGACGGCGAAGCTATTCTTGTAAAGAAGATTTAGACTGGCGGTGCTTTTGTGGTACGACAAAGACCCCAAATGAACCGAGAAGGGACGGAAGCAGCAGGAGGTTCAAATATGTCTGTTGATTGACTAGCATTGCCAAATTTGCATATCGAGAATTTTGTCTAGCGAAAACGTCACAAAGTCGGCCGATGAGCTTGATTTCACGAGTCTGATTTTATTTGTTTCATAGGTTCACATGATTTATTCTTATTGTATATTAATGTTGTCTGACGAGCATCCTTTATTTGGCGGGTCTACGACAGTACAGATTATTCTATTCTAGTTTGTTGAAAACATGCCAAATGATTAGTACCCGACAGGAAGCAGCCGATAACTTGGGCCGTCAACCCACCGAACTATTTATTCTCTTACCAGAGGGATACTGACTTATTTATTCTCTTATTCTCTTACCAGAGGGATACTGATATCAGTAAAGGCAACTTAGTGGAAGACAGCTCTGTTGCTAAGCGGGAGCCGGACTGTCAAGTAGGCAGAAGCGACATGTCATTTCTATCAATTTATTTCTCACTAAGTTTTTACAGCAACTCTAAGCTTTGCAGAACGGCTTCTAGGATTACTTTTCACCTCACTATCACTAGGTAAGATTATGTCCTTAGTCAACAATGACCAGTTCTTTTCGTAGAATTCTCCCAGCTCTTCCATTGTGTGGACTTTCATCGCATTTTTCACTTTCTGACTGATCCCCTGGTTAAGGGGTTCGTCCATATCTATCCCCAAAAGATGGCGTTTGACGATACGGTCTTCCAGACTCTGGAAAGTTATGGTGACAATCCGCCCACCGGATTTTAGAAAATAGTGAGCCAACTGCAATCCGAAGTCCAATTCATTTAGCTCGTCGTTGACGAAAATACGCAACGCTTGAAAGCTTTTTGTAGCACTGTGGGATTTTCGACCGAGCATATCGGACCGAGCATCTAGCCCAATAGAGTTTGCCACAAGCACAGCAAACTCTTTGGTTGTTCGGAGCTTTTGTAAAAGATAGCGTGACTCGACAACGCTCCTTGCGATTTTCTTCGCATACCTTTCTTCACCATACACTTTCAAAATTTTTGCCAAGTCTGACTCGTCAATATTGGTCAGCACGTCTGCAGCAGTGGGCTGATTGGGGAGCCGGTCGCCATCCATGCGCATGTCAAGGGGTCCGTCTTTGCTCACCATGAACCCACGGTCTGGGTTGTCGAACTGCATCGAAGAGGTTCCACAGTCAAACAAAACACAGTCTACAGAACTAGGAATTACTTGAGCCTCAGCTAGCTTCTCTGGCAGCTCACTATATTTTCCTAAGATCGGTACGACCCTTCCGGGATACTCCTCTGCTAGCAGCAAAGCTTTCTCGTGCGCGTACGGGTCACGGTCCACGGCAATAACTCTTGTGTGTTCCTGAGAATCCAAGATTAGTCTAGAATGCCCCCCTCCTCCGAAAGTCATGTCCATAACTGTATCTGATCCTTTGAGGTTCAAAGAAGTTAAAACCTCGTTGGTTAGCACTGGAACGTGGGTGTAAACTGTACTGAAAGCTCTTTTGAAAAGACCAACACATCGGGACAATCTCGAAGTGGTAATCATATTATTCTTTGTTTAGCGCTTGTATAGATTCGTTACTGAGGACTTCCCGGCAAACCTCTGCATCAAGACCAGTGGAAGAGGACTGGGTTACTCTGGGGAATTTGTTGAGGTTATGGTTACTTGCTATTTTTTCCAAACTATCTAGTTCCTTTGCCCAGAACTTTTCATCAATAGCAGTCGCTTCTCCTTGCTTGAAAGTTGTTGCAAACTTGTTTCTCAGCACTTCACCAAAATCCCTGAAAAATATCAAGTAATAACTTTCGCAAAATACACCCTTTTCTTCTTCAACTTTGCCTATCTGCAATCTATCACTGACAAGTATTGTGCGTTCTGCTGTAAAATATGGCTTAATCAGCCCTTCAGGGGCTATTAACATTATCAAAACCACTAAACACAGTAGCACTCGCCTTTGTATAAACTGACAAATCGCTTTAATGAATCATTCAACAACTAGAAGCTCATATGGCACTTGCAAAGTTGGGTCAGAGTATGACTTTGGGAATGATGATCATTTAAAGGGGACAAGGAATTTATTTGTAAGCAAAGCTCTTGAGACAAAAATTATCATTGGCCCTATGAGATCATGAAAATGTGTTGTTTGATCATAACATATGCATTTAAAATTTACGTTCAGCTTCTTTGTTCTTTAATTTTGTCTTTTATTGGGGTATGCTGCTTTTGGGCTAATTTCAGCTACTCTAGACCATTCGGTGCTATCCAAACAATCTTCAGATCATTCATGGTTTAAATTCAAATTAAACTGGAACAGGGAGATCTAAACCTTAATTGGCATTAAATCATTTCTTAACAGGGCACTCAAAAGTTTGGATAAGGCAAAGATCATCTGTAGATAGCAGCTATTTACTGTTTAACAACAGAAAACAGTGTAGTGGCAGAATGAGGAAATTTGAACTTCCAAATCCAATCCCTCCAGCTTTCTGGGAATGGATTTGATTTCTACTGTCAGTCCAGCTACATCCAATAACTTTATTCTACAGTCCTATAGCCACTATTTATAGCTACAACTTAAGTTAGGTATGCTATTAAATAAAAAACTTTAAATTCAGAGCAAATGGAATATAATTCTTCTGAACTTTGGCTTGGTTTGACTCAGTCTACCACACCTTATGCTGACACCCTATGCATAGGACAGAATAGAACACCCTATGCTGAATGCTAGATACCTATTGCCATCTCAACCCTGACCTACCCCAACCCAATAAAAAATGAATTCTGATTGGTTGATTTGTAAGCTTCACTCAAATCATCAATGTTTTATTGAGTTAGAGAATCCAGCATTTGAAATGGTGTATCCAGCATAAGGCGTAGGCAGGGTATAGCGTTTGCCAAATGCTACATATACCCAGCGTTAGGAATAGGGTATACAAAAATCAGGGATTTGTGGTTGTAAATTCAATATTACCCTCTAACTTTCCTATGAGACTGTACTGCCATGACACATGTGTAAATAACAGGCCAAGAACCTTAATTTTGGCAGTAGAGAATTTCAAGAAATCATTACATTATCGCAGCGGATATGTGAGTATAAGTATAAGAAAATTTTGTGGATATTATTATTTTAAGTAAGTCAAATTCTTTCAAATCGTTTATTGATAAACCAACTTTGTAGCTTCTTCGTCAAAGATGCTAAATTATGCTGGTCATACAGTAATAAAATAAATAAATTACACTAATTATTCGCTTTGTTAAACGTCTCTGTAAAAAAGGGCACACACGAGTTCATGAACCTTGAGGCTCAGCCTCTGACAGGCGTAAGTAATTGAGTCCTGAATACAATGGTTAAAATGGTCAAAAACTGTCAAATAGCCTAGCCTGGGCCTATTCATTGGTTTATTGAAATATTTCTGAAAGCAGTTTTGATAGCCAGAAACAGAAAGATAGATAGAAAATAGTTTGCACAGTCTTTTCTTTCAGCATTATGTACAAGAATTGTCAAATACAACTTCTGCAGATGTCCCGTTTTGTCGATACCCTGTTTAAGTTGATCAGGTCATGACTTGTGTCTATTCACAACAAAAATCTCATACCTTGTCCCCGCTTTTGTGGTGTCAATAGGCCAGATCTCAAGAAGTCGAACGAATCTACGGTAAGCCGAAGTCATCTAAATTACGTTTGACGATTAGAGCACGCCCGCGTGATAAGCTTTTCAAACTTTTTGCGTAAAATTTGATTCCGACAAGTCCGACTGTCAGAAATCCCTTTTCAGCTAGATCAGTGGATTTGCTAGGATAAACCACTATATGATCCTGTAATTAATGTAAATTTAATTTTCAAAAATATTTGGCGTAGCAGCAATAACCAGGCAATAACTGTATTCTCATGCTTTCCCTCATTATCTGCTTATTATTTCTGGAAATTATCTTTTTCAATAATGATGGAAATTAGCAAGCACTTTGAACTTCGAATGTGAGCTACGGCAAGCTATGATGTTCCATTTGTTTACAAACTTTACAGTGACGTTCTAGCTCGAACCAGTGGGCTGTGGTTATTATATTCGTCTAGCTTCGCAATGAAGAAGTTTATTGGTAAGATAAAGATCTGTTATAGACTGTTGAGGTTATTTCAGCTCCTCCCTCTATTTTTACATACTTTGCATTTAGTTATGTTTCTTACTTTATATTCTAGCGGCACTTGTTGCACTGCAAGCTGTCTAAAGTAAGTAAGTAATTCATTTGTAACCCGCCATTTTGAAAAAAGCAGAGTAAATGAAAGAAAATAAATAAAACACTTAAACACACAGAAGAATGGTTAGGCCATGTTATCCATAACTTTTGAAAGCGATGAGGAAACATCCAAAAGGGTAACTGTTGCATCTTGAATTTAGAATTTCTCCGACAATGTACAGTAGAGGTATGCTTATGTGAACGTCTGGTAACAGTGAATGATCGTCGCAGAAGAAACTGAAACCCAAACCAGGCATTTTTTCCTAAAAACACTAGTAATAATCACTAACGCTTTTGTCGCTTTTTGAATATTTTGCTAATTCATCTGTGAAAGTGACTCAGATGACACCTGGTTTGCTTTTTATAATTTTAAAAGTTTGCCGCGATGAACGCACCTTCAATGGAGAAGATGGCAGTCCGAACCGTCAGATGCCTTCAAAAGAGGAAGGACCTTTTTAATAAATTCAAAATCAAAGAAAGTTAATTGAATTTCTGCTTCAAGTTTGTGCCAGGATAACCCTGAATAGTTGGCTGTTTGCTGATATCAAGTTTGTTCTTTTTTTTTCCATTTTACTCTTTATATGCAAGTAAGAAAGCCAAGGTACTGGAACAGTTAAAAAAGTGTTTACAGAAGCATACCTCTACTGTATGGTTGTGACATAAAGTGGAGCAGGTGCTTTGCATATTTAAAATAACCTGATCGCAGAACATGAGTGACACCAGAATAAAATAGGGTAGAAAGAGAACAGAAGGTGCTGTACAATTTTCTCAAAGCTTTACAATTATGGCACCCCAGTTGGGGACGATGCGCCCATAGGCGGTACAGATCTGGCTCAGAAATTGTGTGTTCAAATTGGCATCAAATTGGTGGTATTAGAATCAATCATAACACTAGAATAAGCTAATACATTAGAGTATGAAACCGGTTACCAACCACTGGATCAATCCGTGTACTTCTGACCATCGGGTAACAGAGCAGGGGTGATTTATAAAACTACAGAATGTTTGGGATACTGTTTGAAAGCTGTCTTTATGCTTCCTAATCCCACTGTAAGAGGACACACTGGATGCTTGTGCTCTCTTGCTTTGCCCCAGACCTTAAAATCAGAAGAAACTCAAGTTTACCAACACTCCTAACCAGCACTATAACCATCTTTACGACCTGTTGTCCAATGTGGTAACAAGATTAAAATCTACTTTAGTCAGCAACTAATTGATTACCAGTGCTGACCTTGGTAAGAAAAATAAAGTAATTACCATAGTCCTAATTACTTAGGATTGGTTATTATACCTTACAAAATTATGTCACAATTTTTATGGATAGACAAGTATTTGGGTTGACTAGGTGTTGAATTTAGACCCTCAACCAGAAGGAAAAGGAGGCTGATTTACTATTTGTTACTGGTTACTGGTTTTGTACTCTAGGGGTCAACATATGGATGAAACAAGATGGCACTTGCAAGGGTATTTAGCATAGGCCTATATATTGTCTAAGGTTAGTTTCATTGAGGTATGGAGTATATTCAGCTACCACCCTCCAGCTACCCAAAGTATGTGATAGTCCTGTTCACCAAGCTCTATCCTGATCTCTCCACCCTAGGTGCATCACAAGATTCCCTCTCCCCCTCAGACTCCCCCAAGGTGGTCGACTCTGATCCAGAACAGTAAATGAACATCTAGGGCATGTGTCCTTGAAAACTATCAGGTTGATTTCCTGGATCCCGACTCCAACTCCCCCTATGGTGGCCTAATCTACTAGGCTTATAAACAGAACATACAACTTGTGGTCTTTTCCATTCACAGGTTTCATCAAAAGCGGACTACCCATTTGAGAGTAGCCTAATGTACCTTACAAGATTTCTGCAACCCCCCCCCCTCCAGCTGCCCCCACAGTGCCTGGATCCTGCCTGGATCTGTAAGGGGTAGGCTGCAACTTGGACTCATGATTGTCCTTGTAGCAAAGTCCTCTCTCAATCCCTCAGTTCTAGTAGTGCCACAAGATTTAAGATTCTAGCACCCATCAATACCCCCTTCCCCCTATTTGTAAGATCAAGTCCGGGACTAAAACAGAACATCTGGGACACATGCCCTCTTCCAACTGTTATGTTTCATCGAGATCAGGCAACTCTTTCGAAAGTTCCCGCCACTCCTCCCTCGAGGGTTGGATTCGGAAACTGTCAGTTTGCAAGTTAACCTGATACTTCGTCCTAGTACAAAGATTTCCGGTATAACCCTCCGGATTCAGTCCGGACTGATACGGAACATGCAGGGCATGCACTGTTGCCAACTATCAAATCTCATCAAGATCGGATAATTCGTTCGAAAGTTGTGCGTTCCGTAGGATTCCGGATTCTCCTCCTTCGATCCCCGCACGGATTATCGGATACTGGAAAAGAAGGTTCCTTTGGGCATTGGGTCAGGTTGTCCGGTCGTGTGTCCCTGCTTATGTGGAAGTGACGGAACTAGTAAAATAGGGACAGGCGGACAGACGTTACGAATGCTGTGTGGCACTTGTATCTAAGGGTGCAGGTGCCATATAAATTTTGAACTTATGTCAGTAATGAGTTAGTAATTTATTTGTAACCTTCCATTTTTTAAGCGGAGTGGGTGAACTAAAATAAATAAAATACACAAAAAGACATTAAATTTTCAATCTTCAGCCTGGAAGCAGTGGATGACGTCGTGCGCTGTTGGGCCCAGTTGTCCATGGTTTTTGAAAGCGACAAAGGAAACATCCAAAACGGTGACACGTGCGTCTTTAATTATGAACTTCTCGGTCGGCTCGCTGGCCGCCAGCCTTGTATTATAAAAATATATTACATTTTCTTAATATATTGCATTTTGTTGTTCATAACAGACAACACAAGGATGCGCAGTTTTCAAGAGAAAACACTTGGGATGTAGTATGTTTTCATTTGGAAAACGCTGTGCATGAAATGTTATGCATAACAACAAGCGTTAACGAAGGAAAAAATGCCGAAAACGCATCTGCTGACTTTTCTGTTTGTCTTCATGAAATCGTAAAATTCAGTAGTGGGGGGTGGTTTTTTTTTTTTTTTTTTTTTTTTGCCGGAACCAAGTTGCACTATAGGCTATGACTCAAACTAGAAACTTGGGGCAAGCTAAACTGCCTAAGGGAGTCGGGGAGAAGAGGGGAAATGTCAAAATCGTTTTCAGTTTATTAGATGTTTTGTCACGTCTTTCTGCTGAAACTAAGTTCTATATATAGGCTACCTATTTCATTGTTTCAGATATTGGATCAAATCTGGTAGATCCCATGTACATGGGAGTCTATGGAGGCCACAGTAAACACACTGCAGACTTGGACCAAGTTTTGGCCCGGTCTTGGAGTTCTGGTCTCGAAAAGATCATCGTTACAGGAGGAAGTCTCACAGAAAGCAAAGAGGCTGTTAGCGTTGCCAAAAGGCATGGTAAGCATGAGTTAATAGTATTCCATCCTGTTGGCCTGTCAAGTTCACTCATGCTCTTTCCGAAAAGTACGGTAAGCATGATTGATCGAACCATTCCTTCTGGTTCGCCTGTACACTAAGGCCTTTTCTCTGTGTTTATAATCATTTGTCATGGCCCTAGCCGTCAAAACCGGACTGCCCATTCGAGAGTTATGTACCTTATAAGATTTCTGCGACCCCCCCCCCCCCCTCCAGCTGCTCACACAGTGCCTGGATCCAGCCTGGATCTGTAAGTGGTAGGCTACAACTAGGGCTCATGCTTGTCCTTGTAGCCAAGTCCTCTCCCGATCCCTCCGTTCTAGTGGTGCCACAAGATTCTGGTACCCCCCCCCCCCCATTTGTCGGATCCAGTGGCTTACCTTTCAGAGGGGGTCGCATATTTCTGCATTCTTGAGACTTAACAAGAGCCCAGGTACTGAAAAGTGAAGAAGAAAAACTAGCAGAGCAGCCATTTTGAGTAACTACTCTGCATTGTCAATTCTGTAGAACCACCATACGACAATTTCATTTGTACTTGGGCTGATATTAAAGCTGTGTGGACTTGTTTCATCGTATCTGCTAGGCTAGCTTGAGTGTACCTATCTTCAATTCAGTAAGTAAGTAAGTAAGTAAGTAATTTATTTATAACCCGCCGTTTTCAGAAAGCGGAGTAAATGAAGAAAGTAAATAAAACACATAAACATACACAAAAAGACACTTAATTTCAATTGTCGACCAGGAAGCAGTGTAGAAGGTCGTGCGCTGGTTGGGTTCTGTTGTCAATGATTTTTGATAGCGAAGAAGAAACATCCAAAAGGGTAACACTTGCATCTTGAATTTTGAACTTCTCCGTCAAAGTATGGTTATGGCATAATTTCGACAAGTGGAGCAGGTGCTTTGCATATTTAAAATAACATGATCTCATCAGTAGACCCAACGGCCCTATTGCGGGATTGAACCTAAAATTCCCATGCCTAGGACTGTGCATCACTTGATGCTTTTTGATTAGCTGCTCATTAAGTTTCTTGATCAGCACTATTTGGAAGCCACATTGATTCATTTGAATACAGAATCTATGCAATGGGAATTGAAAATTGTGTGTGAGTAATCAGAATATGGCCTTGGTTTAGTTAAAAAACTGAAGCATGGTTTAGAACTTGTTTAAATTGAAATAAAAACAGTTTTTTGCATCCTTTATGTGAGCCAGAAGCTCAAGGAGCAATGAAGAGGGAGTGGAAAAGAGGAGACTCGAAAATAACTGATTCATATTTGCTTAAGAGCATCAGTGGAGCTCATGACCGTATCGTCTCCGGAAAGTTGCGATTAAACTGAAAGATTCTTGCTTACTCCTACAATGTCCGTTTCCATTTTCTTTCGGTTTTCCAAATATTCGCTACCCCCCCCCCCCCCCCCGGACAAGGAACAGCCATCTCATTGAAAGTTCCGTATCGTTGATCCGTCTGCGGCTGTCCTCACATCCGTCTGCAAAATGAAGCAAAACTGTAACCACCCATGGAGCTCCATGATATTTCAGTTTAATGAATTTTATTTACTTTGATTTGTTGTTGTTGTGTTGTTTCTTTGTTTTTTATTTGTTTTTATGGCACTTGCAGTTTTTGTCCGTCCGTCGGTCTGTCAGTCGGTCGGTACAGGTTTTGCTAGTTCGGGCACTTCCACATAAGCTAGGACGATGAAACTTGGCAGGCGTATCAGGGACCCCAAATGATTAAGTTGGAAATAGTCATTTCCCCGATCCGAGCATCGTTGGGTGAGTGGAGGGAGGGGGAATCCGGAATCTTGAGGTATTTATAACTTTTGAACGGGTGATCGGAGAGCAATGAAATTTGATATTTGGAGAGATCGCGTGCCTCAGACGACCCACTTAAAATCCGGACCGGATCCGGTGACTTTGGGGGGAGCTGGAGGGGGGGGGAATCTTGGGAAACGCTTAGAGTGGAGGGATCGGGCGTTGACATTACCGGACCGGATTCGGGCAGTGTCGGGGAAGTTTGGGGGGGGGAGCAGAATTCAGCGAACTTGTTAGTTCGGTACTAGGACGATGAGATTTGGTTGGCATAGGGGGAGTGGAGGGATGGGGAATCCGGAAATTAGTAACATGCATAACTTTGGAAGGGGTAATCGGAGGTGCTTGAAACTTGACAAGTATCAAGAACAAGTGCCTCAGATGTTCCTTTTCAAATCCGGACCGGGTACGATAACTGGGGGGTGGGGGGGTGGGGGCTGGAAGGAGGCCCCGGAAATCTTCTGAAAGGCTCAGATTCAAGGGATCGGGATGGAACTTGGTGGAAAGAACAAGCTTAAACCCTAGATATATTACTGACAAAACAGGACTGTATGGTGTCACAGTGGGGGAGTTGGAGGGGGTTTACCGGAATTCCGGTGATCTCGAGTTAGAGTACGTCCAGATGTGCTAGGACCATGAAACTTGGCAGGCATCTTAGGGATTCTATCATATTGAATTGAAAATAGTCCCTTGCCCGATCCGATCATCATGAGGGAGTAGAGGGGTGTGGAATCTGGAATGTAGCGACATTAACAACTTTGGAACGGATGATCGGACGTGCATGAAACTTGGTAAGTATTAGAAACAAGTGTCTCGGATGTTCAGTTTCAAGTCTGGACAGGATGTAATCACTGGAGGGGGGGGGGGAGCTGGAGGGGGAATCGGAAATCTCGTGAATAGCTTAGAGTTAAGGGCTCGAAGTTGGACTTGGTTGGAAGAACAAGCGTAAACCCTAGATACATTCCTGACAAAACAGGACCGGATCGTGTCACGGTGGGGGAAGTTGGGGGGGGGGGGTCCCGGAATTACTGTGATCTCGAGCTAGGGTGCTTCCAGATGTGCTAGGACCATGAAACTTGGTAGGCATGTAATCTTCGATTAAAGACTTATTCTAAATATCAGTCAGTTATGTCTATTAGTTATACAATGAAAGAAATCGTAACTATATCTCTTGCGGTATTTTGTCAACAAGTAATATTTTCCCATACACTGCGTAAACATCCGTCTAGACCAGGGGTGGTGAAGGTATTCTTAAAACTATATAGCTGTAAACACAGATAGGCCAACGTTGCCTCAAACTAACAATACCAACAGCTTTCTTAGGCGTCGTGTTGAGAATCCTTCGGCAGACTTGTCTTGGCTTTCAAAAAGGTCAGTTCTCTTGTAAGAATGTAGTTTATAGGTAAAGTAATTATCTTTTACGAAGTGCTTGTACACAGTAAAGATAAGCAGTAACTTTTAAATCAGTTAAATTCATTTAAATTATTATTTCTAGTTCGTTTTCCTGTCTCTCAGAATAAGGTGATAGTGTTCTTCGGCAACCTTTTGTGATTTTCGATGTATTTTGGGGAGTGTTTGTTATTGTTAGATATGGGGGTTCCTTTAGGAACATCAAGAATCATCAAATAGGGTCGTCCCTTTTAGAGGGATAGGCTTCTCAACTCCCTCCGTGCATGCGTGTCTCGGCGTTCTGGGGGTTACCGGTGCCTACGTGCTCTGATGTCCGAAAGGCATCAGGTCATCTGGGCATTCCGTGGCTCTGTCGGACGTAGGGACATCCGTTCATGCGGGGCGTCTTGGAAGTCAGTTCTTCGGGATTGTCGGCCGGTACGTGTAAGTTCATTGAGCGTAAATTCTGCGGCTTACCGTGATTACTCTTTCGTATATTTTCATCTTTTTATTTCGTCGCTTCGTTTTGCGAATAAAACCAATTGCCGGTATCTATTCTTCTTGTATGGTTCTGCTATAATTCCTGGTCGGAAGGGCGGCCGTCCGGGAGGGTTTTTGGGATCCCAAAACGCAAGTGGAGGGATACCTATGACATCGCAAAAGTTGCCCGTCTGTCCGTCCGTCCGTCTGTAAGCACGATAACTCTCGAAGGGAATGAGATATTTTGATGAAACTTGGTATGAGGATTGTTTGGGTCAAGGCTAAGGTCGAGTTCGTAGATGGGCTCTGTAGCCCTATATTTGGGGGTGGGGGTTCAATTTAAGGGACAAACAAAATATTTTTAAACAGCTAATGTGATAGTCGATTATGGGGTAAGAAGACATGCTGAGCACGATGGTGACAATCATTTTCTCGCTGGACAAGTAGTTCGTCCGGAATCCGGCAAAAACCGGAAAGTTTGTGAAAAGTAAAAGTTTCATTTGAAGTTGATTAAATGTTTGATTTAAGGGTAAGAAGACATGCTGAGCACGATGGTGAAAACCATTTTCTCGCTGGACGAGTTGTTCGTCCGGAATCCGGCAAAAACCGGAAAGTTGGTTAAAAGTAAAAGTTTCATTTGAAGTTGATTAAATGTTTGATTTAAGGGTAAGAAGACATGCTGAACATGAGGGTGAAATCATTTTGTCGCCAGACAAGCAGTTCGACCGGAATCCGGCCAAAACCGGAAAGTTGGTTAAAAGTAACAGTTTCATTTGAAGTTGATTCAATGTTTGATTTATGGGTAAGAAGACATGGTGAACTCGATGGTGAAAACCATTTTCTCGCCGGATAACTAGTTCGCCTGTAATCCGGCCAAAATCGGAAAATATGTTAAAAGTAAAAGCTTTATCTGAAGTTGATTAGATGATATATTTAGGGGTAAGAAGAGACGCTGAGTCTATATATAATATCATTTTTTACCCGGACATATAATTAGTCCGGAATCCTGTTGTACCCGCATTTTTTTTAAGTCAAAATTTTATTTAAAGTTGATTAGATTTCTTTATAGGGATAAGGAAATACGCCGGCTTCGTTTCTGAATTTTCTTTTTTTTGCTGGACTAGTAGTTCGCTCGGAATTCGGGCGAAACCGCAAATTTGGCAGTAGTAAAGCAAGTAGTAAAGCAGGAAGTTTCGGTCAATATCGTCAAAATAGATATGGCTTATAGAGGTATAGATAGGTAGATAGAATATCTGAACTCGGTTTTCTCTGATGATTAGCCTGGCAAAGACATGACCGAATTGTCTGGATCAATTCTTAGATTTTTGGGATCCCATCGACACCTTTGGTCTTGTTTCATCCGGGGCATTGCTCGCGCTACCTAGTTCTTTCCCCCCGTCCACCGATTATAGGTATACGGGACTCTAACATATTGACCTGAAAATAGTCCGATTCGACCATCGTGGGGGGAGTAGAGAGATGGGGAATCCGGAATCTGGTGACTTTCATGGTGATCGGACGTGCATGAAACTTGACAAGTGTCAAGAATGAGTGTCTCAAATGTTCAGTTTCAACTCCGGAGTGGGTCTGATCACTGGGAAGGGGGGGGGGGAGCTGGAGGGGGACAAACTGACAAACATGCTAACTGTTCCGACAAGTGCCATATGAGCTTTCAGCTCTTGTTTACCATACTCCGTCTCCACCTAGACGGGATATAAAATAAAATTTAATTCAGTTAGCTTTATTGTTATTTTCTTGCAGAGAAGATGTATTGTACTGTTGGATGTCATCCTACTCGGTGTTCAGAATTCGAAGCCTCAGGTGACTCAGACAAATACATGGCTGAACTACTTTTGCTCATAAATGAAAATAAGGAAACGGTAGTCGCTGTTGGGGAGTGTGGACTTGACTATGAAAGAACTCAGTTCTGTAACCCAGAAACACAGAGAAAGTAAGTTATGTGTACAATAGTTATATCTGATACCACAATACATGGATCTGTATTTTGTCGTTTTTGCAGTTCCTGTGGCAGGCTCACCCCAAAGAAATACCTAAATCCACTCACATCACCAGTGCTAAACTTCTTTCCCACCAGTTTGAGAAATGAAAGTGGTATGACTTTTAGGTACCATGGTCAGTTACTGCGGACGGAGATACTACGTTAATTGGCCAGATACTCAGTAACAGTAGAAACGACTTCAGACCGTGGTACATGATGTCTGTAAACACTCAACTCATCTTTTTTCAGGCCATTGAACTTGCTATTTCTGCTTATGAGTAAGCTGTAGTGACAGAAATTATGCAACGGGAGCTGAGAAAAGAATGAATGGACGTAATTCCTGCTATGAATACTTTAAAAGTTTTCCGTGGGGGTTATGCAATGCTACATTATGGCTAGCCTACCCCTAAACTTAACGCATTGTTTCCAGAACGCAGTGGTTTGTGTTTTACACTGTCAGAAGATTCATAACAGGTAACTCAAGGATTCGCAGTTTCAGCGGACAACACTTGGGGTGTAATCTGTTGTGACTTTGAACACTAATGTTATGCACAATACGTCACGGATAACACAAGGCTGCATTGACAAAAAGCATTGCCAGGAAGAGCCGAAGCAGCTGAAAAAGCATCTGCTGACTTTTCCGATAGCATGGCGACAAAAGTGACGCAGTTTCATGAGATCGCTACATCGGTATAGAAAATTTAATGCTAAAGCTTGTTATCGGCAATAGGCTAGCGACTATATTATCGCCCCAGAAAACTAGAAGTAAAACGGGATTAGGGCTGTGAACCGTTTTTTTTTCCCACCTCCACTCCTCTCAGTGACGCAACTTTCTTTATTACTACAACTGAAATTTCTTATCTTTATACGTCACCTACACTTTATTCTTACACTAAATTCAAATTATTACTTATTTCCTACTTAAAATAATTATCATTCTTTCAATTTTATTTGAGTAGTTAAAAATAATAAACTCAAAAGGCTATGGCTGTGAACCGTTTAATTTCCAGCTTTACGATCTACTTTCAGATACTTTGAGCGTCAGCTAGATCTGGCAAAATTGACGAATCTTCCTCTGTTCTTGCATAATAGATACTCCACAGCAGATCTGCTGGAAATATTGGGAAGACATAGAGATTCAAAGCTGAAAGGCGTTGTCCATTCCTTTGACGGCACTTCGGAAGAGGCAGAGGCTGTGCTGACAATGGGGTTCGATATTGGAATAAATGGGTGGTAAGTTGTTTCTTCACTTGAATGGTAGCGCATCCTTGTGTTAAATATTATGAGAATATATATGTTATGGCTTTTTAAATTTTTCCTTTTCGCGAAATTTTACACTTAAAGGGGTCATAACAGGGGAGGGTAAGAAGTTCAATAGCAGATAACAAATGTTACAGCATCCTTGTGTTAAATATTAGGATAATATATCTGTTATGGCTTTTTAAATGTTTCCTTTTCACGAAATTTTACACTTTAAGGGGTCATAACAGGGGAGGGTCAGAAATTTAATAGCAGATAACAAATGTTATAGCATCCTTGTGTTAAATATTATGAGAATATATCTCTTATGGCTTATTAAATGTTTCCTTTTCACAAAATTTCACACTTTAAGGGGTCATAACAGGGGGGTCAGAAGTTTAATAGCAGATAACAAATGTTAGAGCATCCTTGTGTTAAATATTATGAGAATATATCTGTTATGGCTTATTACATGTTTCCTTTTCGCGAAATTTTATACTTTAAGGGGTCATAACAGAATTTTTTCACTCGAAACGTAACACGTAAAGGGCAATAACAGGTATATTTCTATAATTCTTAAGTTGTTTCTTCACCGCACCGTCAGAAGTTTGAAAACAGGTAACATATGTTGGCGTATCTTTGTGTCAAACATATGAGAATATCTATGTTATGGATATTAGAGGGATTGGAATGAAACTTGCTGGGAAGAACAAGCATCTGCTCTAGATGAATCCTTTACATAATTAGACTGGATCCAGACACTTTGGGGGGTGGAGGAGGCTTTCCCGGAATTCCAGTGATGCCGTTTTGGGGGATTTTCTTGACGAAACTTGGCAGGCCTATCAGGGACCGGGTCAAACTGACTTGGAGATAAACTAAAAATCTTGATCCGATCATCATGGGGGGATTGAGGGGAATAATGAGTCACGCGTAACTTTGGAACGGGTGAACGGTTGAACAGAAGACATGTCTCTGATGTTCTCTTTCATGTCCGGACGAATCCAGCAACTGTTTGGGGGAGGGGGGAGAATACGT
The DNA here is from genome assembly GCA_023053575.1 of Branchinecta lynchi. Lineage (NCBI taxonomy): Eukaryota > Metazoa > Arthropoda > Branchiopoda > Anostraca > Branchinectidae > Branchinecta > Branchinecta lynchi. Next base: position 7,627,170 of record JAKZAP010000017.1, read on the forward strand.
GACCCGCTTTGACTGGAGAGATTGGGAGGGAACTTGGTGGGAATGACAAACAAATGATCTAGATAAATCATTTACATTACCGGATTGGATCCGGGCACTGCGGGGATGTTCCGGAATACTTGGCTGGAAAATTAGAGATTCAACAAGATTGGCTTAGAAGTCGTCACTTCCAAATCCGATCATGCCTTTAAAGTACTACTCTTAACCGCAAAGTAAGAAAAATACTTTTATGCAAACTATACATTATCATGATCCCATGAGGACATGATAATTTATGCCTCAAGGGTTTTGCTTACAAATGAACTTCTAGCTCCCTTAAAGTGCGCATCTTAACTGCAAAGACCAAAAGTACTCTAGGTCAAACGATGCACTTTGACCCATGCTCATTTGTGCCACAAGGGTTATGCTTAAAAGAATTTATCTCTATAGCACCCTTAAAATGCGCGTCTTAACCGAATGTGAAAAAAATACTGTTGATATAGGCTATTAATGATCCCCAAGGAACTATTAAATCATTTTTGTCTCAAGGGCTTGCTTACATATGAATTTCTAGCGCCTTTAAAGTGCACATCATTACAGCCAAGTTCAAAAATAAAATATTTTTTATCAAACGCTTTATTCTCGTGATTTCCATTCCATTCTATATTTCATCCTCTGAACCAGCCTTGCAAGTGCCATGTGAGCTTCCAGCTCTTGCTTAATTTCAAGATCGTCCTAGTAGGCGGTTGCTCATTCAGTCAATCAATTGTCTTAATTCAGCACAAATCTCATCAAGACCACAAAAGATGAAAGAAAAAAACAGTAAAGACAAGGCCGTATCCAGGGGCGGGGGGGTAGGGGGTTGACCCCCCCCCCCCCTCTTCCCGAAACACAAAAAAATCATAATTTTGTATAGTCTTTTCCCTCTGATCTATGTCATTTTAGTACTTCCTTGTCCGACCCGCAGGCAACCCCCCCCCCCCGAAATAAATTCCTGGATACGGGCCTGAGTAAGGAGTTGTCGCCTTACGAGCGTCAAAAAGGTGAATAAAATAACATAGGCTTAGAAGCAAGCACAATGAGCTTATTATCAGATTTTTGGGATCCCAAAACGTAAGTGGAGGGATACCTATGACATCGCAAAAGTTGTCCGTCCGTCCGTCTGTAAGCACGATAACTCTCGAAGGGAATGAGATATTTTGATGAAACTTGGTATGAGGATTGTTTGGGTCAAGGTTAAGGTCGAGTTCGTAGATGGGCTCTGTAGCCCTATATTTGGGGGTGGGGGAGGAGGTTCAGTTTAAGGGACAAACAAAATATTTGTATACAGCGATTATGGGGTAAGAAGACATGCTGAGCACGATGGTGACAATCATTTTCTTGCCGGACAAGTAGTTCGTCTGGAATCCGGCAAAAACCGGAAAGTTTGTTAAAAGTAAAAGTTTCATTTGAAGTTGATTAAATGTTTGATTTAGGGGTAAGAAGACATGCTGAGAACGATGGTGACAACCATTTTCTCGCTGGACGAGTAGTTCGTCCGGAATCCGGCAAAAACCGGAAAGTTTGTTAAAAATAAAAGTTTCATTTGAAGTTGATTAAATGTTTGATTTAGGGGTAAGAAGACATGCTGAGCACGATGGTGAAAACCATTTTCTCGCTGGACGAGTAGTTCGTCGGGAATCCGGCAAAAACCGGAAAGTTGGTTAAAAGTAAAAGTTTCATTTGAAGTTGATTAAATGTTTGATTTAGGGGTAAGAAGACACGCTGAGCATGATGGTGAAAATCATTTTGTCGCCGGACAAGCAGTTCGTCCGGAATCCGGCCAAAACCGGAAAGTTGGTTAAAAGTAACAGTTTCATTTGAAGTTGATTAAATGTTTGATTTATGGGTAAGAAGACATGCTGAACCCGATGGTGAAAACCATTTTCTCGCCGGACAACTAGTTCGCCTGTAATCCGGCCAAAACCGGAAAATATGTTAAAAGTAAGAGCTTTATCTGAAGTTGATTAGATGATATTTTTAGGGGTAAGAAGAGACGCTGAGTCTGTATATAATGATCATTTTTTACCCGGACATATAATTAGTCCGGAATCCGGTTGCAACCGCTGTTTTTGGAAGTCAAAATTTTATTGAAAGTTGATTAGATTTCTTTTGCTCTCTTTGCGATTCTCTTTGCCTTTTTTTGCTCGACTAGTAGTTCGCTCGGAATTCTGGCGAAACCGCAAATTTGGCAGTAGTAAAGCAGGAAGTTTCGGTCAATATCGTAAAAATAGATATGGCTTATAGAGGTATAGATAGGTAGATAGAATATCTGAACTCGGTTTTCTCTGATGATCAGCCTGGCGAAGACAAGACCGAATTGTCTGGATCAAATCTTAGATTTTTGGGATCCCATCGACAGCTTTGGTCTTGTTTTTTTTTCGACCATACTGTTACTTATCACCGACTACATACAATAGTTGCGTTTTTGCAGATACCATTACCGCAGTAACTGGATCTAGTCGTTTTTATAGTTCCCATGGTATCTGATACTGCGGTTGCTCGGCAAAAACGATATTTGCCGGATTTGCGCTTTTAGAAATCATCCAAGAAGAGATACTGATGTCGACTGACGTCTAGAGCAGTGGTTCCCAACCTTTTCCGTACGGTGTATCCCAAATCAAGGTTCGAAAAAGTTGCGTACCCCCTTTTTCAGAATGTGAAAAAGACAGTATTTATTGTCATATATGATACGGCATATGTGTGTAGAAATGTATACAACGTCAATGAGCCATTTAAGGCTGCTTTGTAGCTAAAATTTTGTCAGTCTCGGCTCGATGTCATTAACAGCAATATTTTTTACAGTCAGCCTGTTTATGTGTGTGGTTTTGATATTCTCCGTGCTTTCCTCAAGCTGCATCGCAAACAGTTTTGTGAGCTTCATTCGCAATGTGAGTGACATATCGCTTGCAATGTCTTCGATTCTTCTTGAGTAGGCTAGCTTCTTGAGCGGCAGTAGGCTAGCTGTTTTGGAATCAATATTATTTTGTTGACATTCACTAGGGTTTAATCAGACGCGTCACACACGGGTTGGCAACACCACTTCCCCCAAAGTGGTCTGCCAGACGGTTACAAAGAAACGAGTCAATTTTTCGTAGAAACAGTTATTTTTTTAAACTATAGGTAAAAATGACCAACCAGTAAGAAACAAGAGCTACGAGCTCATATGACACTTGTTACGAGTAGGTGGTACAAGAAAGTAGATGAGAATGTCACAAAATCCCCCCTGCAACCCCCCTAGGATTAAACCTAGAAATAAGGTATCTAATTTCATGTCAATGATGTATGTAGGACTTGTGCTTGCTCTTCCCACCAAGTTTCATCTGGTCCCTCCACTCTAAGCGTTTCCCAAGATTTCCGGTTCCCCTCTCCAATTCCCCCCGAAGTCACCGGATCCTGTTCGGATTTTATGTGGATGGTCTGAGACACGAGGTCTTTCCAAATACCAAGTTTCATTAAGATCCGGTCACCCGTTCAAGAGTTATAATACCGCAAGATTCCGGATTCCCCTCCCTCCACTCCCCCAACGATGCTCGGATCGGGGAAGTGACGATTTCCAACTTAATCATTTGGTGTCCCTGATAATGCCTGCCAAGTTTCATCGTCCTAGTTTATGTGGAAGTGCCCGAACTAGCAAAACCCGGACCTACAGACCGACGGACGGACAGAAATTGCGATCGCTATACTTGCCCGGTGCCATAAAAATACCTTGCCCCCGAAAAAACATTCTGGCTAGTAATGCCTCTGCTCTTAATGTTAGGCTTTTGGCAATCAAAAAGGAGTGGGGCGGGATTTTGAAGCTACAGACTAAACCGATTTTGGTACCTTCGCGTACCCCTTGCAAGGGTCTCGCGTACACCTTTGGGTACGCGTACCACCGGTTGGGAACCACTGGTCTAGAGTGACCTAACTTTTTCCCTCTACTTTAGCTAAAATCTAGAATCTTGTGTTATCGATGATGAAAGCGAGATGACTTTCAGATATCACGGTACCTGGCCAGATACCACGGTAACCGCAAAATAACGCCTTTTGACCGTGATATCAGATACCACGGTAACTGCGAAAACGACTTTAGACCGTGGTATCAGATACCATGGTATCGGCAAAAACGCTATGTTACATCAGAAATCAGCCGATTCTTAGACAATTCATTTTTGCTTATATCGCTTTTTGTTGTCTGCCATCCTCGATTACCAATATAAGCGGAGTTTCGTTTTTATGGCACTTGCCCTTCGGCCAAGTGCCATATAGCGATTGTAATTTCTGTCCGTCAGTCGGTCTGTCGGTCCCGGTTTTGATAGTTCGGGCACTTCCACATAAGCTAGGACGATGAAACTTGGCAGGCATATCAGGAACTGGACCAGATTAAATTAGAAATGGTCGATTCCCCGATCCGACCATCTGGAGGGGAGTGGAGGGAGGGGGAATCCGGAAAAAATAGGAGAAATGAGACATTTTTAGCTTACGAACGGGTGATCGGATCTTAAGAATTGAATAAAGAGATTGCACCCTACCTGACGAAACGGATATTTTTACACCATCATTAAATGAAGCATATAACAACAAAATTAACATTAGGAGGTATAGGACTTTCGACTTACAGACTAAATTATCGGCCTTTGATAACCATTCTGAGCTGGTTAATTGCTGAAAACGTTAATCTTGCTATTTCTTGTTGGTATAATAATACTTTTGCTGGAAACGTTAATCTGGCTATTTCTTTTTGGTATAATGACACTTTTGCGAAACGTAGTCTCGCATCCCAATCTTAACCGACCAATTGGTCGGTTAAGACGCATTTTTTGAAATCCAACCAATAGGAAGCACGAATCGTATTGTACTGAAAGCTTGAAGCCTTCAAGCTCCTATTTCTGATGAAACTTTTCTACAAAGCTGTAATTATACAACTAAGAAAGAGCCACCGAACTTTTCCGGTGTTGAAAAGTTTTTTTTTTTTCACTTTTCTGTAAAGATGTGCACTTTCAAGGTGCTAGGAATTAATTTTTAAGCAAAACCGTTGTGGCGCAAATGGTCATGGACCCTCGGGGGATCATGAAATGTAAAGTTTGTCAAAAGTAATTTTTCACTTTGCTGTTAAGGTGCGCACTTCAAGGGAGCTGGCAGTTCACTCTGTACTTCAAGGGATGGTCGGATCTGTAAAGTGACAATTTGTGAACCAGGTCTTATCGAGACTCTAATGTTCCAGACAAGTTTCGTCCTTCTAGCACACCTGAAAGTACCTTAACTCGCGATCACCGGAATTCCGGACCCCTCCAACCTCCCCCACAGTGCACGAATCCAGTCCGTTCTGTCTCGGGTGTACCTAGTTCTTCTGCTTGTTCTTCCCACCAAGTTTCTTCCCGATCAGTCCATTCTAAGCGTGGCACAAGATTTCCAGTACTCCAGTCCACCCCCCCCCCCCCCACATTCATGGGATCCGGTCCGTACTTAAATGGGACATCCGAGAAACAAGGTCTATCCAAATATCAAGGTTCATAAAGATCCGATCACCCGTTCGAAAGTTACAATACCTCAAGATTCCGGATTCCTCCTCCCTGCACTCCCCCACGATGCCCGGATCGGGGAACTGACTATTTCCAAGTTAATTTGGTTGGGTCTTTGATTCCTGCCAAGTTTCATCGTCCTAGCCCACCTAGGAGTACCGTAACTCCGGATCACCGGAATTCCGGACCCCCCCCCCCAGATTCCCCCGAAGTGCCCAAATCCGGTCCAGTTCTGTCTATGATGTACCAAGGGCTTGTGCTTGTTGTTCCCACCAAGTTTAATCGTGATCGCTAAATTTTAAGCATGTCACAAGATTTCCCCCCCCCCCCACATTCATCGTATCCGAACCGGACTTGAAATGGAACGTCTGAGACACGGGAGCGTTCGAAATATCAAGTTTCATTAAGATCTGATCACCTGTCCCAAAGTTATACATATACATACGTCAATATTTTTTTTTTTTTTTTTTTTTTTTTTTTTTTTTTATTATCAATCTTTTAATTTTATTTGAGCAGTTAAAACAATTACACTCAAAAATAGCCGTATCCTACAATCAAAACTATATCATTCACATTAAAGTAATGGCTCAGCCGGTATCACAGGGTGCCCTTCCAGCATAAGGCACCCCTTCGACCGTGACCAAAATTACCAAAAATAAATAAAAACCTTTTTTTTCTTTTTTTTTTTTTTACGGCTCATCTTAACCAGAACAACAAACCAACCTCCCAAACCACCCAATAAATGCCCTAAAAATAAAATACTCTATCTGAACAAAATTTCAAAACAACTATGGAACAATACATCATAAAACAGACATAGATAGAGGATTTTATTCCCCATTTTTTCCCATTTATTCATCTATAACCCCTTTTAACTGCTCAAATTTAACAAACAACGTCAATATTTCGGATTCCCCCTTACACCACTCCCCCCACGGTCGTCGGATCGTCGAAGTGACTATTTCCAAGTTAGTTTGGTCAGATCCCTGATATGCCTGCCCAAGTTTCATCGTCCTAGCACATCTGGAAGTACCCTAACTCGGGAACAGTGGACCGACCGACCGAAAAGTGATCGGTATATGGCACTTGAATGAAGCCCATGCAAAACGCTGGAGCATGCTAACAGGGGTGACCATGGTTCTCACACGTAATTGTACCCCTTATTCCGCATAGGGGTATCAGTATACAGTACTTAGGGAACTAAATCAATGTGGTATTAATTTTTGACCTTAAAATATTTTGCTTTTAAAGGTTCCTGGTACCCTTCTGGGGTAGGGGTACACATACGTATGACTTCTATACTCACCCCGGCCAGCATACCCCAGCATTTGACCATGGGTATAAAAAAGGGCTTAGTTTACTAGACAGGTGCAGAGTCCTTTTTTTTCACCTTACACAATTATACTCGACCTTCTCTCACAACCTTCTCCTGTCACGCTTTCCCCTCCTCACGCTATTCACTTTCCAACAGCCGCCTTACCGTTCCAAATGGTCACCTTACTGGTATGAACCCAAAGAAGTAGGAAAAAAAAAACAGAAATACCTGTTAAAACGGCCGTTTTTTTCGTAAAAACGGTCCGTTTCTGTTTTTCCGAAAAAAAACGGAAAAGTAGAAACGGTTTTCCGTTTTTTTTATCACAGTTTCTGTTTCTGTTCCGTTTTTTATTTGCCGTTTTTTACCGTTTCTGTTTTAGCCAAAAACAGAAACGGTACCGACCCTTAAGCTGCAAGTAAGTCTGTTATATGATATTATATGATATTTATTACTCTAAGAGCCAGGGGGCCATGGCAGTACAAAGAAAAACATACAAAATAATTAGATCACTTAAAACTACAAAACATTTCTCTGTGAGTAATAGGGACTTGAGGAATCTACCCACCTTCCTTATAGTGATAAAGCATTCAATCTTCAGTCCATCCATTCCTGATCGCATTCAATAGCAGGCCTATTTTTTTGGCGCTTCTGTAACTTCACATCCAGAAATGCATTTGATACTACAACAAACAGAAGTCAGCATTCGAGCAGTGTACCAGCTACAGTTATTGAGATGGCACTCTTTATCACAGCTCCACAATATGTTGAATTTTCGAGAGTGACCAAAGTTTTTGAATTTTCCGCGCTTTGCTAAAGTATTTTGTTTCCGCCGTGGCGGACAAGAGAGAACCAAAAGGCTACTTTTCGAAAGGCTATAAAGAGGAAGTAAGAGATTTTTATGGCACTTGCCTACCAAGTGCCATATACCGATCACTTTTCCGTCGGTCGGTCAGTCTTGCGAGTTAGAGTACTTCCAGATGTGCTAGGACTATGAAACTTGGCAGGCATATCAGGGACCCGATCAAACTAACCTGGAAATAATCAGTTTCCCGATCCGACCATCTGGGGGGGAGTGGAGGGCGGGGGAATCCTGAGAATTGAGTAGTTTTTGTCAAACCCCTACCCCTTTCTTCACACTAGTATAGCTCTGAACGTCTCTGCTTATATCTATGAGTGTCGGCGGAGAGAGCTAGTATTATCGAGGGTCGAAGGGGTTGGTTTATGGTTCAAGCTTTTTATCACATTTTTTCGAGTTAGGGTACTTCCAGATGTGCTAGAATGATAAAACTTGGCAGGCATATCAGGGACCCGACCAAACCGATCTGGAAATAATCAGTTTCCTGATCCGACTATCTGGGGGGGGGGGGGTGGAATCCTGAATGTTGAGTGGTGTATAACTTTCGAACGGGTGATCAGATTGGAATGAAACTTAATGCCTGAATAAATGACATATCTCCGATTTTTCATTTGAAGTCCGGACCGGATTCGACAGCTAGGGGGGAGTTGGGAAGGGGGGGAGCAGAAACCCCTAGAAACGGTTAGAATGGAGGGATCGAAGTGAAACTTGCTGGGAATAACAAGCATCTGCTCCAGATAAATCGTTTACACGTTTGGACTGGATCCGGACACTTGGGGGGGGGGAGGGGAGTGGAGTTTCCCGGTATTCTGGTGATGGCGGTTCTGGGGGATTTCACGACGAAACTTGGGAGGCGTATCAGGGAGCCGACCCAACTGACTTGTAAATAAAAATTTACTCGATCCGATAGTAATGGGGGGAGCAGAGGGATGGGGGATGCGGAATGAAAAGTCATGCGTAACTTTGGAACGGGTTATCGGATTTGAGTGAAATTTTGTAATTGAACAAAGGACATGTCTCTGGTGATCTTGACCGGATCCGACAACAACTGGGGGGGGGGGATACGTGACCGGCTTAGACTGGAGAGATTGGGATGAAACTTTGTGGGAATAACAAACAGATGCCCGGATAAATCATTTACAGAACCGGATAGGCTCTGGCTACTGTGGGGGGAGTTTGAGGAGGGGGGGGGGGTCCGGAATTCCGGTGATTGCGAGTAAAGGTACTTCCAGATGTGCTAGGACGATGAAACTTGGTTGGAATATTAGAAATTCGATAAGTTTGGCTTAGAAATTGCCACTTTCCAAATTCGACCATTCCTTAAAGTACCAACCATGACTGCAAATTAAGAAAAATTCTTTTAAGCAAAATATGCATTTTCATGATCCCCATGAGCCCATTATCATTTTTGTCTCAAGGGTTTTGCTTACAAATGAAGTTCTAGCTCCATTAAAGTGTGCATCTTCACCGCAAGGTCGAAAATTACTTTTTATCAAACGATACATCTCAACCCATGATCAGTAGTGCTACAAGGGTTTTGCTAAAAAAAAATATTTCTAGCACCCTTAAAGTGCGCATTCTAACCGAAAAGTGGAAAAAAAAATATTTATGACCAAACGGTATATATCAGTGATGATGATATGAATTTCTAGCGCCTTTAAAGTGCGTATCATTACAGCCAAGTTCAACAATAAAATACTTTTTCTCTAGCTCACTGAAAGTGCGCATCTGAACCGCACAGTCGAAAAGTACTTTTGATCAAACAATACATCTCGACCCGTACAAGTGCCATATGAGCTTACAGCACTTGTTATTTGTGGAAAGGTTTAGTTTAAAACTGTAAAAGGTGAAGGTTTATTGTCATGATTGTCATAGTAACATCACGGAACAAATCTCTAATAGCAAAAGGTCGCAGTCGGCAGGGTTCGAACCTACGCGGGGAAACCCCATTGGATTTCAAGTCCAACGCCTTAACCACTCGGCCACGACTGCTTGTTGCGGAATTTCAAATGAAAGAATAATGGTTAAGCTGGAGTGAGAGTCACTGATTGATAAAAAATATCGTTTCGGAGCAAATAAGTTAAGAGGGCTTACCGATCGGTCTGGCAACTTTAGTGGGTACTCGCTGGCGAGAGAATTAAGCATGGGTGGCAATTTTTGGCACCACTTTATTGCCCAGTGCGGAATTTTCCATTTCTTTTTACCTAGCTAAATTGTTCGTTGGTCAAGTTTGTGATGCGGTGTGTTTTGAAATTGGAATCTCGAACTGTCAGAATCGTTTTGCACTTCCTTCCTCTTTAGTTTAGTGTTCGAAAAGAAATAAAATGAAATTTTCAGTTTACTGGCTTCAACAGCAAAAAAATCTCCGAATTCTCCAAACCTCAATTTGATGTCATCTACTTCCAGATTTTCAATTCCGAGCGTCCGATCCTGATTAAGACCAAACATTTGCTCAGAAGTGTGAGCGTTAAAGTTTAACTGAAAAACCAACTTATTTTTGGATCATTTGACTGAATACATTGCATTTTTTGGATTTTGTTAAGGGATTTTTTTTTTATTTCTCACCATTTGCCCTAGAATGACGTTCATAATATCTACGCTCGTCCTCACCATTCAAATTTCTACTATGACGCTGAAAAATTGAATCTCTAAGCCTACGTACTCGTAGTTTCAGTGACCAGCTTGCGGAAGGTAGCTCACTGCGTGAACACTTATTTTTCGCAAATCGTTTTCGTCGAGCATACAACACGAATACAAGCGCATAGAGAAATTCCAATGACAAGGAAATTCCACTATTTGAAAATCGATTATTCGTGAATAGTGAAGCAACGAAGTAACGCATTTTCGCCGGGTTTTCAAGCTTCTTTAAGTGAATAAGTGATGGGTACGTAACTAAGATTGTGCTGTCTAAGACCTTTTCAGTTAGACTTTAACAACAATGACTGATGCGATCCCGGGTATAGGGAACAGATTATTTAGGCTAAACATGAGAATCCAGTGACTGAAAATACACAACCATAGTAGATAGTAGTTGCGTTTTTGCGGTAACCTAGAGTTACTCTTACCCGGTAACTGAGCGCACTCTTGTCGTTTTTTCAGACAACCGGTTACTACTAGGTTACTAGGTTATTGAATACTCTCTCTCAGCAGGACTCAGTACCAGATACCACGGTTACTAATATGTTGCTGAGTGACTGAGAAAACGACGATTCGTCGAGGTGACAGATACCCGGTAACTGCGAAAACAACACTTCGTCAGAGTAATAGACACCTGAGCCTCGTTTTTGTTGTATGCTGCAGGTCCACTTCTCGGCCGATTCCGGACTGATTCTTTCTACATCCGTTTTTGCACTGCAGCGCTTCCGACGAAGACAGCAGCGCTTCTCAAGAATCGCGGACTTGCTCACCGACCAAGTCCGTGCTTCCCTGCAAGGTGCTGCAGCGCTGCCGCTTCAACCAAGAAGAAAGTGAATCCAAAAACGCATTTTGTGCAAAAGCAAAGAAGTGCTGCAGCAGCGATGCGGCAGCGCTATTACAACAAAAACGAGGCTCTGGTTACCGCGAAAACGCAAGTAATGAATGGGTATAATGAATGGCATGGTTGGCATTGGTTGCTATCAAGGCAAGTGCTGATAGTCCCGATTTTCTTTTAGTTCCCTGAAGACGGAAGATAACCTTAGAGTGGCTGCGGGTATCCCGGCAGACCGACTTCACATCGAGACCGATAGCCCCTGGTGTGAGATTCGGCCCGCCCATGCGGGGTACAAGTTCATTAAAACGACCTTCCCCTCCGTAAAAAGGGAAAAATGGAAGCCGGACCAACTAGTCAAGTCCCGCAATGAGCCCTGCCAGATAGTGTAAGTAGTACGTTAGTTTTAGGTCGTCTTGCTTTTCGTGTGAACTTCCTGAATTTTAGTATATCTAACAGTCGCGTGGGAATGATAAAGTCGAGAGGTTGTTCACTCCTAAAATGGCTGTTCGGTATGTTCCCAGTGCCCATGGATGCCCACTGAGGCTTGTTTAGTGGGGCCCAACAAGGGAGTAACGTCTCGGATAAATTAAGGACTACACTGTCAGAAGTTTCATTGACAGATAACACAATGATGCGCGGTTTGAACAGATAACACGTAGGGGTAAATATTCCTTCAGCCCAAGCTGACTGCGGATCATATTTGATAGGGCAAAACCGATACGTCAGCTGAATTTTCTTAGAGCTACATTTCAGCCCTTCTTGGCAAGAGTCCTGTTCAAGCGCAAATCTTCTCAAGTTGGAAAACGAACTTGTGGTTTCCCACAAGGCCCGCTGCCAAGAAGGGCTGAAATATAGCTCTAATAAAATTCAGCTGACGTACCCGTTTTGCACTATCAAATAACACTTATGCTGTTGGCTGTTATGTTTTCATACCTTACGCTTTAAAACGTTAAGCGTACAAGAAGAGCCAAAAAACTATCTGCTGACTATTTTCCTTGTCCTCATGAAATATATCGGAAAAATTCAGCAGATTCTTTTTCGGCTGTTTTTCCGCTCTCCGTGGCGATGCTTGTTTTGCATAACGTTTAATGCGTAAGATTCGAAAAATATAGCGGATAACACCCTGTGTGTTATCTGTTGAAAACGCGCATCCTTGTGTTATCTGTTAAGAGCTGCAGCTTTCTTTTGTATGAAACGAAATTCTTTGATGCGATTTCTTTTTAATATTCTCCTTCCTCTGTTTGACGGCTATAAAAGAAATGCAAAAAAACCGTACGCCATAACCTAGGAAACGCCATAACGAGGAAACGGCGCAAAATAATTGAGCAACAAAGATCAAAATATTCAAATGAAAAAAAAGCCAGAGCCTTTTTTTTCATCTTTATTTTGCTTAAATTACTGGTGCTCAATGTAGGCTTCTGTTCAAAATATTTGCTTGGTTTGATTTTCATCATATTCATCGGGCTCCGTTCAAAGTTAGACGACGTTCGAAGATGCATACCTCTGTTGTTATAGAGTTAAGTAATAGAAGTAGGTAATGTACTTTCATACGGAAAGATCAAAGGCCATGGTACACAAGAACAAAAATAAACTAAGTTTGATATGACCATAAACACCGAGATAAACACTGCACGATTCTTACTGCTGCTGAGTAGCAATTCCTCTTCAGCAGCCTGATTTGTGCATTATCAAGAACAAATAAGCCAATAGAACCTCCTTTGTTGGTCCCATGCAGCGACTATGGGTACCTTCAAAACCGAGGTGAGCTATAGGTACTTGCTCGAGCTTTGAGACTAAACTTCCCTCTTCGCCGCTACGCATATGAGAAGAAACAGTGCAGGAGGCAAGCTGACCATCTCTGCAGCGCGTCATGTCTGACGTCACAATGACAGACAGCAAATCGACTTTTACTTTGGAAATTTCTTCTCCGGTGCTTTACTGCGATATAGCTGTTTGTAGAGGTAATGAATCCTCCTACCCTCCGCTCGTTTGCATCGGACAGGGTATAGGAATCCATTCGACTCCGCATGGTCGTATTACAGAAATAGGGAGACGGAAGTGGGTGCTTATTTCTCTTGGTAGTCTCTCCATTTTCAGTTCACAGAGTTCATTAGTATTTGTCGTGAGTTGGGAATTCCGGTGATCCCGAGTTAAGGTACTTCCAAATGGGCTAGGATTTTAGTTTAGTTTTAGTTGGTTTAATACTCTTTATTATACAAACAAACTTTTACATGCTAAACTACATGAACACAGCTTTTGTAACCCTCTTAACATCCGTCATATATGTAGCTGATACTTCTGACTGCAGGAAAGCCCGAATGGGCCTGTGGCGGCAGTAAAAAAAAAAACAAATAAACGAAAAATTCACTTTACATTAATTTTCACACACTTTTTCAAAATATTAAACTTGGCAGCCGTACCAAGGACCCGTCCAGATTCACTTGGGAATATTATAGTCACTTCCCGGATCCGATGATCATGGGGGAATGGAGGGAAAGGGAATTCGGAATCTTCTGTCACGCATAACTTTTGGACGGATGATCGGCTCCGAATAAACTTGGTTTAGTTTGCAAACAAAATTTCAGCCCCGTAAAGTGCACACCATACTTTTGACCACGATCCCCAAGAGCCTGTGGTCGTTGCCTCAAGGGATTCCTTACGAATGATTTACGATAAACCCACGACTTTACTAATTCCCATTTTCATCGTCTGACCCAACGTTGCAAGTGCCATATGAGCTTCTAGCTGTTGTTGCTGTGAATCAGCGGTCCCGGAAACAATCGTAGAACAATCTAGGCCGTGGGTAAATTGGTTAAATCAGACCCCAGTTTAAAGAATTCAACTCTTTTGGTGTATGGGAACATAAACAGTAAATATTGCGAAGGGTCCTCTAAAACAAGTATTTCAGAATCCATCTGACAAGTTGGAATCTTTTTTTTTTCTGGACATGCTCCTTCTTCCACTGGAGTATGGTATTTAGTTTCCTTTTTGGGAATTATTTAGCATACCTGATTTAAGGACAATTCGTAAATTGTTCAATAAGTATGCTAAGTACCTACTTGTCCTTCCCCCATGGGCTTGTAACCGCGAAGTTTCACAACTTTACGGCGTTACTGATTCCTGTGTGGCTGTGGCCTAACGCCGTGCCGAATTTGACTCTTCTCTAGACAGGTGCCATCCGTACTGTAGTGCGTTTGTGTAGTCATTGTGTTGCGAGAGCAACATTTTAGTTTTGTCGTGTTTTTATGGCACTTGAGCTTACTCAAGTGCCATATAGCGATTGTTATTTCTGTCCGTCAGTCGGTCTGTCGGTCCCGGTTTTGCTAGTTCGGGCACTTCCAGATAAGCTAGGACGATGAAACTTGGCAAGCATATCAGGAACTGGACCAGATTAAATTAGAAATTGTCGCTTCCTCGATCCGACCATCTGGAGGGGAGTGAGGGAGGGGGAATCCGGAAAAAATAGGAAAAATGAGATATTTTTAGCTTACGAACGGGTGATCGGATCTTAATGAAACTTGATACATGGAAGGACTTTGTGTCTCAGACCCTCAATTTTAAATCCAGACCGGATCCGGTGACACTGGGGGGAGTTAGAGGGGGAAACCGGAAATCTTGGAAAACACTTAGAGTGGAGGGATCCGAATGAAACTTGGTGAAAAGTACAAGCAAAAGTCCTAGATACGTGACTGATATAACCGGAACGGATCCGCTCACTTTGGGGGAGTTGGGGGGGGGGGAGAGAAGTCCGAATTTGTAGTGATCCCGCGAGTTCCGTGCTTCCTGATGTGCTGGAACGATGGAAATTGACAGGCATGTCTGGGACCCGACCAGCTTAAATAGGAAATCATCAATTCCCCGATTTGACCATCTGGGGGGGGGGACTGGAGGGAGGGTGAAGCCAAAATTTGAGGTATTTTTAGCTTGCGAACGGGTGATCGGATCTTGATGAAAATTGATATTTAGGATGACCTCGTGTCTCAGACACCTCACTTTAAATCCGGGCCGGATCCGATGACACTGGGGGGAGTTGGAGGAGGGAACCGGAAATTTTGAGAAACGCTTAAAGTGGAGGGATCGGGATGAAACTTGGTGGAAAAAACAAGCACAGGTCCTAGAAACGTCATTGACATACCGGACCGGATCAGGACACTGTGGGGGAGTTGGGGTGGGGAACCGGAAATTTTGAGAAACGCTTAAAGTGGAGGGATCGGGATGAAACTTGGTGGGAAAAACAAGCACAGGTCCTAGACACGTCATTGACATAACCGGACCGGATCAGGGCACTGTGGGGGAGTTGGGATGGGGGTCCGGATTTCTAGCGATCCCGCGAGTTCGGCATACTTCCTGGTGTCCTAGGGCGACGAAACTTGGCAGGTATGTCAAGGATCCGAACAGATTGACTTGAGAACAGCCGTTTCCCCGACCCGACCATCGTGGGGGGAGTGGGTGGATGGGGAGTCCGGAATCTAGTGGCGTGCATAACTTTTGAACGGGTGATCGGATCTTGATGAAAATTGATATTCAGGATGACCTTGTGTCTCAGACACCTCACTTTAAATCCGGGCCGGATCCGATGACACTGGGGGGAGTTGGAGGAGGTAACCGGAAATTTTGAGAAACGCTTAAAGTGGAGGGATCGGGATGAAACTTGGTGGGGAAAACAAGCACAGGTCCTAGACACGTCATTGACATAACCGGACCGGATCCGATGACACTGGGAGGAGTTGGAGGAGGGAACCGGAAATTTTGAGAAACGCTTAAAGTGGAGGGATCGGGATGAAACTTGGTGGGAAAAACAAGCACAGTTCCTCGACACGTCATTGACATAACCGGACCGGATCAGGGCACTGTGGGGGAGTTGGGGTGGGGGTCCGGATTTCCAGCGATCCCGCGAGTTCGGCATACTTCCTGATGTCCTAGGGCGATGAAACTTGGCAGGTATGTCAGGGATCAGAACAGATTGACTTGAGAACAGCCGTTTCCCCGACCCGACCATCGTGGGGGGAGTGGGTGGATGGGGAGTCCGGAATCTAGTGGCGTGCATAACTTTTTAACGGGTGATCGGATTTGAATGAAACTTGTCTGGTGAGCTATCGCCTCGGACGTTCAGTGTCACGTCCGAGTCGGGTCCGATACCTGTGGGGATGGGGGGGGGGGGGGTGGAAAACTCAAGAAACTCTAAAAGTAGAGGGATTGGGACGAAACTTAATGGATGGAACAAGCATTAGGCCTAGATGAAATTGACGGAGCCAGATGGTTTCGGGGCTCTGTGGGGGGAGTTGGAGGGGGTTTCCTGGAATTCCGGTAGTCGTGAGTTAGAATAGTTCCAGATGTAAAACGACAACGAAACTTTGCAGGCATATTAGCGACCCGAATTATCTTGACTTAAAAACCTGACACAACATACCCCCGGAAACTTCTGTTCCTAGATCCGAGCATTTTTGGGGGAGCAAGAGAAGAGAAATATGGACTTCTATAAATTGCGAACGAGTGGTCTGATTCGAGTGAAACTTCATGGGTGATACGAATCGATGGCCTCGACATCTAAAACATGCGTTCGAACCATATGCGACCACGATTAGGGGAATTGGGGGTGGGGGGACTTTTGACATGCACAAAAACCAAACGGATGGATCGAATGAGATGCAATTCGACAGTGCCGAGTTTATGCGGCCTAGATTTGTTATTTGGGGTCTGGGCCGGATTCGGCCAAGGTAGGGGGGGGGGGGTACTGGAAACTTGCAGATAGGCTATGCTCCAATTTCAGTCAAACTTGATGATTGAATTAAGAGATTAGGCCCGAACCGGCTCCGACAACGTTGGTGGGAAGGGGGGGGGGGGGGGTTACCGGAACTTTCCAAAAATGCTCAGATTCGAGTGAAACTTGGTAGATGGTATAAACGAAGATGCTTTAGGTGGTCGATTTTTTTTTATTCCGAACCAGATTCGGCCAAGGTAGGTGGAAATAGAGTGAGTACCGGAAATCGTGTAGCACGTCTAGGGATCAAACAAATGGATTTATTGGGATGAAAGTTTGAACAGTCATGTGCATTTGCAATCGAGACGATGCCGGAACTGCTCAGAAATGAGTGAAACTAAATATCCTATTTCTATTTCCGAACCGCCTTTTTGGATGGCGGGTGTATTTTGTGACGTTTTCATCTACTTTCTTGTACAGCCTACTCGTACAAGTGCCATATGAGCTCGTAGCTCTCGTTTGTTTTTTTTGTTTCTATAGTACCCCGATTTGCGCTTATTCTTAGAAAGTGGTACGGGTCTAAGCTGTGCGGTTTTTGGGATCCCAAAACGTAAGTGGAGGGATACCTATGACATCGCAAAAGTTGTCCGTCTGTCCGTCCGTCTGTCCGTCCGTCTGTAAGCACGATAACTCTCGAAGGGAATGAGATATTTTGATGAAACTTGGTGAGAAGGTTCGTTGGGTCGTCGGACCAGTCAAGTTCGTAGATGGGCTTTGTAGCTTTACATTTAGGGGTGGGGGAGGGGATTCAAATTAAGGGACAAACACAATATTTTGAAACAGCTAATATGATAGTCGATTATGAGGTAAGAAGACATGCTGAACACGATGGTGAAAACCATTTTGTCATCGGACACGTAGTTCGCCCGGAATCCGGCCAAAACCGGAAAGTTTGTTGAAAGTAAAAGTTTTATCTGAAGTTGATTAGATGTTCGATTTCGGGGTAGGAAGACATGCTGAAGACGATGGTGAAAACTATTTTCTCGACGGACAAGTATTTCGCCCGGAATCCGGCCCAAACCGGAAAGTTTGTTGAAAGTAAAAGTTTAATTTGAAATTGATTAGATGTCCGATTTAGGGGTAGGAAGACATGCTGAAGACGATGGTGAAAACTATTTTCTCGATGGACAATTATTTACCCCGGAATCCGGCCCAAACCGGAAAGTTTGTTGAAAGTAAAAGTTTTATTTGAAGTTGATTAGATGTTCGATTTAGGGCAAGAAGACATGCTGAACACTTATGTGAAAACAAGTTTCTACCCGGACATGTAGTTCGTCCGGAATCCGGCCAAAACCGGAAAACTGTTGGAAGTCAAAGTTTTATTTCTAGTTGATTAGATAAGCGATTTAGGGGTAAGAAGAGATGCTGAGTCCCTGTGTGACAATCGTATTTTACCCGGACAAATAGTTCGACCGGAATCCGGCTGGAATCGGAAAATTTGTTATAAGCTAAATTTCTATTTGAAGTTGATTAGATGTTCATTACTGGGGAAAGAAGATACCCTGATTTCGTCTTTGAGCTTTCTTTTTTCGCCGGACAAGTAGTTCTGGAGTTCGGCCGGAACCGGGAAATTGGCAGAAGTGGCAGGAAGTTTTCGTCAAAACAGATATGACTTATAGGGGTAAACACACATGCTGAATCCAAATCTGAACTTGGTTTTCTCAGGTGATTAGCTATTTGGCCTTAATCTGTTTCTGAATTTTAATTGTAAAAATGTTCAAGAAGTCTGGCGAAGACTGGATCTGGCTAAGACAAGACCCAGTTGTCTGGATCAGATATTGAATTTTTGGGATCCCATCGAAACCTTTGGTCTTGTTACGGAAAGTCTGGAGCTTAGGCCGGATTGCCGAATATGACATTACATTTTGAAAAGCTCCCTATAACTCTTGCCTGGGGCCAAAAAGGATGGTTTTCGCCAGAGCCTATAGTGTGTGAAGTAAAGTGGAGTTGTGTAGCCTATGTCAGAGAGGACTATCTGAAGTTATCCAGTCATTCTTTCGTTTCATCAAACCATGTTTCTGCTTTCGAGTGGAAAGCTCCGTTCTAGCAGGCAAGCAGACAGGAGCCAGTTTTAAACTGAAGATGGACTAAAATCTATAAGTGCGAAATATGTGTGGTAGTTTCCTGGCCCCACAGCCAACATATCTTCTTTGAAGGATAAATATAAAAATCTGCAGAAACCAAAAAGTGTCATTTTCCCACGGGTCCGAAAGTGCTGTCATCTATTGTTTCTACCAGTTTCTGTTCGTGATTCATCCCATTTCTTACACTTGGGAGTGAGGAAGAGAAATAATATCAGATGGGTCTCATAAACTTTAAAAGTTCTCTCACTGCTAAAGAAATTAGAGCTTATCCTTTGCTCCTTTCGAAGTGGCGATATTAGAAAGTTGGCCTACTGCAGAAAAGTCAACTTTTGAACTAATACAGATAGAATTTTTTTTTGTATCGGCATCCGGTAGAACTCGATGAGCTGATCACATATATGTCATCTGTTTTTGGGTACAAAAATTCCTTCATGAGATACAACAGTTTGAAAGTTTGGAGGGGTTGAAAACTTCAGTAGTGAGGTACACACTGAAACCAAAAATAGGCCGATCCCAATCGTGAGACGTGTAGGGTACTTGTAAGCAACAGTCGGCTGTTACACCATAATCATCTTCGGCGATCAGACGTGAGCAACGTTGGTAGTTGGTGTAACCTATTAATCCTATTATTTCTTTCTTGTCTATTTTGATCGTGAGAACAATTTGGTACCATGCATATCACGGGGAGATGTACTTGTAAGTAAGAATCGGTTATTAGAAGGGGTTCATGAGGGGCTAGAAACTTGTGAAAATTGGTGCACATTTTTTTTTTTTCTCTAAAAAACCAGAGGGTAAGAAAACTAGTCTCCTTGGTCTATCACTGTAACATGGAATTGAGTCTTTGAGGGGTTGACAACTTTAGTGGTAGGGTACAAGGGTCGGGGACTTGTAAGTAACAATCGGCTGTTATACCATAACCATCTTCGGCGGTGAGAGGTTTCCGACCGTGTTAACGCAACGGATACGAATGATAATGTAAAACAACGACTTAGTTTCGAAATAATTAGCAGAGTGGCATCTATTGTATTTTGATCCTGTACGAATAGCTTTATAATACAAACTAGAGTATCTAAGATAAAGTTCCAAGTTTGCACGAGTCACGATGTCTACGATTGAAAAGGATAAAGTTAAACTGGCAGCAAAGTCAATTTAGTCCCTTTCTTGGAAATTCTGTTATTTTTGGGGGATCCCAAAACGTAAGCGGAGGGATACCTATGACATCGCAAAAATGTCCGTCTGTCTGTGAGCACGATAACTCGCGAAGGGAATGAGATATTTTGATGAAACTTGGTGTGATGGTTCATTGGGTCAAGGGTAAGATCAAGTTCGTAGATGGGCTATGTGGCTCTATATTTAGGGGTGGGTGAGGGGGTTCAGATTAAGGGACAAAGAAAATAATTTTAAACAGCTAATGTGATTTATCGCCGGACAAGTAGTTCGTCCGGAATCCGGCAAAAACCGGAAAGTTGGTTAGAAGTAAAAGTTTCAACTGAAGTTGATTAAATGTTCGATTTAGGGGTAAAAAGACGTGCTGAACACGATGATGAAAAACCTTTTCTCGCCGGACAACTAGTTCGCCCGGAATCCGGCCAAAACCAGAAAATTTGTTAAAAGCAAAAGTTCGATTAGATGACAGATTAAGGGGTAAGAAGAGAGGCGAGTCTGTACATGACAATCATTTTTTACTCGGACATATAATTAGTCCGGAATCCGGTTGTAACCGGAATTTTTTTAAATTTAACTTTTATTCAAAGTTGATTAGATGTTCTCTATATGGATAAGGATTTGTTTCTGAATTTTATTTTTTTGCCGGACTAGTAGTTCGCTTGGAATTTGGGTGAAACCGGAAACTTGGCAGAAGTAAAGCAGGAAGTCTCGGTCAGTATCGTCAAAATAGATATGGCTTATAGAGGTATATCTGAACTTGGTTTTCTCTGATGATTAGCCTGGCGAAGACTGGATCTGGCGAAGACAAGGCCCGATTGTCTGAATCAGATATTAGATTTTTGGGATCCCGTCGACACCTTTGGTCTTGTTTTACTTGTAAGCAAAAATTGGCTGTTAGACCATAATCATTTTCAGCGATGAGGGGCTTTTAACTTTTTCTAGCTGGTGTACCTATTAATCCTATTATTTGTTCCTGGTGTATTTGAACTGAAAACAATTTAGTACTATGTCTATCACGGGAGATAGACTTGTAAGTAGGAGTCGGTTGCTAGAAGGGGTTCATAAGGGCTAGAAACTAGTGCAAATTGGTGCACATTTTATTTGATCTCTGAGTCTTCGGCGATGAGGGGCTTCTGACTTTTCCTAGTATGTGTCCCTATTAAATTCCCCACCTGCGATATCCTGTTTTTGGGATACCAAAACGTAAGTGGAGGGATACCTATGACATCGCAAAAGTTGTCCGTCCTTCCGTCCGCCCGTCTGTAAGGACGATAACTCTCGAAGGGAATGAGATATTTTGATGAAACTTGGTGTGAGGATTTGTTGGGTCGTCGGGCCAGTCAAGTTCGTAGATGGGCTTTGTAGCACTACATTTAGGGGTGGGGGAGGGGGTTCAAATTAAGGGGCAAACAAAATATTTTGAAACAGCTAATGTGATAGTCGATTATGGGGTAAGAAGACATGCTGAGCACTACGGTGAAAACTATTTTGTCATCGGACGAGTAGTTCGCCCGGAATCCGGCCAAAACCGGAAAGTTTCTTAAAAGTAAAAGTTTTATTTTAAGTTGATTAGATGTTCGATTTATGGGTAGGAAGACATGCTGAAGACGATGGTGAAAACCATTTTCTCGGCGGACAAGTAGTTCGCCCGGAATCCGGCCGAAACCGGAAAGTTTGTTAAAATTAGAAGTTTTATTTCGAGTTGATTAGATGTTCGATTTAGGTCAAGAAGACATGTTGAACACTTATGTGAAAACGATTTTCTACCCGGACATGTAGTTCGCCCGGAATCCGGCGAAAACCGGAAAGTTGGTTAAAAGTAAAAGTTTAATCTGAAGCTGATTAAATGTTTGATTTATGTGTAAAAAGACATGCCGAACACGATGGTGAAAATCATTTTCTCGCTGGACAACTAGTTCGCCCGGAATCCGGCCAAAACTGGAAAATTTGTTAAAAGCACAAATTCGATCAGATGACAGATTAATGGTAAGAAAAGAGGCTGAGTCGGTTTATGACAATGGTTTTTTACCCGGACATATAATTATTCCGGAATCCGGTTGTAACCGGATTTTTTTTTAAGTCAGACTTTTATTCAAAGTTGATTAGATGTTCTTTATAGGGATAAGGAGATACGCTGGTTTTGTTTCTGTATTTCTTTTTTTGCTGGACTAGTAGTTCGCTCGGAAATCGGCAGGAAGTCTCGGTCAGTATCGTCAAAATAGATGGCTTATAGAGCTATATCTGAACTTGGTTTTCTCTGATGATTAGCCTGTCCAAGACTGGATCTGGCGAAGAGAAGACTCGATTGTCTGAATCAAATATTAGATTTTTGGGATCCCATCGACACCTTTGGTCTTGTTTTTTATCGACGCGGAGAGATAACCACGTGAAGAAAATTATTCTTCATGGATTAGAACACCCCATTTTGAAAACCTCGATGGGTTGACAAATTCAGCATTTAACCGTTAACGAAGAAACAAAGCCAAAGTGTTGCTCTCGCAACACTTTTGTCGGCGAAGCCGAACAAAGGTTGCTGCAACACTTCACGTTGCCTAGGCAACGTAGGTCTAGTTTTCTTTAGTTTAGTCGTATCTTTTCTTTTTTTTTCCTTTATTGTTTTTTCATATACTCCGTATGGGCACGTTCTGTGCCATTTTTATATGGGTTAATAAAACTATTGATTGATTGATACGCCATGTAATTACGTCCGGCTTAGCAGTAGTCGCAAAATTTGTGAGAAGAAATATTTCAAAGTCCAGTATAATAAACCGGACGTGAAATAAACTTTCTTGGCAAGTATTTTGCAGTAAGGGTGCCTGGAATGGGTTTTAGTGTTTTCTTCAACCACCGTTAATTGTTAGGTGACGTTCAAATAGCCTAATGGTGGGTTTACACACTGCGTAAAATCCGAGCGTATTTCGAAATCCGAGCGTATTTTACGCACGTATTTGGCTTGAAAAGACTTCTAGCAACACGGACGTATTTAGATACAAAACGGACCGATTTCTCAAATACGTCCGTATTGCTAGAGATCTTTTCAAGCCCAAATACGTGCGGAAAATACGGTCGGATTTCAAATACGCTCGGATTTCAAATACGCTCGGATTTTACGCAGTGTGTAATGCATCATAAGCACACCTCTGCTGTACCATGCATAGAACAGGGATAACGCTTATGACAGCGTGTAAGGTCCTCACAACACAAAGTAACCTGTATTTTTTGTAAGCCGGATTTTGTTATAGGCAAGTTTTGGAAATCCTTGCTGCCATACGAAACACCGATCCGGACGCTCTGGCAGAAACTATTCATAGTAACTCGTTAAAAATGTTTTTTGGTAAGATGTAATGACTACCATATCGGAAATATACTATTATCTAGAAGATTGTCTTTGTAGTGTAGGAAGTTAACACATCCACCCCCCGCCCCACCCCCCAAACAAGAATAAAATGTAATGGTTCTGAAATATTTCGAATATATTACTCCCGACCTTAGAAGTTATAAAGTTTACCTAAGTTCTTGGTAAGATTTTAACCAACCACAGATTCCCCCTTTTGGGAAGGCTGATTCTCGGCCAAAAGTGACCAGTAATGTTGTATATATAATGTAACCAGTGATGATGTATGTATAATGTATCACATCGCTACAGAAATGTTGCGAGACCTTGAAACACCTTTCCCTTTGAATATCGAAAGATGATTTTTTTTTTTTTTTTGCGGGGGGGAGATCTCGGGTTCTCCAGGGTTGTTGTAACTTTAGCTGTCTTTAACACACCAATTCGGGGGCGCTGTTTTCTAATAAATGGTATAGCAACTGACAAGGACAACAGAAGTATTACGTTCATTCAAATAAAAAAAAATATCAGAGCACCTTAGTGATTTTTGTTTTTACTTCTGTCGGAAAGAACGTCAGACATTAACGAAACGGTTCAAATACTTTCTGTCATTTTCCTTTTGTTTCTCTTTGCTGTGCGATCCTTTCTGTATTTTTCTCTACTTTCTTTTCTATACACTCCATCATTTTCTCATTCCTGTACGATGGGTAAAAAATAAACATTACCATTACATAAGTGATTTACAAGGGGACCAGGACAAAAACAGTGATCAATTGAAGTAGAAAACTTAGGTCGTAAGATAATGGGGACATTCCCCCTCCCCGAAATGAATTGAAGCATATATGTCTTTGGTTGTATTGCTGTCCAACTTATGGCAACATTGCCTGATTTTAAAAGTGTGTAGTTCCTTTCCAAAATCGGATGTAGACTGATCTGATGAAACGATACTCAACATCTGTTAAATTTGTTCTCCACTATTGGACCCGTTTTGTTTGTTTAGTACACCAGAGGTGAGAATTGCCGGATTCCCAGGGAGCCAGAAAATTTCTCGTGTCGCGATTCTATATTTACGGATTCGGTGAATCATTCCCAAACATTAAATCTTGGCTTCGCTTGAGGCAGCCGGCGAGGGGTTCTCAGTTCGGTATTGTTCGGGAATTCCGGTTGGAAATTCGGTCTGGCGTGGGAGTAATTGGAAATTGGAAGTGTGTAGATGGCCGTAAATCAAGAATTTATAGCCTAATATTTTAGAAAATGGGAAAAAAAATTCTTAGGATAGGGTATTTCTACCTGCAGCCAGTTTCATTTTACGAGGTTTCAGCTGCCCCGGAATAAGCAAATGCCTGTGCTTTGTCTTTCAAAGTTTATATAGGTAGAAGCAAGCAGGCTTACGCAAATCTGGAACTTCAGGTTAAGTTGACGTGCTCAAAACTGTATATTCTGTTTCCTGAATTTGTAAACTTTTCTTTACATCAACCGATGATGATAATGGTGATCATTTGGGGACCACAAGCAACTGTGATCACGATGGTGTTCGAAACAAACTCTAACAGCATAAATGCCGAACTTGGTGGATCTCGTCAGATGGCTTCTTTTTTGTAACTTGAAGACAGAAACAAATAAGAACACTACCAAAGAAAGAATAAATGTCGCGAAATAAACAAACGCCGCTTCAATCTTCTTTTTAATATTTTCGAATTTTTGCGAATATACGAGTGAGATTTAGGACTTTTCCTGATTTAGTTTTTGTAAGCGCGGTATATTATTATTATTTTTCTTAATAGCAGAAAACAGGCGCAAGCCATATTTCGGCTCTTCTTGGCAAGGGGCCTTTTCAGGCTCAAAACCGCTCAAGTTCGAAAAATGAACTTGTGAGAGAACCTGAAGAGGAACATTGTCAAGAAGGGCAAAAATATAGCTCCAATAAATTCAGCTGACGAATCCATTTGGCACTATCAAATATGATTCGCAGGCAGCTTTGGCTGAAGGAATATTTAGGGGCAAGCCTCTACAGGATTCTGCGAAAATTATCAACACAATATTGTAAGTTCCAAAATATTCATCGAGCGCATTTTTGAAAGCATCGACTGATGTGCTGGCAGCGAGCCAGGATGGTGGTTGGTTTCAAGCCCCCACGATGCGATTTCCAAACTTCCCCCTGCCGACGTCTGTCTTGAATCGCGAGAGCTAAGTTTAAACTCGTCGCCCCCGAGGTTTTGGGATTGAGACTAATTGAGAGTAACAAGTTCGCGTGCGAGATGACTAGTTGGTGAATTTACGTGCGCACACATTCCAATAAGATTTCGTATGCGGGAAACCTGCATGCGACGCGGAAAGAAGGAGTGAGGTGCTACCTACTCCCTGGCCCCCTCTATACACCCTGTCCTGACACCGACCGACATCGTATGTGCTGGCCATAAGTTAGGTGATTCATCTTCCACACGCTTCTTAGAATGTTAATTTTGATGTTACAACCTGTGGCAACCGGTGCCGTCAACGACGGGGCACTTTCTGTACACTAAAATCAAAAGAGGCAACCCCTCAAGAAGGAGCAAATTCGCATCCGACTGCGAAAGGGACTTTTTGTGCACGTACATTAATAAGGATCTCGAAAAATAATTTGGATCCTTTGGGACTGGAGGAATGGTGAGAGAAGGGGAAAGAGTTGGTAGTTGCGAGCGGTTGCGAGCTCTACCCTCCGATACTGAACAACCAAGGACGGGTTATGCGGTTTGGATTCGGAATATATTACTATTCCAAACCCGAACCGGACTAGGTTAGTCACTTCCCGAATCTCTGCCGAGATGTGATCAGGGTTGCCACATGTCGCA
The DNA here is from genome assembly GCA_023053575.1 of Branchinecta lynchi. Classification (NCBI taxonomy): domain Eukaryota; kingdom Metazoa; phylum Arthropoda; class Branchiopoda; order Anostraca; family Branchinectidae; genus Branchinecta; species Branchinecta lynchi. The sequence goes on from JAKZAP010000017.1 coordinate 7,653,509, forward strand.
CGATAGTGTGAATTGTCACTCTGTTTTGTTTTTGTCTCTCTTGTCCTACGTAGGACATAAAAATCAATCTATTTCAGATTACGTCCAAATGTGTGCCTTTTGCAGCAGGGATTCCGAAAAGAAGTGACTATTTCACGTTTTTTCGTGAAAATAAAATTAAGATGCGTGGTTTTTCCAGAGGCGATTCCGACCAAAAGTTCATTTGTGTGTGAAAATGTTTTTTCGGGAAAAAAAAATCACTCCCAATTCACTGTGTGTTTTGGGCCAAAAGTCACCATTTCATGTTTTTCGGGGGAAAAAATTCACTCCCAATTCACTGTGTGTTTTGAGCCAAAAGTCACCATTTCATGTTTTTTCGGGGGAAAAAATTCACTCCCAATTCACTATGTGTTTTGGGCCAAAAGTCACCATTTCATGTTTTTTTGGGAAAAAAAATCACTCCCAATTCACTGTGTGTTTTGGGCCAAAAGTCACCATTTCATGTTTTTTCGGGAAAAAAAACACTCCCAATTCACTGTGTGTTTAGGGCCAAAAGTCACCATTTCATGTTTTTGCGGGAAAAAAAATTCACTCCCAACTCACTGTGTGTTTTGGGCCAAAAGTTACTCTGTAAATGTTTATGATGTGGCAATGTGATTAGGGATAGAGAGAATAAAGGGGAGTGAACGTGGGGAGTTCCAAACTGAACACAAAGGGAATCCCGAATCGCTGCTAAGGTCGGGACTTGGAATGCTTAGCTGAAAAGGATGTAAAGGACCTTGCCTTGACGGTATAGATTTTCATATTATTCTATCAAAAGCCAACTTATTCTTCTATCATTTAACTGAATGCACTGAATTATTTAGGTTTTGCTAAGGGCCTTTTTTATTTTGTACTATCTGTTCTAGTAGTGATGTTCAGAATATCTACGGCCGTGCCCACAACGCAAATTCTACAAATGACGCGGAAAATTTGAATCTCAACGCCGGTTTCAGTGGTCAGCTCTCGGAACCGTGAAAAACTTCTCTTCCGTAAGTTTGTTTCGTCAAGCATACAACACAGGTACAAGCGCATAGAGGGACTATAAATCCGACAGGGAAATTCCACTATACATGAAAAATTGTTATTCGCGAATAGCGGAGGAACGAACTAACGCATTTTCATCGGGTCTTTAAGCCTATTTAAGTGAATAAGGCATGGGTAACTAGATTGTCTTACCTCAGCCCTTTTCGGCTGAACTTTAAAGATTACGACAGACCTGCTGCTGATCTGCCGTTTGAGCCAATCCTCATCACCATAGGATCTGTTAGGCAACTTCAATTTGAATATAAAGTGGATCATAGTCTCGTCAAAATCAAAATGTAGCGTACCTAAATTTTTTTTTTTTATGAATAATCTTCTTGCAGATAACCTTCGACAGCATGATACGCATCGAATGTTGCAAAAAAGACTAGCATCAGTTAGATGTCATAAGGGGGGTTGTAATTTACAGTGTGAAATTCGGGTCTATGAGTCGAAGAATTGATGAAACGATTACGGAAATATGTTGCATTTGTATTCTCAGCAGAGGCGAAACTAGGGGGGCGTGGAGGGGCAGCTGCCCCCCCCCCCCTCCCCGCAAAAAATCCTGTTGGTAAATCGGCAGTATTTGTCGGTGCGAAGCACCGACAAACGCTTTTATCATACCGTTTCTGATACCGACAAAAGTTCTGTCGGTAAAAAAGGAAACTTCCTGTTGGAAAAACGGGCACCGTTTGTCGGTACGGTGCGCTTTAGCATTCGGTTTCTAGTACGGACAAAAGCTCTGTCGGTAAGCCAGGAAACTTCTTGTTGGGAAATCGGCAGCGTTTCTCGGTAAGGAGACGGTGCGTAGATTCGATTTTCGGTACCCATAAGAGCTCTGACGAACACTTTCCTCATTCCGTTTCTGATACCGACGAGAGCTCTGTCGGTAAATAATGAAACTTGTAGTAGGGAAATTCGCAACGTCGTTGGTGCAGGGATTCCGGTTTCAGTACCGACAAGAGCTCTTTAGGTAAATCAGGAAACTTCTTGTTTGGAAACCGACAGCGTTTGTCGGTGCGGAGACGGTGCGCAGACTCCGTTTTCAGTACCGGCCAGAGCTTTCCTAATACCGTTGCTGATACCGACATCGGTAATCAGGAACCTTCTTGTCTAGAAATCAGAATGTTTTGTCGGTGCGAAGATGATACCGACAAAAGCTTTTTCGGTAAATCAAGCCGATGATCGGATCTAGACCCTGATATCTGTTGTTTTTCATTTTTCGGTAAAATGACTGGGAAAAGTCTTGTCGGTAAAATGGGAACTCTCTTTTTCGGTCTGTTTACATCTGGAATGGATCCAAATCTTGTCGTTAAATTTAGTATTTGTGAACTATTCATGAGAGTGAGACTTTTTGATGTGGATACTGGAATATTCTCGTCGGTAAATCCGAAAAGGCACTAACGAAACACTTCTTCATTCCTTTTTGTTCCTTGACGGTAAACCTGACGACACCGTCAAACCTGCTTAAGCAGGAATTCCTAGAATTGTTCTTGAGTGATTTCTGTGTTTCCACCCGTAAACTGCCCTTTTAGGTTAATCTGCTTGTTCGTCAATCCGAGAAATAGTCCAATTTATTCCGTGACTTATGAGTTTCAAATTTCCGTCACTGATACCCCCAACGAGGCTGGATCAGGCCAGGATATCTGAATAACACAACTAGGTGACTAGGTCACATGGGCACAGTATTCCCAAGTTTATCTCAATCGCTCAACCGATTTGGTCCCTAAGCGTTTAAGAAAATGTACAGGACCCATCCTAATCCCCCCACAGCACTACGATAATGGCAAGAAGAGATTCGGACACATAAATGGGCAAATGGCATATATTTTGCGTCCTCGTCTACAATGCATCAAGCATCACTGGAACAGACCATTTCCGAAAAATTTTACAGTGGGCCTACTTGTCCGGTACCCCTCAGCCCCACCTCCATCCAACGGACGTCAGATCCAGTTTGGGCCTTAAATTATATGTCTAGGTCCCATGAGTTTTGTACCTTTCAAGTTTTATCCCAATCACTATCCATTCAGCCCCACTCGTATTACAATATTTCCGAGACCTCCTTGCAATACTGTTCTCGGACGTGGATAAATTGAACATCTTAGGAAGTTCCAGTCGAATCTGAGCACCTTCTAAGGCCCATGCACATGTTTGGTTTTTGAGGCGTATCTCACAAAGTTACTCTGACCCTACCTTCCACTCAGTTGTCGGATTTCGTTCAGACACAGAAGCAGCAAATTTAGGCATCTGCTTCCTTCACCCATCAAGTTTCACATAAAACTGGATTGCCCATTCACTTCACCTGCACTTTGATCCAACGCATCCTCATACCAAATTTCAACAAGATATCTAAACCCTTTCGAAGGTTATCATAGACAGACAGACAACCTCTGACAGCACTTCGAACACATTACATCGGGATTAATCTTTTCGTTCCTGTAGGCCATCCGTTTCGAGTAGCAAAATCGTAACCTTTTGAACCCCCCAAAAGCCACTTAGTTTACAAGAGAAAAAGACAGCCGCGTAAATCTTCAAGCAGTGAAGTAATCTGTTGCAGTGTCTATCACTACTTTTCTGGTTTGCAAACCGTTGACGGTAAAATCTGGGCTTGCCCCACCACGAAAATGGGCTAGTTTCACCACTGATTCTCAGAGCAAAATAACACTAGAGAGTAGCGCCAAGACTTGAAAGAAGTGACACACACTCGAATAGCTGCGACACTAACACCACTAGCGATAGGGAACGTCCCTACTGAAACTCAGTCGGTGGTGCACCAGCGCTGACTCTTATAACTTCATACCCTGAACATAGCAAAACAAGACCAAAGGTGTTGATGGGATCCCAAAAATCTAATATCTGATTCAGACAATCGGGTCTTGTCTTCGTGAAATCCAGTCTTGGACAGTCTGATCATCAGAGAAAACCAAGTTCAGATATACCTCTATAAGCCGTATCTATTTTGACGATACTGACCGAGACTTCCTGGTTTACTTCTGACAAGTTTCCGGTTTCGCCTGATTTCCGAGCAAACTACTGGTTCAGCAAAAAAATAATGATTCAGAAACGAATTCAGCGTATCTCCTAATCCCTACAAAGAACATCCAATAACTTCAAATAAAACTTTAACTTATAAAATTTCCGGTTTCAACCGGATTCCGGACTAATTATATGTCCGGGTAAAAAACGATTGTCATATACCGACTCAGCCTCTGGTCTTACCCCTGAATCTGTCATCTAATTGAACTTCTGCTTTTAAAAAATTTTCCGGTTTTGGCCGGATTCCGGGCGAACTAGTTGTCCGGCGAGAAAATGATTTTCACCATCGTCTTCAGCATGTCTTTTTACCCATATATCTTTAATCAACTTCAAATTAAACTTTTAGTTTCAACCAACTTTCCGGTTTTCACCGGATTCCGGACTAACTACTTGTTCGGCGAGAAATTTTTTTCACTATCGTGTTCAGCATGTCTTCTTACCCCTAAATCGACCATTTAGTCAACTTCAAATAAAACTTTTACTTTCAACCAACTTTCCGGTTTTTGCCGGATTCCGGACGAACTACTTGTCCGGCGAGAATCCTGCTCAGCATGCCTTCTTACCCCATAAACGACTATCACATTAGCTGTTTAAAAATATTTTGTTTGTCCCTTAATTTGAACCCCCTCCCCCACCCCTAAATGTGGAGCTACATAGCTCATCTACGAACTTGACCCAAAAAATCCTCACACCAAGTTTCATTAAAATATCTCATTCTCTTCGAGAGTTATCGTGCTCACAGACAGACGGATGTCATAGGTATCCCTCCACTTACGTTTCGGGGTCCCGAAAACGATACAGCCTCCTCGGTTTTCTCGATGTGTGCAGTGCAGGCCACGTCTTAGATTTGCTAGAAATTTTGTTTGTTTCGTTTTGTTTGTTTCGCTTTAACTGTCGCAAGCTTAGTCGGTGGTGCTATTAGTATGGCCCATTTGGGAAGCAACAAAAGCATAGGTGTTGACGCGACTCTATAGTGTTATTTTGCTCTGAGTATTAAGCGGCTTTCACAGACGCGTCTTTGCGATGCGTCGCTTATGCGTTTGTCTTGCGTTGTGTACAGGTTGCGTAGCGTATCTTTGACACCTATTCAATTCAATTCAATTCAATTCAATTTATTTCTAAAACGTGCAGAGGACAAGCCGAATATTCGTTTGGTCGTCAATAAAAAATATATATACAATTTATAGTCAACACTTACGAATTAATTTAAAATAACAGTAATCGTCAAATACATTTAATAAAAAGAGTTAAACTCAGGTACACAATTATTTACTAGCACTGGCGTTAAAAACCTTGACAAAGGAGGGAACAAAGCTTTTCAGATATCGGTTTCGAGACACCTGAATAGGCTGTATGAGAGGTACAGCTTCTGCCACTGCTCTTGCGGGTCTTTCTCGATGTGGCTTGAAATCAGGGGGCAGTATGGATCGATGGGATGTACTGTTCAGCAACCCAGTACCAAAATCAAGCGACAGGTTTTGTCGACGACTAGCAAGGGAATCTAGGCCAAACTGTTCAAGGAGGGCACAGTATGGGATTATTGGCGCTTTTGAAATGATCAACAATGCACGAAATTGAACTCTCTCAATCACGTCTGACTGCTCCTGCGTCAGGCCATAATGCCAAACGGGGGAACAGTATTCTAAGCAGTCCCGTATAAAAGATGTATAAACTCGCAAAAGGTGATCTGAAGGTATTCTGTGCCGAGACAGCAGCTTCAGAGAGCTAATACCTGCATTAGCTCTTCGAAGCATCATTTCCGTCTGTTTCTCCCACTTTAGATCAGCAGTAAGATACACCCCAAGGAGTTTAAGTTCAGTTACACGGCTGGAAGCAGGAAGGGGGGGATAAAACTGGGGGATACTTTTGAGGAAAGAAAAGGTCAGTACAACAGACTTCTGGACATTGACAGTCATCTTATCTGCGGCAGCATCGTCTGATATATCCGCCATGATTGTAGCTGCACTGCTTTGGATGTTTTTGTAGCACAGTTCTGCAAGAGATAAATCATCAACATATTTCCAGCGATCTGGCATGCTTATTGCCAGCTCGTTTATCATAATTAGAAAAAGTAGTGGTCCAAGTATTGTACCGTGAGGCACACCACAAAAGATAGGCAATTCATCAGAAAAAGTTGACTTGTACTTAGTACGCTGTGTTCTATTTGAAAGGAAATTAGCAACAATTCGTGCCAGAAAAGGGTGAACATTAAACTTGGAAAGAAGTTTCTTTAACAGTGTACTATGGCAAATTAGGTCAAAAGCCTTTTTAAGGTCAATAGCTATTAGGTTTACCCAACGTTCAGGCTCGTCCAGATGTTTGAGGATTTTATCCAGCATACTTACCAGATAATGGGCAGTTGACGTTTTAGGCATGTTTCCAAACTGTCTAGGATCAATAAGCTCTATTACCTGTTTCTTTAACCAAGCAGACAGAAAACCTTCATACACTTTGCTAAACACAGGTGTCATTGTAATCGGTCTAACTCCAGAAAAATCATTTGGCGCATCTTTTTTGGGGATTGGTGTAACGTATCTTTTTTTCCAAATAGATGGGTAATCACCGCTTTTGGTTACTTGATTAAAAATATGGGACCTGCGCCAGAACAGGTCACGCTGAATGTGTATTTCTGTTTTCTTTTTTCGGTTTCTTCTGCCAAATTTGAATTTCTTTCATCGATTAGTAACTTTTTAATCATCATTAGTATGCTTTTCTTCGTCATTAGTAGGTTATTCTTCAGTTTCTGTTCAAAGACTTCCATTTTTACTAAAGAAATTGATGCGTAAGGCGCTTACGCAACGCAAGAATAGAACTTGGTTCGCAGAGGTTGCCTAGCTTAGTGTGAAAGGCTCTACGCGTCAGTGTGAAAGCAACTTTATAGGTAAGGTAGGTCCTTTAAACCCACATACGATCTTAATTCTTCTTCGTTTAGTCCGCTTTAAAATACCCCCCCCCCCCAATTTTCCACTGTGATAATGTGCACATTCCATTGCCTGTTTTTTGTTGTTGTTTTTTCTTTGCTTTTATCCTTAGCTTCTTTTTGTTCTTGCTCTTCCAGTTTTCTTCTATTTTTAAAAAAATTATGTGAAAATTAATATAAAGTGAATTTTTTTTTTACTGCCCCCACAGGCCCATTCAGAGGTATCAAATCAACTACATGTGCAAAGGATGGTAAGAGGGTTATAAAATGTGTGTTCGTGTACTTTAGCATGTAAGGTTGGTTTGTATAAAAAAAAAATTAGGTAGCAGGAGATGCACATTTTAGGCCTGAATTAATGAAACGTGAGCCGTAGCCTACAAAACTTTGTGTGACATGAGTAGATATTTATACCACGTCGGCCTCTTTGTAAGCTTATGCGAAGTTCAGTCACCTTTTCTGTGGGGCTGTGTGAAAATGCCACGCTGATATCCCTCGCGATTGATCGTCAATTTCCGGATGTCATTCCTATGCCTCAACTAATCAGCCTTAAAGCCTAAATATTCGCAAAACCCTTCGTCACCTATTTGGTTTCCAGCGTGCGTGCTCTGGGCGTCCAGTCTCGAAAGTGTCCGGAGGGCTGTCGCTCTGCCAGTCCCGGGCTATAAAAGGTATCCGCTTCTGCCGTCTCCGGCGTAATTCGAGATTCGAACCACCGGCGATCTAACGTCTTTCGCGCGTGCGCTTTGCGACCTAGCACCGCTTCTGTAAATTAACACTATTTTCCTTTCGGCTTCCTTCGCGGTGCTTGAGTGTGTGAGTGTGAATTTTTCGAGTGGGACTTAGTGAACGAGCAACATGTCTGGTACTGTGGCTACGTCCACAAAAACCAAAACGACGAAATATTCGTATAGCTCGAATGGTGGTGCGAATACAAATGTTACCGTTGAATACTCTTCGGATTTGAGCGCCCTCTCCCGAATGGAGGTATGTTGTCCTTTTGTGGGTCGTCACCTGGGCACTAAACAGCGAAGAATCTTATTCTTCCGAGATTCGAAGGATTGTCAAAGTTTCAAACCCGCATATACCCTGCTTAACGCGGCTTAAAAATCTGCCGACACTTAACTACACCATGATCCTGGTTTAGCCGTCCACTAAATAAATGCTAACTCTTCAAAGTTTGACATCAGTTGATACAAGTACTCGGTGCTGTTAAACAGAAATAATCTTGCTTAAAAAAAACACAACAAATAACGTATAAAACTGTTCATCACGTTTACGGAAAGGCAACGTTCCGGACATCGAACACAGGGATGCGGATACTCTAGTTAATCAGTGCATTGTTAAAGGAGTTCAATCGGAGCATTTCTAGTGACTAAGCCACCCCCTTCCAAGTTGCGAATTTAAAGCAGAACTCGACAGGTCTCTGGGATAGCATCGCGGTTCGTATCACGTGAATGGGAAGCATCGAGATGTATCAAACAAGAAACGAGACAACACAAACTTTTTCGCTGTTATATTAATACAAAGTAAAAAAATCGCGAGTTTTCTTCTTTTTTTTGTCATTTCCGCTGAACAGTCCCCTGCATTTTCAAGAACAATTCGTGTAGCCGCCTAGGCCAGTGAATATTGTAAACCTATTGGATAATTAATTAATAAGCCAGCGAGAAAGAAAGACGAGTTGCTCGTAATGGGGTACAACAATCATTACCGTCGACTGTCAGTAGTTGTTTTTTGCTTTTTCACTTAACTCTTCTAACCTCTGTTTAAACATGTGAATGGGTTTAACTCTCAGAAAAACCCGGTTTATTGCGATATATACTGGGGTATATTGGACAAACTGGAACAGTTAGTAAGATTCTGTAGGTTGGCCTATTTATTTATGCGAAGCTTCGGTGTGTCACTCAGGTAGTCTAGACCTAGCTTGGCTAATTGTATAGGTCGAATTGCACTTGTTCTGAGCCAATATGCTTTGGTATAGAAGTAGGTAAGTGGGTGCGCTCGAACAATCATGTCGCTTTCCACAGGGTCATATTGCATTTAGAGTTTCGCTAAAAATAATTATAGTTTTACTGATAAAATAATATAGTATACAGTACCTTGGCTTTAGCTTTGATGTCCCTGGTTGCTTTTGGAGGCTCGCATTTATAGATAGTGAACGGAAAAGCAAAAGTGCTCCTTAGGCAGGATTTGAACCCACGACCTGTGGCTTACACAGGAACATTATTAGCGAACATAGTTCGCAAACCACAACAGTAGTCAGATAGAAGCGGTCCAATTTCGCTCGTATTCTAAATTCGGACCGCATTTTACCCGTCATTGTACCTTTATCATATCACTATCGCATGATTAGCTGATTTATCTGCCGTTTTCCAAGCCTTTTTCACTCTTTGACTCCAGCCTCCTCTCGTGATAACCTAAACAAACTATTTTTGAGCTAAGAAGTGCATAATATACCCCTCTTTTGAACCATATTGCATGCTCAGTGATTCCTTGACAGGATTCAGAACAGATCACCCCATATTTTAACCCATTTTGATCGTTAAATTCCCAGGTCAATCAAGTAAGGAGAATTCCACCAACTAAAGGCATTGAAACCTCGCAAGCTTGTCCTGTAAGCACCAATGCTCTTTTTCTTCGCCTCTTTCAAAGATCTTTGGTTCAAAACACGCAGATTGCCTCATATTTTGAATATTATCCTCCTGTAACCGTCATTGCTCTAGTTCTTAGTCTCTCAGTTATGCTTTCAATGCATTCGTTTCCCCATCCTCCAGTGGTCGGGATCCCTGATTCTTTCTGGCATAGGTTCATACTTTATTTTGGATTGGAATGCTTTGTATACGGGTGCTGTTGGCTAGTCATACCTTTTCTAACGCCAGGGAAACTAGAGCGAGCTAGCGAGGTTTCAATGCCTTGAGGCGGTGGAATTCCCATACTCGATTGGTATGGGAATTTAACGGTCAAAGATTTATGTAAAAGTCGCAATTATCATGTGTTACTTAAAGTAATACCAAATTGTGTAAAGTTTAACCGAACACGGTTGAGATCCAACACTATTCTAGCATATCATTTATTAACTTAAATATTCCTGAAAACCTGATAAAAAATGCGTTACTTTGTTTGTCCGTTATCCAGGGATGATCGATTTCATAGGATAAACTTATTCTTTCGGATTTGTGGAACCTCGATGTGCTTGTCCCTCTACACTGTAAGCCATTGCCGAAAAAAATAAAATAAAAATGTTCCTTGCAAGACATTCCTAAAATCATTTTCTTATTTTTCTAGAGGCATAACTTCTCCGGTGTCGCATGTTTAGCCCTGGAAATGCCGGCCTTTGTTTAAATTCACATTCTCGGCGTCTCGAACTTTCATTAGCTTATGCCGTTTTATGTGTTGTTGTTGTTGTTTTTAATTATTTATTTATGACACTGACAGAGCCAATTTAACTATTTTTAATTTTGTTGTCGTTATTTTTTCTTCTATTAGTCCGCGTTTTTCAGTAGGCTACCTGATTATTTGGTGTCCCCTGCACCGCAGTTTCTTGGGAAAAACGAAAGGCTACATACTTCGGAAAAGTTGAAAAACATTTGGCGAAACAGATTCTGTCACAGTCTAAAGGACGGGGCCCACAAAATATTCTGGAGTACATTTATTATAATAATAATAATATTAATTTGTTTGTGACCCAGTGTTGAGTGTTCAAATAAGGAACCTGTTTGTTTAGCATCTGTGTAATTGCTCGTGTATTGACCATCGGAAAAATTCTGTTTCGATTTTTCAAGTTTCCAGAACGCCCCAAAATTTCCGGGCATTTGAGCAAATTCCATAAGCCACCTGACGTATCGACAGGAGTAGCACAATTTCTGACAGTTGGTCGACATGCTAAGAAAACTGCTTTATGTATATGTATTAAAGTATAACTTAAAAGGCCTAAGGCCTGACAGGGTAGTTACACATCATGTATTCACTTAAGTACAGGCCCGAAAACTCCATAAATATGCGTTACTCCGTTTGTTTGCTGTCCACAGATAGTGGATTTCATCGGATGAACTTAACCTTTCAGATTTCTGGTACCTCTATGTGCCTCCCCGTTTGCTCAGATCTCTTGAAAATAATATATAAAGATTACTGTTTGGCCTCTAATTGATCCCACAGACTTGGACCCTAAGACAGGTTTCCTGACCAGATTAGAAAATTAAAATATTTGCTTGTCGGAGTTTTGGTGTAATTCAGATGGTATCTGGTACATTAATATAAGTTTATTGCCGTAAAGTATCCTTAGACATAAATGCAGACCTTTACAGATAATTACACAATCAAATTGAGTGGCAAGTACACTACGATTTGTCACTATCTATTTATGATAATATAGGTCGATGTGGTGCACAAAATATTTTCTGAACGAGCGGCTGGTATCACGAAGACGCGATGCTTGACATTGCGCAAACTTGTTTTAGTGCCTTGTTACATATCGTAGAAGCAGACCCCGATGTTGACATAAATAATTGTATGCCGAGATTGATAGCTAGGTCATATGTTAGGTCACATTCAACGTGCTTAAACTTCGATTTATTCTAGGACCGTGTCCGCCTTCTTCAAGAGGACCTCGAAACTGAGAGGGAACTCAGACAGAGGGTAAGTCGTTGTTCCCCCTCTTTACCCGAATGTCTTCATTTTCGAAAAATAGACCGACTGCACTGTCAGAAGTTTCATACAGATTGCGCATAACACTTTCAAGAACAACACCTTTTCACTTAGAAATAAAGTGTTATGACCAATTAGGTATATACTAGTTCGTGCCTAGATGTCCAACAACACCTTCATTAGGTAAAAATACTACACTGTCAGAAGTTACATAACGACAACAGAAGGATGCACGGTTTCAACAGATAACACTTTGGGATATTATCTGTTATGTTTCTTTCGTTCCCGTTAGTTTTTTTTACCAATTGAAGGTGTTGTTGGAGATCTAGACACGAAATAGTGTAAACTTAATTGGTCATAACACTTTATTTCTAAGTGAAAAGGTGTTATTATTGAAAGTGTTATACGCTATCTGTTATGAAACTTCTGACAGTGTGGTATTGTGATACCACCAACGTTTTCGTGCGACGAAGCGCCATAAATACTGAAAAAAAACAAAAAACTCAGATACATTCACTACCTTCAGGCTGGTACTCGCAAGTGGCTCACTGCTTGGCTCGCCATCTGGACGCGATTCGTTGACGTTGGGATTCTTAATTTCCTTCCTCAGCATAATAGCTTAGATCGTCATTAGCAATGTAGTATCTCTGATTTGTAAATACCATTAAAAAGTTCATCAAGTGTTTTAAGTTGCTCCTTTCGTTTATTTATTTTCTTCTCGTCGAAGTCGGTTACTATGAAGAATGGTAATATTTCGTACATGAATTATTTGCTGGTGTGACCCACCATGGATGTTAGGCTTGTATCAAGCAGACGTTGAAGATTGGATTTGGATATAAGTTTGTACATACTTGACCCATCGACCTGCGACTTTTTAGGGCTTTTTGGCCTAGCCTAATTTTGACAGTCACGCAACACAAACTTCGCCGAACGCTTCAAGGTCTTTCTCTCTCTTGAATAAGGACATGAATTGCTTCAAAGTGAATTCCATTTTGGAAGATATGGTAGACCATCAGGTCTACCTTCCATTTCGGATGCGTCGGAGAGCAGGAAGGCTCGAGACAGTCGACAAGTTATAACAAGAAAATCGCTAATTTCACGTGGCAAGTAGCGTAACCCTAGGTTCACACAGACGTTCACACTGAGGCGATATCCGCCATCGCCGAGATTTTCGTCGTCAAAATCTTCGATTTCTGTTGCTTCGTCAGGCGATTTTCGGTGTTGGGAAAATTCAACTTTAATCGGGTGACTGTACGATTTTATGCACGCAACAGTAACAATCCTCGTTAAATTCTGTTGCCGACGAAAATTCAGTGTGAACATTCAGGCGATAAAAATCTTCTGTCGCTGCGATTGAAAAATCTCGTTCATCGCCGCGATTTGCTCTGTGTGAACCTAGGGTAATGATATTTTCGAAAACCGATGTTTTAGAGCCATTTCATCCTGAAAAGGTGATTTCTAGTAAGAGCCGTGCTTTAAGAAATGTTCTTGTCTGGCAATGCTGGTTAACTCAGACGCATACGCGTCGGCATACATCTGAGCAAAATAGCACAAACGCAGCCTTTTAATACAGAAATGCAGTCAGTAGGCTACTCTATGTACTTACAATCCGGATACCGACCTGATTCAGGCAAAATGAATTTTGTAGTCATTACAGGGCTGGGTTTGATCTAATTGATCAGATCCAGCCAAACCCAGCTGATACCTGGTATCTAGCTCCTTATAGCCGAACTCGTGTGTGCTTGGGTGCAAGTTGACCTTGCCGTCCGAACTTGTTTGGACTGAAGGAAATGACTTGCATTCCATGGAAAGCAACCTGGTTCTAATCGAACTGACTTTGAAGCTGGTTGTTAACAAAAAGGGTTTTATCGTTGGATAGCAGACGTTTTGAACGTGTCATTCGTGCTGGTTGGAACCGAAAGAAATGTGTTCCGTCCCCTGGTTACCAAGCCTGATGTCCGCAGTATCATCTTGGTTTGGACCTAACAGTTTCTCCTATCCATTGGAACCGGTTCGTACCCAGACGGTTGTCTTTGCCTGGATCTGACCAACTGCTTATTTGTCGCTGGATATCTAGCTGGTTGGAAGCGAATGGTGCTCTTGGGTATCATAAATCTTTAACGTTTGCATCCGAGCTAGTTTGGACTGAAGGGAAGAGTTTGCGTCTCTTTGGTTGCCAAACTGGTTGACCGAAATAATCCGAATCCGGTGCCCTTCGATCCGGTACCAACTAGATCATGTACCGTACAAACGAATTTTGACTTTAGGCTACCATTTAAAATCTTTCTTTGGGATTTCGTTGTCCCTGTCTACCAAACCGGTTCTGTCTTCACTAAATTTTCTTTATGGCTTGCGCAGTCCTTGTTTACATGTCATCTTCTTGTAGCTCCTCTCTATTTATACTGCACTTTCTGTTTGTATTTCCTCTGTTTACGTTTCTAGTTTTCTTGTAACTTCTCTCTTTTCTGACGGAAATGGTTTCTCCATCGCCCCTGATCAGGTTTCCGTGGTTGTTGCTTTTCCGAGCCATGTGGGTCAATTAAACATCATTAGGTTTAGAAATTAGACATTCATGCCATTTTCGGATTCTAATAGTCCAGAGAGCTGCCAGGTAATGGACACGTTTCCATCCTAGGCGTATCTCACTAGGTCTTGAAAGCACACCATGACTTTTCCGAACTTGATCTTTAGCCACGGAAATGGCGATCGACTAAAAAGAGGCACGACATGGCACGGTGCTGGAGGCACGAGTAATAAAAATAGATTAGCAAGTTAGAAGTAGACAAGTAAGTTGAAGTTTATAACTCCAAAGCCTAAAAGACGGCATGTTAGAATATTGTTCCTGCCCCTGAAGGGACCTTTTACCTTTCGTGCCTCTTTTTAGTACTCGTGCCTTCTACGCTATGTCGTACCGTGTCTCTTTTAGTCGATCCCATGGTAATGCAGCCTTTCGTTGAAATTTGAATTATCTGCGTCTGGGTGAATGTTTGGTTGTCATGCAGGCATTCTGACACTATTATTCCCGACGATCCCCGGATCAAACAAAATACAAAATGCCTTAGTTGAGTCAAAATAATTATACCAGTCAACTGTCAATCACTTTCCCTTTCCTTCCTACATTTGCATATTTTTTCTGTTTCTCGAAAGGATTGCCTCTATGGTACCTTCCAGACATCCGAAATCTGGGGTGTCCAACACCCCGGACTTCCAGTCGTTTTTGGCCTGGCTTTGGCTTCCAGATCGTCTCGACGAAAACGGCTGTCTGGAATCCGGAAGAAAAATCTGGAAGGTGAAGCCTCGCTTTTACTGGGCACTTCCTCAGGTTAGCGATCGAGCATGAAGCAAGAATATATGAACAGAAGATGTTCGTTGAACCTTCCCCGCATTGTTTGATTTAGTCGCGTGTTAGCCTCACCTGAACCGGTGTAAGCTTTCGCAGCTTTTCGAAAAACTATCAGAAAGTCCCAAAAACACCGGTCATGCGAAAGGCTTCGTACCATCTTTCGTGACTCTTATTAATTCCCAAGACCATAAATGATTTTTTTTATTTTATTTGAATTCACGAATTCTGATTGTGCTTATATTTGTAAATACTTTTTACACGAGTAGATCTGGTGCCAATGTCGAGCTGATGAATTGGCCTTGTTTGACCTTTTGACCATTTTTTATTAACATAATATATGTTGAACATAGAATGTAAATTCAGAACCATTTCAGTGAAATACACTTTTAAATTAAAATCTCCTTTACACTGTCAGAAGTTTCAGAACCGATAACACAAGGATGCGCAGTTTTCAAGAGATAACACTTACGATGTTGACTGTTATGTTTTCAAATGCCATGCACTTAAAGGTTAGGCAAACAAAAAGAGCCGAAAGCCTGAGACACCGCCGGAAAAATATCTGGCGAATTTCATTTCCCGTCATGACATCGAAAAAGTCATAGCAGATGCTTTGTCGGCAGTTTTTCGGCTATTCCTGACAACGCTTGTTGGACATAACCTATAATATAAGATAAGACTGGCAATCAGTTTCTCCATATCCTGCTAATTCTTCTGCCCAATTTTTACATATAAGTTCCGTCCCATCATTTATTTCTGGTCATTTCTTGTAAGTGTATTAGTTAATTCGTTTCGTTTCTGTGTATTTCGTAAATATGTTATTCCTCTTCTAGCTTTAAGCTATTTGGAAAATAAACTTGATTGATTGATATAGTGCATTAATGCATAGTCTTATCTGTTGAAACTAGCACCGGTGACAGGACGGACACGGCATCAAAATCTCCTTGTGCCAGTTAAATGTCGCACAAACCGGTATTCAAATTCCTTTGTACCATATTTCACTGAGAAGATTAACAAAAAACAAGTGAATTCTAAGTGATTTATTTTCTTTTATGTAACAATTGTATATATTCAAGTATTTTACTCAGTTATTCAAGTATTTAAATGTAATGGTCGACGTATTTAGTGCCATGTCGGCGCTACGAGTTGGATCAATAAACATATCTATCTATATCTATCTATCTATCTATCTATCTACGAAACTGTTTGTTATCACTATGAAACTTCCGACAGTCTAGGCCTACTCGTCTTTACCCAATCTTGTTCATTGACAAGTCGGTTCATGCGAGGCTACACATACTGTAGCCCATTTGTTCAGCGTGACTGAGAAGTTTAGTACAGAGTGTTGACACGTAGAGTTCTTTGTTTTCCGTAGCACATTCAACGATTTGCATCCTAAAATGTAGCTGACGTATTTTGCAATATCATAATATAACTCGTAGTCAGCTTGGGCCGTAGGAATATTTGGCTTTGGGTGTTGCTAGCATAAAGTGACCTGACAACGAAAGCAGACGCTGACGGCAAACCTTAAAGTTTAACTGCAAAGGCAGCTTATTTTTACATCTGCTATTGAATCCACAGAATTATTTTGACTCAACTAAGGAATTTTGTATTTTGTTAGATCCGGGCCGTAGGAATATTTGCCTTTAGGTTTTGCTAGCATAAAGTGACCTGAACGAAAGCAGACGCCGGCGGCAAACCTTAAAGTTTAACTGCAAAGGCAGCTTATTTTTGGGATCCCAAAACGTAAGTGGAGGGATACCTATGACATCGCAAAAGTTGTCTACTACTTCTACTTCTACTGTCTACTAACCGGAAAGTTTGTTGAAAGTAAAAGTTTTATTTGAAGTTGATTAGATGTTCGATTTAGGGGTAGGAAGACATGCTGAAGACGATGGTGAAAATTATTTTCTCAACGGACAAGTATTTCGCCCGGAATCCGGCCCAAACTGGAAAGTTTGTTGAAAGTAAAAGTTTTATTTGAAATTGATTAGATGTTCGATTTAGGGGTAGGAAGACATGCTGAAGACGATGGTGAAAACTATTTTCTCGACGGACAAGTATTTCGCCCGGAATCCGGCCCAAACCGGAAAGTTTTTTGAAAGTAAAAGTTTTATTTGAAGTTGATTAAATGTTTGATTTAGAGGTAGGAAGACATGCTGAAGACGATGGTGAAAACTACTTTCTCGACGGACAAGTATTTCGACCGGAATCCGACCCAAACCGGAAAGTTTGTCAAAATTAAAAGTTTAATTTGGAGTTGATTAGATGTTCGATTTAGGACAAGAAGACATGCTGAACACTTATGTGAAAACAAGTTTCTACCCGGACATGTAGTTCGTCCGGAATCCGGCCAAAACCGGAAAACTGTTGGAAGTCAAAGTTTTATTTCTAGTTGATTAAATAAGCGATTTAGGGGTAAGAAGAGATGCTGAGTCCCTGTATGACAGCCATATTTTACCCGGACATATAGTTCGACCGGAATCCGGCTGGAATCGGAAAATTTGTTATAAGCTAAATTTCTATTTGAAGTTGATTAGATGTTCATTACTGGGGAAAGAAGATACCCTGATTTCGTGTTTGAGCTTTGTTTTTTCGCCGGACAAGTAGTTCTGGAGTTCGGCCGGAACCGGGAAATTAGCAGAAGTGGCAGGAAGTTTTCGTCAAAACAGATATGATAGGGGTAAACACACATGCTGAATCCAAATCTGAACTTGGTTTTCTCAGGTGATTAGATATTTTGCCTTAATCTGTTTCTGAATTTTAATTGTAAAAATGTTCAAGGAGTCTGGCGAAGACTGGATCTGGCTAAGACAAGACCCTGTTGTCTGGATCAGATATTGAATTTTGGGATCCCATCGAAACCTTTGGTCTTGTTACATCTGCTATTGAATCCACAGTATATGAAAAGCGAAGGGGACATCTATGAAATGTCGAAGAATAGCAAAATCAGATGCTATCATTATCATGAAAATCTGGAAGGGTTGGCTTGACTATGCGGAAACCCCGGACGTCTGGTAATCTGGAAGGTGAAGCCTGGCTTTAACCAATTTAATTTTCTCCATATTTCCGCGTCAGTGTCTGATTTTGGTGGCATTACTATAGCTAATTTGTGGTTTCGTTGCAGTTAATATACACCCGTAATGGTATAGATTATTCACTATTCACACGAGTGTCCTTGCTTGTTGACGGGGCCACCGAGATCCTCCATTTAAGGTTTAATGTTGGGGCCGTTTCATGTTGCCCGACGCCCAAAGTAACATACCTCTACTGCCCATCGTTTAAATACGTTTGTGTGAGCTTTTGAGTGAGGAACCACTCGTCTCCCCGCAAATGTTTATAGAGGGTGAATCTTGGCAGCTGGCTTTTCCAGAGCATTCCTGGAGTTTCTTATTTTATCAACACAAAACTCGCGTATTTTTAGTCGCCTGGTACCGCCTACACCGGCGAGGACATCGGCGGTCCTTGAAATAGGCAAGTGGTTGCCAGGGACAGCTGAAATCAAGCTTAATATTTAGCGGCGTCAGACTATCAAAGATTTGCTTTGACTACAGTGTAAAAAGTTTCTCCGATTAAGGATTAAAGTTAACTGCAGTATTTCCTACTGGGATTAATCTTATCTCTACTGAGATAAGATTAATCCGAATTAGAGATAAGATTATCTTTTTAGAGACAAGATTAATCCCAGTAGCAAAGACTGCAAGAATTTCTTTTACTGTGTAGATTTGACGCTCGGGTCATATTTTTAGCTCTTTTAGAAGAGAGTCCGACACTCTTAAAATTGAACGTCCGACACTCGACACGACGAGCCTGCGACACTCTTAAAATGGGAACGTCGTTATCGAAGACACCTGAAGACCACTGAATCGAGCTGTTTTTTTTTTTTTCGGAGGAATTCCCGGTTTAAAATTTTCTCAAAATAGTAGTATGAAGTTGTACGAAAAATAGCATGCAGTACCAACTGATGCTACTACAGCAAGATTGGATGCTACTGGAGCAAGGCGGGATTTTGCTGAATACTATTGCCGAAGATTAGCCCGGAGTGAGGTACATTAAATTAAAGTATTTTGTACTACTGCATATCAATACATGCAACTTTTTTGTAAAACTACCATACAACTACACAGGCTACACATTTTTCATCGGGTTTGGTGACCAAAAAGCTCCTTATATTCGATTTGATATTTCAGGTCATCTCATGTTTAAAGGAGTCTGACGCTTGGTCGTAAAATAGGCACGTGGTTATCGGAGACACATGAAGACCGCTAAATCGAGATGTATTTTTTTGAGGAATTTGGTCATCGAAAAGTTCCTTCGACTAGATTTAAGAACTCGGGTTCGAACACTCCGCCTTCCGAGCTCTTTGACAGCGTCAGGTATTAGACGGTTTGGATTTTCGTCATGAAATTGACCCGTTCGATGGTAAATAGATTTAAGACTAGATTTAAAAGCTTTAAATTTAATTATAAAAAAGATTCCGACACTTGTCCTTAAAATAGGCACGTCGTTATCGGAGACACCACGCTGAATCGAGTTGTATTTTTTGAAAATGAGCCATCAAAAAACTGTTTTGACTAGATGTAATAATTCAGGTCATACAGATTTAACTCTTGCAAAGAAAGAGTTTGACACCTCGTCTTCCGAGCTCTTGGACAGCGTCAGGTGAGACGGCTTGGATTGTCGTCATGAAATCGATCAGTTCATTAGTCCTTGAAATAGCAAATGATAGCCGGAGCATCTAAATTGAGCTTTATTATTTGGGCATTACACTAGCTACCTAATTTTGGTTTGACTAGATTTGAAAGCCTAGGTCATAAAGTTATCTATTCTTGATTAAGAAAATTTCCGGGCTCTTAGACAGCGCCAAGTCAGATGGCTTGGATTGTCGTCATGAAATAGAGCAGTTCGATGGTCCTTGAAATAGCAAGTGGTTGCCCGAGACCGCCGAATCGAATTGTATTTTTAGAGGCATTCCACGGGATACCCAAATATAGTTTTGCTTAGATTCAAAGAGTTCAAGTTAAAAGATGCCACTCTTGCGAAAAGTCTGACCGTATTCCAAGCTGTTGGACAGCACCAGGTCAGACGAATTGGAACTGTCATCGTGAAATCCAGTAGCTCGGTTGTCTTTAAGCAAGTGATCTTTAATCCAGTGTTTGATCCAGACAGCTGGAATCGAGGTGTATTTTTGGCGGTATTCAACTGCCAAAAAGCTGTTTTGACTAGATATAAAATCACAGGTCATAGAGTTTCAGCTCTTGAAAGGAAAGAGCCCGACACTTCGCCTAAAAATAGCAAGTGATTGTCAGAAGGCAAGTGAGTAGGGGGGGGGGACTACTGTATTGATTTGCATTTTTATAGAAATTATATCATATAATAATAATGATACAAAGCAACAGAAAAGACTTCTGCCTCTAAATATTTTGAATATTTGAACTGATCAGTGGTAAAATCCCATCAATATTGCACTTGAAACTATTTATCGATTCAGCGTTACCGCATTTTCGGTAAGGCTGTTTCAAGGATCAACTATTCTGCACTACATTAAATATACACGTACGAGATTGTAAAAATCATACTAGTAGTACTGGAACACAATTTGACTATTGCAAAAATAGACTGTGACAGTTTGCATTCGAGCTTTTGATCAACGTCAGGTCAGACGGGTCGGATTGCTATGACATCGAGCAGCTCGATGGTCCTTGAAATTGCAACTGAGCGCCCGAGGCAGCTGAAAACAGCTTGATTGAGCTGTATATTTTGGAGCTGTATTTGTATGGTTTAACTAGATTTAGTAGCTCCAGTCATACAGTTGGAAATCTTTCTTGGAAGAAGGTGTGACAATATTCCGAGCTCATTGACAGCATCAGGTCAAACAGGTTGAACTGTTGTCGCGACTTTCGAGCAGTTCTGTGGTCCTCGAAGTAGCAAGTTTTTGTCGGAAACAGCTGAAGACCCTTGAATAAAGCTGTATGTTTGGAGACAGTAGACTACTCAAGAGTTATTTTATATTTAAAAGTTCGTCTTATGGATATTTATCTCTTACAAAAAGAATTCTGACATTCAGCATCCCGAGCTTGTGGACAGCATCCGGTCAGTCGGATTGAGCGAGTCATGCGTTTAAATTTGGTTGGAAGGCAGTCCTAAACCCGAGGAAAATAACGCTAGTGACCAAGACCTATGCTTTTCATGCTTCACAATCGGGCCATACTGATAGTGCCGCCTACTACGCTTACGCCATTTAAAGCGAAACTTGCGGGTTTAGAAATTTCTAGTAAAGCTAAGATGCGGTCTGCACACATCGAGGAAACAGGGGAGGGTGTATCTTTTTTTGCTCCCTTCAGAATATGCAGTTATCGGAGCCAGTGCTGACGAACGACCGATTGAGTTTCAATAGGTTTAGTTCTTTATCGCTAGTGGGTCTATATTCGCTGCTATACGAGTTTCTGTCACTTTTCTCAAGTCTTGGCGCTACTCCCTAATCAGAGCAAAATAACACAAGGTTAGAGCAAAATAATCCTAGGGAGTAGCGCCAAGACTTTACAAAATGACACACACGCTAATAGCAGCGCACTAGCACCACTAGCGGTAGAGAACGTCCCTACTAAAACTCATTCAGTCGTTCACCAGAGCTGGCTCCGATAACTTCATATTCTGAACATTGCACAAAAATGATACAGCGTCTATTTTGATCATGCTGTGTGCAGACCGCACCTTTGCTTTTACTAGAAATTTCTAAACCCGCAAGTTTATCTCACTTTAAATGGCAGAAGCGTAGTTGGCGGCGCTACAAGTATGGTCCGATTGTGAAGCACGAATAGCAGAGGTCTTGGCGCTACTCCCTACTGTGATTTTGCTCTGAGTAGGGAGTAGCGCCAAGCCTTGACCAAATTGACACACACTCTAGTAGTAGCGATACTAGCACCACGAGTGATAGAGAACTCGCTCGATTTGTATGTTTTCTTTTTTGTTTACTTCACGTGTCCATTACATAAACAAAGTTGGTTAGAAATCGACGACACTGTCAGAAGTTTCATAACAGATAGCGTATAACACTTGCAATAATAACACCTTTTCACTTAGGAATAAAGTGTTATGACCAAATAAGTTTAAACTGTTTCGTGCCTAGATC
The DNA here is from genome assembly GCA_023053575.1 of Branchinecta lynchi. Lineage (NCBI taxonomy): Eukaryota > Metazoa > Arthropoda > Branchiopoda > Anostraca > Branchinectidae > Branchinecta > Branchinecta lynchi. The sequence continues at coordinate 7,675,619 of JAKZAP010000017.1, forward strand.
TCCAACAACACCTTCAGTTGGTAAAAATACTAACGTGAACGAAAGAAAAATCACAGATAACATCCCAAAGTGTTATCTGTTGAAACCGCGCATCCTTCTGTTGTCGTTATGTAACTTCTGACAGTGTAGTATTTTTACCTGTTGAAGGTGTTTTTGGAGATTGGTCGTAACACTTTATTTCCAAGTGAAAAAGTGTTATTATTGCAAGTGTGTGCGCCAATCTGTTATGAAACTTCTGACAGTGTGTAATGATCAAGCAGACAGGCGTAGTAGATATTTTCTTGTTGCCTAATAATTCAAATATTTTTTATTTTTTTTAGGTCGAAAGGGAGCGTTCCGACCTTAGTGTCCAAGTCATCCAGTTGATCGAGCGACTCGAAGAAGCCGAGGGGGGAGCAGAAAGCCAAGTGAGTTAATTTGTTAATCTATTCGACTTATCCAGCTCGAGGAAAGAGAAGTCGTCAGTGAAGTAAACCACACAGAACTGCCTCTTTGAAGTTTGACAAGCCCGAGCTGAGGAGTTTTGTTGCTTCGCCGTTGACACCATTAGCGTGTTCCACCCTCTTTACCGTAGTTACTACGCATGACGTCACGAACTCTGTCTTTTTGCCGTCAAGGCTGAAACGATTTTCTATTTTCCAGCAAAATATCATGCCACGGGCAAAACTAACCAATCACGTTACAGAGATGCGTAGGTACCACGCTTACTACGCTCCCGAGCATGGTAAGCAAATAGTCACTATTAGTTACTATTTCGAGAAGGTTGGTACGGTCAGCGTAGTAGCTTTTTACGAGGTTGGAACGAAAATGGTACACTGATAGTTACTATAGTTAGAACTGTGGAACACGCTCGATGTGTCTGATTTTTCGAAAAAACTTGAAACTTAAAAATAAAAAAAAGTGTCTGATTGGTCGGCAGGTCTTCTATCCTTGAAGGAAATGTAGTAGCGTGCTTATTTAACTACTACACTCTTCATCCCTAATCGCCGGATTCCTTTTTATCCCCGAAAATTTGAATTTCGTACGATATTTCCTATCCAATTTTCCATATCTTCTATCTTCTTCTGTCTACGCTGGTCATTGGGTTTGCAAACTTACTCGCTTTTTGGACTAAAGAAAATCGGGTATCAATTGGGAAAATACGATTAGAAACGGTGAGAAATGTTCTAGCGATCAGAAATGATGAAAGCCCAGAACGTTGAGTTCAGCAAATTCATCCTAACGAAGAGTTAAGCAACTTATCAGCCTAACGATACCTTTCTCTTGAGTCTATGAGGGTCGAACAAGTCTTGGCTTGTCAAGGGTAGTTAGTCTTTATCTGTTGTTTGGTCGGGTCTTATCTGCAGTCTTATAGTCTGAGAAACTGTTATAATAGCGGTCAGAGGTTAAACATTTATTTATAAAATCAATTAGTATTTCCCAAAAATGCTTGATCTGGTTAATTTGCATTTATATATCATCGTAATAAAAAAATCCTTGAGAATGTCTTGAATACGCTTTCTCTGTTTCTAATATTTGCCGCAATAGTTACATCTAGAGGTCGGGAACTAATGCGTCTATCTTCTGTTGCAGATTGAAATCAACCGCAAGCGTGATGCCGAGCTCGCCAAGCTTCGCCGACTTCTCGAGGAAGTCCACCTCGAATCCGAAGAGAACGTCCATATCCTCAAGAAAAAGCACCAGGAATCCCTGGCTGATCTTCAGGACCAGCTTGAGCTGATCACCAAGTCCAAGATCAAGTATGTTTGTTGCTTACCTACTAGCATCCAGTCTAAGCCGTTTACCCATAAAATTCTGTATGCTTTTGTCGGGCGTCGGTCGAATCATAGGGTTCTTTTTATACGCAAGAAATTAAATTCCTGCAAACATTTGCCGGGCAAAATACAGAAGAAGTCGAATTCTGTATGCTTTTGTCGAGCCTCTGTATCAGGTTCTTTGATGTTAGTCTCACCTGTACGGAAATATCCCACCTGAAATCGACCCAGACTAAAGGAGACAGATTTCGACCCTATTATAGGTTGTTTTCTTCCTCAAATCGACTCGCCAAGTCGCCCGAGACCGCAATTCCGGTCGATCCGAGGAAGAAACTAACCTAAAAGCCGGTCGAAATCTGTTCCATTTTGTCTGTGTCGATTATAGGTGGGAAATCTCCGAACGGGAATCTTCAGCTTTGGACTCGTACAAACCCACCATCTCTGGACCACTATTAAGACAAAATCTTGAACATTTCTGTCAAAGATAGCATAACATTTTTATTTCACTTTCATAACATTGACGCAAGGATGCACTCTCTACATATGAGAACATACTATCTTTGATGTTGTAAAAACATTATGTGATGAGCCTTTAAATGTTACTTTTCTAGAAAACTATTTTGTGACGTCGCTTTTATTTCATACCCGTTGAAATTACGCATCCTTGTGTAAATGTTGAGAAACATCTGACAGTGAAATGGAAAAAAATGTAGCTTATATATGGTTTTTGCTCAAATAAGTTCCCTTACAAACTTGTATGTCAAAAACTTCAGCCAACTACAATAAAATTGTTTGCGAAATTTCGAGATTGCACAGATGTCAACCAAATGCCGTGGTTTTCTTTGCCCTTTCTTAACATCCAAAAAATTCTCCCTAATGAAGGAAGAAACTATAGTACCCGTCGTTGGAACCCCGTCGACTAATCCCGCCGTCCTTCAGTTTACATCCAAACGATGATGCAAACTGGGGAAGTGACGTCGTCGTTGAAGCAAACGACGTATTTGCGACTAGAACCGTGTTTAACCCTTCTAACAATAATAACTAATAGTTACTATTTTCGTTCCAACGTCCAGAAAAGTTACTTATACGCTGACCGTTCCACCTTCTCAAAATAGTAACTAATAGTAACCTTTTGCTTACCACGCTCGAGAGTGCAGTAACTACGATCGTTGTGATATGGTTGGCCCGACTAGCCCGTGGCACAATACGCTGTTTGCAAGGCTAATACCTAAAATGAGTGGAGATATACGTGTGCTGTCAAGAGGTCGAACGGTTGGGACATGGTCCAGGTCACTTCTCACACGTGTTGTGGCTCAGTCACTGTTAGAATGTGTCACTAGTTTGCAATTTGGACTGTGATTCACCCGTGAAACATATACCGACAAATATTTGGCATTCATCAACGGTTTTCTCTTTGATTTAAGTTATGTTTTATTCTAACGCCTTCTTTTTCCAGGATTGAGAAGGAGAAGGTAAAGGTCCAGCAGGATGTGTATGACCTCCTTGCTCAGCTCGAGAACTCCAACAAAGACAGAGTAAGTGAAGCCTGCCCCCCCCCCTCCCCCAATTAGCCGAGCCGTCCTGTTAATTCCTAATTAATTCAAGGACCCTCGCTCAGGACGATGCACGTTCATTGGACCAAGATTGGATTGGACCAGGGGTGTATGGGCATTTGTATCTCAAGGGTTTGCTTTTCTTTATTTTGTCAATCAGTCAAATTTAATTCCAAAAGCTCAAAGCTAGAAGAGGTGAATAAGATATTTATGAAATACACAAAAACGACAACAGACTAACTAATAGATTATATAAGATATGATCTGAAATAAATGTTGGAATAAAGCTGTATAAAAATTAGGTTGACCAATTGGCAGGTTACGGAAAAAACTGGTTGCCAGTGTTCCTCTCGGACCGACGCACGAACGACGGGAGGGGAGGGGGGAATAGACGGCTCATCTGGGGACAACAGCTTACAAATGAATTCCTAGCTCTCTTCGGATGTGCGTCATAACCGCAAAGTGTAAAGATATTTGTATGCCACCTCGAAGAGGAAAGCTTTGTAAGGTTAGGTTAGGTCCAGATCGGACTCCACCACTGCGGGGGCAGTTAAAATAGGATTCTTGGAAACCTTGTGACATACTTACGGTGGAGAAAAACTTCAAGGGAGTTGAGAAATATTAAATTCAATCTTGAACTTCCCAAGGCGTTTATCCATGGTGTTTGTCATGGACAGAGTAGTGTTTGCTACCAAGAACAAATAATCGGATAGGATCTCCGTCTCCCTATCTCTGTACTATGACTATGCGGAGTCGAGTATTGCCCCGTATCTTTTCCGCTGTTAACGAGTGGAGGTTAGTAGCTTCGCGCCACATCACATTTCGTTACCTCTACAATTAGCTATATCGCAGTGAAACCACCCTGAGGAAAAGTAGAAGGCAAAGCGGATTAGTGCTTTGGACGCGCTCAAGAGCGAGTCAGCGCGCGGAGTACGCCTCCTGAATTTTCTTCCTCTGCGACGAGCAACGGCGAAGACGGAAGAACAGTAGACGGGTAAAAAGCTACAGTAAATACCTCTAGGTCTGTTGGGGTATTCGTAGTCGCTGCATGGTCCCGAAGACAGAAGTTCTATCTGATTATTTGTTCTTGGTGCTACATACTCTTCCCACTAGTTGAAACTCTTGGAAACGCTGTTTTGTCTATGTTTTGTGCGGGTGTTTCAAGTGCCTGAAAATAAAATGAAACCTCAGTAAGCAAAACTTCGGGCTTAAGTCATTGCTAGTGCCAATCTGTACAGGAAGGATCCTCAGTTTTATGTCTGTCTGCTTGACAGAGCAGATAGATATAGTGTTACTCGGCCAGCCACACAAAAATTGTGTGGGCAGCCTTAGCACTCTTTGTGAGCCATAGCCTCTTCGTGGGATCGAGGATTAACGCCTTGAAATCTCTATTCTGTTGAAAAATGCAGAACAATGCTCTTTTTCGGATCCCAAAACGTAAGTGGCGGGATACCTATGACTTCCCAAAAGTTGTCCGTCTGTGCGCACTATAACTCTCGAAGGGAATGAGATATTTTGACGAAACTTGCTGTGAAGATTCTTTGGTTTCAAGAGTAAAGTCTAGTTCGTATGGGCTCTGTAGCCCTACATTTAGTGTGTGCGGGGGGGGGGGGGGGGGTAAATTAAGGGGCAAATGAAATATTTCTACACAGATAATGTGATAGTCGATTATAGGGTAGAAGACATGCTGAACACGATGGTGAAAACCCCTTTCTCGCGGGACAAGTAGTTCACCCGGAATCCGGCCAAAACCGGAAAATTGTTAAAGCTTAAAGTTGTATTTGTAGTTGATTTATATATCCGGTTTAGGAGTAAGAAGAGATGCTGAATCCGTGTATGACAATCATCTTTTACCCAGACATATAGTTCGACCGGAATCCGGCTGGAGCCGTAAAATCTGTTATAAGTTAAATTTTTTATTTGAAGTTGATTCGATGCTCAATATTGGGAGAGAAGATACTCTTGAGTTTGTTTTTGAGCTTTCTTTTTTCGCCGGACAAGTAGTTAGAAAATTGGCAGAAGTGGCAGGAAGTTTTCGTCAAAACACATATGACTTATAGGGGTAAACACATGTTGAATCCATATGTGAACTTGGTTTTCTCAGATGGTTAGCTATTTGGCCTTAATCTGTTTCTGAATTTTAATAGTAAAAATATTCAAGGAGTCTGGCGAAGAGAAGACCCAATTGTCTGGATCAAATATTGAATTTTTGGGATCCCGTCGAAACCTTTGGTCTTGTTCATGTTCTTATCATATTTTCCTTCCTTTTCGATTAATATTTCCTCTACCAAGTACTTTTTGTTTTCATCGTTTTTATGTATCCTTACTTATCATATTTTTTTCCTACGCAGGTCACCTTCCAGAAGACCGTCGAGAAGTACGAGATCCAAATACACGAGTACAGCCTGAAGATCGAAGAGCTCAACAGGACTGTTTCCGACTTCCAGACTTTCAAGAGCCGTGTCACCCAGGTTTGTGCATTCTTCACGCCTCTTTGCAGATGCTCGGTACCTTTCAAGTTTCCGAGGACGAGGTCATAAAACGATCTCGCTCGGGGAACATTGTCTATAGTCTTGTCCAGGTTCCGATCACACGAACTCAAGAACTCGTATAGCGCCAAGACCTATACTTTCCGTGCTTCGCAAACGGGCCACAGGCCTACTCATAGCGCTACCAACTACCGTAGCGGCACTTGAAGCAAGACAACTTACGGGTTTAGAAATTTCTAGTAAAGCTAAGATGGGGTCTGCACACATCGAGGAAACAGGAGGTTTTACCTTTTTTTTTTTGCTGTGCTCAGAGTATGAAGTTAGTGGAGCCAGCGCTAGTGCACGACTGATTGAGTTTTAGTAGCAATGTTCACTGTCGCTAGTGGTGCTAGTTTCACTGCTGTTCGAGTGTGTGTCACTTTTTTCAAGTCTTGGCGCGACTCGCTAGTGTTATTTGCTCTGGAGTAGATACTCGTTCGGTTCTCAGCAGGCTGTGGTAAAAAATTGCCTGACCTGCCCCTGTCACGATAACGCTCATGAACGAACATTTTAAAGAACAAGCTCGCAGTAGAAATAGATAATGTTCAAATGTTTTTACACACCCTGCTCTGCTATTTTTCTCAAAAGATTGATGAGTCAGTCTAGAGAACAAGTCTGGCGTCGTTAGCGTGGACTCCCTTAGGTTTTCTGTCTTGTCTTTCGTTGTTTTGTTTACTCCGCTGGAACTTTATGAGTTTGGCGGGTGCAAATAAAAGATATATGTATAATACAGATAAAGTTTTAAACCACGAAAATGAGGATAGATTGCTTTGGGACGTGGAGTGAATCAGTAACACAGGTATGACGAGTCCTTTAAGGTGGAAGACTGCAAAATATTGCAACGTGAGTGGATCGTAAAGTAGAACTGGGAAGGTTGTTGTTATTCTTGCGTTCTTGGTTTTGTTGTTGTTGGTGTTGTTGTTTTTTGTTGGTTTTTTTTAGGGGGGAGCTCACAGAATCGTTCAACCAATATAATCAAAATGTTTGTACGGACTTACTAGCTTCCGTCTGCAGTCGAAGATGCTAAATTACGATGGTCAGCAATAATAAAATAAACTAGATAACTTTTCTTAAGAAACCTCTGTTAAAAAAAAAGAGGACACAAACGAATCAGTAACCTTGAGGTTCATCCTCTGGCAGGTAGTAATTTATATTAGTAAGTAAGTAAGTAAGTAAGTAATTTATTTATAACCCGCCGTTTTCAGAAAGCGGAGTAAATGAAGAAAATAAATAAAACACATAAACATACACAAAAAGACACTTAATTTCAATCGTCGGCCAGGAAGCAGTGTAGAAGGTCGTGCGCTGTATTGTTGTCTTTTCCTGCTATTTTAAGTCGTCAGCTCGCATTGTCGGTCTCCGGCCCAACTCGACTGTTCACGTGACGTTCTAATTTTAATTATAGGAGAACTTCGAGCTCACCAAGACCGTCCAGGATTTGAAGGTCTCAATCGAAAACGTCACCTACCTCAAGGGGCAGGTCACTTCTCAGTTGGACGATACCAGACGCCGCCTTGAAGATGAGGACAGGGTAAGTAAACTGTAGTATAAGATTTATAATTATGAACCCGTAACTAGTATGGGAGAGCTGCCACTCGCTCATATAGGTTCACCGAATAGGGCTGAAATGCTAAAGATCTGGATAAGAAATACTTATTTGTTTAAAAAGGGCTAAGTTATAATAATGATGAAAATGCGTTAGTCCATTGCTATTCTGGAATAACAGTGTCTTTTTTATTATTACTAAAAAAAAGCAAGTAAAACACAACAAAGAAGTATGCGTAAAACATCTTACAAAATTTGTATAGCTCTGCGCAATTGCACAAATTCTGGATCAACAACACCACTAAATTGTCTGCTGTGAGTAAGAAAACATGCTAGGCTGCTTTTCTTAACTTCTTTTGAAGCCCGGAGTATAGCAGCGTATTTGATTTTCTTCCGTGCGATTTTAAAAAACACGTAATCGTAGTTGTTCAATCTACACAATTCTACAGTGAGTGGAACAGAGATGTCTGTAGCAGAACTGTAAAATAGGTCAAACCTGGGGATCGTATACAAATTAAAAGTAGAAGGACTTAGTTTGATAAGCGGCGATGTGAAATAAAAAGCTCGTCACGTCTGGGAATGACCCAGGGGCTTGATTGGGCTTGATTTTGTTCGTTTATATAACTCGGAGCGCTTAGAACGTTAAATTTTCTGTTATTTGTATTTTATTACTTATAGTCTAGTATGATATTGACCATATTTATCACAAGACCTGGGTATAAATGTAGCAAAATTGTATATACTTGTAGATTGTTGTGTTCTGACTTTATGTTTTGACGTAAAAGCAACCTATCGGCTTGTCCGTTTCTGTTTTTTTTTTAGATTATATTGAATTGAATCGAATTGATTTTAAATCTGTTCTTCTTGCATTCATTGTCATGTTTCTTTCAGCGCCGCTCCCAGCTTGAGGGTTCCCTCCACAGCTTGGAGATTGAGCTCGAGTCCGTCCGCGTTCAGCTCGAGGAGGAATCCGAAGCCCGTCTTGACATTGAGAGGCAGTTGAGCAAGGCCAACGGTGAGGTCTTGGTCTTCAAGGGCAGATACGAAACTGAGGTCCGTGGCCGCCAGGAAGAGGTTGAGGAAATCAGGTTGGTAATTGCGAAAAACGAAGGAGGCACGACCCCTGTTCTGATTTTCTTCTTTCTTAAGAGTAGAGAGACTGGAGCCCCGTTCTCCTTGTCAAATTTTGATTCCTCGAGACTAGTTTGCAAGGAGTTACTTTTTTTTATCTTTTATTGAAGCCTACATTGATGGTGATGAATTGTATTACACATATTCAAACAACGCATAAACCGGATGCGTCAGCAACGATGCTTTGGTAGCAAATATTTTATACATTAGTTTGAATTTGTTTCCCAGTCAGCTTGAGCTCAAGGAGTATTTATTTTATCACGCACTGAAACATCGGGAAGAAATAGGTTGCTGCAATATTTCATGTTGTCCAGCAATTCACTCTATAGTTGTACCTGATGGGACCTCTTTTTTTTTGTATTTATTTGATGAAATGTGTGATGTGACTAATCAATAACAACTAAACAAAATACACTTAGCTTTCAGTAAATAATATGATGAAAGCGCAAGATGTAAAAAACCAAGCATTGGAAAAAGAGCCTAAAAAATCTTCTCTCTAAATCGCAAATGGTAAAAGGTTCAAGAATAAAGACGTTAAGGTCCTGTGTACTAGATGGCAACGTGGCGCAAAGGTCAATAGATTCAGGTCACGCGGGACTAACATCAATGCAGATATGAGAGAAATATGCAGTATTTGGAACAAAAAGTCTCGATGCGTTTCAAACCTTTTCGTCTGAGAGTATTATAAATTCTAAAAATTTCTAAAAACAAATTATAAGAAGTTATTATACTTGTGTATGAATTATAGCTGCAACTTTTCTGCCGGTATAGCTGCAACTTTTTGCCCTCTGACCCTTGTGAAAAGTTATCTTCGATTGCCGAAGACCTTCACGTTTCTGCCCTTGGCGATTTCTCCGCACTCCACCTAGGAAGAAATTTTTTTAGACACGATTAGTCCCTTTTGTTTCTTATCTTAATTGTTTTGTTTTATGATTTCGTGCGTTTACTGCATTATTGAAAGCTCAGTGTATTTTTTTCCTTTTCTTTGTCTATACTGCACTATTTTCCTCTTCTGAAGTGCGTAAATAAAATTTCATCATCATCATCATCATTAGTGAATCCAAAGTAGACTTTCTACGGGGCGGTGTTTTCACGAGCATGCGATCATATTATCTTTCTTCGCACAAATGACAACAACACCACTAGGTGTATGCAATCTATTTGGATGGCTTTTCACCACCATAGGTAGTTTACTTTGATCTGTCATGCAGTCAGTGGACTGATAGATTGATTTCTAAGTCACTTTCTAGTATAGCTTTAGTCTAGTGCTTTGTCAGCCAGCAAGACTTCTCACCGTCTTAATCTTAAATATTCTAGGAAGAAGTTCACCATCAGAATCAGCGAACTCGAAGAGCATATTGAAGCCTACATTGTCAAGATCAGCTCCATTGAGAAGCAGAAATCTCGCCTCCAGAGCGAGGTTGAGATCCTCATCATCGACCTTGAGAAGGTAGGGGTCATATTTGACGGTGCAAAATGGATAAGTCAGATAGATTTTATTAGAACTATAGTCAGCTTGGGCTGAAGGAATATCTAGGTAGGAGTCGCCATTATACCCGCCCCTTCCCCCAAATGAAGAAGATGTAACATGGTCGGATACCCCATGAGGCTAACTTAGATCAGGACCTACGTCGCTGCAGTCGGGCCGTATATACATATACCTTTTAAAACACTTTAACCTAAAAACACTGCGGGAGCGCAGAAAGGAGCTAAGCACTGACTTCGGTTCAGCCATGGTATCTCATCCTCTCCACTCCCAAGTCCTCCCTCCCCTCTATCAAAATGTTAGAAGTCGACCAGAACGAGTGGTAAGTTCTAAGGGTCCCAAGCTCTGTCCCGTACCTACAAAACACGCTAGATATGCCAAAAGTTTTGTTCCCGAGTTCGTGAAATATTTTAACGAAGTTTGAATTTTTAAGCGTACTGACATCTTACACATATATTGTAGTTTTTTCTGTCTGTTTGACAATAATCGCAAATTTGGTTTATAACCACGATAGTCGATTTTTAAAATAAACTTTCTATCTACCCATCTATCAGAAGAAGAAATAACACCAAATATTTTGAAAGGCCATCCATATAAAATGCTTGTGGCGGTTAACAAATTTCATCCATACCCAAGAGTGAACCGCTTTTCCTCCTTGCAAGTTTTCGGATCATGATATTTAGGGCCGAAAGCGTTTTCAGCTGATTTAAATAATGATCCTGCAAGTTTTGCGGGTTTTGTTTCCGCGTGCTGTGCGGATACTCTTGATGACTAACTCTGCAAGCCGATGAAGAGTTGCCCTTTGCCGAGCTAAGGGCAAGAAATTTCACCACAAAAAACTTTGTGATTAGTTTACATAGGATTTGAATAAATTTTGAGGGTTTGTTTGGGTGTCGTTTCTCATTTTTCGCTAGGATCACTGTCGTGTTTCTCAGTATTGAAGTCAAAATTTCTCTCTTGACGGAACTGAGACATGAAGCGACAAGAAATTTTTTTCAATGAGAAACATTTGAAACTTATTCAAGATAAGTATGCTTATTTTGAGCCTTGTTATCATAAATAATAATACTAATAATAAGTATTTAATAACCGGCCATGGCGAAATAGCTGAGTAAATGAAAGAAAATAAATAAAACACATACAGACACAGAAAAAGATACTAATTTTCAATCTTCGGCCAGGAAGCAGTGGAAAAGAAGTGGAAATTCATCGAGTTTTTTCAGTATAGCAGCTATAAGTCATAAAGGCTTACTTATGCCCATTTTCTTTCACTCAGGCCAACGGTGCCGCTCGCGAGTACCAGAAGAGGTCCGAACAGCTTGAGCGCATCAGCAGCGACCTCAAGAGCAAGTTGGACGAGCTCACCATCCTCTACGAGAAGTCCCAGACCGACGTCAGGAACAAGACCACTGAACTCCAGCGTGTCAACCACGATCTTGACAAGACCAGAGACCAGAAAGAAGCCCTTGCACGTGATAACAAGAAATTGGAGTGTAAGTGGAGATTTGGTTTTAAGATTTAAAGCCCAACTCTTACTAGAAATGATCTTTTCCCGATGAAATTAATCAGAAAAAAATGTTTTCAAAAATGCCATTACTTTCCACCTAAAACTGGCGATTCTCTTGTTAGCCCTTGTCGCTACATCCAGCCTTCCTGCTCTGCGACGCGGCGGCTGGACGCAAAACATTTAAAAACTGAACGTGCCTTGGTTAAAGTGGGAAATCAAGCAAATAAAAGAAGTAATAAACAGAAGATGATCACATCCTTATGTGTGAAAGAGTTGTCAGCGGACGTTGAAGATTCCGGCAAACTTTTCGTTTGGTCAGGGAAAAACTCGGCAAGGCCGAAAAAGCCCTAAAAACTCGTAGTTACGAAAGAAACAATTTAGAAAGGTGGGGATATTAGAAGCTTATAATTCCATATGGGAGCTAAGTATATTGTAAATGGCAGAATAAGCAAGAGGGGTCCTTTAAGGCTTGTTTGTGTCACACATGGTGTTGAAAGTTCGACAGAAACAGAATTGTATGGAATACCCTCGTCCTGAAAGTGGAAGCTCGCGGAAGCTCTTTTGTGTCTGTTTATCTTGCGCTACTTTCAAATGCCTGAATAGAAAGAAATCAGGTTTGAGAGCCTGCAACGCATTTTCGTCTATCTGCTTAAAAATATATATTTTGACAGAGGGTTGATGTTCGGAATTGGATTGGTTGGTTAAGACGTTCCCTCCTCAGAAATTAGGCGTTTCTTCTGCTATTTCCCTGCAGAGGCTTTTTTCCCTGCAGAGGCATTTTTTTAGTCTTCGAACCTATTGAGGGTTGTCCTTACGGGGCCGCATATGAGGCTGACGCTCCCAATTTTGGATCAAGTTACAATTTTGTAATTTTTTCTCAGTTGGAATGTTTGATAATGTCTTGTTGTTTTTTCTTTCAAAGTTAGTATGGCCTTTGTTGCCCGTTGATGAGTTATTTTAAAAAAAATATGTTTTTTTGTTTTGTTTTCCTTTTCTTCTTTTTTTCTCCTAATTCATACTCCGTCTTGTGTCTTTGATCGTGTTTGACGTTTGACAAATGAAATTCATTAATTCATTCATAAATCCTTGTTGGCCGCGGTCAACCATAGTTATTTTTGATATCGTGGAAGCCGTTTTCAGTTGTAAGAGATGATTGATAAATGGCTATAAACTGTTAATGGCATTTTCATTCATCATCATCATCATCATTTTATTTATAAACCGTCACTGAACAAAACTGGCCGAGGCCCAGGAAAGACGGAGTATAAGGCAAACGAAAAACGAAACAACGGAAAGGATTAAACATGCTTCGATAACTACGAACTCGGAACAAACAGAAATGACCAAAGATGGAATGACTCCCGACATTCAGTAGAGAAATCACTAATATTTATTCAAACAATGTTTCAAAGTCAGCTTGGGCTCAAAGAATATTTTTTTTTTTTTAGAAATCACTAATACGCTTCTCAATAACTCCGTCTGGGTTTACCAGTCGATACTTTCTCTGCAGAAAAGAATTACCTGTCCATTTTGATTACATTATTTCTGATCTCTGATATGATGGTTTGTTTTCTTTCTAGCTGAAAACCACGACTTGAAGAGCCAGCTCCAGGACTTGACCCGTCGCTACCACGAACTCGAACTTGAGGTCCGTCGTCTTGAGAACGAAAGAGAAGAACTCGCCTCCGCCTACAAGGAAGCCGAAGCCGTAAGTGTCTCCACTTTCCATTTCCGCAGAGCAAAATAACTCTAAGGAGTAATGCGCGAACTTTGAATCGCAGCAACACTAGCTCCACTACCGGATACGAACATCCCTACCGAAACTCAACCAATCGCTGAGTAGAATTATTTTGCTCTGACCAATCGTTAACGAGCGCTGGTTAAAATCTACGTCCGCCACTGCACGCCGCGAACAAAGCGACGGAGGCCCATTTTTGATGCATTGGAAGGACGGTCTTCGTATTACTCTGTAGAGTTATTTTGCTCTGCATTTCTGCGCTGACGACTGTGGTCGATATCCCTATAGTCGATCTTATCTTGGTCTATAAACTGTTTAGCTTACTAAGAAAATCAAAGCTAATAATAATAATATGTATTTGAAAAAAGCCCGAGGGCGATATACCAGTATAGGTTATGAAAACACAGAAATGTAAATAACAATATAACCAATCTACGGAAAGCTTTCTGTATTCCAGCGCTCTAAACACAAATCTACAAAACTTACTAATCGACTGGGCGGATGTACACTTCAGGATACCAGGAAGCATCGGGATATCCCCACCGAAAATCTCCCTACGGAGATCCGAAAGCTCTTGGCACCGGCTTAGAAAATGACCGGTATCCTCATCTTGACCACCGCAAAGAGGACACGCATATCTCCCATCCGGATTCTTCTTATTTCTATCAAACACTTTTCTTCTACCGTGCAATGGTAGGCATTTAGCCCTCTGTTGGATCCAGTAGTATGCTTTCAACTTCGGATGCCGTCCAGACTTTTTACCAGGAGTTCCTACTCGAATTTGGACTATCGTCCAGCTTGGTATACAGCAGAAATAGGACTCGGGAGTATTCGGTCAGCGTGCCAGCTTTAAATGTTCCGCCCGGATTTTGCAGCTGCCACAACCTACCGCCACTACAAAAGGCTTGAAACTTTTCTATAGGTAACTACGTCTCAGGTTAGAATGATGGTAGGAGCTTGGACCACACATACTGGGTCGTTGGACGATGGTGGCTCTTCTCCAAAGAACTCTCGCAATCTCCGTCAATCAGCTTAAGAATCAAGTGAACAGTCATCTTAAACTCAGCCAAGCCGACTGTACAGTTGTTTAAATTTGTTTCGTTAGCTAGTGACGGCAGCGGAGGGACAGGCCTAAAACTGCTTTTGTATATATCATTGTTGTTTTTACTATATATTTTTATATATATATATAAAACATCACAGCAAGAAATTAGATACTTATTGAATGTCACTGGCAAGTCTGGTGCTCGTGTTCAAGGTTTTGTCACATTTCATAAATAATTGTACCTTCAACCCCCGAGGTTCATGGAAACAAAATAGGAGAACACCATACCTTGGCAATACAATCTGTGCACAAGCTAATGTACAACAAATAAACAATCTTAAATCCTGACATTTAGACAAATCTTTTTCACAAACTCCCGGCGGCTCGTGTTAGCGCATCAATCTTGCAAAGCCAAGGTCGGGTTCAAATCCCGCCCGGGAGTAGTTGTATTTTTCGGTTCACTTGATTCTGTTTTTGTTATTTAACAGTTTTATTTTCATTTAATGTTTCGGTTCACTTAATTATGTTTTCGTTATTGAACATTTTTGTTTTTATTTAATTTTTCTTTTCAATTAAAGGACACCTGAATGAAGAGTACCAAGTATCATCCCTATCTGTATGACGTCCGTTAACATTGCCTGCAGAAAACTCAATCCAAATACGAAATACCGTTTCCAAGCTATGATTTTTGCTCCATTTTGTATCTGTCCTTATTTCAGTACCGAGCAATTTTAGAAATGAACAAATGTCTCAAATCAACCCTTCTTCTGGAATATTTTTTAAACAGAAAAGCCCAAACGTATATCTAGAAGAAATTCCAATACGATCTGGCCAGCGCTGTACAAGATTTGAATGAATTGTGTTTTTTGTCTTGGAGTCTGCATGTGCAAACCTCCGGAAACAATCATCCCTATTTTGAAAACGTCGCGCTCAGGAGAAGAATGCTCTCCGTGTCCATGTCTGTAAATGCATTCTCCATGGTGTGTTCAAGTATGGTTTCATTGTTCAGGTGTCCTTTAACTATGTTTTCGTTATTAGCCTACTACAAATTTCTGACTTTCTTTTTAACCACAGGCCAGAAAGCAAGAAGAGGCTCGTGCCCAGCGTATCTCCACCGAGTATGGAGCATACAAACACGAAACCGAGCGCCGCCTTGTCGACAAGGAAGAAGAGATCGAATCCATGCGGTAAGTTTATACAGCTTTCACACAGCAGACTCGGGCTTGATTCCCGCAATGGGAAGCTTTCGCGACGGGCTCCAGGGGCTCCTAAATCTCCCAGCTTTTATCCGTATTCGTGTTTGTGTATGAATATGAATATGAATATATTTAATAGCCAATTGGCCGTACAAAATACACGAGTTACAATACACTTTACATCACTCAATACTTATCTTTATTTAACTAATACACTCTTTAAGAATTGGCATATTTTAAGTATCTTAGCTTTATTTTTTGTTTCAAGAATATCGGGGAACTTGATAGTATACCCATTAAGAAAGTGTCCCCTGAGGTCTGAGAGTTGCTCGCATTCAACCAAAAAATGGCCCTCTTCTTCTGTTTTAAAGCACAGGGGGCATTGTCGCTTACTATTTGGGATCTTAAAATCCCTTAAAAAAGGTGGTGTAGTCCGCTGAAGAGAATGAAATCGAAATGTTGGGGAAGTCTGAGGTTTAAAATAATTATAAATGAGAAAGGCTTTTAGTGTGAAAGTATCAGTATTTGTGTTGCTGCGATTCCTTGTTGTCATGCACAATAATCACTTCCTACGCACAATACGACTAACCATTCGCTACATTGAATTGAATTGTTATTAGTTTTAAGCTCGGATTAATTGTCGTAGTGCGCGGGGGTATCGATACACGTCGCTATTGGTCTGCAATATTAAAACTAAAAATTTAAAAGTGTAGTTAATTAATAATACTCATTGTCTGTCATTGTAAAACTGTAGTTAATATTGAAGAGTACAGATTTGGGCTAAATGGTTAAACGAAGACAAAAAACAGCCATTTTAATCTTCCTATAGGACCCCGTGCTTAGCTAGTTCAGTTTTGTCATTAATTACTTCTGCCTCAGTGATGAACGAACTTGGCACTGTTCAAAATTATCAAACGTTCAAAGAAGCATACAGTTAATTTAGCTTTTTATTAGATAAACGGATAGTTTTATTGATACAACTTGTAGCGCCGAATTAACATGTCGACCATTACATTTAGAGCGTGTTCCACCCTCCTAACAATAGTAAACTAGTTACTATTACCGTTCCAACCTCGTAAAAAAGTACTACGCTGACCGTTCCCGCCTTCTCGAAATAGTAACTTATTGTAACTATTTGTTTACCATACTCGGGAGCGTAGTGAGTGTGGTATGATCCACTAACCGTGAATACTGTTACATTACTGTCCGATAATGATTTAAAGCTCAATTGCTGTCTCATTCAAATTATTTTCCTTTTTTCAGTCTGACGGTTTTCCGTAATGTCTTCAATTTAATCACATATACGATAAGATAAATAAGATTTAATTGCACAGAAGAAAGCCAGAAGGCCGTTGCAGAAAAATAAACACATATCTGGGAACCTACTCTTCGGTTATAAAAAGCGACCTGGAGGTATTGCAGCCTCCTCAGATCATAAATCTGACTATTACCAATCAGACTACACATCCACTTCTCATGGAACATCCTCACGTATTCTCAAAACAGTTCATTCCTAAGCTCTCTTAATTCTTAACATTCGCTTAAGACATGCACCACATTTTCAGTCTCATTTCTACACATTGGACAGAAGAAATACTGACCAGACGTTCGGAAGAACTTCCAATATACTTTGTTCTTTTCCCAAGCGGTAAACAATCTGCCCTGAGACTCAGCACCAACTTTGTTTCCTCCTTTTTGGGATCCCAAAACGTAAGTGGATGGATACCTATGACATCGCAAAAGTTGTCCGTCCGCCCGTCTGTCCGTCCGTCCGTCTGTAAGCACGATAACTCTCGAAGGGAATGAGATATTTTGATGAAACTTGGTATGAGGATTGTTTGGGTCAAGGGTAAGGTCGAGTTCGTAGATGGGCTCTGTAGCCCTATATTTGGGGGTGGGGGAGGGGTTTCAAATTAAGGGACAAACAAAATATTTTTCAACAGCTAATGTGATAGTCGATTATGGGGTAAGAAGACATGCTGAGCACGATGGTGAAAACCATTTTCTTGCTGGACGAGTAGTTCGTCCGGAATCCGGCAAAAACCGGAAAGTTGGTTTAAAGTAAAAGTTTCATTTGAAGTTGATTAAATGTTTGATTTAGGGGCAAAAAGACATGCTGAGCATGATGGTGAAAATAATTTTGTCGCCGGACAAGCAGTTCGTCCGGAATCCGGCCAAAACCGGAAAGTTGGTTAAAAGTTTGATTTAGGGGTAAGAAGACATGCTGAACCCGATGGTGAAAACCATTTTCTCGCCAGACAACTAGTTCGCCAGTAAATCCGGCGAAAAACTGGAAAATATGTTAAAAGTAAAAGCTTTATCTGAAGTTGATTAGATGATATATTTAGGGGTAAGAAGAGACGCTGAGTCTGTATATAATGATAATTTTTTACCCGGACATATAATTAGTCCGGAATCCGGTTGTACCCGCATTTTTGTTAAGTCAAAATTTTATTTAAAGTTGATTAGATTTCTTTATAGGGATAAGGAGATACGCCGGCTTCGTTTCTGAATTTTTCTTTTTTTGCTGGACTAGTAGTTTGCTCGGAATTCGGGCGAAACCGCAAATTTGGCAGTAGTAAAGCAGAAAGTTTCGGTCAGTATCGTCAAAATAGATATGGCTTATAGAGGTATAGATAGGTAGATAGAATATCTGAACTTGGTTTTCTCTGATGATTAGCCTGGCGAAGACAAGACCGAATTGTCTGGGTCAAATCTTAGATTTTTGGGATCCCATCCACACCTTTGGTCTTGTTTAACTTCAGCTTCAAAAATGATTGTAAATATATCATTTACTTTAGATTCGTTCATTCCCATTGAGCAGGCAGTGAAATCCTGGACAATGGATGTCTTTTCTGTTTATTAGGCGGACAGTTTTCCGCTATAGCCTACCTATAAATAAAGTCTCTCTATATACAGTACACGCACCTTTGACTCATTACATTCCATTGAAAGGGCAGTAAAATCCTGGAAAATGGATATGTTGGGGTTTTTTTCTTAGTCGGACAGTTTTCCGGTATAGCCTACCTATACACAAATGTTTCGTAATATATTTGTACATACATCGTTCTTTAAACTAGATCATTTCTTTTAAACTCATTACATGTCCCTAGAGTGGTCAATGTAATCCTGGAGAATAGAATGAACGGAATTTACTTTATAAATAGTTTAGAATAGTTGGCACATCCGTCGAAAACTCGGGCCAGGGTGGAAGAGAAACTTTGGCCAGGAAATTCAGTTATAATCAGTGTTCGCTCTTATCGGTGCCAGTGGTTGTTTGTTCCTGCTTGGGTTGATGGTCTTTAGGCTAGAAAGCTTCTTTCAAAAATTAATAATTTTGGGAAGGGAACTGGACGGAAAATGCGAATAAATGAATATTCTTATTACACATTTACATAAAAAAAGATAATGGAGTAAATCAGCATTAGAACAAATAAAGAAAAGAAGACAAGCCACCTTGTTTAGCTTTCGATCTAGTTCGCCAAGTTTGGAAAATAAAATTTAATTGATAATTCACAGTATTTAAACAGTTTGGCGCAAACAATGTAGGAATTTGCGGTACTGTATATGTGCACCCGTCTGTACACAAAAAAGTGTAAAATATAATTAACCTTTATTTAAGTGGCTTTCCGCTAAAAGCCTGTCAGCGAACAAAAAATAACTGAAAAAAAAATCACGAAAAAAAATTGACTAAATAAAACTAATTTTTTTTTTACAAGCTTGAGGCAGCATCCGACTCCGACGGTCATCAGCGCGGCTCCAGATTTGGGAAGTCGTTAAGTGTGAAACCCACTAATTACAGCTTACGAAAAGATCGGCTTCAGATTGCATTTAAACCCCGAATTTTTTTAGACACGATTAAATTATTTCTTTAGGTGTTTTTCAAATGATTTTCAGACTTAAATGACAACAGTTGACAACATTGTATTTCGGGAGTTTTTGATTCTTCTGGTGATAGACGTTCTAAAACATTTCCGTATGAAAGAAATTCTCTGGCATAAATTCCTGTTTGTTCGCTATTGGTTGGGTTAAATTTGACCCGGAAATATATGACGTCACTTATGTGAATTGGCTGAACTCCAGAGATTTTGGAATTCCAGTGTTCGAGAAGTAGGATGACTCAGTAAATCTAAATTACCAAACCGCGACCTCATGACAAATGAGTGATAAATACTTCGTGAAGATCTCCCTGTACTTAGTTAATAGCGTGCATTATAGACCGTATAATAACCCAATCATGACTATCATGGATTTACACAAAAGCCAACATAGGCAGTGCCCTAGACATTCAGACTGTAAACATCAACACTGCGAATCATAAAACATAATCTGTCTCTTTTTTTTAAAAGTGCAAGAAAACTTTATATTTTGTTTCATAGAATAATAATAACCTTTCCTGCACCAGCCAATAGTGAACCGAACTCATATCCAGTTCCATCCTGCGGCAGAAAGGGAACATGTCTGCCATGTTGCCAGTGGTCGAGACTGAGGAGGCCGTGACGGAGAAAGCCGCGAGGGGTCGTGGGCGCTCCAGCCGCTGGGTCCGACCTAAAATCAACATCTACGAAGACAACTATGGCTTTGGTATTAACTCCTACCAGCCCATGATTGACTACCTTGATGAAAAGCAGCGAAGGGGCGTCGCTGCGAAGCCGAGACTACCGACGCTCGAAGAACGCGCCTTCAAGGGCTCAGAGGCTCGTCGTATCGTGCGTTCCTATTCAGAGCAGAAGCTGACGGATCTTTTCGCTCATGCAGAGCGGAACAAACCTGTTGTGGAGTTTAAATACTCCATCGGGACATATCAGCCGGGGAACGCCATGCCGCTTTTTAAAACATCATCGTCGCAGTACTCAATGAACAAGAAGTTCGTCCAGAGTTTTAAACCAACGCCTCCAGAGCCAGTTCAGGTCAGCCGCGAGGATGGTATTGTCATCGGTTCTCTTAAACTACGAAGCCAATCCGAAATAGAGAACCTGAAGCACAAAATCACCTCAGACTTCGTGCGTGGCGAATTCGAAGCTATGAAAGGGCAGCATGTCTCGCCGAACACGCAGACCGACTTTATGATGGAATATCGCCGGAAAATGGACGCACGTGTGCGCTCTGACGCTTACCACTCCATTCGAAAACATGAGGAACTGATTGACAACGTCAGATTCAGAAGCGCGAAGGAGGAGGACGGGTTGAAGAACGCGTTGGCCCGCATTGACGCAGCCGAATCACCGTACTACCGCCAGCGCGCTCAGTCGGTCGTTCCAGCGCTTAACCACTCGGAGCTCATTCACAGCGTCGGTCCAGTGCTTAACCGCGCAGTGCGCGCTCAGTCAGTCGGTCCAGCGCGTAACCGAGCAGAGGCGCCGAGACTGAACTACGTAGACACGGTGACAAAGTCAGTACTTGCTGAGGAGGTTCCTGCCATTTCTGCGGATGCGAAATATTGGAAAGAAAGATGGTAAGAAGCTGCGCCTCGTGTTTGCTTCCGCGCTATGAATATCTTAAAGCGTCAAACATCGTTCTTACTGGACAAGGCTTCTTTTAGTCTAAGCGGATTGCGAGTCACTTCTGAGTCCATCGCGGCTGCTCTAGCTTTTTTTTGGTCCTTGGTTTTCTCCGTCTTTCTGTATAGTTCATAACTCGTGAACCATGACAAAAATAATGAATTTTTATCATTACCACTAAGTGCAAAAAGAACGTTTGAGTAATCGATATGTTCTCATGATCCCCAATGGACTATGAACATTCGTGCCTCAAGGGTTCTGTTTAAAGAGGATTAGAATAAACCACGAGTTGACAAATTCTCATAGTCATCTTCTGACCCAACTTTGCAAGTGCCATATGAACTTCTAGCTCTTCTTAAGTCATCGAAAAGTCATTTGGTGGTATTTCGGCAACTCTCTTTGTGCCGCGATGTCCTGCGAAGTTTATTAATCCATCTCATTTCCCTTACCGATCTCCCATTTATTCTTCCTCTTGACAGTTGACCCCCCCCCCCCCCACACACACACACACTTAGACCACTAAACTGAAAAAACTTTGGCCGTCAGCATCGGTTAGCGGTTCCTGCTGGCCTATTGGACAAGGTGACCCGCTATTAAATTTGCTCGCATCTGAGCCAAGAACACTATAAAGAACAGTTCAATCCAGGTTTTGTGGTTCTGGGGCGCTCCACTCCTCTCTCCATAGTTGCACGCGTCAGTCCTCGTCGAGTCGCTTTTTGAATCCTCAAGTGTTTCGCTGGTAACAGTTGATCAGACAGGAAGAATAAAGATTTTAAAGGTCCTCAAGTATCATTTTCTCTTCTAGCAAGCGTCACTCCATCGAGCTTGAACAGCTGAACATGCGTGTCGTCGAAGCCGAAACTAAGCTCCGCACCGAGATCACCCGCATCAAGAAGAAGTACCAGATCACCATTACTGAGCTTGAAATGACCATCGATGTCGCCAACAAGAATAACATCAGCCTTCAGCAAACCGTCAAGAAACAGTCTCTCCAGCTCGCTGTAAGTTTTAAGAATCTTATATTTTCGAAAGCAACCCAAAGGCTTCAAAATGCAGAAATTTTGTTTTCCTGTTAATTTCGTGTTTATAAGTTATAATCTTGCTGGGTTTGATAGCAAAGGTCAAACAGCCGGGACAATGGCTAAAATCAGCCAAACTTTGTGTAGTTTGCTGGAAGGAGAGCTTTCTTAAGACATCTAAGCAGAAAGAATATGCTGTCAAGCTGTCTTTGAAACACTGTCGACATATACTAACTTGTTAGACTGGCAGCTGATCGATTGTTCACGTCACTACCAGTAGTTGCTAGTCTTATGCATTAGTTTAGCATTAGGGTCGTCTGTGTGTTGTTTTGGTTGTTTCGAGTAGTGTGTGGTTTCTTTTCTTCTTTTTTTGTATGGTGGACAGCTGAAATAAATTGATTGAGTGATTGATTGATTGACTAACGTCATCTTCATTTTATAGGAACTTACTGCCCTCTACGAGGAGGCTCAACGTGGCCTTCAGATGTCTCTTGACCAGCTGAACGCCATGAACCGTCGCGTCCAAGGTCTCCAGGCTGAGCTCGACGAAGCCAAGAGCAACCTTGATGTCGTAAGTCAAGATTACTTACCTTAAAGGCGGATACTTGATTGAGAAGTCTGCGTTGGGCTGCTATAATTGAAATTTAAAATAATGTGGGTTTGAAAGTATAAAGGGAAAAATTAAGATGAAATAGAGAAAAATAGTAGTAGTGAACTGAAAAATGAAATTCTCTTCGAGCGGGATTTGATCCCGAAGCCTTCGACGTGACATGCCGGCGCTCTAACCAATCGAGCTATTTAGGGGCTTGTGAATGGATTTCGCAAACCATTACAATCGCCAGTTAGCAACGCACTACAGGGAGAGTGAACTTGCTCCAGACAACATTGTCTGAACAATTCACATCCCCTTGTCACATTGGAACTTGTGTAAGGGACTTTTTATGGCGACAAATAACCCAGAAAGCAATTATTTGCATTTGGAGGTCTTTGAGAGCGCGTTCCGCCGTTTTAACTATTTTCTTTCCAACCTCGTAAAAAGTTGCTACGCTGACCGTTCCAACCTTGCCGAAATAGTAACTATTTGCTTACCATGCTCGGGAGCGTAGTAAGCGCGTAACTACGCATCTCTGTAACGTGATAACGTGGTCGGATTAGCCCGTGACATGATATTCTGCTGTAAAAAAGAAAAATCGTTCCAGCCTTGACGGCAAAATCCCAGAATTCGTGACGTCATGCGTAGTAACGACGGGAACAGGGTGCAACACTCTCTGAGTCTCATGGACGGTCCAGGGCTCACATTGTGGGACAGATGAAAAAACGAAAATTTACATGGAGGGAAATAGCCCCCGAGATGGAAACAGTAGTAGTATTGAACTCAAAACCAAAAATGCTCGAACGGGATTTGAACGCGTAACCTTCGGCTCAATATGGCTGTATTTAATAGTGCAAACCGGATACGTCAGCTGTTTTGTTAGACCCATGTGTCGGCCCTTCTTGATAATGTCCTCTTCAAGCCCAAACAGCTCAAGCTGGAAAATTAACTCGGAAAATGGACTTAATTTTTCCACAAGTTCATTTTCCAGCTTGAGTGGTTTTTAGCCTGAAGAGGACCCTTGCCAAGAAGGGCTGAAATATAGCTCTAATAGTATTCAGCTGACGAAACTGTTTGGCACTGTCAAATGTGATTCGCAGTCAGCTTGGGCCCTTCGTTAGCTTAATTGGTTAAAGGATCGGCTATAATAATAATAATTTATCGTTAACCCACAAATCGTACCAGACGAAAACAGTGGAGTACAAAAGAATATATGAACACATAATTAGGCAAAACACAACACATACCAACAAAATCTACTTAAGAGTTAAACAGACGAATAAACCCATGAGAGGGCGACAGACGCGCGTACGCCGTTTCGGACAGTTTTCTGTGGAGAACAGACAATTTCTCCGTGATATTCGGTAGCGAGTAAGTACTAATCATTTTAGAATTTCTTTGCCAAGGAGGGAGAAACAGAAAAAATTTACAAAAACGAAAATAAGAGCATCGCATAGCCTTGATATCCTTTTTCTTTAAAACAGGATAGAAAAAAAAAAAAAGAATAGAATGACCACAGAAGGAAGAGTATAGTTCGCCAAGAGGTTTCCGATTGTATTTCCCCCTGTTAGCCACAATTTTCGAATAACCCAGTTGAATGTTTAGTCTACAATCGGCAACCGTCCGAGATCAGAAAGAACGAATATTTTTAGTATTGGCAATACCCAACCACCGAATAGAATCAACACTTGGAATAGAAAACTTCAAGCAATTTAGAGACGCGGATGGCCCGGAGTTAAAGGACAGATATCCACATTTTTTTACATTTAAAGAGAGTCCAGTATAGGAAAAAGAAGAGGAAACCATCTGAACCAAACGCGATAACACGTTCATAGATCGGCTAATTAATAGAAGGTCACCTGCTTAAGCAAGACATGAAACATTTGAAAAACCAAGGAGATAAGAAGAAGAAATATCTGTGACCTTCTTATTATTATTATTAAACCCTTCTAAATGTTTTATTCGCAAAACATTACATTTAAAAGCGTCATAACAGAAATTTGTGTCGAAACGTAATATTTAACAGATTCACAACGGAAATTTCCTTGGCATCCGACAAAATATTTAACATAATGGTGCCCAACCATGAGCGTGTTCCACCCTACTTACGGTAGTTACTACGCGTGACGTCACGAATTGTGGCTTCTTGGTGTCAATGCTAGAATGCATTTTCTTTTTTCATCAGAATATCCTGCCACGGGCTAATCCGGCCAATCAAATCGCTGATATTTATAGTTACCATGGCTACTACGCACCCGAGCGTGGTAAGCAAATAGTTACTATTTCGAGAAGGTTGGAACGGTCAGCGCTGCCATAGCTGTGGAATGGGTCCTGTAAAGATTGTCATGCGATCGTCGAGAGATGGCGTTGCGTTATTTGTTCCACCTGGTGTAGTCGGTCGATCCCGACATACCGATGTACACGCTCTTCATTCGTCATAAACCGTTTTTCTCAGTTGACAGATCAGCAACCCCTGATAGGGCTTTTTTTAGTGATTACTTATCTTTTTTCTGTTTGGTGGTGGTGGGAGGGGGGGTTGTTATGAAAGCAGACTTCCCACCATTTACTGTTTATGTTTCATTATTCAGAACTATTTGAATACTTAAAAACTAGGCTCTGTTTTAGACAAATTGTACACGGCTTCGGCTGCTTTAAGCCTTTCACCAGGCCCATTGACTTCTTGCAAAAACTCGGCAAAATTCAGATAACCAGTTTTACGCATCAATAGCTTGATACGCGAACACTTGTCGGGGACATAATGCGCATGGAAAATAGTGAATCGTGGCAAGTGCAGAGATTTGTGAGGTGGCGTTAAGGAGTTTAAAGTGTATCATATGGAATTTAGGTCTCCTGGCTTTGGATTTAATTAATGCAATTCGTTGGTAGGTTGCATGGGCATTATAGGTGCGATGGGTTCTTTAAAAAAAAATCTGCCTGGCCCATTATTTCGTTAATTTGTTAGAAGATGGCTTATTATTTATGACATTAATATGTGTCTTCCGGATCATGTTTTTTATGTATTCTCCGTCTTATTCTCTTTCAGTGTATAACGGGTCGAAAATAAATTATTATTAATATTCTAACTGCTCCCCCTTCCTCTGATCCATTAAAACCATAGATTCCAGAACATTCCCAGAGGATATATTCCCGTGATCCAACTCTCGACTTAATTTCCTTTAGACCTACTTTGTTACGGAGGGACTTCGTATATATTGTAACCTAAAAGTACTGCAGGAGCGCAGAAAGTAGCTAAGCACTGACTTCGGTTCAGCCATGGTACTCATCCTCTCCACTCCCAAATCCTCCCTCCCTCCTATCAAAATGTTAGGAGTCGACCAGAACGAGTGGTAAGTTCTAAGGTTCCCAAGCTCTGTGCCGTTCCTACAAAACACGCTAGATACGCAAAAAGTTTTATTCCCGAGTTCGTGAAATATTTTAACGAAGCGTGAACTTTTAAGCGTACTGACATTAGATACGTATATTGTAATTTGTTCTGTTTGTTTGAAAATAATCGCAAATTTGGTTTATAACCACGATAGTCGATTTTTACAATAAACTTTCTATCTATCTATCAGCGTACTGGGACTTTGTAAACTGTATCTTTAAACTTTGTTCCTTTTAGGCTAACCGCGCTAAACGCCAAGCTGAAGTTCACTCAGAAGAGCTCACCATTCGTGTCAACGAGCTTACCAACATCAATGTCACCATCTCCTCCACCAAGAACAAGCTTGAACAGGAACTCCACGCTCTTGCGTCAGACTACGACGAGGTCTCCAAGGAGCTAAAGGTAACCATTAAGCTGGATTCCCGGAATCCCAGGCGAAACCTGGATAAGAGTATAAGATGAGCTCTATTAATATTTAAAAAAGAAACGGGAAACATTTTTTTCAAAAATTTATTCCATAAAGCACACTTTGTCCGATGCGTTGCGTTGATTGTATTTTGGTTAAAGTGTTAGGTAGACTTCATTTAGGATAGTGTAGGCTAATTGTTTTTTAAATGACGTAGAGTTTTTATGAAAGTATATGGTCTAGTTACTAGTTTGTAGACCGATTGTATGAATTATATTATATTTTTTTCTACTCGCCAGCTTTGGCGGATACAAATAAATGAATTGAATTGAATTTGCACATATATCAAACTAACACCCCCCCCCCCCCCCTCCCAACCCTACCGAATCAGGTTCGAAATCAGGATGATAATAATCCCCCATGGCCTAGCTTAGAGCTACCATGCGGTTTTCTTGCATGATCGTCAGTGCCGAATGATCATCGCCATCATCAACGGTCATTTATGTGTTTAATTATAATCCTTCAGCAGGAATAAGATGGTAACCTTCTTGATCATGAGACTACAGTTCAACTTAAAAAGAGAAAGCTTCTCTTATCTGTTCATTAACCTGGGATATATTGTACTAACTCTGTATATTGGACCTCCAAGTTGTATATATTGTATGTATCTCTGTGGTATGAATGCTGATAATAAGGCGAGGGAGAAAACAGATACTAACCCGTTTAGAGCGCTGAACTAGTTAATACAGGGGTAATTAGATTACCTCAGTGCTGCGCATACTCAGTCTGTAATCCTTATAGCAGACCTGGCCTGCCTTTCTTTACAGCCTTATTCAAAAATGGAATCGTAGAAAAATGATTTACTTCGTGTACAAGTGCCTTTCTAAGTTTTCCTGTTCCGAAATATGCTACATTTGTAAAAGTCGATCACGACCAGTAAACTTAAAAACATGGTATCACTCGGTATAAATGCAATCCTCAAACATAGTGTGTACACATTGATTACTGGCATTGAAGATGCTCACATGTGCGGTAGGTACCCTAATGCCGGTTAAATGTATTTCTTGTGAAATAGTCCCCAGTAAAACAATACCATGGTAAGAAAAAACTGGTTCTAACACGAAACATTCCAATATAACTCGACGTTCCGATTTGACTGTTTAAGTAATTTTTATTTAAATAGTCCCTGAATAAATAATGCAGGGTCTTTGACCCCTAGTCCTAACATGGAAGATTCCAGTATAAGCCGGGATTCCTAGTGGACTGGTTTGGGTTTTATTGTGTAATAGGGTATTTTATAGTCCCTAATATAATAAGATAATGGTAAATACCTTATTCGAACACAGAACACTCAGTACAATCTGACGGTACTATTGGACTGTTTACATAATTTTGTTTAAATAGCCACCTAGTAAGATAACGCTGGGTCCTTGGCACCTATATAGTTTCAACACGGAAGATTCCAATATAAGGTGGCATTCCTGTTGGACCGGTTAGGGGAGACCGGTCTATAGTATAATGGATCGCTCTTTTTTTTCAGCTCGCACTACTGTGTTACGGTTGTTGTTGTTTTTTTACTTCGAGAGAGAGAGACAAATTTAATAATTTAATAATTTCCTAATGGAATTTTACAAAAAAAACAAATCAATATCATAACAATATCAAGCTTGCAAAATGAAGATTCCATAAGGACGTTTTTAAGTGCGTTTTGGCAACTGAATTGTTGATCCTCGGAACAGCCTTACCGAAGATGCGGTTAATGCTGAATCGATCAATAGTTTCAAGTGAGCCGTTGATGCGATTTTTAACTCTAAATCAGTTCGACTACTCAAAATTTCTTCGAGTTATTTAGAGGCGAAAGCCTTTTCTCTTGCTTTGTATTGTTATTATTATTATTGTTATTATTATAACAGACGTGCCACGTGAAAATCTATACAGATTTGTTTGTGGCAGGACCCAATAATTCAACCACTTGGCATAATTATATTGGGGACAAAAAAGAAAAGGGAAAAAAATAAACGCAATACTATACATAAACAACTATAAAAAAAAAATTATTCAATATTATCGATAAACAGAAGACAATTAAACGTCGTGGCAATCCAGAACCGATTCGTATCCAAAGTAATTTAATTATACCAAAAGACTTCTCAGATTATGTGCATTTTCGTTGATTTTTCCAAAATACCGTAAAAGAACCATTCACAAATTTTTAGTATAGACCGCTACACTGTAAAAAGTTTTGCCGAATAAGGATGCAGTATTTACTACTGGGATTAATCTTATCTCTATTGGGATAAAATTAATCCGAATTAGGGATAATCTTATGTCAATAAAGACAGGATTAATCCCAGTAGTAAATACTGCAACATTTTTTTTACAGTGTAGGTCTATACCAAATATGGGGAGGTTTAAACTGGACGGTGGGTAATGTGGGTATGGTCCTCATCGGATCATGGAATATCTCCAGCATAGACCATTCAATGCTACCTTTACTTGCAGTGGTAAATATCGCTTTCTTTCGTCAAATACTTCAGATGGTAGCACAGAAGTATAAAAAGAATTATTAAGAATCCAAATTGGTTGAGAAATCACTGAAATGTAAACATATCTAATCTCGCGCGGTAAATTGATTTCCGTCTTGTTAGTAAAATTAGATTTAGCACGGAAAAGGTCGCAAATAAGCTAACAGAGCTGAATTGACCAAGGAAACGGAGTCACAAGCTGATCCCTCTCAGCTGAGGTGTTTTCTTCACACTTTTTTCCTTTTTAGTCAACAATTTGTAGCCAAAGAAAAATCCGTAAGTCGCAGCATTTGGTTTCAAAAAAGGTGCCAAAATAGATGACGAAAGAATAAAAATAGTTTGATCGGGTACGATCAAACGAACTACAATTAAACTTGAAAATACAAGTAAAATTCCGAAGCTTATGACCTATTTTGGTCGGTTATAATGGACCATTAATAGTCCAGAATTATATGGAAATGATCTGCCGTGGAAGGGTTTTCTTCCGGTGGCAAAACAGCGTTTGAGGTCAAACTCGTTGCTGTTAATTCGCAAGGTCGAGTTAACGTGCACTAGACCACAAAATAAACATTATGACAAATTTTCGATAACTTTCATCTAAAATCTTAACAATTAAAGAGGTATCAGTATTTCAGAATCTCATTGAAGGATAGGCACTACGATTTTCGTAAAAAAAAATAAAAATAAACACCATTTAATTTAGACTGCCCGAACAAATGCCAAATAAGGAGCAAACTGTCGCAAGATGACTCCTCTGGTAAATCGAGAATTGAAGTTATGAATTTTTATCCAGTATAGACCACGGTCCAGTATTGACCGGCTTGCCCTACACGTTTTATTGTGATACAGCACCTAATAAATAGGATTGTCAGAAAAAACTATTTCTAACACAAAACATTCTTGTATAATCAAGCGTTTCTCCTGTACAGTTTACGTGTTCTTATTTGAATAGCCACAGATAAGATATTATAGGGGTATTTGACGCCCTAATTCTAACACGGAACCTTGCAGTAGGTACCTTTTTGATGATACCGTGGTATCTGATTTGCCACTGTAACTGGATCTGCATATTATCGTGTTTGCAGTTACACTACGGTTGCCTTGCAAAAATAATTCCCTAATACGCTTTTAATGCGCTTTTCCGTAAGAAATACTTGAATCCACTCACACCTCAAATGCCAAAGTGAGATGGCTTTTTTAGATACCACAGTCAGCTACTACCATCGGGACCGTGCTATCCGAACTTTAGATACCACGGTAACTGGCCAGAACTCAGTAATTATAAAGAGGGCTTTAGACCGTAGTATCAGATACTGTGCTGTATGTGAAAACGCAACTAACACATCTGGAAGAAGAAGAATTCGGGCTATATATTTTTATTTATGATATAACCACTAATAAGATGATTTTTACGGCTTCCTATCTTCAACACGACCTTCGAAATGAAAGATGCTTATCTGGCCTTAGCCAATTTTGCGTGTTTGGCGGTGAGCGAATTTCGGTTATATAGGATAATTGGAGTGCAAAAATCTGCCGAAGAAGTGGACTAATTGGCCAATGTTTGCGTGTGTATAAATGTAGTAATGGTATACCAAATAGTTGTTGTGGTGGTTAAGAATCTTCCATTTGGTTTGGCCCTAGGTTCATTTTCACTCTGGGGTTTTTGACTTCGTGATGCGCGTGAGTTTCGAGTGAGAATCAGTGGGAAAACCTGTCATTCGTTTAGGCATATCCCCTTTTTTTGTCCTGCTTAATTTCAAAAATCACTGAATGGCAAATAACCAAAAATAAATCAAAAGGGAAATCACAACGAAAATCAGTCGCATTCTTCAACTATTGATACGAAGATCTTGTCCGTTCCTAAAGCCCAGTTTTTATCGGAACTTGAGAAACTTATAAAATAAATAATAAACGCTTGTCATTAGTTGCGTTCTTGCTGATACCATGGTATCTGTTACCACGGTAACTGTATCTGCAATTAGTTCTTTTTGCAGTTATCGTGGTATCTGATACACGGTGACCTGCAAAAACGACGATTGCCGAAATTGCGCTTTTTGAAGTCATCCCAAAAGAAAAACAGATATCCAGTTATATCACTAAGTGCTAAACTTCTTTCTCATCAATCTGCCAAAATTTGATGAAAGTGAGTTGACTTTTCAGATACCACGACGAGTTACCACGGTCGGACCATAGTATGTGAATATCTGATACCACGATAACTGGCCAGATACCACGGTAATTGCAAAAAAGCCCTTTGATCGTGATATCAGATACCACGATAACTGCAAAAACGACTTTAGACCGTTTTTGCAGATACCATGGTATCTGCAAAAACGCAACTATCGGAAGCTCTCTCAGTTCCTCCCCCAGATTCAATTCCGGATTCGAATCCTCAGCACGAAATGGTGGATTCGGATTAGGATTCGTACCTAGCCCTGGATTCGGGTCTGGATTCGAATCCTTTCCTGATTGAATTCGCCTATCTCCGCTTGCTAGCTTTGGGGCAGAACTAAGATTAAATCTCCCAAACTGTCCGCGAGTTCGAGTTCTTCTTTAAGCAAGTTAACTTCATTCAGTCAGAGGCAAGCTAAAGCTATCATTATTTTAATTTCCGCTCTTTCTGGGAAGGTGACATAGACAACAAGACCAAAGGTTTCGATGGGATCCCAAATATTCAATATTTGATCCAGACAATTGGGTCTTATCTTCGCCAGATCCAGTCTTCGCCAGTCTCTTTGAACATTTTTGCTATTAAAATTCAGAAACAGATTAAGGCCAAATAGCTAATCATCTGAGAAAACAAGGTTCAGATATGGAGTCAGCATGTGTGTTTACCCCTATAAGTCATATCTGTAATGAACTACATGTCCGGCAAAAAAGAAAGCTCAAAAACGAACAAAAACGCTTTCCCCAATATTGAACATCTAATCATCTTCAAATAAAAATTTAGCTTAATAACAAATTTTCCGGCTCCAGCCGGATTCTGGTCGAACTTAATGTCCGGGTAAAAAATGATTGTCATACACGGATTCAGCATCTCTTCTTACTCCTAAATCGGATATCTAATCAACTAAAAATAAAACCTTAACTTTTAATAATTTTCCGGTTTCGGCCGGATTCCGGGCGAACTACTTGTCCGGGTAGAAAATTGTTTTCACAGAAGTGTTCAGCATGTTTTCTTACCCCTAAACTGAACATCTAATCAGCTCCAAATAAAACTTTTACTTTTAACGAACTTTCTGGTTTTTGCCAGATTCCGGGCGAACTACGTATCCGGCAAGAAAATGGCTTTCACAGAAGTATTCAGCATGTTTTCTTAACCCTAAATTGAACATCTAATCAACTTCAAATAAAACTTTTACTTTTAACAGACTTTCCGGTTTGGGCCGGGTTACGGGCGAACTACTTATCCGTCGAGAAAATGGTTTTTACCATCGTGTTCAGCATGCCTTCCTACCCCAAAATCAAACATCTAATCAACTTTAAATAAAACTTTTACTTTTAACAAACTTTCCGGTTTTGGCCTCATTCCGGTCGAACTATTTGTCCGATGAGAAAATGGTTTTCACCATCGTGTTCAGCATGTCTTCTTACTCCATAATCGACTATCACATTATCTGTTTAAAAATATTTCATTTGCCCTTAATTTAAACCCCTCGCCCACCCCTAAGTGTAGGGCTACAGAGCCCATCCACGAACTTGACCTTACTCTTGACCCAAAGGATCCTCACACCAATTTTCATCAAAATATCTCATTCCCTTGGAGAGTTATAGTGCGCACAGACGGACAGACTGACGGGCGGACGGACGGACAGACGGACAACTTTTGCGATGTCATAGGTATCCCTCCGCTTATGTTTTGGGATCCCAAAAATGCGCTCTAATTTGCTTGATCAATCAATCAATCAACCTTGTTCAGTCGAATGGCTAGAGGCTAGAAGAGCTCGTCGAAGACAGTTAGGAGACGCAGTTCAAGTCATACAAAATATCCACAAAATGTATTAAATTAAGAGATAATAAATTTCTGAGAAACGACCTGAAACAAATGCTTGAATAAAACTGTCTAGAAACTGAGTGAGCAATTTTCAGTTAGAGGAAGAGTCCATGACTGTTTGTGGTTACATTTCATGGCTGGACTCGGTCTCGGAGCAAGATGTATCGTAGAAACGCGTCCCCAACCCCCCCCCCCCCCCATCCCCCGTCTCAGGCTTCTCTAGCTTAAGAGACCAACGGCGACATGTATTCATACCATCAGCAAGCCAGTCAGGATTTTACTATCTAAGTAGGGAACTCAGTGATATCAGAACTTGATCCGGCTTGATGCGGTTTCAATGATCAACGTGCTATCAACTGAGATTTCACTGTAATACCTTGCGACTCTAACTCAGTTTTCTCCCGTTAGATGGCCGACGATCGCGCCCAGAAAGCCCAGAATGAAGCCAAGCACGCCATTGAGATCCTCCACGAGGAACAAGAACGTGTTGTTAAGATCGAGTCCATCAAGAAGTCCCTCGAAATCGAAATCAAGAACTTGACTATCCGTCTCGAAGAGGTTGAGTCCTCAACTCTCGTCAACAGCAAGCGTATCATCAGCAAACTCGAAGCTAGAGTAAGTTCTGTCCTAAAATGTATACGACATATTTTAAAAGTGTTGCAAGGATTCAGGGTCCATGGCTCGAGCGACCGTTGGATGATGCCTTCTGCTGTACGCCACTTTCAAAGACCAGCTTATAAGTGGACAAGAAGCTGAGTTGCGAGGCAACGATGATCCCTAGGCCTCTTTGCTTTGTTCGATGTCTTGGGTCTCTAATTTGTTTTGAGCTTAATTTCTACACTGTCAGGAGCTTAATGGGATGCGCATCCTTGTTTTAAATGTAAAGACGCCGAGCATATTCATGTTATGATCATTGTAAATGTTACGTCTCGCGAACCGTAAGGGTAAACACCCGACATGGAGGTTTTAAATCAGAAAATAATATCAAGACGGCCATTGAAAATATCCTATCCGAGCCGAAGGCGAGGTAGGTTATGAAAATACCTAACGCGCGGAGCGAGGTTGATATCTTTCAATAGCCGTTCAGATTGTTGTTTCGAAATCCACCGAGCTGGGGGAAAGTTAACTGTTATAACTTTTTCGAACCGACTTCTGATAAGTCGTTTCCTGCCAACTAAAGTCATCAGTATTTTTACGTCCCATCCACTTTGTGTTAAAAAGATTACGAAATTTTACGCTCTTAAAGACTGTCAGGATATAACTAGCTTACGAAATTTTACGCTCTTAAAGACTGTCAGGATATAACTAGCTGGGTGACATACCTGATGTGAACAATTTCTGGACTTAATGCATTGCAGACCGGTTCAGGAAAATTTATAGGCTCATAATATACATATTCTCGCCATCGATTTCGGATTGTCGTTGAGGAGGCCTCTTGTAGTTTAGCCTAGTAGCATAGTAGTATGTAGCTAGTAGTATACGATGCTAATCTGGTATGGAGGACATATGTCTTAATCTACTTATATTTCAGGTTCGCGACATTGAAATCGAGCTTGACGAAGAGCGCCGCCGCCACGCTGAGACTGTCAAGATCCTCCGTAAGAAGGAGCGTCACGTCAAGGAGCTCCAGATCCAGGGAGACGAAGACCACAAGAACATCTCTCTCCTCCAGGAGTCCGTTGACAAGCTCAATGAGAAAATCAAGGTCTACAAGAGGCAGTTGAACGAGACCGTGAGTATAGAGAAGCGTTGCATCAGTTCGTTTTTCAAGCGTCTTTCCTTCCCTCACCGTGGGATATCTTAGTTCAAAAGAGCGATGCCAGCTAGTAGTTTCGCCTCAGTTCCCCTTGTCACTCGCCTTTTGACGTTTCAGACGTTCTCTGACAATCTCCAGTTGTTGTTGGGTTTTTTTCAAGAACGCAAAAAGGCAAACTTAACTGATCGTGTTACTCTCCTTTTGGCTTTTGCCTCACTACTTTTGCCAGTTTACTCCAGAATATAATAAAGGAAGGGTTTGAATCAGTGATTCGAAAAGGTGACAAAGTAACACGCATTATTGAGCCAAGCATATGAACTTTAAAGGCCCCCTCTTGCTTATTCTGCCTTTCATATTATCCCTAGCCCCCCTCCCCCCCGTTTTGTACCTTCAACTTTTTAGCTCTTTTTCGCCAAGTCAAGTTTTGCCAGTCGCGCAGCGCGAACTTCCCCAAAATTTCAATGTCTGCCGAAAACAATTTCACACACAAGAAAATGCGAAGCTTCAAAGTGTTTTTATCCATTTGGAAGACTTATTTCGTTTGTTTTTGTTTTTTACCTTCAACTTTTTACGACTTTTTCGGTAAGTCAAGTTTTGCAAGTCGCGCAGCTGAACTTTCACACACAAGAACATGCGAAGCTTCAAAGGGTTTTTCTTTATTTAGAAGACTTGGTAGACATCAGGTCTTTGTGTTCTGGATTTTCTTTTGTTTTGCTTGGTTTTTCCACTTTTAACCACGGCGCGTTCAGTTTTCAAATATTGTGCATCCAGCCGCCGCGTCGGAGAGCGGGAAAGGATGATAGAGTCTACGAGCGTTAACAAGAAAATCCCTAGTTTCACATGGAAAATAACGGAATTTTCGAAAACGATGTTTCCGACCCATTTTAGCGTGAAAGATCATTTCTAGTAAGAGTAGTGCTTTAAAGTTCCTTTTCATTGTAGGAGGGAATGTCACAGCAGAGCTTGACCCGCGTCCGTCGCTTCCAGCGCGAACTCGAAGCAGCCGAAGAGCGTGCCGATTCTGCCGAGACCAACTTGAACTTCGTCCGTGCCAAGCACCGCACTTTCGTTACCGCCGTCCCAGGTGGCACCACAACTCAAACCGTCTATGTCACCGAGGAGTCCTCCCGCGTCGTTAGCGACAACTATTAAGATGAAAAACTTCCGACCGACAGGCTTGCATCCACATGGAAGAAAAGAACGTCGCCCGCGAGAATTTGAAAAGTATTCTCGTGGTAGTATGCCTTGAGGTCAAGTGAAAAATAGGCCATTGAATGACCTCGCTTTCGTGAACCACTGACTATTAGAAAAATCCGGAGACCCCATTTAAGATCTAGGTGGTGGTTTATCTAAGCGACCGTTACTCGAACGGATGTGTTACTTTTTATTTAAATATGCAATTAAATTAACACGAGTGCAAATGAGAAAAGCCTCTAAAGCCGTGGAATATTCACCATGTGCTTCACAGTTTTCAAATTTCCCGCTCGGCTTCCTAGCT
Source organism: Branchinecta lynchi (assembly GCA_023053575.1). NCBI lineage: Eukaryota > Metazoa > Arthropoda > Branchiopoda > Anostraca > Branchinectidae > Branchinecta > Branchinecta lynchi. Next base: position 7,711,778 of record JAKZAP010000017.1, read on the forward strand.
GGACGTCATGGCAGAACGACGCCAAGTGTGGAAATACCAAAGTAGAACCTAACACAGATTTTAGCTTTGTTCGTTTAGTTTCTGTTCTTTCTTCCGGCGGCTTAGAAAATCATTATTTATTTAGACTGTGTTGGAACGGCTGAACACCAGTGAGAATCGTTGTATTTGTTTTCCTAACTAAGAAATAAAATGGAGATGTCTATGATAGCAACCACTACTTTGTACCGGGGCAACTTGGGTCCTATCGAATTAGCCTACGTATCAGGATAGGGATAATTCGGTGGTTCCTCCTCCTTTTTATCTAGCCGCAAGTGCGGCACCTACTCTTTACACTTTTAATTCTTCTTTTTTGAATATTCAACACTTCTAATCTAAATTTATTTTTTGCCTCCGGATTCCACTATTGATGATGATGATCATACATTCGTTTACGTCTTAAATGTGTAAGAAAGAATGTAAAGGTAAAAATATTTTTAAATCTTAATAGCTGTATACCATTTTTGATACTGTGGTGGCAAGAACAATTACACCAAAAAACGAAGTCGAATTCCCTTACAATAACCACTTGGTGGTGTCTCGATGGCAGATATCCGCCGAGATCCGAGACCTATTGTTATAGCGTGGGCCGGGACCAGCGGATATGCGTTTGCGGGGAATAATATTCATTCCCTAATGTTTGGAACTGGACTGGATCAGTGGGTCACGACTGGGGGGAGGGGGACGCCCCCCCCCCCCCCCAATGCTGTGGGCCAGTCAGTAAAAAATAACCGATTCGCGTGAATTTTGTCAAAACAGTTGATTTTTTCACGAAAACAGTCGTTTTTTTCTGAAAATCAGTCGATTTTTCTGAAAATCAGTCGATTTTTTTTGTCACAACTGTCTTTTTTTCTGCAAAAACAATCGGTAAAATTTACCACCAGTCGGTAAATGCCTTGTCCCCCCCCCCCCCCCCTCAAACAGTTTGGTTAGTAACGCCTCTGGATTGGATAGGGTGACAACCGCTAACTATTTTAAATATAACAACTAACAGATTAATTTCGGGAGGGGTTCCCGCGGGTCGGACCTAATTTGTACCGAAGAGTAAACAAGAACAGAGGTTAGGAGTTATACCCTAGAAAAGTCCTAACCTTGGATCTCTTAGTTCGATAGTAGTTTCATCTCTGTTCGCCTTTTCACTCGCCGTTTTGTCAACTTTTATTTTGAAAATATTTAATTAATCTCTCGTAAAACAGTGTTGTGTAAAATATAGACTTGTCTTTCATTCTGCAGTGGATCACCAGCGGCCAAGAAAGTGTGCCGGAAAATCACTCTTATCCACGCAAGCGAGTCGCGTGTCCCAAAACGCCGCGCGCCAAAAGCAAAAGTTTTCTGTCCAGCGACAAAAAAAAAGACCCGCCTTAGAAAATTAGTACTTCCGGAGAAACCCGAACCCACTTACATAGGTCGTGTTCCACCCTACTTTCTGTAGTATCTAGGTATGACCGCTTCTTGGCATCAAGGCTGGAACGCACTTTTCTACGCAATATCACGCGCCAGTCACGCCACAAAGGTCGTAGTTACCATTACTTACCACGCTCCCGACCATGGTAAGCTCATAGTTACTATTTCGAGAAGGTTGGAGTGGCAAGCGTAATAACTTTTCACCAGGTTGGAACGAAATTAGTAACTAATAGTTACTGTTGTTAGGAGGATGGAACAAGTTGACGTGACAGAAGTCACCTTGTCATAAAAAGTGTGCAAGGTCTAACAATGAGCCGCTTTGCAAATGGTATAGAGTGCAAAAGGTAAGGTCAAAATAAGCTTGGCATGGGCCTTGTTCAACGAAGAGCTTATCCTTCCAATTTTCTAGTCCTAATTCAAAATTCCCGGGAAAAACAAAACGAATCAACTCTTCTGTATTAACTCTCTTTATACCTTCACTGGGAAAGAACACTATTATGTGAAACCTTGACTGGTACCGCCGTTGCCTCTTATTGGTCTGTGCAGTCCGCACCTACTCCAACTCAACCAATGAGGAACGGGAACGAGAGGGACTACATTGTAAAAAGATTCTTCATGGAAACATTAGAATCGGCTAGAGAGCAGACGCGTTAAAGAACAACGAAAGGGAATTGAAAATAGGCACAACTAGTTATGGTGCTTGTTACGGAAAGAAAATAATGGGACTCAGTTCTGCTTTAATTGTGTTCAGCTCAATTTTATTGCAACACCAATTACGAACTGGCCGAATAGTAGGTGATAGAATTAAACATAAATTAAAGACTAACCAAATAATCAACATAGAATAGAACGTGGTCAAATTACATATACAAATACTGAAGGCAACTATATAAGAAATATAACGGCTGGGGTAATAGACAATGGAGGTAAAACAATAACCTACTAATTTCTATTACGTAGGGAAAGAAAAGAGGGGCGAAACTACCCTTGTATCTTACATGTCGGCGAAAAACTGACTAGAGTCTAGGGACTGGTTCGGAAGCTTGTCTTTGAGGCTTCGCCCTTTCGGTAACAAAGTCAAGGGATGTCGCGAAGGGTTGGAAGGACTTGCTCAGAGGCAATGCATCCCAAGTCACCACACAGCGAAGCCACATGACATTCATGGCACTACTTCCTAGAAACTGCGTATCAGCTTTATTTTGTCCACCGTTATCCACTACAAATCACCTGGACAAAATAATTCTACACAGCTCAGAGGCTACCAAAGTGCTGGGTTACGGCACACCGCCCCTTTCCCCTTGTACTCCTGTTCAAAAATACGCCACGCCACAACCTGCTACCTCGCATTCTCCTACATTAGCTTACCTTAAACCTGTCGATTATAGCTGCGGAGTTGCGTTTTATTTGAAGTTCATAATACAGCGGGAGGGGATGGCGAACTGTAAGTTGCTGTTTTATTCCTGGCGGACTACGTGAGAAGGTAGGCTGAACTGTTTCCTGCCTCACCCAGCGTACAAACTAGCAGGTCCGCGCGCCTTCCCAGCGTACGGCCCGCTGGCGAATAAAACGACAATGAACAGTCCACTGTACTACGCTGTCATAAGTTTCATAACATATAGCGTATAACACTTTCAAGAATAACACCTTTTCACTTAGAAATAAAGTATTAGGACTAATTAAGTTTACACTATTTCGTGCCTATAGATGTCCAACAACACCTTCAATTGGTAAAAATACTAACGGGAACGAAAGAAACATAACATATAACATCCCAAAGTGTTATCTGTTGAGACCACACATCCTTCTGTTGTCGTTATGTAACTACCTATTGTAGGTGTTGTTGGAGATCTAGGCACGAAATAGTATAAATTTGATTGGTCATGACACTTTATTTTCAAGTGAAAAGGTGTTATTCTTGAAAGTGTTATGCGCAATCTGTTATGAAACTTCTGGTAGTGTATGAACTACAAACAAAATGCAACTTGGAAAAGAAACTGGCACTTACTACACTACAATTACAACACTCTTTCATTAGTTTCGGTTCTCCATCACTGCTACACGAATCAGTATCAATTCAGGATGCACTGTGCAGATATTCTGAACAACTTTTCAAAACTTTCACTTCATACGGTGTAAAAATAACGACTGCTTATTATTAATTCTGAGTTGATGCAGTGTAAAAATAGTTACTTGCATTTTTGCAGATACCATGTTATCTGATACGACGGTAACTGGATCTACATTTTGTCCTTTCCGCGGTTACAGTGGTATCTGATACTACGGTTGCTTTGCAAAAACGGAAATTGCAAAATTTGCATTAGAAGTCATTCCAAAAGAAATACTAATATCCACTCAAACCACAAGTGCCAAAATTCTTTCCCATGAATTTGCCGAAAACACAGACTCCTGTGTTAGTGATGGTGAAAGAGTGACGAATTTTCAGATACCACGGTGACTATCCAGGTACCACGGTGACTGTACAGGAACCAAGGTGACTGGCCTGATAACACGATAATTGCAAAAACGCCTTTTGACAATGGTATCATATACCACGGTAGCTGCGAAAACGACTTTGAACCGTGGGTATCAGATACCATGGTATCAATCTACTTAGAATACATTTGCTTTAGTTTCAGCTTCAGTCTTTCCACCATGGCTGCGTCGGCTGCACATCTCTGCACCAGCTCAGCCTCTGAGCGGGCACGTTCACGCGCTACTCCTTTGATGCAATCGCGTTCGTGTTCCAGCTTCTGGGACCAACCGACCAGACTATGAAGCTTTGATTCAGTGGTGTTCAAATTGGTTTCTTTAGCGTGAAGAATTGTCTGGAGGCGGGTCACGCGATGTGCGAGTTTTCTGAAAATCAAAATAAGATATTTGAGAGAGTCAAAACTGCATTCCTAAAGCAACTTGCATAGAGTAAATGCCTGAAGTATCCGGAAATCTAGCAATTTCACTTTCGTGTAGACGAAAAGTAGAAGCCCTCATAGTGTGAAAATACTAATACTTATAAAGACTAAAGAAAATAAAGAAAATAGAGACTTATACGTGAGCTATATGCGATAGTACAGAGAGATTGCACACCACCCGACGAAAACGGACATTTCTACAGCGTCATCAGAGGGAGCATGGCAAAAAAATAATGAATGCATTAGGAGGTAAAGGACTTTTGACTTTGACCATCGGCGTTTGTTAACCATTCTGAACCAGTGAGCTGGTGGAAACGTGAAACTGGCTATTTCTTGTTGGTATAATAACAATTTTGCAGAAGAGTTTTTTTTCTAATGAGAGTTTGAAGTCTTCGAAGCCTATAAATAACAAGGGCTGAAAGCTCATATGGCACTTGTAAGAACAGTTAGTATGTTTGTCAGATACGGTTTGCAGTTGTCAAGGCTCTCTCTCCCGATATTCATTTCATCAGAAAATAGGCTTGATCTAGTAAATCTGAAATGGTTATTCCACTCACTGACAACTGTTTCTCCTACAACGATGATTGGATCGGGGGAGGGACTATTTTTAAACCAATCGGAAAGAGTTCTTAACATTCCTGCCATGTTTAATGGTCGTAGCACATTTGGAAGTACCCCAGATCGTGATCACCGTAATTGTGGAAAACCCTGTGCAACTCCCCCCACTGTGACCCCTTCTAGCTCCCCCCCCCCCCCCAGTTATCGGATTTGTTCCCGACTTGAAATTGATCATCTGAGACACTTGTTCTCTAGATTCATTAGATCCTGGATTCCCCATCCCTCCACTCCCCTCAAGATAATCCTATCTTGAAAGGAACTATTTTCAAGTCGACATGCGAGAGTACCTAATATGTCTGCCAAGTCTTATGGTCCTGGTACATCTGGACATATACATCTGGTGATCACCGGAAATGGTCTTAGTCACCGGAATAAAAGTATTGAATTTAATTGAATTTAATTGAACTGAATTGAATTGAAATTCAGGAAAGCTCCGACACCCTCCACTGCGACACGACCCGGTCCTGTTTTGTCAATAAAGAAGCTCTACGGTTAATGCTCGTTCTTCCCTTCAAGATCAATCCCGGCCCCTCGGCCTAAGCGTTTGACAGGATTTCCGGTCTCCCCTCTACCCCACACCCCCCTTTTCGGATTCGGGCCAGAGTTGAAATTGAAAATCTGAGACAATTGTTCTTCACATTTGTTCAGTTTCATGCTGTCCGATTACCCGTTCCAAAGTTATGCATATTTCTAGTTTCCGGATTCCCCATCCCTCCACTCCCCCTGCGATGGTTGGATCGGGGAAGTAATTATTTCCAAGTTAGTCTGGTCGGTTCCCTCATATGCCTGCCAAGTTGTATTGTCCTAGCTTATGTGGAAGCGTTTCACCAGATTACCAGTGCCCCCTCCAGCCGCCCCCCCCCCCCCCCCCCCCGGGATCGAATCTGGTCCGGATTTGAAACTGAATATCCGAAACACTTGTTCTTGACATATGTCAAGTTTCGTGCATGTTCGATTACAATTTTCCAAAGTTATGCATGTTACTAGTTGCCGGATTTTCCATCCCTCCACTCCCCGCCAGATTTCCGATCCCTCCACTCCCCCACGATCTCCGGATCTGGGAAGTGATTATTTGCAAGTTAATCTGGTCGGCTCCGTGATATGCCTGCCAGGTCATTTTCCTAGCTTATGTGGAAGCATTTCACGGGATTTCCGGTGCCCCCTCCATCCCCGCGCCCCCCCTCCCCTCCCCCAAGTTATCGCACCTGGTCCAGATTTGACACTGGGCATCGGAAGCACTTGTTCTTGACGTATGTCAACTGCACCCGTTCCTGCATTCGGCTCTAAACACAAGCAAGAATCGCGGTAAATGCTAGCGTGCGAGGTTTTCACCAAAGAGGACGTTGGATTGATACCACATCTGGACATTGCCCTTTTGCTACCCTTGTTCCTAGTTTCGGACTCCCGGATCCGGGAAAGCCAGACCGGGGAAGGGATTATTTGTAAGTTCATCTGGTCGGGTTCCTGGCATGCCTGCCAAGTTTCATCGTCCTAGCTTATGCAGAAGTGCCCAAACTAGCAAAACCGGGGCAGACCGACAGAACGACAGTGTTTCTCTATATGGCACTTGAGTTTGCTCAAGTGCCATAAGAACGGAGTCTCGCATCCTATTGGTCGGTTATGACACATTTTTATTTTATTTTTATCCAACCAATACGAAGCACAAATTGTTTCTGTATTGAGCTTCCATTTCGGATGAAACTTTTCTACTAAGCTGTAATTATACAATACTCTATATGACTGAGTTCAAAATACGCCAGTGAACTTTGGGAAGAACGAGAAGCGTCTTCCAAACGATGACTCAAATCCTGCATCAACGAATCACGGCGTTCGTTGGGACAGCTGTGTTGACGCTACCAGATCTTCCGCTAGGTACATGGCGATTTTTCATCGACACGGGTAGTTACTCATCAAGAGTATCAAGAAAGAGCCAGCGAACTGTTTCTAGTAGCTCTGATAAATCAGTCTCAAATTCGGAAGGTCGGGTAGGCTGCAATCTCACTATTGCCTTTTCAACCCGAAAGACGCTTAGTGTGTCGGAGCTAGTTGTTTTCATACACGATCAGAGTCGAGCGGACACGGATTGGAATCCCTGCCAGAAATTCTGGAACCAACTCCAATTCCATGTGGGAAAGGTTGAGATGACTTTCTTTCATGATGGAAGTTCAGGCAATCCGGAAAGGAAAACCTGATCGTTTTTCCCAGCTTTCACTATCAATGTTGGCCTAAACCTCTGAGCCACCCCTTTGGCCACACAGGATTTCAAAGAACACAAGTTTAGCACGATTATTGTTTGTTTGCGTTTCAGAACCTTAATCGCCACTCACTTAAAACTGAATCCCAGAATAGAACTAATGCTGTGAATTAAGACTGTGTTAAAGACCGAGCACAAATCTTGTAATCTTAACCCAATCCTTAGCTTTTGCTTCCTACAAAACCAACCACTGTCATGAATATTCTTCATGGTGAAACTAGATTTCACACATCAAACATTCCTATAATATTAATATTATACAAATAAGGAAAAAAAGGTAGGAACCAATCTTTGCGTGAGCATCGAACGGTTCGCGCGTCACTTTCTTTTCGGGTTAAGTCCAGTCTTCACCTCCCGAAACTTCCGGAATCTGGGCTTCCAGATTATTCTTAATCTGGTAAACTGTATCTGGAATATGAACCGGTCCAAACGTATATTAAAACAATCCGCAAAAAAGGGGCTTTTGAACTTCTAGATTTCCGGAATTTTTAAGTATCGCAAAAGAAATTCAAAAAAAATCTCGGAAAAACTGGGAACCCAGATTCCGGAAGGTGAAGACTCACCTTTACCCGGGCTGGTATGGAATATCAGTCCCCAATAGTCCCCATGCGTCGAGTTTACGCTGCTTCTTTAAGCGCAGCTAAGTAATTATCAACTTCCGCCGGACAACTACTATATTTTTCTTTTGCTCGAAGGCCGTCGAAAAATGGTGTCAAGCATCAAATAGATTTGCCGGTTGATCTCACATTCACAAAACCTTATCCGTCAAAATTTTAAAAAGGATTGCCACTTGAGCTCCCATTAACAAACCCCATCACAATTTCTCCTCAATAACACTATGACGGCGGACACCCTGAACACATTCAAGAAGATACGCCCTGAGGGCTGGGCGGTGCCTGAGTCCGTATCTTAATGAAAATGAAGAGCAGAGATAATCGATTGGGAAAAACGGACCTCCGTTCAATCAGCAGATCTTGTATCCTCGTTTTCGCTTTGACTAAAAGCATCGTCAGTGTGTCGTTCGATTCGGCAAGGTCGACGTTGTGCTGACGAAGTGTGGAAATTTCTGACTTCAGACTGGACGATTCGTCGGAATGCTTCTTCTGTAGCTCCGTAACGAGCCTGGAATAATCCCCACTATTAGTTACTAAAAAGAACAGCTTACCTGATATTGTTTACATCTCCTCGGACTAAACGGTATAAGGTCAATATCGTGAAAACAATAACACGACAGAGCTTGGCCTACTGCGAAATCCTTAAAGCACATCTCGCACTATTTACTGTTTATGTTCCAATATTCAAAAACAAGACCAAAGGTTCCGATGGGATCCTAAATTTCAGTATTTGATCAAGACAATTGGGTCTTGTCTTCGCCAGATCCAGTATTCGCAAAATCCAGCATTCGCCAGGCTAATCATCTGAGAAAACCAAGTTCAGATATACCTCTATCAGCCATATCTATGTTGACGATACTGACCGTAACTTCCTGCTTTACTTCTGCCAAATTTCCGGTTCCGGCTGAATTCCGAGCGAACTATTTGTCCAGCAAAAAAAGAAAACTCAGAAACGAATTCAGCGTATCTTCTTATCCCTATAAAAGACATCTAATCAACTTCAAATAAAATTTCCGGTTTCAATCGGATTCCAGACAAATTATATGTCCGGCTGAAAATAATTGTCATATAAAGACTCAGTGTCTCCTTAGCCCTAAATCTGTCATCTAATCAACTTGAAATAAACCTTTTGCTTTTCCCAAATTTTCCGGTTTTGGCCGGATTCCGGGCGAACTATTTGTCCGGCGAGAAAATGGATTTCATTATAGTGCTCAGTATGCCTTCTTACTCCTAAATCTGTCATCTAATCAACTTCAAATAAAACTTTTGCTTTTCCGGTTTTGGCCGGATTCCGGCCGAACTATTTGTCCGGCGAGAAAATGGTTTTCATCATAGTGTTCATTATGCCTTCTTACTCCTAAATCTGTCATCTCGTCAAGTTCAAATGAAACTTTTACTTTTAACCAACTTTCCGGTTTTTGCCGGATTCCAGGCGAACTACTTGTCGGACGAAACAATATTTTGCATATTCGTGTTCAGTGTGTCTTCTTACCCCATAATCGACTATCACATTAGCTGTTTAAAACTACTTTGTTTTGCCCTTAATTTGAATCCCCTCCCCCACCCCTAAATGTGGGGCTACAGAGCCCATCTACGAACTTGACCTTACACTTGACTCAAAGAATCTTCACACCAAGTTTCATCAAAATATCTCATTCCCTTCGAGAGTAATCGTGCTGACAGACGGACGGACGGACGGACAGACGGACAACTTTTGCGATGTCATAGGTATCCCTCCACTTACGTTTTGGGATCCCAAAAACTAGTTAAATTCTGTAGAACTTGGCTCTGCTTTTAACAAATTATACACAGCTTTGGCTATTATAAGTATTTTCCATGCCCATTAGCTTCTAGCAAAAACATGTTAAACTCAGATAACCGGGTTGGCATATCCAGTGTATGGTACTCGAACACTCGTCGGGAACATGATACGCATGGAAAATAGTGAAACGCGGTAAGTGTGAAAATCAGTAGGAGCGTTTGTTGCACTCCGGGCTGTCACCAGTGTCCAATTCCTCTCTTATTACGCGATTTTGGGTCACCGGTGAGTTGATCAAAACTGGCTAACTTCTCGCTGACGCCGGGCTCCCGAGCAGGTTCTGGTTAGTCCGCACCGGTGCGAGATAAAACCGGACACTGGTTAGTTCAAAAACGGGTTATAAGACTAGTGAGTAGTCACCGGTGAATGCAAAAACGGCTTATAAGAAAAACCGGAGACCACCGGTTAGAACTCCCGTGACAAAGAACGCAGCTAATGAGGTGTCGTTAGCTTAGATGAAAGTCGGGTTTCGAAGCTTAAAGGACCCCTCTTGCTTACTTTGCCTTTCACATTATCCCTACCTCCCTTGTGGAACTGTAAGATTCTGAAATCCCCGCCTTTCGACATTCGTTATCTACCTACGACTTTTTAGTGCTTTTTGGGCCTAGCCGATTCTGAAAGTCACGCAAAGTGAAAGTCAGCAACTCTTTCACAAATAAGAACATGCGAAACTTCAAAGTATTATTTTCATTCTGGAAGACATGGTAGACCATCAGGCCTACCCTGCATAACGACTAGAAAACTGCGACGTTCCATTCCTCTGTTTAGTATTCTGTGAGGGGTCTGCACCAACTAACATAATTAAAATCATTATTTCTTTGCTTGTTTTAGTATCCTATCAGGAGGGGGCTATTGATATCCTTTGAGTCCAGTGTGCTTTTAGTCGATCCCCTACTCGAGGACTGAAATTCCTTCCGGGATTAGAGACGCTCTCATCAGTTCCTCAACTGTTTAGTCCCAGTTTCTCAGACAACGTTAACAGAGAACAAGACACTGACCATCCAACTAGAAATTCAACCAGAACCGGAGTATAACAGATCAATGGATCAATGGTCATGGACCTTAATCAGCCCGGAACTGTGAATTAAGGTACTTAGATACGATAATAATTTCCGATTTCTCATTTCCATTTTGATGTCACGCGTGACTTCTAATCTATACTCTATTCAAGGAGCGTAATTCCTTCCAGGATTTCCGACACTATCTTTGTTCTGTACCAAAAGCCTACATCTTTTTCTAGTTCATAATTTCCCGTTCCAAATTTCCATTTTCATGTCACGCTGACTTTGGAATTGCCGATCCGAATATCACGCCGAGTACACATTAACTGTTTAACTTGCCTGGTGTTCAATAATTAAGTGAATTTAAGCTAATATTAAATCACTGTATACTTTTTATTTATTTTTCTTGTTGCTTTCTTTTCTCAGTCGTTGTACGGGCACACATAATTAGGCGAATAATAATACTACCGTAAGCGCAGAAAAAACAATCGGGAAAGATCTGACCATCTGTTTCCATTACTGAACCGGGTTATTTCCAGAAAGACTGACGACCATGATAGCCAACCTTTCCCTGTGAACAACAGAAAGTGCCAGAAGAAAAAGAACCACTCAGATTTACCTCTCAAAATTTTCGACAAGTCCTGTCTGATGTCTAACTAAGCTCAGTTGCTGTATACCGGCTGGAGAAAGTGACTCACCACCTGAAACTTCAAGCACAACTCTTATTAGAAATGGCCTTTTCGCAACAGAATGGTTCGGAAAACTGTTTGCAAAAATAACCTGTTTGCCTCATGAAATTAGCAATACTCCTATTAACGCTTGCCATCTCTGACAGGTCTTCGAGCAAAGATACTAGGTTTTTTTGCGAAAAATTTAATACAAATTCGCGCCGTGGTTAAATACTGGCAACAGAAGCAAAGAAACCCGATAGGATCAAAGTTTGCAATGCCTTTCTAGGACTTTTCAAAATAAAAGTTGGCGACTGGAAACCCCGGTGAATCTTGGCTAGCGTCTAAAAGCGACAAAATTAAATATAGTGGTCGTGTTTTTTTCCAAAAGAGCTCAAAGGCTGTCCCTGTCCTTTCTACTAATTTGACCGTTTATGGCAGAGAGGAGTCAGGCACAATTCTCCTGTGCAGACAGGTCAACTGACCTCGGAGTGGGCAACCTCCTTTCTCCGCAGGCCTGGGCAGAACGGACAAAGGCCAAAGGGGTCCAAAACGGTCAAAAGCGCAGTGACAAGTAAGCGCTTGGTGCAACAAGACCGAAGGTTTCGATGAGATCCCAAAAATCTAACATTTCATTCAAACAACTGGGTCATGTCTTCGCCATTCAGCCATTCTTCGTCAGATTACTTGAAGAAATTAACTGTTAAAATAAAGTTCAAAATTGGATTCAGTATCTCTCCTTGCCCCGATACCGAATCTCTAATCGATTTCATAAACAACTTGGAGCTACCAAATTTCCAGTTTCAGCCGAATTCGTGATGAACCATTTGTCCAGCAAGAAAACTAAGTTCAGATACGGATTCAGCGGACCTCCTTACCCCCTCAATGAGTATCTTATTAGTTTATAAAACACACATGTTTTTACCGTAAATTCGAGACCCCTCCTCTGCCTCTAAAGATAGGACTAAAGGACACATCTACGAACTTTACCAGTGAATCCTCATTGAGCAACATCCCAGCTTGAACGACATATTCCCTCGTTTGAAGATTATATATCAACCCCTTCGACCTTCCATTCCACTAGATCTCTCCGACGTCCATAGAATAAACAAATGAATGTCTTCAATCACAGTGCAGAGCCATACTAGTTTGAGAATAAAGGGGTAGGGACTGCTATAGCCCAAAATTGTTCGACAAATTTTGTGTCCGGTTTTCGCCGGATTTCGGATGAACTACTTGTCCGGCGAGAAAATAATTTTCATATTCGGATTCAGCATGTCTCCTTACTCTTTAATCAACTATCTCAATTGCTTTTAAAAACAAAAACATTTTGTTTTGACCCTTAATTTGAAACCCCTCCCACACCCTTAAATATAGGGCTACAGAGTCCATTTACGAACTTGACCTTACTCTTGACGTAAAGGGTAACTTGACCTTAGTCTTGACGTAAAGTGACCACTTTACGTCACTTACGTTTTGGGATCCCAAAAACGGAAAATGTCCTTCGTATTTAAGTTAAGTCAGAAGTAATTTGTAAAAGAGGGAGATTTCAGACGTTTGGAGACAACGTGCATCGTAACTATACTCTCTGGAGGGGCGGGGGGTGGGGGGTGAAAACAGTGAAAAGCAAGAGGGGGGCCATCAACACAGCGAGGAGTGAAGAACTGGAGACTGCAATTAACAACCGATGCCTTGAACACTGGATCAGGATTTTCCGGCCGGATTTCCTGCACCTACATAATCAATTTGAAACAATTTCAACTTGTCCATGTGGAAGTGATGATGGTGCCGAAAATCCGGGCAGGAGTTCCAGTTCGGGAGCTCCCAATCCTGATCGTCTGCAGGGGCGTCACGTATTGAGGGGAGGCAGCCCCCCCCCCCCCCCCCCCCCGAATGTTACCAGCAAGTCGGTAAGAAATAACCGATTCGGTGCGAAGTGCCGCGATTTTTCGTGAAACAGACGATCTTCTTTTTTTTAACGGTCGGTATTTCTTCAAAACAGTCTGTTTTTTTTGAAAATAGCCGTTTTCTTCTTAAAAATAGTCAGTTTTTCTTAAAATCTGTCAATTAAATTCAGTTATATAACAGACAGTCAGTAAAAATGACCAGCCTGTCGGTAAATACCTTGGCCCCCCCCCCCTCCCAAACATTTTGGCTAGTATTGCCACTGATCGTTTGTTCGGACTATGAAGGCAGCGAATGTCCTTGCGATTTTGTCATGGCTCTGCGATAGGTCTTATAGGTGTTAGGAAACACAGATTAAACTTGCATACTGCTGCTCACAAGCGTCTCACCTCTTTGCTAGTCGTTCGGCGACACCAAGACTCCTAATTTTCTTCCCTTCGTATAATGAGTCATCATTCAATGACTAGCAATGAATGAATGAATTTATTCCCAATAAAGCCCAAGTGCCATGGCGGGGAACATAACAGAATAACAAAAACAAAATATCATACACTCCAACAATAAACCAAAAAATCAGCTTCTATTCAAATGGTTCACGGTGGGCCATAGCTAGCTTCAGGAATCTACCCAGCTTTCGGATCTCACCAAAATACTTACTTCCATACTTGAAACCAAATCCCTTTTCTCCCAAGCCTCCCGACCAAACACTTCCTTTCTTAATTATTTCAACTCCTCGCAATAACATATCAAATGTACAGCATCCTCTCCTTCAATACCACACATTGAACAAAAATAACGACAAGTACCTTTCCTATCTCTACCAATATAATTTCTCCGCATCCCCACCGGAAGAGAGTCCGCCCTAAGACTCACCATCCACTTCAATTCTGCCCCCCCCCCCCCCCCAATCCCAGCTTAAAATATAATTCTTCTCCCCATGTCTCTTTGGCCATACCCTACAACTTCAGAGATTGGTGCTCTGAGACAACCCCCATACCACCTCTGAATCTCTTGATCTCTTAGCCTTTCTTTCACTAACTTAGCTACCTTACCTAGGGGGTAACCTGGTCCCAATCCATCACACCACAAACCCCCAAAACCGCAATCCTCCAATATTTTTTTAACTTACTGAGGCCAAGAATCCCTTTTCTTACCTCCAAGTATTTCCAAATACGCCGCTCCAGAACTTTCAAAACTCTCACTCTTGGCAAACTCGTAACTTTTTCCCAATATCCTATCATAGCTACGAACCTACTATTCCGGAGCGACCCTAAACCTAAATCCCCTGTTATTACTAAACTATTAGTTGGTTAATGTAGCATCTGTGAATTTGAAAATAAGTGTGTGATAAGTTCATGCCTGCAAAAACTTGTGTGTCTCCTTCCATTTTTATTTATGTCCTTGCTCGTAATCGGTTGCTATGTTGACTGGGACTGATGGTGACCCAGGAAAGAGGGTAGGTTTGTGTCGAAGCAGAAACATAATATTTTGAGAACGTCTTTAAATAGCAAATAATTCCGAGCAAGAAAGATGATAAAAATGAAAGGACAACAGTGAAATATTTATAAGGCGGCAATGCATATAAAATGACGTCGGAAGCTCGTGAACATGGTTTTACTAATTATTCGCCGATGATTCGTTACACTAGCGGAAGGATTTCGAGAATCCTGACCTCGTGGAGCTAAGGAATAGAGCGACCGGTGGTGAACAAATGGGTAGGATACTCTAGGATTAAGAACCTACACTGCTCAAATAAATTTAAAAGAATGATAATTAATAAGTAATAATTTCAATATAGTGTAAGAGGAAAGTGTAGGTGACGTATAAACAAAAGAAATTTGAGCTATAATAATAAAGAAAGCTGCGTCACTGAGAGGAGTGGAGGTGGGATTAATGATAAGATTTTAATTTGATTACCTCTAATTTTTTGTTTGCTATTTTTCATTATTATTTAGTTTATTATTTATTTCTAGATTATATAAAAGAAAAAAAACTACAGAAAGTAAATGTTTGTATAGTCGTGTCACTTTTTCGGCCAACAATGTGAAGAAAAAGATTGAAAAATGAGACGATTTTACAAAGAGACAATTTGGTTTCGAGTAAAGCACCGTAGTTTGAGGGCGTCTTAAACAAACGTACAGCAATCAGTCTGTTTCAGTTCCATTAACGTTTATTCAGACAACAAAAACAACTGATGAGCCTGCCAAGAAAGCACACGAATGTGTGCTTGGCACGACATTAACTAATAATGATTAAAAAAGCAAGAGCTCGAGGCTCATATGGCACTTGCAAGGCTGGGTCAGACGATAAAATTAGGAATTCGTCAATTCGTGGGTTTGTTGTGATCGTTTGGAAGCAAAACCCTTGAGATAAGAATGAGCATGGGTCCATGAAAATCACGACAATTTAATGTTCGTAAAAACTATTTTATCTATGAATTTGGCCGTGATGATGCGCGCTTTGAGGCGCTAGAGATTCATCTGTAATAAACACTCTTGAAGCACAATGATGATAAGGTCATAGGAATTATGAAAACGTATATTTTTAAAAAAATTGTTGTTTTTACTTTAAGAAATTCACTTGTAAGCAAAATCTTTCAGGCAAAAACGATCATGGGCCCTTGGGAATCGTGAATATTTATCGTTTGGTTAAAGTTTTTTTTTTATTTTACGGTTAAGAAACGCACTTTAAGGGTTCTAAAGACTAATTTGAGTTAATATGTATACTTTGCTTAGAAGTATTTGTTTTACTTTGTGGTTAGAATTAGTACTTGAAGGGATGAATCTCTCCCTCCCCCACCAACTCCCCTCACAGTGCCCAAACCCGGTCCGGTTTTGTCACTGATGTATCTAGTTCCTGTCCTTGTTTTTCCCACCGAGGTTCATCCCAATCTCTCCACTCTAAGCGTGTCACAAGATTCCCCCCCCCCCCACATTCATCGGATCTGGTCTGGACTTAAGTTGGGACTTCCAAGACAGGAGGTCTTTCCAATATCATGTTTCGTTAGGATCAGACCACTCGTTCAAAAGTTATAAGTACCTCAAGATTCCAGATTCCCCCTTCATCCACTCCCCCACGATGGTTGGGTCGGGGAACTGACTAATTCATGTCAAGTCTTTAATGTTCAAGTCAAGTTTCATCGTCCTGGCACACCTGATAATACCTTGATCGCGATAACCGGAATTCCGGACTCCTCCACCCCTCTAGCTCCCCCCAAGTTGCCCAAATCCGATCCGGTTCTATCACTGACGTATCTAGTTCTTGTGCTTGTCATTCCCACTAAGTTTCATCCCAATCGCTCCACTCTAAGCGTGTCAAAAGATTTCCGATTCCCCCCTCCGAGTCCCCCTCATTCATCCGATCCGGTCCGGACTTTAAATGGGTGATCCGAGACACGAGGTCTTTCCAAATACCAAGTTTCGTTAAGATCCGATCACCCGTTCCAAAGTTACACATTCCCCAAGATTCCGGATTCCCCCTCCCTCCACTTCCTCCACGGTGGTCGGATCGGGAATTTGACTGTTTCCAGGTTGATCTGGTCGGATCCTTGACTTGCCTGCCAAGTCTCATTGTCCTAGCCCACCTGGAAGTAACTTAACTCCGTATCATCGGAGTTCCGGAACCCCTCTCCAACTCCACCCACACTACACGAATCCGGTCCGGTTATGTCAATGATGTACCTAAGGCTTGTGCTTGTTCCTCCCACCAAGTTTCATCCCGATCGCTCGAATCGTGTCACAAGATTTCTGGTTCCCCCCCCCCCCCCCTCCGACCCCCCCCCCCCCCCACACATTCATCGGATTCGGTCCGGACTTAAAAATGGACCAAGTATCCAGTTTCATCAAATTCCGATCACCCGTTCGGAAGTTATGCATGTCACTAAATTCCGGATTCCGGCTCACCTTCCACCCCCCACGACGGTCGGATCTTAGAATTGGCTATTTCCAAATTAGTTTGGCCGGTTTCTAATACGCCTGCCAAGTTTCATCGTTCTAGCACATCTGGAAGTACCCTAACTCGCAAACACCGGACTAACCGACCGACCGACAGACAGACAGACAGACAGACGGAAAAGTGATCGGTATATGGCACTTGGCCGGAAGGCAAGTGCCATAAAAACAGGCAGAATCGACAGATTAACTGTTGAACTGGACAAGTTATTCACAAAATTAGTTTCTCATCCAGTTGATCAAAGCAGAATGACTGACAGAAACAGAAATTACGAAAGTTTGTCAAATAAACATGCAGAAAATATAATTTGATCACGACTCGCTTGAAAATATATATACATATGATGAACTTGAGTTTTCGCTCCCTGAGGCGTGACACTGCAAATCCAAGCGAGAAAGCGCAAGCAAAATACTACTGATTTCCGACACAATCAGACCGATCCTGACAACCGTTAACTACAAATACCAACAACGAAAATCGAAGTAAGGAGTTTTCGTAATCGTTTTTTCGCACCGCAACAATTACAGAAGTCATGTTGGTTTTTCCATTGTATAGTATTATCGCAACCAAATCAGTTGATGTCCCGTCCTGGCCCAACCAATTGCTCAGTCGAACAGTGATGGTGTAGATTATCGCTAAATCTTCGACAGTCGAGTTCAGCGATCCTATTTGAAGTTTAACTGAACAGGCAACTTATTTTTACATCTTAGATTCAAATACATTGAATTATTACAACACCTATTGGGGATTTTCATTCTGTCCACAGTAGTCTTCAGTAGGGACGTTGGGAATGTGGATTCTTTCCCATGGTGAATCCGTCCACAATTCGCCCGCGAAAATCACTGCACTATCACTACACAAGACACCTCACTAGCTAGCACTAGTTTTTGGCACTGCAGACTGCAGACACTTCTTTGTTTATTTGATACACAATTTATTTACTCGTTTGCTGCTGCTGTTGTTGTCAAATGTTCCAGGCACCATAGAGATATCACAAAAACGGGAAGAGCGGCAAGCACAATGGGATAATCGATTATTTGGAAATATCAGAAAAACAAACTAACGCTTTTTCATCGGGTTTTCAAGATTATTTAAGCGAACAAGTGATGGGCAACTAGACTGTCGTATCCCAGCACTTTTCGGTTAAACTTTAAGCCTAGTGGTTTTGAAGTTTCAATGACTTTTACGAACTGTTATATTTTTGCCGGCTTATTTCATCCAAATTTCACACAATCTGAACCGAGATCTGAACACTAACTTCAATTCCGCACAAAACTTAGTCAAGTTTCAGTTCGAAGTTCCAAACAATCTTATGTAGGAAAACGAAAAGTGAGAAACTCTGAACTTCTACTGTCGGATCTCTAATGATACATTGGAAATGTCGAATACTTATTCCAGAATACAGCAAAAGATCAATCAAGTGTGCCAAGACAACAAGACCAAAGGTTTCGATGGGATCCCAAAAATTCAATATCTGATCCAGACAACTGGGTCTTGTCTTAGCCAGATCCAGTCTTCGCCAGACTCCTTGAACATTTTTACAATTAAAATTCAGAAACAGATTAAGGCCAAATAGCTAATCACCTGAGAAAACCAAATTCAGATTTGGATTCAGCATGTGTGTTTACCCCTATAAGTCATATCTCTTTTGACGAAAACTTCCTGCCACTTCTGCCAATTTCCCGGTTCCGGCCGAACTCCAGAACTACTTGTCTGGCGAAAAAAGAAAGCTCAAAGACGAAATCAGGGTATCTTCTTTCCCCAGTAATGAACATCTAATCAACTTCAGATAGAAATTTAGCTTATAACAAATTTTCCGATTCCAGCCGGATTCCGGTCGAACTATATGTCCGGGTAAAATACGATTGTCACACAGGGACTCAGCATCTCTTCTTACCCCTAAATCGCTTATCTAATCAACTAGAAATAAAACTTTGACTTCCAACAGTTTTCCGGTTTTGGCCGGATTCCGGATGAACTACGTGTCCGGGTAGAAACTTGTTTTCACATAAGTGTTCAGCATGTCTTCTTGCCCTAAATCAAACATCTAATCAACTCCAAACAACACTTTTAATTTTGACAAACTTTCCGGTTTGGGCCGGATTCCGGTCGAAATACTTCTCCGTCGAGAAAATAGTTTTCACCATCGTCTTCAGCATGTCTCCCTACCTCTAAATCGAAATTTAATCAACTTAAAATAAAACTTTTACTTTCAACAAACTTTCCGGTTTGGGCCGGATTCCGGGCGAAATAGTTGTCCATCGAGAAAATAGTTTTCACCATCGCCTTCAGCATGTCTTCCTACCCCTAAACCGAACATCTAATCAATTTCAAATAAAACTTTTACTTTCAACAAACTTTCCGGTTTGGGCCGGATTCCGGGCGAAATACTTGTCCGTCGAGAAAATAATTTACACCATCGTCTTCAGCATGTCTTCCTACCACTAAATCGAACATCTAATCAACTTCAAATAAAACTTGTACTTTCGACAAACTTTCCGGTTTTGGCCGGATTCCGGGCGAACTACATGTCCGACGACAAAATGGTTTTCACCATCGTGTTCAGCATGTCTTCTTACCTCATAATCGACTATCACATTAGCTGTTTCAAAATATTTTGTTTGTCGCTTAATTTGAATCCCCTCCCCCACCCCTAAATGTAGAGCTACAAAGCCCATCTACGAACTTGACTGGTCCGACGACCCAACGAACCCTCACACCAAGTTTCATCAAAATATCTCATTCCCTTCGAGAGTTATCGTGCTTACAGACGGACGGACGGACGGACGGACAGACGGACAACTTTTGCTATGTCATAGGTATCCCTCCATTTACGTTTTGGGATCCCAAAAACAAAGAAGGCGAGAGTATTTTTGGTACAAAAAGACCACCAATACAGCGGTTCTAGCGTACAAATTTCTTTCGGTCCGCGATTTCGACAGCAGCATCCTGGAACGAACCTGATCAGTTCCACTTTTTTTCTGCAGAAGGAATTTAATTAAATACATGTCTAGAAGGGTTTTAGTTAAGTGTTGATGGTTGTGATTGTCAATGCCAGACCTCTTGGGAGATTAATAGTAATAGCTACGTACGAAGTTTATGGATGCTTTAAGCAAAATAGGTTTGATAAAAGAGGCTTGGCAGGATAGACATGACTTTAGTTTAGTTTTCAAAATTAAACCGGGATGTTTGTTTGTCGAGCTAAGGGCGCCACATAGTGTCATTGGTGGGGGGGGGGGGCAAGAGGGTCATTTCCCTCAGATATCAGAGAGACACTAAACGAAGAGATGTATCTCCAGCAACCTTAAACGGGAAGAGCGGGTCTCAGAGGCTACAGTATCGATGTTGGCAAGAGCCAATCGTTGACCAATATTGACCGACTACCATCGGGTAGTCGGTCAATATTGGCCTCTTGAACGTTCACGAACGTTCAACAGCTTCTGTTTCTACTGCTTAAGTTGTGTAACAAGCGAGGGATTGCCCATTCCTTGGTGCTTGGTGTACACCCTTTCCCAGCACCTGTCGGTACCTATCCAGCAACAGCCGGCCCCAGCCGAAGCCAGCGGTGCTCAATATAATTTAGGCAAATCTTTTACTGTTCCAGCACCCGGCGACCCGTGTCAGCACCGGGAACTTGGTGAATAACAAAAATCGAGAGTGGGCAATCCCTCGGTAATATATCTTCCATCTTCATACTATTTGTTGTCCCTGAAACTGGTTCAAAAGGAAAGATCATATTTGAAACATAATTTTTGACATAATTTTTCCTCGAAGCCTATATTCCTAAGCCTTCACTCCGTTGCGACAGAAAGACACATTATCCCATTCAGAGTTGTTACTCTGCACAGAATTTCTGTAATGGTTTTGTTGCCGAAGTTTTATGTTGATGAACAGTGCTGAGAAAGCCGAACACTTAAGTTTCTTTCCAAACAGAATAATCCAAAGCTCCCGCTTTTGCCGTTTCTGCCTAAATAGAAAATGTTCTCTGTACCAGCGGAAACGTCAGGAACAAACAGAAAACTTACTGTTTCTTGCCAAATCGAAATTTCTGTACACCAGCATGAAAATGTCAAGGAAACAGGTCGCTCGCGTACAGAATGTTAATGGAACATGTAGTCTGAACCGAAAACTTACCGTGGCATTTTGTACTGAATCAAAAACTTAATGTGGCAAACAGGAAATTTACGGCATGTGAACAGAAAGATTCTGTACTCGCAACAGCGGGAAAACTTCCGTCTTGGAACGCTTATTTTTATGAATGTAGACTAACTGTTTGGGGGGACCAAAGTATTTACAAACTGGCTGATAAGTTTTACCGACTATCTTTCTTTTTTTTTTAAACCGACTGGTTTAAGAGAAATATACTGTTTTATGACTTCTTTGAGAAAACATCGACCATTTTAAAGAAAAATTGTAGCGTTGGCACGTCGTTTATCGAGTGACAGACAACACTGGGCAGCGCCCCCCCCCCTCCCCCATTAGCTCGGCTAATATTTTTGGACAGACTGACTGACGAAATTGTGTAAATTATGAAGGCATTTCAGCTGTTCCACGTGTTGCTGAATAGAGCTGAGACGGAGGCCAGTGAAATTAGTCGTAATTTGACCTTACCGTCAAAATTACTCTATGAGCTTTGTGAACAATTTAGGCTTTTGATTCATTCTGATCGATGGGCGGAGAACCACAATCGGTGTATCAACAAGCATCCCTGATTGATCTGCACTGACAATGACACAATGCGTATAGTTATAATGGAGACCAATGAGGGGTGACAAGCTGACATATTCTAGGTTAAACACGTTCTCAAATTCGGTGTATTTCCTTAGAACCGACTCAACTCTCCAAAACCAAATAACTGTAACTTTTCCAGTTACCCATATGTGTCATAATAATTATTACATACACATGATTTTATTAATTATTATGTTATTAACGATTTTATATCAATATGACCAAAGATGTACATACATCATTTCCTTCAGCCTCTGAACATACATTTAACCTACTAGCATCTTTAAACCCTTTGCTGTCTGTTCGATCATAATCGGCGATGCTGGGACTCCTAAAATACCAAAAGTGCTTGAATTAACTTAACTAAAACTACATTAACCCTATATTAACTATAGGCCTGAGTGTTTTTATCTCTCTTTTGTGTTCGTTTTTTACTCTTTACAATTTGTATTTTTACCATTTTGGGCTACGATGGGTAAATGGAGATATATATGTAAATGAATTATCTGTGATAATAAGCAATAGCATATTTATGAGTTTCAGACACCATCTCGTAACTAGTAAACCCTTGCGAATATTCGAATGTCTTCTTTCATTTTTAGTGGAGTGTCCTTGGGATAATCCTCTATTGCGAGCTGTGCTTTCAGCTTTCGGTTTTTTCCATATTTTGTGGAGCTCATAACTCGTGAACCAGTGGAAGTATCAAGTTCAAACTTGGTACAATTTTGTGTATTAGGGTCTAGTTGAGGCTTTTGAGGGTCCCACCCCGCACACCCATCCGGATCAGGGGCAAATGGGTCCAGATTGTCCGAGAAAAAATAAACAAAAATCTCGTTTTTTATTTTACTTTTACCATCAGATTGTCCAGTGAACAATGTTCATAACTTGAACAGAGTTGGACATACAACGATGAAATTCCTTGTACTTGTAGATCCTAAGGCTGGGAAATTACTTTCAAAGTTGCACCTCTCCCACCCGTTTCCGTTCATGGGCAACGGGGCCCAGATTGCCCAGGAGTCGTATACCGTGACAGGATTCAATAGGTAAGAAGTTGAAGCTTGTTAGGTTTGTGAGGATTGGGGTCTCTGTTTCCTTCTTGTGGGTCCCAAACCCCACCCCACTCGCCTCAGGGGCAATTGGGCCCAGATTGCCATTTTTTTTAATTATTCGACTTGACAATAACTGGAGATAGAGCGATGAAATTCCTTCGGGCTTTTGGATCATAGGGTTGGGGATTTATATGTGGAGTTGAACCATCCCCCATCCTCCCCGTTCATGGGCAAGTGGGCCGAATTTGCCCATGAGTTAAGTTTTTGACCCGTGACTGGAATCAAACTCCAAGCTGGCATAGTCGAGGATATTTACGTCTAGATAAGCAATTTGATAAATCCCCCCCCCCACTGAAGTTCCTGGGTAACTGGGCCCAGATTTTCCCACAGTTACGTTCGTCTATGAGATGTCTCGAGTTCAAGTCTTGTATACTTGTGGATATATGTATAGATGCGGATTTGGGTCTAACAGCAAGGAATAAGACCATGGGGCGTACTTCAAAGCTCATGGGCAAGTGGGCACAAAATGCCCATGAAAAAGTTTTTACCCGTGACTGGAATCAAACTCTCAGCTGGTATACTTGAAGAAATATATATGAGGAACTAAACATGCATTTCGATGGGTCCTGAACCCCCCCCCCCCCTCCTGTTCATGGGCAGCTGCTTTAATTTGTCCTGGGTACAGCAAAGCGACGGCGTTTTTTGTGAGCAGATTTTCAAGTCCTGTTGGCAAGACTGGACGTTCCCCAAGAGTAAAAGTCTAGTGCCGGTGTATCCCTAAACAAACAAGAGCTGTACACTCATATGGCACTTGCAAGCATACCCAGTAAGTAATAGTAACAGCTAAGATTCTTGTTGTGTTGAGGAACAGACGATTATGGACCTTTAGAATTCATGAAAATGTATGGTTTAGTAAAAATATGCCATGCAGTTTGCGGTCACGATGTGCAATTTAAGAGGGCTAGGAATCTGTTTTGTAAGCAAATGCACTGGTACACAAATGATCATGGGCCCTTGGCTCACGAAAGCTTATCATTCGCTCGAAAGTATTATGTGTTTGCATTCTGCGGCTAAGATGCGCACTTTAAGGGATTCGAACTGAATTTGGAAGCAAATTCTTAGGACACAGATGATCACGGGCCTTTGTGGGACCTAAAGATTTCTAGTTTCTTAAAATATTATTTTTAATTTGCGGTAACATTGGTGAAAATCATTTGTAAGCAAAATCCTAAGGCAAAAGTTATCACGGGATCAGGAAAATGGGTCTTTTGGTCGAAAGTATTTTTCACTTTGCAGTTAAAATGCGCAGTTTAAGGGGGCTAAAATTCATACACTTGAGGTGCAAGTGATCATGGGCCTGGGCGGGCTATGAACGCATTCGTGAGACCAGGACTCACCCCCCCCCCCTGCCTTTTGCTAAGTCGTATCAGTCGTTTATTTTGGCCTTTTGCTAAGTCGTTTCAGTTGTTTATTTTGACCTCGCCGAGGTCCAGGGCATTCATTTTTTAATTTGCGGTAACATTGGTGAAAATCATTTGTAAGCAAAATCCTAAGGCAAAAGTTATCACGGGATCAGGAAAATGGGTCTTTTGGTCGAAAGTATTTTTCACTTTGCAGTTAAAATGCGCAGTTTAAGGGGGCTAAAATTCATACACTTGAGGTGCAAGTGATCATGGGCCTGGGCGGGCTATGAACGCATTCGTGAGACCAGGACTCAACCCCCCCCCCCCTGCCTTTTGCTAAGTCGTATCAGTCGTTTATTTTGGCCTTTTGCTAAGTCGTTTCAGTTGTTTATTTTGACCTCGCCGAGGTCCAGGGCATTCATTTTAAAAAAAACAATCCGAGTCGTTTAAAACAATGTGTTAATTTTGTTTCTGCACAGCTTCAGTCGGCACGTCCGTCCCTAAAGACAAGTCGAGTCGTTTAAACCAGGTTTTGCAACCCCGATAAGTCGGAGACATGGTTCATGGGGCAGCAATTATGTTTAATTACTCAAATTATTACAGGTTTATGCGGCTACCTGTTCTACTCCCATGTGAATTGGATCTGCCTCACTCAGGTCTTTCAGATTTTAGCCTGTCAAAATTACAATAGGTAAAGTAGGTTAGTTGTTAAAGTGACGTCTGACTGGATAACATTGATATACCTTATAGACCAAAAGCGAGAGACAGGCTATGTAAATTGATTGTTGGTCAAACTTTGGAAGTGAGAAAAGAAGGAATATAATTTTTAAACAGAATGGAAAAGCTATCAGCAATCAAATGACAGGAGACCCGCGAAACAAGTGTGCCCAGAAGAGATGGAAAGATGTCGATTACAAAGAGAGACTGAGGAGGTAATAACGCTTGAAAAGGACAAGGAAGATTTTAATATACACCCAAAATTCGTTTCCCAGGACACGAGGGGTTCTGCAGGACGCTAGAATAGCTCATTCTAGTCGGGAGGTAAATTTTTGGCCTCTAGGCTAGCAGAGGCGTTACTATCCAAACTGTTTGGGGGTGGGGAGAGCAAAAATATTCCTTCAGCGCAAGCCGACTGCGAATCATATTTATCACTGCTGACTGCGAATCATAGCACTATTAAATATGGGAGGAGCACGGTATTTACCGACTGGCTGGTAATTTTTAACAGCTTTTTTGCGGAAAAAACGAGTGTTTGACAAAAAATCGACTGATTAAAAGAAAAAACGACCGTTTTTAAGAAAAATCGACTTACGAAAAAAATGACTGTTTTGAAGAAAAATCGACTGTTTTTGCGAAAAATCGCGGCGCTTCGCGCTGATTCAGCAATTTTTACTGGCTGGTCGACAACATCGGGGGGGGGGGGGCATAATGAAAAAAAGTAAATCAAATCACCCGGGGAAAAAAATGCAACTCAGGTCTCGTCGGCGAACCGGCGTCTTTTTCTATCTGTAAACTCCTGTCAGGCCGAGACCAAAAGCTTGTTACGTCCGTAAATCCGGATTTTTTTGTAATGCACAGGCAAACTTGTTTTCCTCGTTTCGTTTCTGAGGAAGTGTGTTTTGAACGTGAAAATTCCTTTTTTTGCTATTAGTTCGGAACGAATCTACTTTCTTTTCTGTGGGCACTATTTTGTCACTTATTTCGATGGACCGAGTCGTGATTTCGTAGCTATTATTATTGTCTCATGGGATCGCATAAAGACGCTCTGCTCCTCGGCGTTTACGTCCATAAATCCGGATGATTTTTTTTTCTTTTAATGCACTGGCAAACTTCCTCGTTTTCTTTCTGAATAAGCGTGCCTTAAACATGAAAATGGCTTTTTTTTGCTTTAATTCGGAACAAATCTATTTTGTGTCTACTTTGTTTTCTATGACCACTATTTTGTCACTTTTTTCGACGGTCAGATTTGTGATTTTAAAGCCTTTTCCTTCTCAACGGGATCGCAAAAAGACGGTCTGCTCCTCGGCGTTTCACAAAATTTCGCCTGCGGCGCATTTCATAGTGTTCCTATTTTGAGGAACGGTGTGTCATTTACTTGGAGATTAGGCTTGGAACTTTTTATATCTGAAACACATTAAAGGCTGGCTAGAATCTTTCTAGACAAAGGCAGATTTAACAAATTTCGCTGCGGCGCTTGCTTTAATTTGTCGGGGGACAGGCGTTGAAAGCTTTTCTCTTTAGCGAAAGCTGAAATGTAAAGCTTAGGCTGTGTTCAAAAATTTTGATTACAAGAAAAATTTCAGTTGATGCATTGTAGCTAGTTTTAACGCGGCTCTATTATTTGTTGGTGCCATTGCGCCATGTGCGCCATTGCCGAGTAGTCGAAACAGTTATTTTTTGTTGGTACTTGCGAGTGGTACATCACGATCTAGAAGTCGTTGAAATGAGGGGTCTCACCCCCCCCCCCCTGGCCTGATTGCTTCGGGCCACCCCTGTTGTCAACTGTCAAGTTTCCTTCGGATCCGACCAACCGTTCAAAAGTTATGCACGAAATTCTGGTAGTCCGGATTCCAATTCTCTCCATTCGCTCGAAGATAGTTGGATGGGGGAAATGACTGCTTCCCAGTCAATCTGATCGGGTCTCCAATACACCAGCCGAATTTTATCCTCCAAGTGCATCTGTAAGTAGTTTAACTCGCGATCACTGGATTTCCGGAAAACCCCTTCCAAGACCCCCACAGTGCCTCGATCCGCTCCATTTCTGTCAAAAATGTATTTACAACTTGTCCTTGTTCTTTTCACAAAGCTTCATCCCGGCCCCTCTACTCTAAGCCTCCTCCGGGATTTTTGACCCCCCTCCAATCCTCCTCCACTCCCCCAGAGTTATCGGATCAGGTCCAGGCACGAAATGGTACATCCGCGACATGATATCTGTCCAACTCGTTTCTGTCCGATGCCCCGTTCGAAAGTTACGCTTGCTTCAAGATCTCGGGTCCCCCCCCCCCATGGTTGAATCTTGTAAATACTTTTTTATGGCACTTGCCTCCCGGCCAATTGCCATATACCGATCACTTTTCCGTCGGTCTGTCTGTCGGTCGGTTAGTCCGGTTTTTGCGAGTTAGGGTACTTCCAGATCTGCTAGGACGATAAAACTTGGCAGACATATTAGGGACCCGACCAAACTAACTTGGAAATAGTCACTTGCCCGATCTGACCATCGTGGGGGGAGGGGGAAGTTGCAGAATCCAGAAAATAGGGGCATCCATAACTTTCGAATGGGTGATCGGATCTTAATGAAACTTGACACCTGGGAAGACATCATGTCTCTGATGTCTCGTCTCAAGTCCGGACAGGATCCGATAAATCTGAGGGGGAGTCGGGGGGGAGCCAGAAATTGTGTGAAACTCTTGGAGTGCAGCGGCTGGAAAATTCATTTATCATTCAAGCTGAAAAATTTATTTTCCAGCTTGAGCTTCAAGAGGATCTTTGCCAAGAAGTGCCGAAATATAGCTCTAATAAAATGTAGCTGTCGTATCCGTTTTGCACCGTCAAAAATATCCAAAAGAGTGGGTTGGTTTACATTGGCTGATAAGTTTCACTTAAAGGAAAACAAACTTGGCCGCAAGTTTTCCCATGCACTGTACCCTCCAGACTACGCCGAGAAAAGGCCAGATAGTCGAAAAGTAAACTTGTTTAGATCGCACTGACGGAACACTTAGTTTTGGAAGGACTATGGTAACAGTCCTTCCTATAGTCCTGGATAGGAGCTATTGTAATATATAACATATCGGATTATTTGATCCCTCATAATTAAAAATATGAAAACACAAGCTCTAACTGCTATTCAAAGTTGCTTTTATAAATATGTGAAGTAATGCTGAGGGTTCCGATATTGACAAGCAATAACAGTTTATCCAGCAAAACGACCCCCCCCCCCCCTCGAGTTTGGAAAAGCGAAGGCACTATAAGTGCAGTATCGACTCAGACCCATACTCTCGATTCATTCTTTGTATATACAGTACGATCTGTTTCTCAGTGATGCAGCTATTAAGCTTAATTTTTTTTTTTTTTTTTTTTTTTTTTTTTAGTACCCCCCTTTTTAACGAATGAATAAATTAATTTAATTCACAGCCCGTAAAAATGGCCGGAATACCGAACAAGAAGAAGAGAAGGAAATGACCAGCTCTTCACCATGATCACTAATACTGATGTACTGGTCAGTATTAGTGATAAGTACAGTAGGTATGCTCATGTGAAAGTTTCGGACTTGGCCGTCTTCATGCACTTGATGTGTCTAAAACTGACTACCAGTTAGCCAAAGCAGGTAATTAAAGGCATCTGAAAACAACTGAATAGGTATTTGGATCTTCGTTCTACCATTTAGCCCAAAAATGCACTGTAACTGTTCACATAAACATACGTCTACATAGGTTTAGTATATAAATGTAAATATCTCCTGTTCAAGTTATTTATACGTATCATAAGAGCCAAAAGTTGCGGCTTTGCAGATACGACGGTATCTATTACCACGGTAACTGAATCTGCAATTTAGTCTTCTTTGCAGTTACTGTGGTATCTGATTCACGGTTGCTCTGCAAGACCAAAGGTTTCAATGGGATCCCAAAAGTTCAAATTTGATCCTGACAATTGGGTATTGTCTTCGCCAAACTCCTTGAACACTTTTACTATTAAAATTTAGAAACAGATTAAGGCTAAATAACCAATAAAGCCAAATAGCCAAATAACCAAGTTCAGAAAAGTGAAAAAAGACTTTTGACCATCACTTCCATCCTCTGACCCCTGTCGGGTCCCTGGTAAGTCTGCCAAGGTTCGTCGTCCTAGCACATCTCACCGGGACCCAGGTTCCCCCCCCCCCCCCACATCCGATCTGGTTATGGCAACGATGTATCAAGGATATGTGCTTGCTTTTCCACAAAGTTTCATTTCGACCCCTCCACTCTAAACGTGTGGCGATATTTCTGTTAAGGTAACGGAAATATCGGAAATATCTCAAACTCCCGTCACCGTTGTTGGATCCGGTCCGGAAGTAAAATGGGGCATTTGAGGCATGTGTTCTTTCCACGTATCAAGTTTGAACTATGTTATGACCATGAAACTTGGCAGGCATCAGATTGGCTTAAAAAATAGTCCATCCCCCGATCCGATCATCGTTGTGGGAGGAAAAGTTGTCAGTGAGAGGAATAACCATTTCAGAATTACTAGATCAAGCCCATTTTCTGTTGAAATGAGTATCGGGAGAGAGATCCGGCCTTGACAACTGCAAACCGTATCTGACAAACATGTTAACTGTTCTTACAAGTGCCATATGAGCAAGGCCGCATCCAGGGGGGGGTAGGGGGTTAAACCCCCCCCCCTCCCCGAAACATACAAAAATACTCATTTTTATAGGCTTTTCCCTCTGATCTATTTTTTTTTTATACTTTGTGTGCAACCCGCAGGAAAAAAAAAAACCGAAAGGCAACCCCCCCCCCCCCCCCCCCCGAAATAAATTCCTGGATACGGGCCTGCGGCCCGCATATGAGCTTTCAGCTCTTGTTAATAATTTTTTAACAATCCGGTAAAACTCAGGTACCGGTTCGGTCAGTTTTATCAGGTTCGCTCCCCCCCCCCCTCACAATGAAGAAAGCCTCGGGACGCCCCTGGTCTCACTTACTTATCTACTTCTACTACTTACTAATCTTTTTTTTATTACTCGTGCCTCCTGCGTCATGACGTTCCGTGCCATGCCTCTTTTTTTCGATCCCCATTTTTTCTCCATTGGTATGGGGATGGAAAGATAATAGTTTTGGGGTTACTAGAACAAAAAACTCCATTCAGAGATGTTTATTTTGTCTGTTGTTTTAACAAAGACCACATAGGTTTCCACGTCCGGCCCTGAGTCTAGCTGGTTAGTAGAGTTTATTTACTCTTCATGGCCTGACTTCTTAGCAGGACTGAAAAATACAATTGTGTACTTAGTTATTCAAATGCATGGACAATAACCATGCAACACGCTGAGACAATAGCATACGGTGTCTTAAATTAGAAGCAAACACAGTAATTTGACAGACAACACGTGGGACCGCTACTGTTTATTGCTGGACAATCTGCGACGATCCAAAAAACCAAGGACTGCTCGTGGGCAAGCGAATCGAAAACCGTGTGTCAGGATTCCATCTATTAATTACTGATGCACTTGATCTTGAATTTTTCCAAATTACGGAACAGGGCGGGGTCCGTATAAGAAGATGCAGGATTCAAATGTGTGAAATCAGTTCTAGCTGACAAGTGAAAGAGCAAAGTCGAAAGAAAGTCGAGATACGATCGCAATGAAGGTTAGAGAAACTTTTGAATAATATTCTGTTGGAAATTTTGATCATATGTATTGTGATGTGAAACAATTCCTGCTTCTTAGGAAAGTGTCGAGAGCTTCCTCACTGTTTGTTGGGGGGACTGGAGGAGGGGTTCCTTAGCTTGCCTTTAATGGCGAAATTTCGATTCGCGATATTAGTTGGGTTTTGCAGATATCATGGTATCTGATACCACGGTCTAAAGTCGTTTTCGCAGTTACCGTGGTATCTGCTACCACGGTCAAAAGGCATTTTTTTTAATTATCGTGGTATCTGGCAAGTTATCGTGGTATCTGGTGTTCATATTCCACGGTCCGACCGTGGTAACTGATCGTGGTATCTGAAAAGTCATCTAACTTTCATCGAATTTTGTCAAATTGGTGAGACAGAAGTTTAGCACGTAGTCACGTAACTGGACATCAGTTTTTGGGATCCCAAAACGTAAGTGGAGGGATACCTATGACATCGTAAAAGTTGTCCGCCTGTCCGTCCGTCCGTCTGTTAGCACGATAACCCTCGAAGGGGTTGAGATATTCTGATTAAACTTGGCATGAGGACTTTTTAGGTCAAAGTTCAGGTCAAGTTCGAAGATGGGCTATGTAGCTCTATATTTAGGGGTGGGGGAGGGGTTTGAAATTTAAGGGAACAGCAAATATTTTTTAAAAGCTAATAAAATAGTTGAATTACGGGTAAGGAGACATGCCGAATCCGAATATGAAATTTATTTTCTCGCCGGAAGAATAGTTTACCCGGAATCCGGCAAAAACCCGAAAATTTGTGAAAAGTAAAGTTTAATATAAAAGTCCGAAAATGAAAATTACTTTCTCGCCGGACAATTAGTTCGGTCGCAATCTGGTCAAAACCAGGTAATTTGTTTAAAGTAAAAGTTTGATTCAAATTTGATAAGATATTCGATTTGCGAGTAAGTAGACATGCTGAATTCGCATATGACAATCATTTTCTCACCGGACGTATAGATCGCTCGGAATCCGGCTGGAACCGGAAAATTTGTTAAAAGTAAAAGTTTAATCTGAAGTTGATTAGAGGTTGGATGTAGGGGTAAGGAATTCGTTTTTGAGCTTTATTTTTTTTTTTTTTTCGCCGGACAAGTAGTTCCGGGATTCCGCCAAAACCAGAACATTGGCAGAAGTAAGGCAGGAAGTTCCGATCTGCTTTGTCAAAATAGATATGACATAAAGGGGTAACACATGCTGAATCCATATCTGAACTTCGTTATTTGGGTATTTGGCTTTATTGGTTATTTGGCCTTAATCTGTTTCTAAATTTTAATAGTAAAAGTGTTCAAGGAGTTTGGCGGAGACAAGACCCAATTGTCAGGATCAAATTTGAACTTCTGGGATCCCATCGAAACCTTTGGTCTTGTAATTTTGGGATGACTTCGAAAAGTGCAATATCGGCAATAGTCGTTTTTGCAGAGCAACCGTGTATCAGATACCACAGTAACTGCAAAGAAGACTAAATTGCAGATTCAGTTACCGTGGTAATAGATACCATCGTATCTGCAAAACCGCAACTTTTGGCTCTTATGATACGTATAAATAACTTGAACAGGAGATAGTTTATCACCAGTGTTTTTATAATCTAATCTATATACTAAACCTATGTAGAGTAGACGTATGTTTATGTGAACAGTTACAGTGCAGTTTTGGGCTAAATGGTAAAACGAAGATCCAAATACCTATTCAGCTGTTTTCAGATGCCTTTAATTACCTACTTTGGCTAACTGGTAGTCAGTCTTAGACACATCAAGTGCATGAAGACGGCCAAGTCCGAAACTTTCACATGAGCATACCTACTGTACTTATAACTAATACTGACCAGTACATCAGTATTAGTGATCATGGTGAAGAGCTGGTCATTTCCTTCTCTTCTTCTTGTTCGGTATTCCGCCCATTTTTACGGGCTGTGAATTAAATTAATTTATTCATTCGTTAAAAAGGGGGGTACTAAAAAAAAAAAAAAAAAAAAAAAATTAAGCTTAATAGCTGCATCACTGAGAAACAGATCATACTGTATATACAAAGAATGAGTCGAGAGTGTCCGAGTCGATACTGCGCTTATAGTGCTTTCGCTTTTCCAAACTCGAGGGGTGGTGCGTCTACCCAACTTTTGCTGGATAAACTGTTATTGCTTGTCCATAGCGGAACCCTCAGCATTACTTCACATATTTATAAAAGCAACTTTGAATAGCAGTTAGAGCTTGTGTTTTCATATTTTTCATTATGAGGGATCAAATAATCCGATATGTTATATATTTCCATAGCTCCTATCTAGGACTATAGGAAGGACTGTTACCATAGTCCTTCCAAAACTAAGTGTTCCGTCAGTGCGATTTAAACAAGTTTACTTTTCGACTATCTGGCCTTTCTTGGCGTAGTCTGGAGGGTACAGTGCATGGAAAAATTGTGGCCAAGTTTGCTTTCCTTTAAGTGAAACTTATCAGCCAATGTAAACCAATCCACTCTTTTGGATATTCTTATCTTGACGGTGCAAAACGGATACGTCAGCCACATTTTATTAGAGCTATATTTCGGCACTTCTTGGCAAAGATCCTCTTGAAGCTCAAGCTGGAAAATAAATTTTTCAGCTTGAATGATAAATGAATTTTCCAGCTTGAAGGACCAGTGCCAAGAAGGGCAGAAATGTAGCTCTTATAAAATGTAGCTGACGTATCCGTTTTGCACCTTCAAATATGATGCTCAGTAAGCTTGGGCTGGAGGAATATCTGGATATCTTTATTTCTGCATATTTGGACCTACTGTACTTGCTGAACAAGAACAAAGGTTTCGATGGGATCCCAAGAATTTAACATTTTTGGACATCGTAACGCCTCCTTAAAATTGTTTACTTATTACTAATCATCCGCTTGAAAATAAACATAAACAATACCGTAGAGGTGTTATATTGACAAATTATGGCCAAAGGGGCTAATCATCTGAGAAAAAAAAAGTTCAGATTGGGATTCAGCATGCATGCACGGTCAGACGCGTAATTCTTTCCGTGTTCTGTACAATAACTCCCTCCGGTGGTTGCACGGTTTTCCTTGGATTTGTAGTGCCTCGGTAATGTTTGTTGGTGAAGGTCTCCCATTTTTCTCTGAAGTCCGTAGATCAGCTTGTTTTTCGCTCCAGAATAGAATTCTGGAGTACCAGAACCCTCTATTGGCTGTTCTCTCTGGGCCGCACATGCGGCTATCTCTTCCCATTTGGCTGAAATGGGGGGAGTTGGTATATTGTGGGTTTGACCCAATTTAGTGTGTAAAGTGTAAGTTTGTAAAGTGTTCTTTTGTTTTGTATAATGGCCCTAGTTGGCCGGTATTAGATTCAAATAAATAAATAAAATAATAAATATTTACCCTTGCATAAAATATGTACTTTGACGAAATTCCTTGTTTTAGCCGGGCCAAATTCTTTTCTGGCAGGAACATAAAGTTTAGGCATGGCTTCAGTCTGTATTTTATACCGACTCTTTAAAGGACATCTGAACGATGAAACCATACTTGAACATACCATGGAGAATGCATTTACAGACATGGACACGGAGAGCATTCTTCTCCTGAGCGTGACGTTTTTCAAAATAGGGACGTTCGTTTCTGGAGGTTTGCACATGCGGACTCCAAGACAAAAAGCGCAGTTCATTCAAATCTTGTATAACGCTGGCCGGATCGTATTGGAATTTCTTCTAGATATACGTTTGGGCTTAACTGGTTAAAAAAAATTCTAGAAGAAGAGTTGATTGGAGACATTTGTTCATTTCTAAAATTGTTCGGTACTGAAATAAGGAAAGACGCAAAATGGAGCAAAAATCATAGCTTGGAAACACTATTTCGTATTTGGATTGGGTTTTCTGCAGGCAATGTTAACGGAAGTCATACTAGGGATGAGACTTGGTACTCTTCATTCAGGTGTCCTTTAATAGAAGGATAGCAGCTCTAAACTTCGCAAAAAGTATTCATACCAAAACAGCTGGTGTCGCTGGTGACACGAGAGGCAAACAAGAGCCTCTCACAGTCGGGCGCTCTAAAGCCTTGTCCAAATAGGTGTAGTAAGGTGTATTCGGCTGATAAGGCTTGTTACAGATTCCTCTTTTCCTCGGGGCGCGCTGTTCTCGCTTACACAGGGCCAATCAGATCGCTTGGTTGGTACAGACGGCGGGCGAGGAGAGCAGCAGCGTCACCAGGGTTGCCGCGGGAAGCATAAAAGTTCTACTTTGTTGGAAGCTAAAGACACAAATTTTCTTTGAAAGAACACGTTTGTCTTCTGTTACGACTGCTTATTCTTAGTTCAAGGATCAATGCTGTCCATCCGTAGCTATTTCATAGTTTTTTTTACAATATAATGGGTGTCAAGTCGTACTCTTGTACTTCAAGTAGTACTAAGAACCTTTTCGGATCTTTCTGGAGCTCGAAAAACTGTATCAATGTGGCAGCACCGAACGCCGCATTGATGAAAACCTCTTGAGATTCTATTTGAACGGGCGCGTGTGTTAAGACGTAAACGTAACGTGCAGCGCTATTCAGCGTATTACACCTATTTGGACGATGCTTAACGGTTGCGCTAACCTTCTCTGTGTTACTGTAAGACTTCCTCGACTTTGCAATAAGCAATTCCAGTAGTCGGCTTAAAATTTTACTTTTCGATCCTACTGAATTTTCAGCGTTTTGGCAAATTTCGGTAGAATCACTTCTCTGACAAGAAAATAAAGTTCTGAAATTAATTCATCGAGCGTTCTTACCCCCGATGCGAAACTCTAATCGACTGAACTTTTATTTTGACCAAATTTACGGCTTTAGTCGGGTTCCGGGCGAACTTATTGTCCGGCGAGTACATTCAAATAATGAAGGAAACACATCTGTAATAAATAATTGAAGCTGCTACCGACTATAAATATCTCATTAGGGTCAACTTTCAAATACCACTGCAAAGAAAAAACTAATCCTGAGATTTAATTTTTGACACGGCCGCTGTTTTTGCTGCACGATTGGGGCGATGACAGGAAAGGATTTTTTCTGTATTTTGATCTACTTCGGTTTTGTCGTTAAAACGGGACTGAACACTTAAATATTCTTTCATTAATAACCTCGTTCCACGTTTCTATTATGGAGTACTCGGCTGTATCTATTACTTTTAATAATCCCTACACGGAAAAACTAGTGCTGAGATTTAATTTTTGACACGGCTGCTGTTTTTGCTGCATGATTGGGGCGACGACAGGAACTTTTTTTTCTGCATTTTGACCGACTTCGGTTTTGTTGTTAATAAGGGACTGAGGCTTAAATTTTCTCAGTTTCAGTGCTGCGTTCACCATGTCTCCTCGCCTTATATTGACTATCTCATCGGGTTTCAAACTTGTCTTTTACTCCTACATCGAGCCTCTAATCAACTTTAGATTAAATTTAACAAATTTTCCGGTTTGGGCCGGATCCCTTGCCAAATATTTGTCCGGCGAGAAGGTAGTTTCATATACGGATTCAGCATGTCTCCTTACTTCTACACCGAACATCTAATTAACTTCAGATAAAAATTTTACTTTCAACAGATTTTCCGGTTCTGGCCGTATTACGCGCGAACTGTACAGCCGAGGAGAAAATGATTTTCATGTACCGATCCAGAATGAGTCTGATTTTATCGTATTATTTTCAGGTCGTCATCTTGAGTTCTTTCCTGGCCGTACTCTGTGCGGGACAATATTCAGTACCCCTGCCAGACAACTATGCTATCCCGATTCAGACACCTCAGACTACTCACCCCCAACCGTATCAGACTGTGAGCCAACAGAGACCGAACGTTCAACCGGTAGTTCTATCGTACCAAGCAAGCAAAGCTTCCAAGCAGACGACGAGTAATCAACGTCCGTCCCAACAAGTAGCTGCGTACAGTCCGGTGGCACCAGCACAAGCCATCTATGGTCAGCAAGCAGTAAAACCAGCTTACCAGGCTCTTTTCAAACCTGCACAATCATTTGTTGCCCTAAAGCAAGCAGCTCCTTCGTCTGCTTTTAGACCTTCTCAGCAAGCAAAACATCAGACTTTGGTGACCAAAGTCAAACAGACCTACGCTGCTCCCAGCGCTCAAAAGGCACACCCTGCTCCCGCTTCACCAGCCTATGCTGCCGCTGCTCAACAGGCACACACTGCTCCCGCCTCACCAGCCTATGCTGCCGCTGAGCAACAGAAGTATGTTGCTCCCGCTGCCCAACACGCGAGTACTGACCCGGCTGCCAAACCTAAACATGCTTCTCCCACAACTCAACAAGTATACGCTTCTGCAGTTGCCCAGCAAACATACGCCGCTCCTGCTGCCCAGCAGACACATCCTGCTTCCGTTGGTCAACAGGCACATTCCACTACCACTGCCTATGCTTCCAAAGAGCAGCATACATACTCTTCTCCCGCTGCCCAACAGACTGCTCCCACTTCTCAACAGGCATACCCTGTTCCCAATGTTCAGCAGGCCAATGAGCAACAGGCATACTCTGCTCCTGTTGCCCAACAGACCTACGCTACTCCCGCTTCTCAACAGACCTATGCTGCTCCCGCTTCCCACCAGGCATACTCTGTTCCCACTGCCTCACAGAACTATGTTGCCCCAGCTTCTCAACAGGCATACTCTGCTCCCCCTGCCCAACAGACATACGCTGCTCCTGCTTCTGAACAGACCTATGCTGCTCCCGCTTCCCAACAGGCATACTCTGTTACCGCTGCCCAACAGGCTTACGAGCAACAGGCATACTCTGCTCCCACTGGCCAACAGACCTACGTTGCTCCCACTTCCCAACATACCTACGTTGCTCCCGCTTCCCAACAGGCATACTCTGCTTCCGCTGCTCAACAGCCCAACGAGCCACAGGCATACCCTGCTCCCGGTGGCCAACAGACATACGCTGCTCTTTCTTCTCAACAAACCTACGCTGCTCCAGCTTCCCAGCAGGTAAACTCTGCTCCCGCTGTCCAACAGGCGAATGAGCAACTGACATACTCTGCTCCCAGTGGCCCACAGACCTACGTTGCTCCCGCTTCTCAACAGACCTACGTTGCTCCCACTTCTCAACAGACCTACGCTGCTCCCGCTTCCCAACAGGCATACTCTGCTCCCGTTGCTCAACAGACCAATGAGCAACAGGCATACTCTGCCCCCGCTGGACAACAGATCTACGTTGCTCCCACATACCAACAGTCCAATGAGCCACAGGCATACCCTGCTCCCGCTGTCCAAGAGGCGAATGAGCAACTGACATACTCTGCTCACGCTGGCCAACAGACCTACGCTGCTTCCGCTTCACCACAGGCATACCCTGCTCCTAATGCCCAGCAGACATACACTGCTTCCTCTTCAGCAGCACATGCTGTCACTGAGCAACAGGCATATGTTGCCCCCACTGCTACAATATATGCGGGCAATGAGCCACAGATAAACGCTGCGGCACCATATGTCTCTGGTGCACAGCCGACAAAGACTGCTACCGCTGCTGTGGCATATTTTTCCAACGAGCAACAAGCATACTCTGCCCCAGCATCCCAACAAGGACACGCTGATCCTACGTCCAACCATGCTCTCGGACCTCAGCAAGATTACGTTCCAAGCCAACACACGTACAAGCCACAAAATCTAGCTGCAGCACAACAGGCGTTCACGCCAATACAGCAGACTTCTTTCCCGGCTAAGAGCCCAATTCCAAGACCACCCTCAGCCCCAACAGCATCGTATACAGCACCATCGCAACAAGCTCAAACTCAAAGCTATGTCGGTCAGTCATTTGGGCAAGACAACGCATACACATATTCCCAATCCGCTCAACCTGCTTCCATTCATAAAGCAACGGTGGACGTCAACTCAAAGCCCTCAGGCAATCCATCTTCTAGTTACACACAAACTTCAACAGGGCAGACCAATGGTGCGACTAGCCAGGGTGCCAAAGCAGGCTACTCCTACACTGTTCCGCAAAACCGTCTAGTTCTACCCGAAGCGCAACTACTGCAGGAGTACAGACCGAAGTCGACAAAACCCTCCAAAGTGCCAAGACCAACACCAGCGCCTGTTAACGTTGCTTATGAAACACTATCCTCCAAAGTGGTCATCAACAGCTACACCAAACCTCAAGAATACCCGACGACCGTAACCCGGTATGAATCCACTACTCCATTGCCACTCACTACCATAATTAACCAGTATACCCCAGCACCACCTGCAAACTATGACGCCCTGCCATCTACATACGGCTCTGGAAACCAAAACTCTCAGGCAGCTTTCACTGAACAGGCCCCAGTGACAGAGGCTAGTTATCAAGCAGTCCCTTCTCCATATGACGCGGCGCCAACTTTCTTCGAACAAACTGAGGCAATCTCAACCATAGAAGAGCAGAGTCAGGGTGGAGCAGGGCGCGACGAAAAATATACAGGAGCATTGAGCTTCAACGCCGCTGCACTTGAAGCCATTCCGGCTGTGCAGGGACCACGGCCATTCACGAACTTCAAGGACACTGCTGCAACCTACAACGGCGCTCAAGCATTAAACGAACAAGATGCTTTCCTACCACAGATCCAGCAGGCGCAAAACCTAGTGAAAGAGCAAGGACAGTACCAAAGCAGTAAAGCAGGAATTTCTGGTGCACCATTCCCACAGGGAGGTGGAAAAGACTACCAGAAGCCACAAACAGACTACAAAGAGGGTCCAGCAAACTTTATCGTCCTCTCAGCAGGGACAGATGATATCCAAGAAGGTGAAAAATACAATGCAGGCCAACTAGCCGTCCCAGGGCAGAACGGCGGGAAGTATCAAATTGATGAACGTTACCAAGGTGGAGCACCATCGTCTCAGGACGGAAAGTACTCAGGGGCTGACCGTACAGACTATAACGGAGACAGACGTCCACAGCAGTCCCAAATAGCACCAGCATCGGCTGAAAGCAGCCAAGATCAGCGATACACTCAAGCTCCAGCGCAACAGCAAAGACCTGAATATCCGTCAAAGAACGGTGGTTCCAACTCTGATGCTAACAGTGCTTTACAAAACGGCGCCTACAACTTGGAAAACACGGACAGGTATAATATCAACCGAGCGGAAGCTCAGCGTCTACAGTTCATCGACTCTCCGAAGCCCATAGATGACGCAGCTCTTAGCTCAAATCCTGTAAGCAACGGAGCTTACCAACAGGTTAACAGCGCAGGCGTTTATAACCAAAAGAACATCGCACCAAGCCCTGCCCAAAGCAACAGCGATTTTTCATCTGTTGGCGGTGCATCATTCCTTCCTGAACCGTCACCAACCGTAGCCAATGTGGTGTCTGGGAGCGACGTTTACAGGCAAACCAGCGACAACGCCTTCAACTCTGCCCCCGCAAAAACCAGTGGTTACAACCCAACCAACGGTGCACCGTTCATCCCCGTACCGGTGACAAGCCAGCCTAGCCTTGCGAAGAACAATAATGAATACAAAGCCGCCAGCAACGCCGCCTTCGTTAACAGGCCCGTGTCACAAGACAAAGCTAACAGTCAGTCAAGCAACGCAGGAGCCAACATCTTCCACCAGAGCAACGAAGCCTTCAATCAGAAAAACGGAGGAGCTTCCGCAATCGACGGTGCTTATGTCCATGACAACAGCGGTGCTTACGATCCAAACGTACAGGGTTTCATGCCCTACCGCCTCCGTTGGGCCGTTAATGACGTGTATTCCGGTAATGACTATGGCCAAGAGCAAGACAGCGACATTAACGGAATAACCAACGGTCAGTATGGAGTCCGTCTGCCCGACGGTCGCTACCAGAAGGTTACATACAAAGTGACACCTACAGGTGGATACTTAGCTAATGTGGAATATGACAGCAAAACCCGCAGATAATGCGGGACTAACGGGGAAGAGTGTGCCCCTGGGGTTAGTCGTGTTTTCTGGCTGCGTTAACTCATTATTTAAACCCGCGAATTTGAGGCGTCTTGATAATTTCATCCAGGAATGCTGGGAACTTGACACCTACTAAGTTGTTATTTTGTTTTTGCCACACATGGTGGCAGACGTGTGACCCGTTATGTTATTTTTTTCTAATAAAACATCTCAATATTTTTTTAGTGACACAAAGGTTCTTATAGCTTTGGGCAGCTTTAAGTATAGGGGTCGCCAGGCAGTGCAGCATTTTTCCGCGGCTCCACAAGGATGTTCTGGCTCTAAAACTTCTTTTATGGGGACCCCAAGTTTGTTTCCTCGACCAAAAATGTTTTGTTAAGGGCATCAGCCTGATCTTCTATATATTGAG
Organism: Branchinecta lynchi; assembly: GCA_023053575.1. Taxonomy (NCBI): domain Eukaryota; kingdom Metazoa; phylum Arthropoda; class Branchiopoda; order Anostraca; family Branchinectidae; genus Branchinecta; species Branchinecta lynchi. The sequence continues at coordinate 7,752,756 of JAKZAP010000017.1, forward strand.
ATTTTCTTTTTAGGCATATGAAAATACCAATCGAAACACAGATAACCGGTTTGTGGGATACAAATATACCATGGGTATACGGAAGGGCCAGATTCGAAAACTTTGGCCTCGGCTAAGCAGGCTGTTATTTTTAGCCAGACATGAAGTGTCCCCCAGTGCCCACTGAACCAGGTGGTGTGGGGGTCTGAACACCAAAAGCACATCTTGACATCAAAGCCAACAAGTATACAAATTTTTACTTGATACCTGCCCTGGTTCTCGAGTCATGAACTCCAAAAGAAAAAACTGAAAACCAGAAACTAGCTACAGCAATCGCAAGAATAAATCTCTCAACCGGGAGTTTTATCGGTGATTGGGAGCAAATTGACACTTCCTGTGCTTTTCCAAGATTTCTCCAGGTACTCATTTGAAGCTAGATGTACTTTTGGCTTGCCTTACTAGGAAATGCCACTATCCCTTGCCCCAAACCATACGGTAGGCACCAGCGAGACTTGAACCCAGTGACCCTTCGTTTGTGAGTTCGGCTCGCTAACTATTCGGCCAGGATGCACAGCGAGAAAATGAACGCAAGGGTAACTGAAGACTCCGCTAAAAAACAGGATGCTTTGAGGAAGGGGTGGGGGACCAATCCACGTTAGCTTTCGGAGGAGATTATTTCGTTTTCCCTAAAAAAAAATAAAAAAGAAGATGGATTGCCATCAGAATCAGAATCAGAATCATTTTTATTTGCCCAATATCTTTACACAAAGAAAAAAAATAACCTGGGAGGTCAACAATTTATGCGCGTCATGAAATACACAAATAAAACACTCAATATATACAATTAATCCACATTTCGTCAAAACTCTTCATTGTCTTCTTTTCCTTCTATTTTCAGGTTGTGATGACGGATGAAATATGGCACGAACGACTTTGTGTAGCGTTGACTTGATTTTGTCGGTGGTGGTTGGAGGAGTGGATTGAGTCCCTTAAGTTTTTCGGCACGCCGTGTTCGATAGTTCGAGAGGGGGGAGAATTCGGGTAGGATGTCACGATGGTGTTCTGATCTAAGACATTTCGTGCCAAATGCCATGGTTAGATCGTGACGTCTCTTCGAAAGTGTTGGGATTTTAAGTTTCTCGACGTTCCTCTACGTTCTTCTAATTACGATGTTTTACATTTCGAGGCAATCGATTCGTATCACCCATTAGGTTTCACTCGAATCAGACCACTCGTTCGCAATTTATAGAAGTCAATTTCCATATTTCTCTTCTCTTGCTCCCCAAGAAATGTTCGGATCTAGGAACGGAAGTTTCCAGGGGTATGTTGTGTCAGGTTCTTAAGTCAAGATAATTCGGGTCGCTAGTATGCCTGCAAAGTTTCGTTGTCGTTTTACATCTGGAACTATTCTAACTCACGACTACCGGAATTCCAGGAAACCCCCTACAACTCCCCCCACAGAGCCCCGAAACCATCTGGCTCCGTCAATTTCATCTAGGCCCAATGCTCTTTCCATCCATTAAGTTCCGTCCCAATCCATCTGCTTTTAGATTTTCTTGAGTTCCCCCCCCCCCATCCCCACAGGTATCGGACCCGACCCGGACCTGACACTGAACGTCCGAGGCGATAGCTCACCAGACAAGTTTCATTCAAATCCGATCACCGGTTCAAAAGTTATGCACGCCACTAGATTCCAGACTACCCATCCACCCACTCCCCCCATGATGGTCGGGTCGGGGAAACGGCTATTTTCAAGTCAATCTGTTCGGATCCCTGACATACCTGCCAAGTTTCATCGCCCTAGCACATCAGAAAGTATGCCGAACTCGCGGGATCGCTAGAAATCCGGACCCCCACCCCAACTCCCCCACAGTGCCCTGATCCGGTCCGGTTATGTCAATGACGTGTCTAGGACCTGTGCTTGTTTTACTCACCAAGCTCATCCCAATCCCTTCACTCTAAGCGTTTCTCAAAATTTCCGGTTCCCTCCTCCAACTCCCCCCAGTGTCATCGGATCCGGCCCGAATTTAAAGTGAGATGTCTGAGACACGAGGTCATCCGTGATATCAACTTTCATCAAGATCCGATCACCCGTTCGCAAGCTAAAAATACCTCAAATTTTGGCTTCACCCTTCCTCCACTCCCCCCCCCCAGATGGTCGAATCGGTGAATTGAGGATTTCCTATTTAATCTGGTCGGGTCCCTGACATGCCTGTCAATTTCTATCGTCCCAGCACATCAGGAAGCACCGAACTCGCGGGATCACTAGAAATTCGGACTTCTCCCCCCCCCCCCAACTCCCCCAAAGTGAGCGGATCCTTTCCGGTTATATAAGTCACGTATCTAGGACTTTTGCTTGTACTTTCCACCAAGTTTCATCCGGATCCCTCCACTCTAAGTGTTTTCCAAGATTTCCGGTTTCCCCCTCCAACTCCCCCCAATGTCACCGGATCCGGTCTGCATTTAAGCGTCTGAGACACGAGGTCCTTCCATGTATCAAGTTTTATTAAGATCCGATCACCCGTTCGTAAGCTAAAAATATCTCATTTTCTAATTTTTCCGGATTCCCCCTCCCTACACTCCCCTCCAGATGGTCGGATCGGGGAAGCGACTATTTCTAATTTCATCTGGTCCAGTTTCCGATATGCCTGCAAAGTTTCATCGTCCTAGCTTATCCAGAAGTGCCCGAACTAGCAAACCGGGACCGACAGACCGACTGACGGACAGAAATTACAATCGCTATATGGCACTTGGCCGAAGGGCAAGTGCCATAAAAACTACGTAAAGATTTTGAAGACGTTTGCACCGTTTCGAAAAGAGAAAAACCTCAACTTCCTGATTTTCTAGGACGATAAAACTTGGAAGACGTATCAGGACCCGAATAGACTGACCTGAGAATAGTCGTTTCCCCGATCCGACCACCGTGGAGGTTGCGATAACTTTTTGACATACACATAAGGGTCAAACAAGTGGAGTGATTTGAATGAAATTTGGAAGGTACAGAGATCATATGACCTATATGACATTGTGCGAACCAGATCCGAACACGGAGGGGGGGGGGGGGGGGGGGGTTTACCGGAAGTTCCCCAAAAAATGCTCGGATTCGAGTGAAAGATAGGTGGTAAGAGAAAATGCTTCAGGGATACAGTTAGGAGTTCAGACCAGATTCGGCCGCGGTATATGGGAAGTTGGAAGGGGGTACCGAAATCGAACCGAACCGAAATACCGAAATCTTGGGCACGTCTAGGGACATAGCGAGTGGATTTCTTGGGTTGAAACTTGGAAGGTTGGCGATGGCTTGGAGGGACTTGATTGAAACTCGATATCCTAATTCTACACTGTAAAAAAAACCTTGCAGTATTTGCTACTCGGATTATTCTTATCTTTATTGAAATAAGATTACCCCTAATTCGAATTAATCTTATCTCAATAAAGATAAGATTAATCCCAGCAGAAAATGCTGCATCCTTATTTGGAGAAACTTTGTACAGTGTAGGGACGAACTGCATTTTTGGATGGCAGGGTGTTTTGTGAAGTTCCTTTTCCTTTCTTGTACCACCTACTCGTAACAAGTGCCATATGAGCTCGTAGCTCTTGTTTGTTATGTAGTTACGGCGTAGTTTCGCTTAAAAGCTGCTTTATTTGTCCATTCCATTTGCTGTAGTTTTAACCCTGAAACTACGGAGCTCAAACTACAAACTACCTCGCAGACATAGTTTGGAGTAGTTTGACTTTTCGGAAACGAGAACTCAATAAAACGCAAGTAAGACAAGACAAGAGCCAAACTACAAACTTTGACGCAACAGAAGTAAATCCAGAAAAACCTTCATGTTGTGAGCCTTTTAAGTACGTTTCGCAATATGAAAAAAATACTTGAAAGGGTCATAAAATTCTCAGTTCCCGTCATAAAATTATGACGGTTAAGTGACCTTAACCTTAATCTCAAGAGCCTGACAGTGTCGAACAGTATATAAAACCCTCGATAAAACCAATGATCTGTGGTCAACTTGCTGCGAACTCGCTCAAGATGTACTAATGACTATTTTTCCTAATATCAAACCACATTACATACTTTAACCGCAGTGACGGTCACGGACCATAATTCTTGATCGTGACCATCACAAGCCCAAATTAAAGGGTTCACTCTGGTTCCGCCCAATGAAACTGGGCACCTTATACTCCTACTCAAGCGGCAACTTCGTTATAACAGAGTAAATCACATAGAGATATCGCAGCCTACCTGACGACGACATGTCTACCCCATTTAAAGTTCAATGGGCACATCAAAATACCCCAATCCCACTCCGTACCAACCTAGGAACAATGCTTACCCCTTAGATCAGCAGCTTTTTCAACAGTTCCCTCTCTGTGATATTTCAAAGCGTAATCTTCCGGGCTAGTACATGCTCAATTTACTAGCTTGGACAAAGATAAAAGTGATGTTTCTTAGAATACTTAGTAGATCTTTATTTTACGCATAAATCAGCTTGTACAATTCAGATTTGAATAGGTTATTTGTTTTTGAATGATTTTTGTAGCTATGTTATTTTTTATAAGCTTATTGCATATTCTGGTACATTTTATAAAGCAAGCTAATCAAGCTTCACAATACTATTCCACAAAGAAAAACTTTTAAGAGGCACTTTAAGCCATGGAACTTCTGATGAAACACTAGAACAGTCAGGTAATCTGGATCTGCGGCTTGACTTTGGTGACATCTCAAATATATCCTTTTCTATAAAGCATTGATGGGAGTTTTTGAATTTCCTGCCACGATATCCCAGCTCCTAAGATTTGGATCGCCGAAATGCCAGAGAGGTAAAGACAAGGGATAACAAGAAAACGGCCGATTTTCGTAGCGCCTTCTAAAGGAAGTCGGAAATGTTTATTTGTGAAGAGAGGTAAAGACAAGGGATAACAAGAAAACGGCCGATTTTCGTAGCGCCTTCTAAAGGAAGTCGGAAATGTTTATTTGTGAAGCATTCAATACAAAGTAAAGCATTAGAACTGTCCATTGTGCTTTAAAGAAAAAGATGGGAAAACAAATAAATAATCCCCCCCTTGGACAAGAAATACCAAATGATGAAAATATATAACATAAAAGACCCTGAGCTTGCTATTTCTAACCTGATTAGCAAGAACAACTCAAAAAATCGAGTCCCACCCTTGGAGCAAAATTCTCAAAGTTTAGATGTATATGTATGTAATCGTGTTTGGTTTTTAGTCAGTCAGAGAGTCTCAGTTAGTAATTGTCTATTTTTGTGTGTGTTTCCCATGAAAGTGTTATGTTTTGCTTTTGTTTTGTTTTTGGGATCCCAAAACGTAAGTGGAGGGATACCTATGACATCGCAAAAGTTGTCCGTCTGTCCGTCCGTCTGTCCGTCCGTCTGTAAGCACGATAACTCTCGAAGGGAATGAGATATTTTGATGAAACTTGGTGTGAGGATTCGTTGGGTCGTCGGACCAGTCGAGTTCGTAGATGGGCTTTATAGCCCTACATTTAGGGGTGGAGGAGGGGGTTTAAATTAAGGGGCAAACAAAATATTTTGAAACAGCTAATGTGATAGTCGATTATGGGGTAAGAAGACATGCTGAGCACGATGGTGAAAACCATTTTGTCATCGGACGAGTAGTTCGTCCGGAATCCGGCCAAAACCGGAAAGTTTGTTAAAAGTAAAAGTTTTATTTGAAGTTGATTAGATGTTCGATATAGGGGTAGGAAGACATGCTGACGGCGATGGTGAAAACCATTTTGTCATCGGACGAGTAGTTCGTCCGGAATCCGGCCAAAACCGGAAAGTTTGTTAAAAGTAAAAGTTTTATTTGAAGTTGATTAGATGTTCGATTTAGGGGTAAGAAGACATGCTGAAGACGATGGTGAAAACCATTTTGTCATCGGACGAGTAGTTCGTCCGGAATCCGGCCAAAACCGGGAAGTTTGTTAAAAGTAAAAGTTTTATTTGAAGTTCGATTTAAGGGTAGGAAGACATGCTGAAGACGATGGGGAAAACCATTTTCTCGACGGACAAGTGGTTCGCCCGAAATCCGGCCGAAATCGGAAAGTTTGTTAAAATTATAAGTTTTATTTCGAGTTGATTAGATGTTCAGTTTAGGGCAAGAAGACATGCTGAACACTTATGTGAAAACAATTTTCTACCCGGACATGTAGTTCGCCCGGAATCGGGCGAAAACCGGAAAGTTGGTTAAAAGTAAAAGTTTAATTTGAAGTTGATTAAATGTTTGATTTATGGGTAAAAAGACATGCCGAACACGATGGTTAAAATCATTTTCTGGCTGGAGAACTAGTTCGCCCGGAATCCGGCCAAAACCGGAAAATTTGTTAAAAGCATAAGTTCGATTAGATGACAGATTAAGGGGTAAGAAGAGAGGCTGAGTCGGTATATGACAATGATTTTTTACCCGGACATATAATTATTCCGGAATCCGGTTGTAACCGGATTTTTTTTTCAAAGTTGATTAGATGTTCTTTATAGGGATAAGGAGATACGCTGGTTTTGTTTCTGTATTTTTTTGTTTTTCTGGACTAGTAGTTCGCTCGGAAATCGGCAGGAAGTCTCGGTCAGTATCGTCAAAATAGATAAGGCTTATAGAGGTATATCTGAACTTGGTTTTCTCTGATGATTAGCCTGTCCAAGACTGGATCTGGCGAAGACAAGACTCGATTGTCTGAATCAAATATTAGAATTTTGGGATCACATCGACACCTTTGGCCTTGTTCTTTTCGTTTTTGCACTCCATCCCTTTTCTGTTTGAAATGACGGGTGATAAACAAATAAAAATAATTGAACACTGTGATGTATAGTATTTCCGACTGTTCTGATTTATCAGCGTTTGGTAACTACTCTCAACATGGAAATTATCGAAAACGTTTATTTGACTCTTTCTTTGTGAAACTATGGCGAGGAAAGATTAACAGAAAGATAAGCATCTTATTGGTCGGTTTCGAACCTTCGAGACTAAACCTGGCGTTCTAACTGGTCAAACCGTTTCCGTTGGCTAGGTCGCAAACTTCAATATTCAAAGATACGACGCTGCCAGTCTTTTTACGATAACAGAACAGAAAATAATTATCTCAAACCAGCTGTACTTTCTCATGTGAGCGGACCTGGAGCGGACAAACATTGAAACTGTTTGTTTACTCGGCTGAAAACTGTTGCGGTTTTCCACTTCACTCTTTTTGTACAAATATTGTTTATTGCTGACAAATATCGTGGTGGGTTTAATTTTACAATCCTAAAACACTACTGCTTTATTTACGTCCCTAACATGTGCATGTGTCCTCCTTCGATCACTGAAGCAAAATATATTAAATTACCTTACGTTATAAGTAGTAGACTGAAAGACAAAAATATTCCTACGGCGGGATTTGAACCCATTAGCTTTCACTAAGCAGCCAAGGTGCTTGTCAAAACAGTTCACAAACTATTACAATTGCTAGGCAGAAACAAGCTGCAGGACGGGGTTCGTGGTGAAGGCAAGTTCGTCAACCAGTTCACACCCCCATGTTACGGGATTTGTTCATTTATTTTCCTTCTGTTGTTTATAACTACTCTTAGGTATAACCCCATCTATGCTTTGTTTTATGAATACCTCCCCGCTCCCTCGCAAGCGTAAATAATATTACCTTCTTCACTCCTAGATGGACCTAGGTGATTTCCACGTGTATTCTTGTTTGAATTTGCTGCCTCAAGTGCTGATTCCAGCTGCTCTATTTTCCTCTCTAAATTCTGGCAACGCTGTTCCAGCTGTTGCTTTACCGTTTGGCGTTTTGTTTTCGGGGGAACGTTTGGGTGGCATGGGCCAGAGGCAGGGGTGGACATAACCGAATCTGGGTGGTCGACACAAATCTGTGAACTTTGCTGCACGGGAGATCCATCTAGAAAATATGTATTTTTTAATACTGGGCTCTCGAAATTGCGGATCCTGACCAAGGTCTGCCCCTACCCTAGGTTTGTGCCCAGCACAACCTTTTTGAGATTTGTTGAAGGAACGAGTAGCATTTAGCGTCGTGACTTTTACTCTTGTGACGTCGAGGATGGTGAGAAGAATTTATATAATTCATTCCCTTGTGATTTTAGTCGTGATCAGGCAAAGGATCTGACCTTCCGATCGCTGGCCCCGTGGTCCTCTGTGAAATATGTGATTTTACTACTCAACATTTTTGTTCGTCTTCCTGTGAATAGACTGGAATATTTTTGTAACCTTTCTGCTCATGGGAGGTAAGAACTTGTGACGCGACAAGTTTATTATTTTATAATGTTTGAAGCCAAGCTGTCCATTCATTACGAAAGAAATTGCAATTAATTTAAGTAAAATACGTAATGGGTAACTAAACTGTCCTATCTCAGACTTTTTCGGTTAAACTTTAAGGGATCCTAACAGGATGACATCTTACAACTTTGAACTAAGCGATATCTCAAATTCAATTATCATAGGAAGATCATGAGTGGCACACCTTCAAGATTGCAGTTTTGTAAACAGAAGCTGCGTTCGTTGCACTCCGGGCTACCTCTGGTGTTTAGTCACCAGTGTCCGGTTCTTCCCTTAAAACGCGTTCTTTTGGTTCACCGGCGAGTTGATGAAAACCGGCTAACTCCTCGCTGCAGCATTGCTCACTAGCAGGTTCTGGTTAGTCCGCACCGGTGAGATAAAACCGGAAACTGGTTAGTTCAAAAACGGGTTATAAGACTGGTGAGAAGTCACCGGTGGATGCAAAAACGGCTTATAAGAAAAACCGGAGACCACCGGTGAGAACTCCGGTGACAAAGAACGCAGCTAGAATTGTTGGTCCTTGGAGCAGCCTTGCCGAAGACGCGGTTAATATTGAATCGATTTATAGTTACGAAGTGCGGTCAAGGCAAGTTTGAATACTACCAATTGCTTCAACTTGCGTAGCGGCGAAAGAAAAAGCCTATTGGTGCAGTCTATATACATGAATATATGAAAGTACTAAGCGTTACCAGCCCAAAAAAGCAACCCCAAAATCGTAACCCTATGGTCCAAAAGTGTATCTGCCTGCATACCCGGCATTACATTCAAGCCCATCAGCCAAATCTAACTGACAAACGGAGGCGGCTGGCACTGGAAGACAAAGACATCTCGATGACTACTAGTACAGGAAGTAGCTAGTGGGCCGGCAAGATCAGCGCAGACGTAGTGGTAATTTTGGCCTGGGGGAGGTCGCGCTATACGCTGGTAAGCGTACGTACCAGTGGCTCGAAGATTCTTGACCTCACTTTCAAGAAGCAGAATGTACGACTGTTGTCGGAGCAGGACGTCTTTTATCACCAAGTCTTCTCTCAACGGAGGCAGCGAGGGTGGAGGTTCTTTGGGCCTCTGTCTAAGGTAAAAGCTAGGGACCTAAAAACAAAACAAAAAAGCTATATACTTTCATCACATCGGATCCCTACAAATAAAAGACAGCCTGGCGTATCCTTGCTACTGTTTTAAAATATCCGACTCGTATGGCTGAAACTTTTGAAGCTTTTCACGGCAAATCTGTCCCTACAGCCCATTGTGAATGCTTTGCGAACTCAGTTTCGTGCAATGGTACAATTGCCATGTTTGGTTTTAGTAGCTGTAAAATCCGGAGTTGTGGCTCGCATAGGGGTCAAATAAGTGGAGCGATGTAGAGAGATCACATGCCCTTGATGACATGTTTTAGGGTTCGAACAGGACCCGACCACGGTGGGGGACGGGGGAGAGTTACCGGAAGTTCCCTAAAAACGCTGAGATTGGAGTGACACTTGATAGGTGGTAAGAGAAAATGCTTCAGATGATCCATTTAGATGCCGGAAATGCTCAGACTTAAGTGAAACCTAATATCCTATTTCTAGGTTCGAACCGCATTTTTGGATGGTGGGTTATTTTGTGACGTTCTCATCTACTTTCTTGCACCACCTACTTGTCATATGAGCTCGTAGCTCTTGTTTTTGTAAGTCTATTGTATATGTTGTTTATATTATAATGATTTTCAGACTTTTAGTACTGTACAAAATTATATGAATGGAATGAAATGAATGGTCGTTTATGTTGTTCTAGAGCATCATTTGGGGCTGTTTTTCCGACTACGGTCATATTTTATTTTTTTTAACATATTTATCTTGACAGGAGAACAAAATTTCGGCATGTTGCCCTAACTGATAGTTGTTTGTCTGTCCGTCTGTCAGCACGATAACTCTCGAAGGGAATGAGATATGTGCATAAAACTCGGTTTGAGGGCTCTTTAGGTCAAGGGAGAGGGCGATTTCCCAGATGGGCTCTGTAGCTCAATATTTAGGGGTGGGGGAGGGGGTTCAAATTAAGGTGCTAACAATTTTTTTTTTTAGGCAGATAATTAGATAGTCGATTGAGGCGTAAGAAGATATGCTGAACACGAATTTAAAAATCATTTCCTCACCAGACAAATAGTTCGCCCGGAATCCGGCCAAAGCCGGAAAGCTTGTTAAAAGTCAAAGTTTTATTTAAGGTTGATTAGATGTTCGATTTAGGGGTAAGAAGACATGCTATACTCTTATATGAAAATCATTTTCTCGTCGGACAAGTAGTTCGCGCGGAATCCGGCCGAAACCGGAACATTTTTTAAAAGTAAAAGTTTTATATGAAGTTGATTAGATGTCCGATTTAGGGGTAAGAAGTCCCTCTGAATCTACTTTTGACAATCACTTCCTATCCGGTTATATAGTTCGCGCGGAATCTGACGAAATTTTATCTGACGTTGATAAGATGTTCGATATAAGGTTGGAGAGACGCTGAATTCCTTTTTGAGCTTTAGTTTTGCAAGACATGTAGTTCCCTCGGAATCCAGTAGATTTGGCAGAAGCAAGGCAGCAAGATTTGATCAATTTCGTCAAAGTAGATATGACGTATATCCTAGGGATAAATACACACATGCTGAATATATACTTGAACTTGGTTTCCTCAGATGATAACCCCCAGTTCTTCTGCTTCTAAATCTTAATAGTGAAAATGTTCAACGAGTCTGGCGAAGACCGCGTATCTACAACACCCATTTGTCTGGATCAAATCGAAAAATTTTGGGATCCTATCGAAACTTTTGGTCTCTTACTACCCTGCTGCCGCGATTTCTATCCAGATTTCTACGTTCCTTTTTATGCAAAGCCTTGAAAATAGTTACACTATACATTGAGGCCGTGTATGTTCATGGACGCAAGATAAATATTTTTTGGATCCCTAGAAAAAAGTCGGGTCTCAACGGGTTTAATTCAATTTATTTGCCACTGTGATGCAATCATTATAATAAATAAATAAAACTTTCAGATTGTATTGCATTTGGTTAAAAATTTCTGTTTAACTACAGGTGTAATCTAGAATAGAGGGAGTCACTCGACAGGGATTCCACTTACGGGAAACAACAAGAACACGGGGATTGCTTCCAAAATAAGTTTTGTTAAAAAAAAAAAACATTCACTTAACGGATTAGTCTGGATCTACTTATTTTGTTTTGTTTATCCTGCTTATTTTTAATTAAGTTAAAACTTTAATGCTTACAACAACAAAACCGCAACTACAATGAACAAGACCAAAGGTTTCGATGTGATCCAGAAAATGTAATAGTTGATCCAGACAACTGGGTCATGTAGAGTCTTCGTAAGACTCCTTGAGGACTTTACTAATAAAATTTAGAAACAGATTAAGGCAAATGGTAATCTTTTATTCAAACAATGTTTACAACGGATACATCAGCTATGATTCTTCATCAGCGATATTTCGGCCCTTCTTGGCAAGGGTCCTCGTCAGGCTGTCAATCATCTGGTTCAACTTCAGGGAAGGAATCAAACCTGTAATAAATAACTGAAGCTTCTACCGACTATAAATATCTTATTAAAGTATATTATCAATGAAAAAACTAGTCCTGAGATTTAATTTTTGACACCGACGCTGTTTTTGCTGCACGATTGGGGCGATGACAGGAAAGGTTTTTTTCTGCATTTTGATCAACTTCGGTTTTTTTTTATTAATAAGGGGCTGAAAACTTAAATATTATTTTATTAATGACCTCGTTCTACGTTTCTATTATGAGTACTCGCCTGTGTCTATTACTCTGAATAATCACTGCACGGAAAAACTAGTGTTGAGATATAATTTTTATCAGAGCTGCTGTTTTTGCTGCACGATTGGGGCGACGGCAGGAAGTATTTTTTTCTGCAACTTTGATCGACTTCGGTTTTGTTGTTAATAAGGGACTGAGGCTTAAATTTTCTTCCCTTAATAACCCCGTTCCACGTTTCCGGTAGGGAGTACTCGCCTGTATCTCGGTTAATGCCTGCTCGGTTTTTCTTTATCTCAACGGCTTCTCGAATGGTGTGATGGAGTCCGGTGCACGTTGCAAGAATTTGGTCTTTTTGAAAATATACTGAATGGGATGGGTTTTCGAAAATATGTTCTGCAAGTGCAGATTTGAAAGTATAGTTATGACGGTGTCCGTTGGAGAGGGCGTGGTCAATTTCTTGCTCATGCTCTGCAAGTCGTTTTCCGAAAGTTCTCTCTGTCCTTCCTACGTAACGCTTTCCGCAATCACAAGGTGTTGAATAAACTTCGGGGAAGGAAACAAACCTTGATTACAGGTTTGTTTCCTTCCCCGAAGTTGAACCAGACGATTGAAAGCCTGATGAGGACCCTTGCCAAGAAGGGCCGAAATATCGCTGATGAAGAATCATAGCTGAAGTATCCGTTGTAAACATTGTTTGAATAAATGTTTCAAAGTCAGCTTGGGCTCAAAGAATATTTATTTCCGGTTTTGGCCGGATTCCGAGTGAACTACTTGTCCGGCGAGAAAATGGTTTTCATATTCGTGTTCAGCATGTCGTCTTACCCCGTAATCGACTATCTCATTAGCTTTTAAAAATGATTTTTTTCGCCCCTTAATTTGAAACCCCTCCCCCTCCCCTAGCTATCGGGCCCATCTAAAGAACTCGACTTTTCCCTTGACTCGAAAAGTCCTGACACCAAGTTTCATCAAAATATCTCATTCCCTTCGACAGTTATCGTGCCGACAGACGGACGGACGGATAGACGGACAACTTTTGCGATGTCATAGATATCCCTCCACTTACGTTTTGGGATTCCAAAAAGAGCGCCAGCAACTCCCAAATCGATTTCCCTCCAAATTGGAAAGGGATTCCTTTTTGGGATCCCAAAACGTAAGTGGAGGGAAACCTATGACATCGCAAAAGTTGTCCGTCTGTCCGTCCGTCCGTCCTTCCGTCTGTCAGCACGATAACTCTCGAAGGGAATGAGATATTTTGATGAAACTTGGTGTGAGGATTGTTTGGGTCAAGAGTAAGGTCGAGTTCGTAGATGGGCTTTGTAGCCCTATATTTAGAGGTGGGGGAGGGGTTTAAATTAAGGGACAAGCAAAATATTTTTAAACAGCTAATGGGACAGTCAATTCTGGGGTACGAAGACATGCTGAACACAATGGTGGAAACCATTTTCTCGCCGGACCAGCAGTTCGTCCGGAATCCGGACAAAACCGGAAAGTTTGTTAAAAGTAAAAGTTCTATTTGAAGTCGATTGGATGTTTCATGTAGGGGTAAGAAGACATGCTGAACACGATGGTGAAAACCATTTTTTCGCCGGACAAGTAGTTAGCCCGGAATCTGGCCAAAGCCGGAAAATCTGTTAAAAGTTAAAGTTTTATTTGAAGTTAATTATATGTTCGGTTTAGGGGTACGAAGATTTGGTGAACACGATCGTGAAAATCATCTTCTCGCCGGGCAAGTAGTTCGCCCGGAATCCGGCCAAAACCGGAAAGTTGTTAAAAGTATTTGTAGTTGATTAGATATCCGATTTAGGGGTAAGAAGAGATGCTGAATCCGTGTCTGACAGTCATTTTGTACCCGGACATATACTTCGCACGGAATCCGGCTGAAACCGGAAAAAAATGTTTAAGTTAAATTTTAATTTGAAGTTGACTAGATGTTAGATATAGGGGAAAGAAGAAACGCTGAGTGAGACGCTGAGTTCGATTTTAGCTTCTTTTTTTCTGCCGGACAGGTAGTTCCGGAATTCGGCCGAAACCGGGAAATTCGCAGAAGTAAGGCGGGAAGTTTTCGTCAAAATAGATATGACTTATAGGGGTAAACACAAACATGCTGAATCCATATCTGAACTTGGTTTTCTCAGGTGATTAGCTTTTTGGCCTTAATCTGTTTCTGAATTTTAATAGTAAAAATGTTCAAGGAGTCTGGCGACGACTGGATCTGGCGCAGACAAGACCCAATTGTCTGAATCAAATATTGTATTTTTGGGATCCCATCGAAACCTTTAGTCTTGTTTATGACGGTGATGATAATTGCAGCATTCCCTGTCCGTGGAGACTCGCGAGAATACGGGGAACGAGTCCCTGGGACAAACAAAAACGCGGGGACTCCGCGAAAGGACTCCTCGGAAAACACCGAGAACACACATTGCATCCTCTTCACGCAGTTAAGTCGCGATTTACTGGATTTAGTTTCTTTGAAGTTTTACTCTTGTTTTCTTAATTAGTGCTAAAGCTTTGTTTCGTACCGGTTTATTTGACCATTCCGGATACTGTACTTTCCTGGTACTTTCATAACTAATGCAGCGTTTACAAGTACAGGAAAACTTGAACAGAATCCGATCTTGGTGACAGGATTACGTTCACACGCAGAGGGAAAAAAAAAATTCTTCAAACCAGAAAATCTGACAAAAACAAATCCACTTGTCAACAAAAAAATGTTTTGATATCATTTATGACATTAGTACTGATGATTGTTACTCTTAAAAGCTAGCTAGACTTTTTTAGTACTTTTTGGGATCCCAAAACGTAAGTGGAGGGATACCTATGACATCGCAAAAGTTGTCCGTCTGTCCGTCCGTCCGTCCGTCCGTCCGTCCGTCTGTAAGCACGATAACTCTCGAAGGGAATGAGATATTTTGATGAAACTTGGTGTGAGGGTTCGTTGGGTCGTCGGACCAGTCAAGTTCGTAGATGGGCTTTGTAGCTCTACATTTAGGGGTGGGGGAGAGGATTCAAATTAAGGGACAAACAAAATATTTTGAAACAGCTAATGTGATAGTCGATTATGGGGTAAGAAGACATGCTGAACACGATGATGAAAACCATTTTGTCATCGGACAAGTAGTTCGCCCGGAATCCGGCCAAAACCGGAAAGTTTGTTGAAAGTAAAAGTTTTATTTGAAGTTGATTAGATGTTCGATTTAGGGGTAGGAAGACATGCTGAAGACGATGGTGAAAATTATTTTCTCGACGGACAAGTATTTCGCCCGGAATCCGGCCCAAACCGGAAAGTTTGTTGAAAGTAAAAGTTTTATTTGAAATTGATTAGATGATCGATTTAGGGGTAGGAAGACATGCTGAAGACGATGGTAAAAACTATTTTCTCGACGGACAAGTATTTCGCCCGGAATCCGGCCCAAACCGGAAAGTTTGTTGAAAGTAAAAGTTTTATTTGAAGTTGATTAAATGTTTGATTTAGAGGTAGGAAGACATGCTGAAGACAATGGTGAAAGCTATTTTCTCGACGGACAAGTATTTCGACCGGAATCCGACCCAAACCGGAAAGTTTGTCAAAATTAAAAGTTTTATTTGGAGTTGATTAGATGTTCGATTTAGGGCAAGAAGACATGCTGAACACTTATGTGAAAACAAGTTTCTACCCGGACATGTAGTTCGTCCGGAATCCGGCCAAAACCGGAAAACTGTTGGAAGTCAAAGTTTTATTTCTAGTTGATTAGATAAGCGATTTAGGGGTAAGAAGAGATGCTGAGTCCCTGTATGACAATCGTATTTTACCCGGACATATAGTTCGACCGGAATCCGGCTGGAATCGGAAAACTTGTTATAAGCTAAATTTCTATTTGAAGTTGATTAGATGTTCATTACTGGGAAAAGAAGATACCCTGATTTCGTCTTTGAGCTTTCTTTTTTCGCCGGACAAGTAGTTCTGAAGTTCGGCCGGAACCGGGAAATTGGCAGAAGTGGCAGGAAGTTTTCGTCAAAACAGATATGACTTATAGGGGTAAACACACATGCTGAATCCAAATCTGAACTTGGTTTTCTCAGGTGATTAGCTATTTGGCCTTAATCTGTTTCTGAATTTTAATTGTAAAAATGTTCAAGAAGTCTGGCGAAGACTGGATCTGGCTAAGACAAGACCCAGTTGTCTGGATCAGATATTGAATTTTTGGGATCCCATCGAAACCTTTGGTCTTGTTTCCAGCGCCGCCGACAAGATTCCTTTCAAGTAGACCGGAATTCCTTTCATCATGAAAGGATTCCCGTCCCGCTAGACTTTTTTTCTACTCGTCTTCACGAACGGAATCCTTTCGAGTCGACCGGAATTCCTTTCTACTCGACGGGATTTCTTGTCCGTGTAAACGCTACTTAAAACAAAGTACGTCGAATTACAGTGCAACTACACCAAAACTGCATTCAAGTAAAACGCAGCTTTAGTGAGAGCTTGAAGGCAAAGTTAGCTAAACACGGTCGGGTACTATCCTTACAAAAAGTTACTTCGAAGTAACGCTCTTCCTTGTGCTCCCCGTAACTTTTTGACAAGCTGAAACGGTGAAAGCGACTGAAAAGTAACTGTTTAGTAACTTTTATGCCGAGCTGGAACGAACCCCAAGTCCTAACGACCCAGATTGATGGATATTCAAAAATATTGCTATACCTTACGAATTGTATTGTTTGGCTGACTATAAATTGGTTCTTCCTTAACTTTTGTATCCATTTTATTTTTACGACGGAAACAGGCTGAAAAACACTCCACTTTGTTTATATGGAACTGGAACAAAAAGGAAGTTTTCTCTGTTTATTTTCAGTGGTTACCACGGTTACGAAAGTATGCCTCCGTAATCGGACCGCAGATCATGCCGCTGTCGTGACAACAACTAAAGTAAACTTCAGGTTTTTAGTAAGTAGTGAAACATTCTATTAACGTAACCCGTACTGTACTTTGCGACCCATGGCCCTTCGCATTAGAAGTGAAATCAAACTCCAACATAACAATTCAGAAAACGCTAGTGCTCTCTTGCCGGGCACTCCACAATAGACTGTCTGAAGTTTGCGCCTCTGCAGTCCGCTAGGCGCCTCTCCGTCAAGATACAATTTCGTCCCCCAAGAAGAAGTCGAGGAAATTATAAGACAAGCTTTGATGACTCATTATTTACCAGTTTACCTTGAAGTAACCTAAAGTCAGCTTAAAGTAAAGCTAACTCAAGAAAAGGAGAAGGAAACACACATAGGCTAGTCGTTGAGCGAAATTACAGCTATGAATGATGGTAAGCCCTCAGCATTGGTCTCATACACACACCCCTGTGCAGCTGTGACCATGCCCTATTGAAGCTGTATTGAAGCGTGGCTGTTTTCCTCACCACTCATTTGTTCCATTCATCTCATATGTTATATGATTTATTTTATTTACAGACCCAATGAATGCTGGCAGACCTGAATTGTATGAAGAAGTAAAGCTATACAGGAATGCAAGGGAGAGAGAGAAGTAAGTTAGGTTTTAAAATGTTAAGGTAGTTAAGTTGAGTTAAGTTAGGCTCTTGAGCTCCAAAGTTCGCTTTGAATGTTTTCACAAGCTGCACCAAGATAATTTTAATATTTTCCCTTTGATCCTAATCCTACTGACTCCTACCAGTCAGCAACCAGTTAATAATTAATACAAATCTGCAAAAAGACAAAGCTGAAACAGAGCATCCTACTAGTCTGCCTAAGTAAGATGCTCTGTTTCTGTTTCAAACTGAGCAAGGCTAGTATTACTAGCTCATTTTCTCGAAGAAAGGAGAAGTGTCCCAACATTTTTTTATAGGTGACAAACAACCTTGAGGGCTATTATTTTATTATTATTTTGTCATTTTGTGGCGTATCTTCTGGCCAAAACTCAGGCCACAAATGACCAGAATGCTGCAGTTCACATTTGATGGTATGTAAAACATCACTCTATACGCCTAAGTAAGATGCTCTGTTTCTGTTTCAAACTGAGCAAGGCTAGTATTACTAGCTCATTTTCTCGAAGAAAGGAGAAGTGTCCCAACATTTTCTTATAGGTGACAAACAACCTTGAGGGCTATTATTTTATTATTATTTTTGTCATTTTGTGGCATATCTTCTGGCCGAAACTCAGGCCACAAATGACCAGAATGCCGCAGTTCACATTTGATGGTAAAACATCACTCTATAACACAATTGACAAAAATATCGCCCATTCTACCACTTGTTAGCGGATTCTTACCAATTACCAAAAAGCTGTCCAATCTTCATGTCAATTGCAGGAATCTAGACAACTCTTTCAGGCAGGCTTGTCTCTCGAAAGCGTGGTGGGAGGGTAGGTTAGGTTGGTCACATTTTTGTTCTAGCAGACTGTGTGGTCAGAGTATAAGAGCTATAAAAATGATTCTGATGGCAGAAGATACACCATTCATTCATCTACATTCCTGACTTTTTTTGGATTCAGTTTAAATTATTTTAATTTGGGTAACATTTTGAATAGTGAGGCCAAAAGTGACCAGTGTGCCCCAGGGTTGATAGCTCAGATGAACAGTGATGTTAGTTACTCTGCACATTCTGTAGCAGTTCCAGACTTGTTTGACTACAGGTGGCAGACCAGTGTCCAAGTGTTCAACCTGCTCCACTGGCAAACCATCCCCACTCTCCCTGTGGCAGATATCTAATTATGTGATGTGGAATATCACTCTAAAGCATATATGCAGTGGAAAGGAATTTCCGGGACTGAACTGAGAAAGTTCTGACAGAACTAACAAAATAAAGGCCAGTTCCGAAGTAGAAGCTGTAGATTTTGTGTAAGCTCTGTATTTATTGTTAAGCCTTCATTTACCTTTTTTTTCTGTAGCCTATGTACTGTGCAAATGCCTTGTTACTAGGCTGCAGATGATAAATTCATTCATTCAGTAGTTCCTCACCAATTACAATTTTGCCTTTTCAGGTATGATAATATGGCAGATCTGTATGCAGTCATCAACACTCTCCAGTGCCTAGAAAAGTCATATATTAAAGACTGTGTATCTCCTAAAGAATATACAGCTGCCTGCTCGAAGCTGCTCGCACAGTTCAAGGCTGCATTTAAGCAGGTTCACAATGAGGAGTTCCCAAACATTGAAGCTTTTGTGAGGAGATACCGGGTGAGTCATTACGTTTAAGCTTTGTTGTAGATACAGAGAGATTTACAATCGCAAATCTTTGTGATACATGTGTGAGTCTTTGGTGTAGGGATTGGGGTGAAATTTGGTACGTAAAAAAAGTTTTAAATTATAGATCAACCGCTTCCAAATTTTTTATTTTTTTTAATATGACGGACGATCGTTCCCTTGTGGTTATAGTAATATTAGTTTTAGGCTATTAGTTTGTGTTTTTGGTCTAGTTATCATTTTTCTTTCCTTTTATCCTTGTTTTTTCTGCTTTGTTTGCTGTGTTTCATTGAGAATGGAATTTGAACGAAAGGTAAGCCCCACCTTTTTCATGTGTATGGTTTGGCTACATGAATAAGTGATATTATTATTTTTTCGTGAATAAACTAAAGTAATCCGGACATAGCGGGGGAATTGCGGGGGGGGGCGTCTTATTCAGCCTACTTAGTGCCGAACGGGAGGAGGAATTTGGACACAGTATGAATTTTTTCTCCATTCGGGCAGGCCTAGTTGGTTAGTTTTTAGGCCTCGCTTTGGTGCATAGTTTTCATCACGACCAGCGAGAGACCTGAGCGGTTCAAACGTAGTAACCAAGTTTAGGCCTATCCCCTCCTCTCCCTCTTTGCTGTCGACTACCAATCGCGGACCAGGAGCCACTACCGGAAGCCGCTCCGAAGGGCCTGCTCTTCTCGTTTGCGTCAACACTTCTTCATCGTCTGAGGCGTTCCATTGGAACAACCTGTCAGAAACAACCTTCACCAGCGGATATCCGAGGGTTCAGTAATCGGCTTAAACAGGACTGGCGAGCCCAACCATTGAGAGAGCATTCAAGCCTGACCGGATTCCAGACATCCGCTTCGTCAAGATGGATCCGGAAGGTGAAGCCACGCCAAAATCCGGTGGTGTTGGACACAGCAAAATTCTGGAATCTGGAAGGCAAAGATTCCGGATTCCAGACATCCGCTTCGTCAAGATGGATCCGGAAGGTGAAGCCAGGCCAAAGTCTGGGGTGTTGGACAAAGCAAAATTCTGGAATCCGGAAGGCAAAAAATTTGAGCCACAAAAGATATGCTAATGAATGGGGTAGGAGAAAAAGGAAAGAGTGTTGACGGATGTAATTCGGAGACACAATATATTTGAAGGGGACATCAGGAAGATTGAAGAATACCAGAATTGGCAAACGTCAAAATCCGGAAGGGTTGGGTTGGCTGTGCGGTCCCGGAAGTTTGCCAGGCTTTAACCTGGAGATCAACTTCAAATTGTTCACCCCTATTGCTTACAAATGCAATCTAAATCCATGACACCAATTCACCAACAAACATTTATATATAATATGAACGTAATAACCAGAGCAAATAACACTAGGCAGTAGCGTCAAGACTTATGCTTTCCTTGCTCTGCAATCGGGCCATACTCATAGCGCCCCCCACTACGCTTGCGATATTTAAAGCGATACAAACTTGCGGGTTTAGACATTTTTAGTACAGCTAAGATGCCGTCTGCAAACACGAGGAAACTGGGGAGGTTGTATTTTTTTTTTTTGGCTCTGTGCTATTGCAGCCATGGCGCGTGCACGACCGATTGAGTTTCAGTAGGGACGTTCAGTATCGCTAATGGTGCTTGAGTCGCTGCCATTCGAGAGCGTGTCAGTTTTCTCAAGTCTTGGCGGTACTCTAGTGTTATTTTGCTCTGGTACTAACCTCTTCATACATTTAAATCTTATAGCTGGATTGTCAACTTGCACTTGACCGGATCAAAGAAGACCGACCAATGACGATCAAAGATGACAAAGGAAACACTTCCAGGTGTATTGCTGACATTGTGTCCTTGTTTATCACCTTGATGGATCGACTGAGGCTAGACCAGAAGGCGACGGACGAGCTGCTCCCGGATCTTAAGGATTTGCAGGCAAGTCCCTCCCAACACACGCACAAACACATACATTAGTTGCGTTTTTTTATCCCAATTCCCCTCGCGATTCTCCTCAAAATTCTAACATTTCGAGTTTTTATGCCAAGTGCCATATAGCGATCGCAATTTCTGTCCGTCCATCGGTCGGTCTGTCGGTCCGGGTTTTGCTAGTTCGGGTACTACCACATAAGCTAGAGCGATGTAACTTGGCATACATATGAAGGACGCGACCAGATTAACTTGGAAATAGTCACTTCGCCGAGCCGACCATCTGGGGGGGGGGGGGGCTGGATGGAGGGGAAATCCGGAAATTTGTAGTATGTATAACTTTCGAAAGGGTGATCGGATCTTAATGAAACTTGATATTTGGAAAGTATCGCGCCTCAAGACGACCCAGTTCAATTCCGAACCGGATCCGGTAACTTTGGGGGAGTTGGAGGAGGGAACCGGAAATCTTGGGAAACGCTTAGAATGGAGGGGTCGGGATGAAACTTGGTGGGAAGAACAAGCACAAGTCCTGGATATATCGCTGATATAACTGGACCGGATTCGTTCACTATAGAGGGAGTTGGAGGGGTGTCCGGAATTCCGGTGATGCCGCGAGTTCGACACTTCCTGAAGTACTAGGACGATGAAACTTGGCAGGCGTATCAGGGAACTGAGCAGACTGACATGAGAATAGCCTTTTCTTCGGTGCAGCCATCGTGGGGAGGGGGGAGTGGAGGGATGGGGAATCCGGAATCTAGTGGCATGCGTAACTTTTGAACGGGTAATCGGATTTGAATGAAACTTGGCAAGTGCAAAGAGATATCATCTCACATGTTCCATTTTAGTTCTGACCGGATCCGATACTTGTGGGAGGGGGGGGGGTGGAGGCGGCACCGGAAAGCTCGTGAAAACGCTTAGAATCGAGGGATCGGAATGGAATTTGGTTGGGAGAACACTCATAAGTTCTGGATACGTTCGTAACTAGAACCAGATCGTATCGGAGCTCTTTGGGGAGTGTTGGAGCCGGTTGGAGGGAGTTTCCCGTAATTCCGGTGTTAGGTAAGGTAAGGACGATGTTGGCGTACTAAGGACGACGAAACATGGCAGGCATATGAATGACCCGACCAAATAGACTTGCCGACCTGACACAATGCCCTTGGAAAACTTCCGTTCCTTTATCCGAAAATCAAACGTATGGGCCGAATGGGACGCAAGTTAGAGAGTACTAAGTTTATGCAGCCCTAGATTTATTATTTGACCTCCTGACCGGATTCGGCCACGGTAGGAGGATGAAGCGGGAAATGGAAATTTGGAGATGTGCTCCGATTCGAGTCAAACGTAATGAACGGGAAGACGAGATATCAGAGTCGTAGAGTCGAGTCGTATTCGGCCGTTGAAGGGGGATTCCCGGAAATGCTGTGGCTCACATAGTGGTCAAACGAGTGGAACTATTTGAATGAAACTTGGATAATAGACTAGTCATACGTCGTAGATGTCCGGAACGGATCCTGATTCCTGGCACGGTGGGGGCTGGAGAGTGGCCGGAAATGAAACTTGATAGGTGGTTAGAGAAGATGCTTTGGATGATCCATTTATGTGTCCAAGCCAGATTCGGCCGCGGTGGGGGGAGTTGAAGGGGGTACCGGAAGTAGTGTGGCATGTCTAGGGATCAAACAAGTGGATCTAAGCTTGGAAAGTAAAAATTTTGTTTGTCCTGGATGATCTGAGGCGATGCCAGATGTGCTCAGACTCGAGTGAAACTAGATATCCTACTTCTAGGTTCGAGTCTAGGGGGGTTGAAGGGGGTATTTTGTGACGCTCTCATCTACTTCTTGCGTCACCTACTCGTATTAAGTGCCATATGAGCTCTTAGCGCTTGTTTATTTATTAATTAGAGAAGATTCATGATGGTTCGCTCTTCTACCTCAAACATCTTCTTCCATAAAACATCCTTCGCTTGATTTATTTCGCCTGGCTCATTCTCATATGAATTTTCTGTATACTGTATATGAAGAATATTGTTCATTATTTGAAGGACTAATCTACTCTTAGGACTCGGGGCGCGACTCAGTGTTGAGACGTTTTTCTCGCGGACTCGGTCTCGTCTCGAACGATTTTTGTCCGGGACTCGGACTCGTCTTCGCTCTCGAGCGTGACTTCGGTCTCGGACTTGGACATTCTGGACTCGGCAACACCTCTGAAGACTTACAAAAGATTTACTGGGCAATATTAGTTGAGTCTTTGATCCGAACTCGCCGTTCCGAATTCTCGCTTTGACTTCTCGATTCTCGTACAAATTCCCGTTTTTGCTCCTCTGACTTCTCCATTCTCGCTTTTGACAAAAACGCTAATTTTGCAGCTGGTCCGCAACCCGGTATACGTGTTTATGCATATTGACACACGCACTCTGTTGACCAATCAGGGACGAGAACGGAGAGAGGAGAATCGAGAATTCACCATCGGAGCAACTTCTCGATTCTGTAGAATCGTGAGGCTATCCCCGTTCTCGATTCTGACAAAAACGCAAGAAAAGGAGAATTCACTTCATCTGAATAGTCCGAAAACGCGAACTAGGAGAATTCGGAGGATAATTCGGATCAAAAACGCAACTATTGATCATTTTGTGTGTGTTTGCTGATGTATCCTGTCTGTCTTAAGAGATTTGAACTTAGTCTTTATTTCGTGTACTTTTGTCGTCTTAGCTTCGGCATCCGATATCATAAATAACTAAATAGAGAAGATTTGCGACCTATTCCGCGTAGTCTCAACGTTGTCTCTTATTGGTTTGGACGGTCCGTACCTCCGACTTAACCAATCTGAAGCGACGCAGGAGGCGGTGCTTAGTTGTGAAAGAAGTTCTATGGGAAGATTAGATTTGGCTGCAAAAGTATGAAAACACCTGTGAAAGAAAAATCATAAACAGGCAGACTGGTGATGGCACTTGCTGTTGAGAAGAATAATAATCCGGTTTCAGTTCTGCTTTAAAGGATACCTCGCACTACCTATTTTTTCTGCTCAGATTTTCCGAAATAGTTGACCACTTTACAACTTAGCTACAAAAAATTACACACGGCTTCGGCTGTTTTTAGCGTATTTCGTGGATCTCTCCGTGCGTATAAGCTCTTCGGTAACAGTGGTCGGGCGCACGATACAGAAAGCGTGGCAAGCCTGATGATAAAAAGTATATTGCTAATAGAGGAGATAGGATACACTTATGATAAAGAATCTCTGAAACGAGAATCTCTTGGAGTACTACTGGAGCAGAATTAACTATTAGCATAAGTATGACGTGTCCGTTGATGATACGAATTTTAACTTTCAGGATGCCATAGGAAGACTTAGCATGCTGCCAAGCGACTTCGAGGGTAAGCAGAAAGTAGACGCTTGGGTGCAGACGCTGTCTTCCATGCAAGCCGCCGACCAGCTTTTAGACTCCCAGGCTCGACAGCTGATATTCGATCTCGAGTCCTCTTACAATGCATTCAACAAACTGCTACACCAGTCTTGATTCTGACATTTATAATGTTGCTTTTTGATTATGTATAGATAATGTAACCGGAGTTTCTATTAAATGGTTATCGCTTGACGTTACATTGATAAAAGCACTAGTCGCGTCGGATACGGTTTCTGTTCCATTATTGGAACAGGCGTGACTGTTTAAAACTCAGTTGACTTTCTCAGAGATAATAAACAAGAAACAGCTGTTTTAAGCCCGCATAACTCCCTTGGTTCGATGAGAAACTTGGAGAAACCAGCATAACCGGTTCAAGGTTATTTTATTTACAATCAAATGTGTCATTAACATGACGAATCATACCCAATAATATCCATCCGCTAAATAATCATATAGCTACCCGAAAGCAAGGCCAAGGCACGGCCACAGTTACACAAAGATAAACATATTAATAAGAAATGCAAGTAGACAAAGATGAGAATATCGACTTTGTAGAAATAACAATAAGAGAAAACTGGGAAGTTAGAATTACTTACCTAACTTCTGTAATTCTCGATAAGCATTCTTCTAAGCCATGATTTTATTGCAGCTATTCCTACCGTTAAATCTATAATTAACTTCACACTCACCCAGTGAAGAGGAATGAGATACCGAGGACAGAACCTGGACCTTTCAGTAACAACCCGAGGCATTCGTAATTTATGTTTGGTCGCATTTCAGTCTGAGAGGAATCAGAAAGAGACAAAAGATACACTGATGAAAAGTATTCGGTTAGGAAAGATCGATTATCAAGCTTAATTTTAAAAAGAATTACTAAATATTGCATTGCAATTCTTACTGGACGAATATCATGTAGTGTAAACCGGTATTTCTAACCAATGAGGTCTTGAGAAGCGATAAGCTTCCGATTCAGTCAGCGTCGGAAAGCACAAACAAGGAGAACTGAAGAACCGGTAGAGCCGTCAGCATGGATCATTACACAGAAAGTTCGGGAATGAAAGCAACGATCATATATTATATATTCTAAGATCATTAAATCTTACGGAGCTACTGACATTTTATCAAGGCTGCAAGAATTGCACACTGATTTCCGTCAGAAATCTAGTCTACGTCTGTTGCCGCATCACCGACTGATTAGACTTTTTTTTTATTGATAGTTGTAGGCATATTGTATGTTTCGTAAGTTATTCTCCTGTTGTTTTTGTTCTTTTCTTTTTTTTCTATTTATTTATTTTCACTCAGAACTGAGGAGTACAGAATAATGTATAAAAAAGAACTATTATCTTTACTCTACTTTCTCTTGTTGTAAAACATTTTGTGGGTTACAAATATTCTTACTTACTTCCTTATATGTAGGGTTCATCAGTAATATCAAGAACAGATAAGCAGTAGAACCTCACATCTCTGTTATACGACAATGCGGTGCGGAATCGAATAGATTCCTGATGCCCTGCCCGATACAAACGAGCGGACGGTAGAAGCTACGCGAAGCATCACCAATTCGTTATACCACTATAAACAGCTCATCGCAGTAGGGCCCAAGAGAGTAAACAGACTATTGGTTGTTTAAGATAGTGACGTCATTGCTAAGGGGGTCATAAATGCCTACTAAGGTCTTTTCTTCTCAATGACGGGCGGCAACTTTTAGCTCAACAAGTACCTCTAGCTCTGCTCACTGCTCAGTTTTCTCGGGGTATCCACAATCAGTGGATGAGATGAGAGACGGAGGTTCTGTTGGCTTATTTGTTGTTGGTAACATAGGTATTAACATTCTAAGCCTGAACTGCAATTTCTGCAAAAATGTCAAATCAAGGAATAAACTTTATTTCAGTCTTTTCCCCTCTGATGCCTTGTTTGAGCTACCCCTTTCCGATACTCAAAATATTCCAAAAGTTTTGCATTACTTTCACGATCGTTCACCATTACGCTCTACCCCCTTTTAAATGAAATAAAACTTGTTCCAATATTTGACAGCATGTACAATTTCACCGGTGTGGCAAGCATGTATGGAAGCCTCCGAAGAATACGCACAAGTTTTCCATCCGATGACATAATCTATTTTGCTGGTAACACGACCACACTAGCCCAAATCTGCACTTCACTTCGCATCCGGGGTCAGCCAAGGGTGGCGGAAACGTCTTTCGGTTGCTGCATTTTTTCCCGTAATAGTTCACCGACCTGCTAGATTGTCCACTATAAGCCGTTTTCTTACTTCGGCTAACCGACCTACGGACCGAGGTTGGAGCTCAGACGAGCTACATTCGTTCTGAGGCAGGAAGTTCGAATCTTTCATGTAATGGTCGAGAATGCGAAATAGGCCGTTTTCGTACCGCCGGGCGAACAGTATGGGATGCCAAAAAAATCGGCTTAAAGTGATAAATAGGATGGTTAAATGGATGACGGAGAATTGGCAAAAAACGCCGGTACTGCTAGACGAGTTAACTCTCTTTCAACCCGCCCTCCTTGAGTCCTTTGCTGATTAGCCCGAGACTGTCTGAAGCCGCACTTTTAAATCCCTCTCAAATTTAACATGCGAAAAAAGTATAAAAAAAAATATTTAAAGCTTGGATTTGGATTTTTTGTTTGAAGAGCGAATCATCTGTTCCATCATGTCCCACTGCTCATTGGGAACCTGGACCAGAGCATTGAAGTCACCAGCCATGAATGGTAGTTTGGCTCCATCGAAGTTGATAACCTTGATAAATTTATGAAATTAATACAGAGAACAAATATTCGTTTTTTGTTAATACCGTAAGGAATGTTTTTCGAACAATAAAGATTGATTGATTGATTGACATTCTCAAAAATGTGCTCATTCCTGTCCAGTCTACCACAGATTTTGTGGATTTGCAGATAAGCTATGCCAAACGTTCGATTATCCTATGTCAAATGCTAGGTAACCTAACCAAATAAAAGATTGACGAGTTTCCATGAGACTGGTTGGGTCAGGGTTGCGAGGCGTACTAGCTTTAACGCTTGGGGGAGGGGCCAAGGTACTACCTACTAGCTGGTAATTTTGAAAGTCTGTTTTTCAGAAAAATCGACTGTTTTTGAGAAAAACCGACCGTTTAAAAAAATCGATCCTGTGTAAGACAAATTGACGACTGATAAGCCGACTAAATTTTTTTACCGACTGGCCGACAATATTGGGGTGAGGGGCGTCCCCCCACCCCATACGTGACGCCTCTGGTCAGGGTTATGGTGTCCCGTATATGGCATAGGGTAAGGGCCGACGCGTGTTCGGTGGTACTATGCAGATTAGTCAGCTTAAGTTCTATTCGGCGGTTTTTACGGCACTTCTTGGAAAGGGTCTTCTTCAGGTCATAGCTATACGCGCACGGACAGACTCGCCAGTGTGCATGTCTGGGCTGTGAAAGTTCCGTACTTCGTAGATAAATAGTCGTGGAGCCCACGCTGACTGGGAAAATATATTCAACAATGAATAAAACGGATACGTTAGGTACGATGCTTTCGCAGCAATATTTCAAAATGCAGAAAAAAACTTTTCTGCCATCACACCAATCGACCAGCAAAAAACAGCAGCCGTGTCAAAGATTCAATCTCAGCACTATTTTTTTCCCTACACTGGTATTTAAAAGTAATTTCCCCGAACAGGATATTTATAGTTGGTAGAAGCTTTAGTTATTTGTTACCGGTTCGTTCCTACCCCGACGTCGTCCCTGACATTCGACAGCCTGACGAGGACACTTGACAAGAAGAGCCGAAATATCGCTGCAAAAGCATCGTAGCTGACACATCCGTTTTATGCATTGTGTGAATATGTGTCCCAGTCAGGGCTAAGGGAGTATTTAGCCTGACCAGAACCAGAAAACCGTCTTGGAAGGGTCTTAAACAGGCCACGGCTAATCATCCAATAGTTAGTATTTTAAGCTACGGTGTGGCCAGGATACTCATTTTAAATTGGCTGCTAGCTAGAAAAAAATCGAACATACCTCTCCACTAAGCCAAGAAGAGTAGTCTGAAACCAAGTAGCATGCGAGGTTGGCCAACTCTACCGGTTCACCCATTCGACCGACTGGAAGCTGGCTGTACAACTGGTCCTTGAACCTAAAATGCCCTCGATATTACTTGCCTACCACAAGAACTTATAAGCAATACCGTGTAGTAGAAATATCCATCTCTGCCTTCCCGCCCTCCAAATCAAACATACGGCGGTCTCTGTTTCTTTCAATAATTTGTTCTCCATTTGTAACCTATTTTCAAGAAGAATAGGTGTACAACTATTCCCAGGCTACTGGATGCTATCTAGGATTATTTTATTTTTCCCAATATTCGTTAAAATAAAAAGCCTGGGATGTCAAAACGTTGAATAAAAGCACGAAATAAACACATTATAAGCACTATTGGTTTCTATCCACTGTTGTGTCATGATCTTGTTTGCTTTCTGCTTCCAGGTTGTGTCGCTTAACGAAGTATGGCAAAAATGATCTGCTGTACCGCTGGCTGTGCTTGATCGGTGATTTCTGGAGGAGTGGGTCGCAGCGTTTTAATTTCTCGGCCCGACGTGTGTTGTCGCTAGGCGCTGAAGCGGAGGCTGGCAGGATGTCCCGATGTACCTCAGATCTGAGGCACCTTTTACCAAATGACATGGTGAGATGGTGGCGTCGCTCCGAGAGGGTTGAAATTCGGAGTTGTCTTGTGCTGTCCTCGTGTGACACACATCTCTGCCCAAGTATGATTTTGCAGGCTCGTTTCTACAGAGACTCGAGTCTCGAGCTCTGGTCTTGTGAAAGCAGACATACTAATAACTAATGGGCGAGGAAGATTGACGTACTCGCTGCTACAATGGTTAATTTGTCTTGTGCTTCTTGCGAATAATAGTTGCATCTTTGCACATACCATGGTATATGTTACCACGGTATCTGGATCTGCAATTAGTCGTTTTTGCAGTTAATGTGGTGTTTGATACTGCGGTTGCTCTTCAAAAACGAAAATTACCGAAATTACCCTTTCGAAATCATCCTAAAAGAGAAACTGATATCCAGTCACATCACTAAGTGCCAAACTCCTTCCCCACCAATTTGAAAAATCCTAGACTCTATTGTTGGTAATGATGAAAGTCAGATATTTTTTCAGATACCACGGTCGGTACCAACGACGGCATGGTAATAAAGCGCTATTACGATGCCGTCTCCTACAGGCTCAAGTACCGCCTGTACCAATGTCCGACATTCGCCAGGCTTTAAGAAAAATTAAGCGTTCAAATAACCTTGATGCTGATGGCCTTTTTTAGCAATTTTTTGCTCACGATTGTCCCGCCCTACTTGACCATCTACAAATATTTTTCCAGTCTTGCCTAGCGCAATCACTTGTTCCTGATAGCTTTCTCTGTGGTCGCGTAACGTCCATCCTAAAACGAGGTAAGGACCCTGCGTCATGTGGAAATTATCGTCCGATTACCGTTTCGTGTTTTTTAAGTAAGCTGCTTGAACATTTATTATTAGTCGAAATGTTATTTACGCCTTTTCAGTTTGGTTTCTGGAGAGGTATGGGTTGCTCCCATGCGCATCATGTTCTAAGCCGGCTCATCAAAGATGCCGTAAAATTGAGAACGACTCTGTATTGTCTTACTATTGACATTTCAGGAGCTTTTGACAATATTGTGCATTCCCAGGCTCTATTTTCCCTAACGTCGTCAGGTGTTAATCCTTCCCTTGTACGTTTATTGTCTTTTTGGTATTCAAAGTCTGAAATTCGAGTGACTTGGAATGGCCAAACCTCTGACCCGGTAAAAATTGATACGGGAGTTCGGCAAGGAGCCGTGTTGTCTCCAGTATATTTAAATGTGTCCTTGCATCGTGCCTGCGTCCCCTTAAATGTTCTGTTTTGTATGGTGATACTGGTTTGTCTCATGCTGCATACGCTGACGAGCTTCTGCTTTTTGCCTGGACTCGCCGTGGATTGCTTGCTAGCCTTAGTGTTTTAACAAATGAGCTGTCAAAGAGTGGATTATCAATTAATGCATCTAAATGTGAGTTTATTTGTTTTAATAGCCCTCATACGGTCACTACACTTGTTGCTTCGGGTGCAGCTCTACCATGTTCTTCTTTCGTTAGGTGGCTTGGTCTGTCTTTCGGCCCAACGCTGCGGACATTCTTTCTAATTGATACTGGTTAGCTTGTTCATGTTGTTTTGTCTAATTTGTTTGTTGTTGTTTTTTCGTTATTTATCGTTTTGTTTTTTTCATAATACTCCGTATTTTGTGTTTTACACTTTACGGGTAATAAAGTTCTTTCATTCACTTCCATAACCAGTTTTTCTGATGAATGAACTTCACGGAGACAAACATCGACAGCGTAGCGAAACCAGGCGAGTGAGAAAATCAGTGAGCCGTCCTTAGGTTTGGGGGGGGGGGGGGTAGATTTTGGCTCATGAAATGCGGGTTTTTGGGGTTTAAGACATTACGGAACTAGCATGCGTTAGTTACGTTTTTGCAGTTAGCAGGGTATCTGATAACACGGTAACTGGATACTACGGTTGCTTTTCAAAAATTACAATTGCCGAAATTGCGCTTTTAGAACATCGCGAAAGAAATACTAATCTACACTCACATCACAAGTGCTAACCTTCTTTCCCACAAATTTGACAAAAACCCTGTTCGTTCAGATACCACGATCAGTTATCAAGGTAACTGGCCAGAAACGACGGTAACTGCAAAACTGTCTATTGACCACGGTATCAGATACCACGGTAACAGCGAAAACGACTTTAGACCATGGTATCTGCAAAGGGCAAATATTAGTATTACAGATAAGACAGGTCTTCAAGGTTAAGTTTGGACATTATACATTTAAACTTCTCATACCATAAAGATACCCTCACTTACTTTCCAGACGGGTCTAGTCGGCTGAAAGCTCCTTCCGTCTCAATCGGACCGGGTGCAATACAATTCATCCTAATGCCATATCTGCCCCATTCACAAGATAGGGATTTCATCATCGCTTCCACGCCAGCTTTAGCTGAAGCGGACGGGCACACGAACCCGGACCCATGGGTTGTGTATGGGGTGGTTATGGATAAGAAGACTCCACCTACAAACAGAAAGCTGTTAAGCGCTAGGCTTACCTAAGGCGCATTCTCGCGAGTCCCCACAGACGGGGAATGCTCCGATTATCATCACCTTTATCAAGATGGACTCCCTTTCAGATTCGAGGGGTATCAGCTTTTGCTAGAGTTGGTGCAATATAAAACTAACTAGACCTACGTTGCCTGGGCAACGTGAAGTGTTGCGGCAACCTTTGTCAGGCTTCGCCGACTCAAGTATTGCGAGAGCAACACTTTGGTCTTGTTTCTTTGCTGTCAGTTAAATGCTGAAGTTGTCAACTTATCGAAGCTTATAAAACTGTATTTTCTAAGAAGAACACAATCAGTAATCACATGATCAAAAGCTGTTGTGAATTATGCCACTATTCATACTCAGCGTTGTAAAAGCAACAACAAAAGAGTATCGGAAGAAGGGATTAAACTGGTATCGCCTATTTTTGGTTTCAGTGTCTACCTTAGGCCTACCACTGAAGCTGTCAACCCAGTGAAACTTTCAAACTGGTGTGTCTCTTGAAGGAAATTTTGTACCGAAAAATGGATGACATATACTTTGATCACCTCATGAAGAGCTATAGATTGCCCTAACAACAACAAAAGAATATCGGAAGAAGGGACTAAATTGAATTTGCAGTCAGTTGAACTTTATCCTTTTCAATCGTAGACATCGTGACGGATGAAAACTTGGAACAATATCTGACATAATCTAGTTGGTATATTCCGTAACTTTTCAGGATTAAAATATCATAGATGACACTATTAATAATTACGAAACTACCTCATGTTTTACAATTTAGTTTGTACCCGTTGCGCAAACAGTTAATCTAGGCTACAGCGATAGACCATTGATACAAACTTTCTTACCGTCAGATTTATAGAAACCAAATAAAATGTGCACCAATTTGCAGAAACTTCTAGCCCCTCGTGAACCGACTATTACTTACAAGTCCCTCCCCCGTGATAGACATCAAGTTCACCGGAAAAAAATAATGCGTACACCAGCTAGCAAAAGTAGGAAACCCCTCATCGCTGAAGATGATAACAGCCAGCGTTGTAAAAACAACAACAAAAGAATATCGGAAGAAGGGACTAAATTGACTTTGCAGTCAGTTGACCTGTATCCTTTTCAATCGTAGACATCATGACGGATGAAAACTTGGAACAATATCTTATATAATCTAGTTGGTATTATAAAGCTATCCGTAATTTTTCAGGATTAAAATACAACAGATGACACTATTACATCGACACAAACTTTCTTACCGTCAGATTTATAGAAATCGAATACAATGTGCATCCATTTGCAAACATTTCTAGCCCCTCGTGAACCGATTCCTACTCAGGGGCGTCACTATGGGGGGGGGGGGGGGGGCTCACTTGTTTGTCGACACGAAGCGCCGGCAAACACAAAAGAAATAAAATTGTGCATGCTTTTGTGAGGTGTTGGTCGACTCGTCGGCACATCGGGTTCTTTTTATACGCAAGAAATGAGATAAGGGGAGTTTCCCTGTTGAAATAAGATAAGGGCTGCACTGCATACAAGTACGAGCACCATACGCACCACTGCCAATATGTCCCAAGGTTTGAGCATGGTCATCAAAAGGGCTTAGTGTACTAGACTGAACCGAGCCCTTAGTATAGCCCCCTGTGTGACTCTGCCTCCGGTAGGGTGAATAAAATAAACAACGAATCTTTACCTGTTTTCTCAGATATCATTCTCTTTCCTACTTCCAATGTCATATAGGCCGTCCCATTCAAAACAATATCTGTCACGGTCCTCCATGCATTTGGTGATAGCCTTTCTGACGGCGAAATGAAGTTTCCAGCAGCGTTGTTAATTACAATATTCGGTAGTCCAAACTTTGATACACAAGCATCAACGGCAGCTTTTACTGCTTCTGCGTCACGAATGTCTACTTGGACTGGGAGAACTTCGTTGCCAGTTGCTGAGGTGATTTCTTTGGCGGTTTCTTCGAGTACTGGCAATCTCCTGCAAGACAAAGAAACCACCTATTTATTTTATTTTTAAAACTCAATAGAAGCTACCATCTTCTTCAAACATTCATTCATTACACTATTCGTATTTTTCATCACATAACCCATCCGTATACCATGGCTTTCTACTCTCAATTCCCTCATTTCTTGGAATTTACACAACAGAAGTGTTGTACAATTCTTTTGTTTTCTGCTGCAAGTGGCTTACCTCTTACAAAGCCTGAACAGCACTGTTTATAATCTTTGTAAGTATCACCAACCTGCTTCCAATCGCTACCTTTGCCCCAAGACGGCTTAGCATTGTTGCCATGGCTTTTCCTAGGCCAGTTCCACCTCCAGTAACGAATGCAACTTTTCCGGTCAAACTCCCATCTGGCAGCATTGGGGTGGATCTGACCGGAAAGTATTTGGCTTGTGGAAGATCATCATCAGAGTTCCTCGTGCTCGTCGATGAGAAAGAAGCCAATGAATTTCCATTAACCTGAAATACAGAGATGGTGTTCAACATAATACGACATAGAACAAAAAGGATACAAAGGGAAGAAGCCTCAAGGGTGGCTTTTTGTTTCCCAGACTTGGAAAAGGTGGAGACGGGAAAGTCCGCAAGAGAATGTGGTAGTTAGAGTATTCGAAAAAGCACTTTGCAGACTTTGGGCTTGTCGCACAGCCTGAAGAAGCAGGCTGCAATGAATTGCTCACTGTGAACATTAAAGCAGCCAGAAGTCTTAGATAAGGGAGTGCAGCCCCATACGGGATGCAAAAGCTCACAGATACCGGAGAGTCACAGGGGAAGGGTGAAGATGGCCCAAATATGAGGTAAGAACTCCATGTCCTAATTGCCCAAACTACATTTTCTTGACTTTCCTGCAAAGCTGCTGCCAGGAGGAATTTCCACACTATTATCTACAGTAGAGGTATGCTTATTTGAAAACTTCTCTAACTGTTTCAGTACCCTGGCTTTGTCACTTGCTTATAAAATAGTAAAATGGCAAGAAAAGATAAACAAACTTGATATATTATTATCGGTAACCCAAGTATCTATTGATTCTCCCCCCATGGGCAAAGAATACAAAAATCAGTACAAAATACCATCTTGCCGATCCTGTGACTACGATTGAGGCAAGAATAAAGAAGTTTGAAAGTTCATTAAACAGATCCCACGGTTTATACGACTCATTTACGTGCTAATGTTCGTATTCTCTTAGGTTGTTGTTGTGTTAAAATGTTATATTGAGTGTTGCTGTTGTTTTTTCTCTTCTTTTCTATTTGTTTACTCCTTCTAGGTCACCTCGGGCCGATTTTGATGGGAAATAAATTTGTACATTCATATTAGCTAACAATTACCAACTATTTCAGGGTTAACTTGGCATAAATTTTTAAGTGAGCCTGGAATAAATTTTGAAAATGCATTTATTTAAGGCCTTTTTCAGCGACGCAATTGTCGGCCCCACACTTCTGAGTGTTTGTCGCGGAAACACGATTGTGTGCCACACAGTCAAGCCACTAGTTGAAACTCGCGGAAACGCCGTTTTGTATATTTTTGTTGGCGGTAATTTTAAATATCTGAAAATAAAAATTAAATTCAAAGTCTATATGCTTGTAAAAATAGTTATCTTTATTGTTTAGACAATTTTTTGCTGCTTAATTTTAATTTCCCGCCACAATCGAGCTACAAATCGACCATCACCTCGCCAGTTGTTTGTCAAAACTGAGCCACAGAGCGAGCCATGAAAATCTTGTCGGTCACGGAAACACTCTTGTGGGTCGCACAAAAGGCCGCGGAAACACACTTTTCGAGCAACAATCGACCCACAAATTGTTTGGGGGAGCACAGAAAAACGCCTTTAGGACTTACAAGTGTCTTCCTTTTATCTTAGGAATCTGTTAACGTGAACCGCCATCTTCTTTGTTGAAGGCACGGTATCATATTCAAATTGTGAAAGGAGCACCAGGTGCAGTTAAGAGACAGATGACTAAACAGACAGCAAAACTTTCAAAATAAGATGAACATGGCTGAAATGGGTTTGAATTAGTGGCGAAACTAAGGGGGGGGGGATGCTGCCCCCCCCCCCACGAAAAATCCTGTCGGTAAATCAGCAGTGTTTTCACTTTTATCATTTCGTTTCTGATACCAACAAAAGCGCTGTCGGTAAAACAGGAAACTTCGTGCTGGGAAATAGGCAGCGTTTGTCGGTACGGCATGCTTTAGCATTCCGTTTCTGATACCGACAAAAGCTCTGTCGGTAAGCCAGGAAACTTCTTGTTGGAAAATCGGCAGCGTTTCTCGGTGCTCGATTTTCGGTACCTATAAGAGCTCTGACAAACACTTTGCTCATTTCGTTTCTGATACTGACGAAAACTCTGTCGGTAAATCATGAAACTGTAGGGAAATCGGCAACGTCTGTCGGTGTACGGATTCCGTTTCCCATACCGATAAGAGCTATTTAGGTAAATCAGGAAACTTCTTGTTTGGAAATCGACAGTGTTTGTCGGTGTGGAGACGGTGCAACGATTCCGTTTTCAGTACCGGCAAGAGCTCTGATAAAAACACTTACCTAATACCGTTTCTGATACCGACATAAGCTCTGTTTGTAATCAGGAAGCTTCTTGTCTGGAAATCAGAATTTTTTGTCGGTGCGGAGATGATACCGACAAAAGCCTTGTCGGGAGATCAAGCCGATGATCGGACCCAGATCCTGATATCTGTTGTTTTTAATTTTTCGATACAATGACTGGGAAAAGTCTTGTCGGTAAAATGGGAACTCTCTTTTCGGTCTGTTTACATCCGGAATGGATAAAAATCTTGTAGTTAAATTCAGTATTTGCGAACTATTCGTCAGTGCGAGACTTCTTGATGTGGTGACTGGAATATTCTCGTCGGTAAATTCGAAAATGCACTAACCGGACTCTTCTTTGTTCCTTTCTGTTCCTTGACGGTAAACCAACCACACCGGCAAACCTGTTTCCTCGAATTGCTCTTGCGTGATCTCTCTGTTCCCACCCATAAACTGCCCTTTTGGGTTCATCTAGCTGTTTACCAATCCGTGAGATAGTCCACTTTATTCATGACTGTGAGTTCAAATTCCCGTCAGTGATACCCCCACCAACTTGGCCCACCGAGGTTGGATCAGGCAAGGATATCTGAATAACATAATTAGGTCACATGGGCGCAGTATTGCCAAGTTTATCTCAATCATTCAACCGATTTGGTCCCTAAGCGTTTAAGAAAATGTCCAGGACCCGCCTCTAATCCCCCCACAGCACTACCATAATGGCAAGAAGAGGTTCGGACACGAAATGGCACATATTCGGCATTGCTCACTCCAACGTAGCATTTCCAAAAAATTTTAAGTGGGCCTACCAGTCTGGTACCTCTCAGCCCCACCTTCACCCAACGGACGTCAGATCCGGTTGGGCCTCAAACTACTTGCCTAGGTCCCATGAGTTTTGTACCTTTCAAGTTTTATCCCAATCACTCTATCCGTTCGGCTCCTACTCGTATTATTTCCGAGACCTCTTTGCGACACTGTTCTCGGACGCGGATAATTTGGACATCTTGGGCAAGTTTTCAGTCAAATCCGAGCAGTTTCTAACGCCCATAACCCCCCAAAAGCGCTAAGTTTACAAGCGGAAAAGACAGCTGCGTAAATATTCAAGCAGTGAAGTAATCTGTTGCAGTGTACTACTTTTCTGATTTGCAAGACTGCTGACTGCATAGTATGTTCCTGGTTCTATCTGATAACCATTGCTGCCAGGAAGTTAATGGCGAATTCATTAATTTCATTAGAAAACCCTCTCAGTTGATATGTTACAACTTATTATTACAACGGTTGTAAGATGGCTTCACGGGGAACGTGCGCCATTGCCGCGCAGCGGCAACGACTCTTTTTGTCGGTAAATCCTTAAATCTCGTCAGTAAAATCTGGGCCTGCCCCCCCACAAAAATGGGCTAGTTTTGCCACTGGTTTGAATTAAACATTTTTGGCAAGTATTTTGCAGTAGAAGTTGCCTGATATGGATTTTATTTTTTCTTCAGCGATCATTCACTGTTAGCAGAAGTTCATATAAGCATACCTCTACTGTACTGGAGCCTATACTATTTCCGTTGGTCTCGATTTCTGTACGCCCCTTATGAAATTATTTTGTTAGCTTAGATGTGCCTTTGATACACCATAACCTGTCTAAACTAGTTAAACCTGTTGAAAGATGTGTGTTTAAAACCGTATTCACCAAAACATCGTTCTTAATCCAGATATTGCCGCACTGCTGTGACGGAAATGAATTCACGGCATCCCCTGTTGTTACAGGACAAGAGAGCCAACGCCTATGCCTCTAAGACAAAAAGACAAAGATCTTCTGTGTTTAAAAAACTAAATGATTTTCTTATACTGAATTTGTATTTGTTTCTAACAATTATGCAATCTGCTTCCATGTTTTTCCAAGTGCCTACAGCTAAACAACGATGATGTGACAGAAACAAAATTTGGGTGACCAGCCATCACTATAAAAAAGTCACCAGAAAATGTTTGATCCTCGCAGAAATTCATGTACTGGCAATATAGCTTGTACGCTAGTATCTCGGAAGTAAACCTACAATGAAGAAGCAGAAGCTGGCTTTCTTTTGAGATATTGTTTACCTTTTTTGGAAGTTTATGTGGTGAGATAAGGACAACCAAAGCTGAGCAATGGAATCAGTAAGTTAAATACAGTAGAGGTATGCTTATGTGAACGATTGTTGACATCGGACTTTGCAATTTTCATGCACTGGCAGTGCCTAGAGCTAACTACCAGTCAGACAAAAACAGGTAATTAAGGGCATCTGAAAACACCTGAATATGTACTTGGACCTTCATTCTACCATTTGGGCCAAAATTGCACTGTTCACATTAAAGTAACTGTTCACTTAAACATACCTCTACTGTAAGCTCCAGTACTTCATACAGAAAAGTGCAGTTTAGGATTAGAGTAAAGAAAATCTAGCTGGAACAACCCAGGGATAACCTATTCCTGACCTATTCTGTCCAAATCTGTTTGCTGCATAAATTATTACTTAAGTCTTAAAATGTTAACTCCCAAAAACAACACTGTCAAAATCAGTCATGCACAAATCCTCAATTTTTGGGTTTGGTGCCGCAGGGGGCATCATGCCCTGGAGCACAGGCACGGTACCCCCGTGATATTTGGTTAAACTGAGAGTGGTTACAAACCTAAATAGGGTCGTCTCTCTGTCCTAGATCAAAAGATACCTCTGCTTATATTCTACAAAACCACATTCTCAGAGTTAAAAAATATTTGCATGTTCCAAAGCTAGAGCCTGGTACGCGAAGGGGACTCTGCCTCCACGGTATGCATCTAAGCGGGAGTGCGTAATCACCCCTGCATCGTAAAAGGGTTCAGAGCGATTCGAGCCTGGGGCTGTTGATAACAGTGGAATAACTGATGAAACTCTTGGTCACAATTAAGAAACTTACCTTGAAACTTGATCAATACAACAAAATTTACCTGCAAAAACTGTTTTTCAGATGAGATTTTTGGAGAGGAGCTTAGGAGAGGGATTCGATTTGACAAGCCACATTTTAATAAACAAAACAAACAACCGCAAGCATAGGCTCGTCTTGGAAAGGTTCCTACTGGTCAAAATCTTCATAACAGACAACACAAGTACTTATGCTCAGTTGCAACAGACAATCCTTTGGATATTCTCTGTTGATGCGACACATAATGCATGAAATGTTATGCATAACGAGCATTGCCAGAAAGAGCCAAAATAACACAAAAGAAAGCATCTGCTAAATTTTCCGATATGACAACAAACAAAAAAGTCATCAGATCAGATACTTTTTTGCCATTTTTCTGATCATCCTGGCATTGCCTGTTATACATAACACAATGCATAATGTTTCCAACATAAGAGATTAAATCCCAAATTCCCAAGTGTTGTCTGTAAAAATATGCATCCTTGTTTGTTGTTATCTGTTATGAAAACTCTGATCCTTGTTATCTGTTATGACTATGAAAATTCTGAGGTGAAGAATGCTGAATAAAATACCTTATTCAAAAGGGAGGTAGCTTGTTGCCACAATAGCTTTCCTTTGAGTACGCTCATCCTCCAACAGTCTAGCAAAGAACTAAGGTTTCAACTTTCAATTCACCTAACAGCACACGTTTCGACGATTTGAAAACCGTGCTGTACTTTTTTACTTCCTGTGAAAACGCATAGAGTGAAAAGTAGAAGAGCAAATTGTGCGTCATCTAGCGCCAAACATGTATTCTGAGCTTTTTGGACGAAAGTTTGCTAGATGCCGTAAAACTGCAGTTTTCGAGAAGATTTTCTAATTTCCTATGTATTTGCATTCGGCGGAGGGGGGGGGGCACCAAGACCCCTGGCTCACTTTTAAAAATTTAGGACAATGTTTTGGGGGGTTCAGGACCCCCCCCCCCCCACTACCACAAACCCCCACACTCTGTTAATAAAAACAAATTTATTTTTACGAAAAGTAGGCTATCTGCAGCTATCTGAAGGGCCGAGGAAAGCGGCCGGCGAGCCGCCGTCACGCGTTTACATTTGGCTCGCTTGTCTAGGAAAAATCCTGTTCTGAAGTTCTCACGTAAAAAGTGCTAGCGGGAGAGAGGGGTGGTACTCGGAGGATCTCGCCGGGGGGGGGGGATGTCGGGAGTCGTTTAAGTCTAGACCCATTTTTCTTTCTCTTTGGCCAAGTACCCAAGCAAATAGTGAGTAAGATATGGCGGAGTGACCTACAGGCAGGTCAAGATCGCATCATTTTAGGAAACTCGGTTTTCGCCCTATTCTTCGCCGCGATGCCTTTTTTATTAAATCTTTTGTACCCAAATTTCCAAATTTGGCGATTTAACGTGTTTATTAGTTCCCATTCTTTATCGAATTTGGTAATTAATCCAACTTTTGTTCTGTCCGAGTCGATTTCACCGCATTCGGTACGTCCCTGCGTAAATTCAGTTATTTAACACTCTAAGTGTACAATCTTTCTGCCTGAGTTGCCTGGGAAATAAATAGCACATTTTCTACTCACCAGTCTGTGAATCTTTTTTTACTATAGGCGTATTCTCGCCGTTCCCCGAGGACTCCACTTGAGGAGTCCCCGCGTTTTTGTTTGTCCCGGGGACTCACTCCCCGTATACTCGCGAGTCCCCACGGACGGGGAATGCTCCGATTATCATCCCCGTCATAAAAAAGGACTCCCTTTCAGATTAGGAGGGGAATCAATTTTTGCTGGTATTGGTGCAATGTAAAATTAATTAAAAATAATCAGAAAAACAAAACCAAAAATAAAGTGGCTCCAGATTAATTTCGTCAACTGCATATTTCTCATTCGAACAAAATCGATTTTGGAAGCATTCTCCGTGTTCTCGCTGTTTCTGTACGCAGAGTCCGCGTGGAGTGACTCCCTCTATTCTCGCCGTTCCCTTCGATTCCCCGAGGAGTCCTCGGGGAACGGCGAGAATACGCCTTATGTCTGTGACAAGTGTTGACTGTAGATAATGCGGCACTGGGAGATTTCCATAAACTAGTCCGCTTGGAAGAGCTGGAAGCTTAGAATTCCGACAGATGACAGACAACGCTGTATCTGTTATCCATGGTTCACACTGCTGCGATTTTGCGCAAAATTCTGCGTCATGCGACATACAACTAGTCCCCGAAGCCGCACCGCCGAAAATAAGTCAGCGGGACGCCGCCGGAAACATCTTGCACCATTTCACTGAACGTCGGACAACTTTTAATTCTCTTGAAATCCCTTCGATTGCCTGGCATTCGAAATTCCCAAGAAATGCCCTCGAGTACTGGGGATTCCCCATTTCCCAATTTTTGGATCCCAAACGTAAGTGGAGGGATACCTATGACATCGCAAAATTTGTCCGTCTGTCCGTCCGTCTGTAAGCACGATAACTCTCGAAGGGAATGAGATATTTGATGAAACTTGGTGTGAGGATTCGTTGGGTCGTCGGACCAGTCGAGTTCGTAGATGGGCTTTGTAGCCCTACATTTAGGGGTGGGGGAGGGGGTTCAAATTAAGGGGCAAACAAAATATTTTGAAACAGTTAATGTGATAGTCGATTATGGGGTAAGAAGACATGCTGAGCACGATGGTGAAAACCATTTTCTCGACGGAAAATTAGTTCGCCCGGAATCTGGCCGAAACCGGAAAGTTTGTTAAAATTAAATTTTTATTTCGAGTTGATTAGATGTTCGATTTAGGGCAAGAAGACATGCTGAACACTTACATGAAAACAATTTCTACCCGGATATGTAGTTCGCCCGAAATCCGGCGAAAACCGGAAAGTTGGTTAAAAGTAAAAGTTTAATTTGAAGTTGATTAAATGTTTGATTTATGGATAAAAAGACATGCCGAACACGATGGTGAAAATCATTTTCTCGCCGGACAACTAGTTCGCCCGGAATCTGGCCAAAAGCGGAAAATTTGTTAAAAGCAAAAGTTCGATTAGATGACAGATTAAGGGGTAAAAAGAGAGGCTGAATCGGTATATGACAATGGTTTTATACCCGGACATATAATTATTCCGGAATCCGGTTGTAACCGGATTTTTTTAAGTCTAACTTTTATTCAAAGTCGATTAGATGTTCTTTATAGGGATAAGGAGATACGGTGGTTTTGTTTCTGTATTTTTTTTTTTTTTTGCTGGACTAGTAGTTCGCTAGGAAATCGGCAGGAAGTCTCGGTCAGTATCGTCAAAATAGATATGGCTTATAGAGGCATATCTGAACTTGGTTTTCTCTGATGATTAGCCTGTCCAAGACT
This sequence comes from Branchinecta lynchi, assembly GCA_023053575.1. Classification (NCBI taxonomy): domain Eukaryota; kingdom Metazoa; phylum Arthropoda; class Branchiopoda; order Anostraca; family Branchinectidae; genus Branchinecta; species Branchinecta lynchi. The sequence continues at coordinate 7,795,125 of JAKZAP010000017.1, forward strand.
GGATCTGGCGAAGACAAGACTCGATTGTCTGAATCAAATATTAGATTTTTGGGATCCCATCGACACCTTTGGTCTTGTTATTTATAGTAAAGCAGCAGGTAGCCTATATAGGTTAAAGGATTGTATGGCACTTGATTTTAATTGTCCCCTTTTGCCGCTTCGTGATTTGCAGCATCTTATTCAAGACCTTACAGCGACCATTATGTCCAGATTATGCTTATCCGTCAGTTCGTCTTTCCCTTTGTCTCACTTTGCTAGTTTCGGCACTTTCATACAAGCTAGAATGAAGTTTGGCATGCATAGAAAGGACCAGATCGATAATCATCGAATGCTTTTTTCCAGATCCGACCATCCGTGTTGGAGGGGGGGGGGGGGGGGCAATCCTTGATCTTGACCCCCCTATATCGCGAACGGTACAAGGCCATGGGTCCTAGAAATGTAGTTCTGTGCCATAACGGAATCTGGCTTTGGTGGGGGAGTTTGACGGGGTTCCTCGATGTCTTCTCCTTTGTGACATATCTAAATCTCGAACTCGTGATCCGATCAGGAGGAACTTGCGAGCTGGCGAGAGCAAATGACCAAAATTTTCTTTTCGTATGGCTGGACCGTATGCGACCCTGAGGTAAAATACATGCTACCTACCCTTGCAAGTGCTATATGATCTTTCAACTCTTCTTGTACCCCTGGTCAAAATCCTCCACTGGGTTTCTATCTGATAAAGACACATAGACGTCACATCTGGAGCATTTGCATATAAAACCCATCAAGTTTCATGAAACTTCCGAAAATATTTCAACCAACTTTCATCTATCCCGAAGAGGTCGTATCCATTTATAAGTAGTCAACTGAAAGACAAAAAGGCTCTTCAGCCGGGATTTGGACCCAGGACCTCCGACTTTCAAGGTCACTGCTCTGCCACAGAGGTATAGCGGGGCTATTGAACACAGCTCGGAAACCACTATAAGCTCCGTTTCCACGGAGGGTATTTACTCCGCAGCAACAAATCCCCGGGTATTTTCGACTCCCCCCCCCGAAACATACAAAAATACTTTTTCCTCTGATTGATGTCTTTTTTGTGCGACCCGCTGGCAACCCCCCCCCCCCCCGAAATAAATTCCTGGATACGGGCCTGTCTGGGACCCATGATCTTTGCATTGTCCAAGTTTCATCCCAATCCCTACATTACATTTGGTCCCTTGTGTGTTCCAAAAGACCCCCCCCCCCCCCGTAGTCATCGTGTCTTTTTGCTCCCACAACACATAAAGCTTACTTTGACTCAGGTCCCGGAGGTCGCAAGTTTCCGTGTTTTCCCTCCCTCCACCCCCACACAAATGATCGGAATAAGCCGCGAAACATGGTTTCGCTGGGCCTTCAGCCGAGTCTTTCAGAAGCTTGCCAAGTTTCATCGTCCGGAAGTGCCCAAACTAGCAAAAATGAGACAGAGGTACCACCAATACGATCGCAATATGACACTTTCCGAAGGCTAATGCCATAATACAATAATAACATAAGAACACTAACGCTTCTTCGGGAAAAACTGAAAAAATTAGCTGGAAAATTGCAAAAAATCCCTTTAAAAATGCCAAAAATAGAGCAAACACTGATAAATTTTTGGCGCTCCTCCGCCGACCCAAATGCACTCCGCCGTCGCCAAATTTAAATTCGGCGCGGCTTCGGGACTGCTTCACAGACACAAATCGTGCGGCATGCAACTCAAGCCGAATGCAAAATATCTTCTGAATAAACGTCTGTTGACCAGTTTTGTACAAGATGAATTGTAGGTTTTGACTGAAAATTTCCTAATACGGCCTTCATGAAATTCCTTCCAGACTAGTTATTTTTTTGCCTCTAGACACGCTAGTATAATGTAAACAACGACATGTTACTCTTGGAGTACGTTTAACCAGCTTTGTTCGGCTATTTTCAATATATCTCTGAGTTCTGGCCACGTTTAAAACTGCTTGAAATGCCTCTGCCTACATTATAGGCGTATTTTCGCCGTTCCTCGAGGACTCCTCGGGGAATCGAAGGGAACGGCGAGAATAGAGGGAGTCACTCCACGCGGACTCCGCGTACAGAAACAGCGATAACAGGGGGAATGCTTCCAAAATTGATTTTGTTCGAATAAGAACTAGGCAGTTGACGAAATTAGACTGGATCCACTCAGGGGTGGCCCGAAGTACTCAGGCCAGGGGGGATGAGACCCCTCATTTCAACGACTCATGGATCGTAATATACGACTCGCAGGTACCAACAAAAATGAACTGTTGCGACTATGCGGCGATGGCGCACATTCCCCACCAACAAATAATAGAGCTGGTGTAACGCTAGCTGCAATGCATCAGCTGAAATTATGCTTGTAATCAACATTTTTGTATACATACCTTCATAGCCTCAGCTTTACATTTCAACTTTCGCATAAGAGGAAAGCTTTCAACGCCTGTACCCGGGACAAATTAGAGCAAGCGCCGCAGGCGATTTTTTTTTAATCTGCCTTTGTCTAGAAAGATTCTAGCCAGCCTTTAATGTGTTTCAAATCTAAAAAGTTCCAAGCCTAATCGCCAAGTAAATGACACACCGTACCTCTAAGTAGAGAATACTATGAAATCTGCCGCGAAATTTTGTGAAACACCGAGGAGGAGACCGTCTTTTTACAATCCCATTGAAAAGGAAAAAACAGCTTTGAAACGACAAATTTGACCGTCAAAAAAAGTGACAAAATAGTGGCCACAGAAAACAAAGTAGATTTGTTCCGTATTAAAGCAAAAAAAGTAATTCCTGAAAAAAAATCCTGATTTATGGACGTAAGCCGATGAGCAGAGCGTCATTTTGCGATCCCAATGAAAAATTAAGAATAGCTATGAAATCACGCCTCTGTCCATCGAAAAAGTGACAAGATAAAGCCCACAGAAAAGAAAGTCTATTTGCTCCGAACTAATAGCAAAAAAAGTAATTTTCACGTTCAGAACACACTTCCTCAGAAACGAAACGAGGAAAACAGATTTGCCAGTGCGTTAAAAGAAAAAATCCGGATTTACGGACGTAACGAACTTTTGGTCTAGGCATGACAGAAGTTTACAGATATAGAAAAAGACGCCAGGTCTCGCGCCAGGTTCGCCGACGAGACTTGAGTTGTGTTTTTTTTCGGGTGATTTGATGTACCTCTGTTTCATAATGAAAGTACCTTGCACCGTTTTATTTGTCACTCGACACACTGTACTTTCATGCCGAAAAACTAAAGCAGGTGAAGCTACACTGAGCTACATCTAAAGAATTACAACTTATCACTGGTTTGCAGAATTTGATTCTACGCGACAGAAGATGCTACATACACAGCAAATGAAGACGAGAAGTTTGCTTTTAGAATATCTTAAACATAAAAGAGATCATTATCGAGTTGTATGAGTGTACAACTCGACGTCTTTTCACGGAGTCTTTTCAGATGTGCTTTAACACTAGCATACAGGGGCGTCACGTAGGGGGGTGGGGGTGGATGCACCCCCCCCCCCTCTCCCTATGTTGTCGGCTAGCCGGTAAAAAATAGATTTTTCGTAAAAAGAATCGATTTTTTTGGGAAACAGTCGATTTTTCTTAAAAACGGTCGGTTTTCTATAAATCAGTAGATTTTTCCGCAAATAAAGACGGAAAAATTACCAGCCAGTCGGGAAATACCTTGCTCCTCCCATATTTGATAGTGCTATGATTAGCAGTCAGCAGTGATACATACGATTCGCAGTCAGCTTTGTCTGAAGGAATATTTTTGCTCCTCCCCCCCCCCAAAAAAAACATTTTGATAGTAACGCCTCTGCTAGCAGATGCCAAAAATTTACCTCCCGACTAGAATGAGCTATTCCAGCGTCTGCGGAACCCCTCCTGTCCTTGGACCGAATTTCGGGTGTATATTAAAATCCTCCTTGTCCTTTTCAAGCGTTGTTCCTACCTCAACCTCTCTTTGTAATCGACATTTTTCGATTTGTTTTGGCACACTTCTTTCACGGGTCTCCTGTCATTTGATTTCTAATGGCTTTTCCATTCTGTTTAAAAAATGTATTCCTGTTTTTTCACTTATAGTCAAAGATGACCAAAAATCAATGCACATAACCTTGTCTCTCGCTTTTGGTCTATAAGGTATTTCAATGTTACCAGTCAGACTTCACTTTAACAACTAACCTACTGTAATTTTGACAGGCTAAAATCTGAAAGACCGAAGTTAGGCGGATCCAAATCCCATGGGAGTAGAACAGGTAGCCGCATTGCTGCCCCCATGAATCATGTCTGCGACCTATTGGGTTACGAAACCTGGTTTAAACGACTCCTTCGGGGACTGGCTGACGACTGAAGCTGTGCAGAGACACAATTTAAAACAAGGCGAGGCCAAAATAAACGACTGATACAACTTAGCAAAAGGCCAAAATAAACGACTGATACGACTTAACAGAAGGCAGGGGGGGTGAGTCACCCCCCCTCACCCCCCCTTCGGGCCACCCCTGGATCCACTTTATTTTCGGTTTTGTTTATTCTGATTGTTTTTCATTAATTTTACATTGCACCAATACCAGCAAAAATTGATTCCCCTCCTAATCTGAAAGGGAGTCCTTTTTGATGACGGGGATGATAATCCGAGCATTCCCCGTCCGTGGGGACTCGCGAGAATACGGTGAGGGAGTCCCCGGGATAAACAAAAACGCGGGGACTCCTCAAATCGAGTCCTTGGGGAACGGCGAGAATACGCCTTATGTGTCCCAAACCTGCTGGGTGACTTTTCCACGGGGCTAACGCGCGACTCGGTATGAATCAGAAGGCTAATCGCTTATTTCTCCTTCAGATAACTTATACCAAGACCTAACGTGTCATTGTTTCTCTAGCGCATCTGGCGGCAACTCGTCATTGGATTTTCTGTATGGGATATAATTCCAGTTGAAACTAGAAACTCGAGTCATCTGGCATCCTTCAAGGCTACAGCGAAGAGATTTTTCCTTGCAAAAGAATAGTAATTGATGCGTGAGTGTTTTTTGTAAGCAAAATGTGTGTTGTATATGTGTGAACCAAGTATGAATGGCATTTAGAATAATGCAAAAATAGTGTTACCACATTATGTAGAATAGAGAAGACTGCCACCTGCGGCCAACAAACCCTCTGGGGCTTTCTTAGCAGGTGCTGTAAAATGTTTTGTATACATGTGTAAAATAAAATTTAATCTAATCTAATCTAATCTAAATCTATAAATGGCGTATAATCGGTAGTATTCAGAAGGATGATCTTCCCCAAGGACTCCTTTGCCCTTTTGCAGAATAATCTCTAAGAAAAATTTCGTTTTCCGTTTGCGTCTGCGTGGTGGTGGGAGGTTCATGCGATTCTGTCGCACGTCGGAAAACCAAAGAAAACAATTGCGTCGCATACGACGCAGCAGTGTGAACAAGGGTTATTAACACAGAAAACTGTGTTACGAACCCTAAAGGACACGTCCTAACCAGGGACGTCACAACCGGGGGGTGGGAGGTCGGGAGACGGCCCCCCCCATACTGTCGGCCAGCCGGTAAAAAATACCCGATTTTTCTTCGAAACAGTTGATATTTTTCATGAAAACAGTCGATTTTTCGTCAAAACATTCGTTTCGTCTGCAAAAACGGTCAGTAAAAACTACCAGCCAGTCGGTATATTCCTTGCCCCCCCCCCCCCTAAACATTTTGGCTAGTAACGGTTCTGGTCTTAACTATGATAGTAATTACTTCCATCGACCCCTGATCTCGAGATTCTTCACTTTCTAAGTGTATCTTATCTCCTTTATTAGAAATACACTGAGCCTTGACCCGTTCACTCTCTTTACGGTACGTATCATGCGCCCGATCATTGTTTCCCAGGTGCTTATTCGTCCCGAGACCAGTTATGGTAATTTTCTGTAAGGCACACCCTAATCGTAAAGTGGTCAACTATTTCACAACATCTGAGGAGAAACAACCATGTGCTGCAAGGTGTCCTTTAAGGGTTACTTTTTCGTAAAAAATAACACTGAATAAGGTTTGCAACGTCACTGATAACTGACAAACAAAAACACTAAAAAAGTTCATCGGCCTTTTTTTTACGTCAACAGCAATTTTCAACACTTCAACAGTTCTGTTGAACGTTTATATTTATGTGTAGTCTAATGTAATCGAAATTCCACATCCTTGTGTAAAAATTATGAAATTGACGACAGTGTAGGCAAATGTCTTCCATTGCCGATACACTGTAAATATCTTCTTGCGGTTTAGTTTGCCGTTCGCTAGAAAATTCACCAGACGCGCATTTTTTACATCCAAAGGACCTGTCTTACCTATAATACTAACACAGCCTACTTCCATAATCACTCCATATAGTTCTAAACCCCGAGGCACCACTTTCGTACGGTACATCCTAACCCCTCAAACAAAACCACGCTGATTTTCTCAGTTGCCGTATTTTGCTAACTTCGATGTGTATCACGCTGTCGACGGTTGTCTGCGAGTGTGTTTTTCCATCAGAACAAGACCGAAGATGTCGATGGGATCCCAAAAATCTAATATTTGATTCAGACAATAGGGTCTGGTCTTTGCCAGGCTAATCATCAGAGAAAACTAAGTTCAGATATACCTATATAAGTCATATCTATATTGACGGTACTGACCGAGACTTCCTGCTTTACTTCTACCAAATTTCCGGTTTCGCCCGAATTCCGAGCAAACTACTAGTCCAGCAAAAAAATAAAATTCAGAAACAAATCCAGCGTCAAATCCCTATAAAGAACATCTAATCAATTTTGAATAAAAATTTGACTTAAAAAGAAAAAAATCCGGTTACAGCCGGATTCCGGACTAATTATATGTCGGCGTAAAAAATGACTGTCATATAAAGACTTAGCCTCTCTTCTTACCCCTTAATCTGTCATCTAATCAAACTTTTGCTTTTAACAAATTATCCGGTTTTGGCCGGATTCCGGCGAACTAGATGTCCCGCGAGAAAATGATTTTCACCATCGTGTTCATGTCTTTTTGCCCCTAAATCGAACACTTAATCAACTTCAAATGAAACTTTTACTTTTAACCAACTTCCGGTTTTTGCCAGATTCTGGACGAACTCCTTGTTCGGCAAGAAAATGGTTTTCACCATTGTGTTCAGCATGTCTTCTTACCCCATCGACCATTTAATCAACTTCAAATGAAACTTTTACTTTTAACCAGCTTTCCCGTTTTTGCCGGATTCCGGACGAACAACTTGTCCGGCGAGAAAATGGTTTTCACTATCGTGCTCAGCATGCCGTCTTACACCATAATCAACTATCATATTAGCTGTTTCCCTTAATTTGAACCCCCTCCCCCACCCCTAAATGTAGACCTTACTCTTGACCCAATGAATCCTCACACCTGGTTTCATCAAAATATCTCATTCCCTTCGAGAGTTATAGCGCGCACAGACGGACGGACGAACAACTTTTGCGATGTCATAGGTATCCCTCCACTTACGTTTTGGGATCCCAAAAACCGGTTACGTAAATTGATTCCCTGTTTTCGCTATAGGTCAACGGGTCTCCAACAAGACCTAGAACAGCCAAAACCGTGGAGATATTTAAAATATTTGAAGAGTAAGTACGATGGGTCGTCTAAAGAAACTGCATGATGCCACGAAGTGTCGACCTACTATTGAAATAATGAACTACGTGATAGAACAAAGTCATTATTCGTAAAAATGTATCTGTAGAAAAACAACATTTCACATCTACTACATGACACGAAAAAACAAAACAGAAAGAGAAATGCATCCGTATATACAAAATTAAGCAAACATGTACACAAAAAATAACATAAGGTTAGTCCTAGCAAAAGAAGGCCATTCGCTAGTCGCAGAACTACAAAATTATAACGAAAACGATCAATTCAGGTCAAACAGGTCGAGCTGAAGTGTCAGAAAGGCAGGGTGGGGCGGGGATATGGACTACAACAGTAATAAGATGAATCGCATACATTACAGACATAATCAGTTCTTCAGCCATATTTGCCTAGTTCATCATCACAAAGTGCCTCAAGATTCTCCCAGCAAATATTTACCAACTGGAGAGGGTTGTATCCTCACTAAATAGGGGGAAGGCAGGGGTCCTAAATATCATGTAAGTAACACGAAATTTCATCAAAACCAAACATGCAGTAAGCTTGGCTTGGAGAGTTCATCACCACCAGATGACCCAAGATTCACCCAGCAAAATAATATGTTCAAACTGGAGAGGGTTCACTAGATAGGGGAGGGGGGGGGGGGGGGGGGTCCGAAATGTGTAAGCAACACGAAACGCGGAATTTCATCCAATTTGCTCATGGAGCGCAATCAGCGTGGCTTAAAGCCAGGCTTCAGCTTCCAGATTTTTCTTCCGGATTCCAGACAGACCTTTTGTCGAGATGGATCTGGAAGGAGAAGCCAGGCCAAAAACGTCTGGAAGTCCGGGGTGTGGGACATCCCAGATTCCGGATGTCTGGAAAGTGCCATAGAGGCAACCCGTTCAAGAGACACAACAAATATGCAAATGTAGGAAGAAAAGGGAAAGTGATTGACAGTTGTGACTGGGATCTAAGAGATATTTCAAGTGCGAAGGGGAGGAAATGTTGAAGAATAGCGAATACTAAAGGAGAAATCCTTATTGTGCTCCAAGCTGCAATTTAAGGTAATAGCAAATATAGCCGTCATCATCATCATGAAAATCTTGACTATGCGGAAGCCCGGACGTCTGGTAATCTGAAGGTGAAGCGTGGCTTTTAGTAATTACTGGAAGTTCATGGAACAGCAAGGAATAACCCTTTGTAGCAATTCAATGAATCGCTTGTACTAATGGAGAAAATCACATTTGTCACACATCTTGTTAATACACACACTGCGAGTTCATATTACTAAAATCTCCTGTGGGCAACAAACAAGTTCACAGCGAGCATTTTACTGGACGCCGCTAGATGTCATCAGCGCGTGCTTCGCACCAGTCATAACACTTTTTCATCTCAGTTTGGCACCTTATCACATATCCCGAGAGAATACACTGTACGATTGTGCATCACCGAATTCGGAGATTTTTGTTCCGAATTCGGACAGTCAAAACCCGACGGAGGATTAAAACGCTAGAATGCAAAATACTGCGCAGTTAGTTTTACAGTGTAACCAGAGTCAAGTTCATTCCAATGCAGAGAATTTGAATTTCAAAGAAAGCGTGCATTTCAGTGGCTAATGTAAGCAAACCTCAGAAAATGTTCTGTTCCCGGTTGTAAGGTGACTTCTGAAGAAAGCACGCTATTACGTTATTTTGGAACTCCCGCGGAGTTCCATCCTGAACTGAATCATAGCCGGTCTCAGGATTGGCTGTCCAATTAAGGTTGTGCGATGGACTTGCTACACAACGCCGTAAAACACTCCCAGCAAATGAACATACCAACATTAGCCTCGGAATTAATTCCCTGACGATCAGGGTTGCAACGGATAGCACGAAAGTGCTACTTTTGACTATTTCTCCTGAAAGTAGCACTATTAACAAACGTAGCACTCTCTAGTAAAAAGAACAACATTTCTACAGAAGAACCCCTTTTAGTCTGTATAAAATCAATCAATCATCAGCATAAAATCAATCGTAGGAACAGCGCTACCCATACGTTAATTTAAGTTGTTCGGCATATAGAGCGTGTTCCGCCCTATTTACTGTAGTTACTAAGCACGACGTCACGAATTCCGACTTCTTGGCGTCGAAGCTGGAACAAATTTTTCTATATTTTCAGCAAAATATCGTGCCACGGGCTAATCGGACCAATCACGTCAAAGAGATCCATAATTACGCTTACTACGCTCCCCAGCGTGGTAAGCAAATAGGCTTGGACGGTCAGCGTAGTAACTTTTCTCGAGGCTGGAACGAAAACACTAACTAACAGTTATATTGTTAGAAGGGTGGAACACGCTCATAATGATATATCAAACCGTTGCGACGCATTTCTTCAAATATCAAAGTAGCCCTTTAAGAACCTTTTTTCTGATCTTTAGTAGCAGGACAAATTTCACAGGTGTTGCAACCCTGCTGACAACCTCCTCAAGGGTGGAAGACATGTGTGCAGCCGCACAGCTTCGTGATGAATCGAGAGGCTTCGTCGACATCCTATGCGGTGATGCTGGCTCAGGCGCACTTGAGATCTAAGGTCTCGCGGGGTTCCGCCTGAACAGTTCTGACTCAAATAGTAAACATCACAGAGTCAGCAAATCTTTCACTTCTCGTTACTGTATCACTTGGATTCCTGAAGGTCACTGGTTGAGAATTTATTGCCCTCAAAATCCAGCTTTTGGCGAAGAATGCCCGTCATAACTAACTCAGGACTGTAGACACCTAGATCACAAAAGGTTTTTAGTGGTACGTGGTGGCTAAAACGATGGGAAGCAGTTAAGACGCGATGCGACACAAGAACGACTGCCCATGAAAATCGGACTTCACAACATATTATTCGTCCTGGTAGAAGGAGGCACATTGCATTCCACTAACTCTTTCGTAACGACATACCGTTACAGCGGACAGAGGCGTCATTTCATGGAAGCCTAGCGGCCGTCCCGGACCCCCCTCGAATTCCACCGGGGGCGGAACGAAAACGTGTCGTTCTCGATAACATTTTTTCAGGTATGTCTGTTGATGAAGCGCGTTCCCTCTCTCCCCGAAATCCGCCCTTTTGCTGTTCTTTCCCTCGACCCGCGGATTCTTGAGTCGAGCAATCCTCTGCTCGTGGTCATGTCTGCACCACAATTGGGATTGTCTTTGCTAGTGTGGCGAGCTTGGAAGGAGGAACTATATTGTGGGTTCGACCAATCCTATCGAAGCTTGTGTGCGGAGGATTATGGGACAAAATGAGAAAAAGGCGTCTATTTTCCAGCGTTTATAATTTTTTGGGGGGATCCCAAAACGTAAGTGGAGGGATACCTATGACATCGCAAAAGTTGTCCGTCTGTCCGTCCGTCCGTCTGTAAGCACGATAACTCTCGAAGGGAATGAGATATTTTGATGAAACTTGGTGTGAGGATTCGTTGGGTCGTCGGACCAGTCAAGTTCGTAGATGGGCTTTGTAGCTCTACATTTAGGGGTGGGGGAGGGGATTCAAATTAAGGGACAAACAAAATATTTTGAAACAGCTAATGTGATAGTCGATTATGGGGTAAGAAGACATGCCGAACACGATGGTGAAAACCATTTTGTCATCGGACAAGTAGTTCAACCGGAATCCGGACAAAACCGGAAAGTTTGTTGAAAGTAAAAGTTTTATTTGAAGTTGATTAGATGTTCGATTTAGGGGTAGGAAGACATGCTGAAGACGATGGTGAAAACTATTTTCTCGACGGACAAGTATTTCGCCCGGAATCCGGCCCAAACCGGAAAGTTTGTTGAAAGTAAAAGTTTTATTTGAAATTGATTAGATGTTCGATTTAGGGGTAGGAAGACATGCTGAAGACGATGGTGAAAACTATTTTCTCGACGGACAAGTATTTCGCCCGGAATCCGGCCAAACCGGAATGTTTGTTGAAAGTAAAAGTTTTATTTGAAGTTGATTAGATGTTCGATTTAGAGGTAGGAAGACATGCTGAAGACGATGGTGAAAACTATTTTCTCGACGGACAAGTATTTCGACCGGAATCCGGCCCAAACCGGAAAGTTTGTCAAAATTAAAAGTTTTATTTGGAGTTGATTAGATGTTCGATTTAGGGCAAGAAGACATGCAGAACACTTATGTGAAAATAATTTTCTACCGGGACATGTAGTTCGCCCGGAATCCGGCCAAAACCGGAAAACTGTTGGAAGTCAAAGTTTTATTTCTAGTTGATTAGGTAAGCGATTTAGGGGTAAGAAGAGATGCTGAGTCCCTGTATGACAATCATATTTTACCCGGACATATAGTTCGACTTGAATCCGGCTGGAATCGGAAAATTTGTTTATAAGCTAAATTTCTGTTTGAAGTTGATTAGAGGTTCATTACTGGGAAAAGAAGATACCCTGATTTCGTCTTTGAGCTTTCTTTTTTCGCCGGACAAGTAGTTCTGGAGTTCGGCCGGAACCGGGCAATTGGCAGAAGTGGCAGGAAGTTTTCTTCAAAACAGATATGACTTATAGGGGTAAACACGCATGCTGAATCCATATCTGAACTTGGTTTTCTCAGGTGATTAGCTATTTGGACTAAATCTGTTTCTGAATTTTAATTGTAAAAATGTTCAAGGAGTCTGGCGATGACTTGATCTGGCTAAGGCAAGACCCGGTTGTCTGGATCAGATATTGAATTTTTGGGATCCCATCGAAACCTTTGGTCTTGTTTTTTAATAATGTACTTGTTAACCTTTACAGATCAACTGCTTGACAAGACATGGTCTTTCGCGCGTTTCCGTTGCTGTGAAGTTGTACATTTTGCTCGGTCACTGTATGGGCGATTCGGAGAAACGGTCGGCTGGACGTCGAGACTAAAATGTGAAACTATTTTGTATTTTTACCGGCGGGACCAGATTTGAGGGCGCGAACGAGAAAGCTTTCTGACTGTAAACTGACTGATAGAGCGTGTTCCACCCTACTTACCGTAGTTACTACGCATGACGTCACGAATTCTGGCTTTTTGCCGTCAAGGCTGGAACGATTTTTCTATTTTCCAGCAGGATCTCACGCCAGGGGTGAATCCGACCAATCACGTTACAGAGATGCGTAGTTACTACTCTTACTACGCTCCCGAGCATGGTAAGCAAATAGTAACTATTAGTTGCTATTCCGACAAGATTGGAACGGTCAGCGTAGTAACTTTTCGTGAGGATGGAACGGAAACAGTAACTAATAGTAACTATTGTTAGAAGGGTGGAACACGCTCATAATTGCTTTCTTCAAAAGCTAAGGTTTCTTTCTCGTACCTATACTGGCATCAAGGAGATCCTTGACGAGATTGAGATCAGATGGGCCGCACAAGACAGCATAAGACCCAGGTCTTTCCTCTAGCTGCTGTCTGATGAATTTGGCAGAGCGGCGCTTTGGATCGACGTCACCTCCGGCACTTTCAATGATATCACTCATCGCCTGCCGCCCTGGCGGCACCAAGCCGTGCGTTAGGTAAAACGTAATGCCCTGAAAACATTTTAACAATAATGATAATGTTATAAATGCTCTAAACTGCTCTATAATTAGTAAACCAACCGAACCCGCGGTCAAAGTGGCGCCCAAGACGACGCGAGGAAGAAAAGAAGTGGAAGAGCTTGCTGTTGAATGTGACGCCGCCAAAAAGGACACTAAGAAAATGCCGAAAAAGGGCGAAGACAGAAGAAGTGACAATAGAAACCAAAGAAGGTAGGATTTTATTCAGAGTTGTGTGTGTGTGGGGGGGGGGGGGGGTCAAGGTTCGCGTGGCGGAGATGCCGATCTCCTGATAAGATACGACCTGATGATTCAGCTATGATGCTTTACGTCAGCTATGATGCTTTAGACAGCCTCACGAGGACCCTTGCCAAGAAGGGCCGAAATATCGCTGCTAAAGCATCGTAGCTGACGTATCCGTCTTATGCATTATTTGAATATACGTTTCAAAGTCAGCTTGGGCTCAAGGAATATCTAATCGTCTCAGACGAAACAAGACCAAAGGTTTCGATAGGATCCAAAGAATCCAATGTTTGATCTCGACAATTGGGTCTTGTCTTCGCCAGACTCCTTGAACATTTTTAATATCAAACTTCAGAAACAGATTAAGGCCAAATAGCTAACCATCTCTGAAAACCAAGTTCAGATATAGAGCATGTTTGTTTACCCCTATAAGTCATATCTATTTTGACGAAAACTTCCTGCCTTACTTCTGCCAATTTTCCGGTTTCGACTGAATTCTCGACACTACTTGTCCGGTGAAAATAGAAAGCTAAGAAACGAATTCAGCGTATCTTCTTTCCCCAATATCGAACACCTAATCAACTTCAAATAAAAATTTAACTTACAACAAATTTTCTGGTTCCATCCGGATTCCGGGCGAACTATATATCTGGGTAAAAAATGATTGTCATATACGGATTTAGCATCATTTCTTACCCCTAAATCGGATTTCCATGACTGTACCAAACAAATTTGGCGTGAGCCATGATAAGCTTTTGGTGAATAAAAAGACTTTCCGGTTTTTGCCGGATTCCGGACGAACTATTTGTCCGGCGAGAAAATGGTTTTCATCATCGTGTCAGCTTGTCTTCTTACACTATAATCGACTATCACATTAGCTGTTTCAAAATATTTTGTTTGCCCCTTGATTTGAACCCCCTCCCCCACCCCTAAATATACGGCTACAAAGCCCATCTACGAACTTGACCTGTCCGACGACCCAAAGAATCCTCACACCAAGTTTCATCCAAACATCTCATTCCCTTCGAAAGTTATCGTGCTTACAGACGCACGGACGGACAGACAGACAGACGGACAACTTTTACGACGTCATAGGTATCCCTCCACTTACGTTTCGGGACCCCCCCCACAAAAAAAAGGACACCGCATGGTGACGCATTTCTAAATGGATCATCGATGTCGTAAATGCAGAAATATTGGCCTTTTTGGTCCAATTATATTATTATTATTATTAAACCGAGTTTCACCTCTGTCAAGTTGGGAGGAGGTGATGTTCTCTTGCGTACGTGAGAGCGTTGTTCTACAACTGCGAGTAGAACACGACGACCCTGACAACCTCTATAAATTTCTCAGGACACTGAGACGGGACACCAGGTGACGGTCCACACCTACTTTGAACCGATTCAAGGTGCCTGTCTATGCATTCCTAAAATTCCTCACCACAAATATTGATGACGATAACGATCTACCACTTCTATGACAAAAAAATTGCCTCAAATGAGGTATAAGAAAGAGCCATTTCATAGCGCGCAGATTGCACGCAATGAGGTGATTAGGCCATGATACATGTAAACCACAATAAATAGAATAATAAGTGAGTAAGTAACTTATTTGTGACCCGCCAATTTGAAAAGCGAAGCATACAAACGAAAAGATACAAAAAATAAATAATTGTTTATGTACTGACTGTCCATGTCCAACGTTATTTCCTTGCACACACAGCTAAAATTGATAGAAATAAAAGGATAATATTATAAAAAAACATTCGACACTGGAATTCCTGCGATATAATGATAATCATAATATATTTCATCATAAAAGGCGTTCGCCTGTCTCTACCTATCACAAAGAAACTCAGAATGATCGTACAGGATGGAGTTAATAATCCTGTTTACAACTGGTATACAAACAGTATCCCATTCCCCCCCCCCCCCCCCCCACACACACACACCTGGCAGTACTAGAGGAATTCCCAGGACTTGCCCATGCAGAAGCAAGGCTACGACGGTCAACAGTGCAGACTTTTCCCAATGAAAAGCATAAATCTCCCCCCCCCCCCTCACAAGCGTGTTTTGGCGTATTCAAATTTTACTACACCTCTTAAAGTTTAACTGAATAGGGCTGAGATCCGACGGTCTAGTTACACATCATTTATCCACATAAACAGGCCTGAAAACTTCAGAAAAATGCGTTACTTCGTTTGTCCGTTATCCACAGATAATCGATTTCATCGGTTGAAATTATTCTTTCGGATTTGTAGTACCTCTATGTGCGTGTACCTCTACGCTTGAAATACTTACGAACTACAAATGTTAGGCACTGCCAAAAACTAAAACAAAAACTTCCGATTCTTTGCAAGGCATATCATATCTTAACATCATTCCTACTTTGTACAGGCGTAACTTTTCTGAGCCACGCATCTGTACGACTGGGGATGCAGGCCTCTGTAGTAATTCAAATTGTCCACCTCAGGGTGAATTTTGGGTGGTCGTGTAAGCAGCGCACTCTAAATGCCGGGTGAGCCCGGGTGAAAAAAAAATGCAAAATCTGTTAGACGAGTAAAATTATTTCAGTGTACTCGAACATCAGATGTAAAATAAGCTGCCGTTCAGTTAAACTTCAACATTTACCAGGATGTGGGGCACTCCTATGTGACTTACCTTTAAGAAAGATGTCCGGTCAAGTTTTGCAAGTAGGCCTTTGAGATCGAAACCAAACACCTCTTCCACTGTCTTGTCATGAATTAAATATGGCGTTTCATCTAGAAATAAGGACCTTCTATTAATCAAAAGCAAGCTAATATTCCCCTCCGTCAAGTATAGCAAGTAGCTATCTGAGGAGCTACCCAATAATGGGAAACATACCAAAGCCAAGAGTGGTTTCTGCACGGTAAGACAAGGCGCAGGCGAAACCAGTACTAAAACGGGCAATTGCTTCAGAAGCTCAAGCATTTTTAAAGTTTAAACAAAAAGGGCTAAGATACAGAAGTCTAGTCACCCATCACTTACTTAAACAGGCTTGAAGACCCGATGAAAATGCGTTATTTTTGTCTATGCATAATCGATTTTCATCGAATGAACTTTTTCTTTCGGATTTATGTTACCTCTATTTGCTTGTACCGCTATGCTTAAAATATTTAGCAACCACAGCGGTGAATGATTGCCGAAAAACGCGCCACACGCAGTATAGCGGACTGTTTTAAGAAGTAAGCTTACAATCTAGAGCGGAACATTCCATGAGCTTCACTTCATTAGCCATTGAAATGCACGTTATCGTTGTGCCTATTCTGAACTCTACTATAGACCTCGAGACGAAAAAATAACAACTCTCTTAATAAAGCCAAAATAATTCAGTATATCAAGATGTAAAATTAACTGGCTTTTCAGTTAAACTTTAAACCATTTCCACTTCTCCAGTAAGGATCGATTAAAGAAGGCACGGCACAGCCTGGTTCTGTTGGAACGAGTACTCGAAAGAGGCACGAGGATTAACGGCACATCCCGGTGTTGTTGGAACGAGTACTGGAAAGAGAAAGAAGGTATGCTGCACCAGTAGGCATGCACCATCCACACCTTCTTTTAGACAGGCTCGGAAATGCTCGAGATGTCGTATATAGGGCCGCTTACCGATGAAGCGATTCTGTTTATCACACTCAGTTATCCAGTCGGAAGAAACGATGTACTTCACAGACGATACACAGGAGAGGAAGTTGGCCGTCCTCTGAATGGTCTTCATGACTAAATGTGTGGCTTCACCAGGGGTGGTGGCAAGGTTTCCTTCAAGTCTGATCACAACCTGAAAGTACGTGTTGCAATCAACAACTGGACATTTAAGCTTTGTGCACTTACAGTTCAATAAGATTTCGCAACCAAAGTTTGCGGCATTATGGAGAAACCTGCATTGCACGTACCTTTAAGGACGATTCCTGCGGTCCGCAAAACTCCGCGAGCTTATGCACTGGCTCTTTCGGCGAATTCGGCTAAAAGCTCGCTTCGCTTTCCAGATCTGTTCTTGCGCTCCCCTAGTTCCCGCCAGCACTTGGAAAGCGAATCCACTTTGCGAGTGGAAAGTTATTTCGACAGGTCAGCGAGTAGTTTTAAAGGTCACAGCAAAATAACTCTACAGAATAATGCGAAGACCTATCCTTCCCATGCATCAAAAATGGGCCTCCGTCGCAGCGCCGCCCAGCTCGCTTTGCAACAGAAGCTTCAGCAAAATGTTCGTGTGTGCAGTGGCGGACTAGAGTTATTTTGCAACAGATCAGAGCCAGGGCTCGTTAACGACTGGTCGAGTTTCAGTCGGGATGTTCGTGTCCACAAGCAGAGCTAGTGTCGCTGCGATTTGACTGTGTGTCACTTTTTCAAATTTCTTGCATTACTCTCTCGAGTTACTTTGCTCTGGTAAAGGTGTAACTGAGGCGCAACGATTTCCCGTTTGTTGCGCTCGGCGGATTCTCGCCTTGTTTTTTGAAAAGAGAGAGATCGCCCTTTTCACTTTTAACTAGTTTGTTTAGTGCTGAAACAACGTACGGTATGAAAACATCGAAACTACAGTAGAGGTTTGCTTATTTGAACGTCACTTAACATTGAATGGTGCCGAAGAAGACGATGAAATTCAAACCTAGCAAATATTAATGTACACTCGAACAAGTGCGGAAGCGCTCAAACGTGGAGTGTTAAAGTGAAATGTTTATCAAATCTTATATATAAATTGCGTTAAAGCCAAGAAATTTCACATTCCCAAAAACGAAACCAGTATTGAAATAACCTACTTTGAAATTATACCACTTAAAGGCTTTTAATGTAGTCTGACCCTTTAAAAGCTCATTTCCATTAGAAGGATAATAACAAGTGTAATAAAACAAATCTTAGCAGCCTAATACAGTGGGTATTCGTTACAACTTCATCAAGAACGGCATATCATCGATCATTTGACAAAACCGTCCAGAATCCAACTTTTCATTAAGGAGTATTTGTTGCTGTTACACCAAAATCCACATCTAAACATATCTCTCCAAGTATAAGAGTTGAACTTGAGGCCTATCATATATGAACTCAACTTATGGGAAAGTTGGGCCCAGCTACCCACAAACGGGAGAGAGGGGGGGGGGGGATCGGAACCCATCAAAATGCGTATCTAGACCTATATATCGTTAAGTATACCAGCTCAAAGTTTGATTCCAGTCACGGGTAAAAAGCTTAACCCATTGGCAATTTGGGCCCATTTTCCGGAGGGTGGTTCAACTCCAGATATATATTCCCGACCGCAAGATCTGAAAGCACAAGGAATTTCATCACCCTTTCTCCAGTTATTGTTCAAAACATGAAAAAATGGGCAATCTGGGCCCAATTGCCCCTGAACTAAGTGGGACTGGGACCCCCAAAAAGCAAAAAGAGACCCTAATGCTCACAAGCCTACCAAGTTTCAACTTGAAACCTGCTGATTCCTGCCACGGGTACAAACAGCGTTAGACTCAAGGCATTTCACATCATCAATCACCAAACAAGTGTAGAAATAACCTAATTCGAAAATCATCCCACTTTAAAAGCTTTTAATGTAAACAAAACCTCATTACATGCAGATATCCATGCAGAAGCTCCTGAAGATCTTGCAAGAAGTGGTCTTATTTGTTTATTCCGCAAAGAAACCATACAAGGTTAATGACATGCATCACATCGCACAAAATAAACCGTAAAAATAATGAAACTGAATTTTCTTTCCGGAGTTTAGACGTTCCGGGTTTAGGGTTTTAGAAATTAGGATACCGAGAAGCAAGACCATACAAGCCCAAAAAAATTTAATCCTCAAATTGTGACACCGAAAGTGCAATAAGTTTGGTTATAAACTTCTGTAAGCCCCCATCCACTGGCAAATACTTCCTAGGATTCGGCCCGTAGGTATATCGCATATCAATTAATCAATCAAGTTTAATCCGAATAGCTAAAAGCTAGAAAAGGAATACAAATTTACAAAATACACTGACACACAAGAAACAAATTAACTAATACACTTACAAGAAATTACCAGAAATAAATGATGGAATGAAACTACGTAAAAATTGGGTAGACGAATTAGCGGGATATGGGGAAAACTTATTGCCAGTATTCCTCTCGGACCGACGCACGGAAGACGGGAGGGGAGGGGGGAATATGCGGTATAAGATAAGTTTCGTTCTCTCTATGAAGTTTTTGAACACAAATATGTAAATAACGTGGTTCAAACTGCAATTTTTTTTTCTGTATTGTTATTACCAAATTATTTGACTGTGTGCGAATACTCTATATGTCCAGTCCAAAACACGCGAGTGAGCCTCGGGAAGAACGAGAAACGTCGCCCATACAACGATTCAAATCCTGTGTCAACCAATCCCCGGTATTCCTTGGGGACAACTCTGGTGACGCTTCCGGCTCTTCACTGGGCACACGGCGATTATTCATCTTAGCGAAGAGTCAGCCATCAAGAGTATCCAACTGTATATTTGCCAAGAAGACGAACGGCCGGAAATTCTTATTGACTGATTTGATTATGCCAAGGCGAAAGAAATACTTGAAAAATCCGGAGGATTTTTGGAATTTTTCGAGTCAACTTACCCTTCCGAGCTCCGCTGCATTGGCTAGGCCACTAAATTTCACAAATGGACCCTTCTTCGGTTCGCAATCGACCCCTTTGACCACATCATCCAAGATGGCGTCCAGGGAACTGCTTGCCGTCGTCTCGGGATCACCTTTCTTCTTCTTCATCGGCGATTCTCCCGGTTTGGCGTCCGACATTTTCCGCTTCAGAGAGGCCTGGCGCTTCATTGGACTGGCTTTAAACTTCTCGTAAATTTCCTGAGTGACACGTACGGGGTTTTTCCAAGGAGCTGAAAAAGTAAATAGTAGCTGCGTTCGTTGCACTGCGGGCTGTCTCTGGTGTGTTGTCACCAGTGTGAGGTTCTTCTATTAAAACGCGTTTTTTTTTTGTTCATCGGCGAGTTGATGAAAACTGCCTAACTCCTCGCTGAAGCGGTCTCCCGAGCAGGTTCTGGTTAGTCCGCACCGGTGAGATAAAACCGGACACTGGTTAGTTCAAAAACGGGTTATAAGACTGGTGAGTAGTCACCGGTGGATGCAAAAACGGCTTATAAGAAAAACCGGAGACCACCGGTGAGATCTCCCGTGACAAAGAACGCAGCTAGTGTTAAACCACCCTACTGCCTTTCCTGATGGTGCGTGTGGCCCATAAGTCTGTCGCCACCAAGAAGTCTTTCGTGGCTCGCACTGTGGCTCAAATTTGAGAAACAACTGGACGAGATTTTTTTAGAGCGACAGTTCTGTTTAATGGGATTTGTTTCTTCAGATATTTGAAAATACGAAAACACAACAACAACAGACCAGTGGTATTTCCGAGAGTTTCAGCTTGTATGTCGACTGCCATGAACAAGTTTTTGTGTTTCTCTATACTGTGAATCACCTTAATTATAGTTTGTTTTTAATTGTTAAGTTATGTGACGAGAATATATATGACGAAAAAATTCAACGTCCGGCTTCGTCCGTGAGAGAATTTCTGAAAATAAAACTGAACTGAACTGAGAGCACACAAACTTTGTCTCTGATTGTCGTGGACAGTCCGCACCTCCGACGAGGCGGGACTTATTTGTGAAAAGACTCGTCAAGGGAAGACTAGAATTGGCTGGAGAGCAAATGCACGAAAACAGCCCTGAAAGGAAAAAAAAAAAGACGAACTGGTTATGGCGAATGTTACTGAGAAAAACTGTATCAGGTTTGAGTTCTGTTTAAGGCGGAACGGTGCTTTAAAATTCGTAAAGAGCAGGTATACGCTTTCCCCATCTTAACTGGAAATATCTGTTTCAAATGTGTCTAGCCAAATTGACCGGTGGCGGAAAAATTCCAAGATACCCCTTTTGTACAACATTTTACGGGCCATCAACTTCAAATAAAACTTTTGATTTTAACAATTTTCCGGTTTCGGCCTGATTCGGGGCGAACAAGTTGTCGGGGTAGAAAATACACTTCAAATAAGTGTTCAGCATGTCTTGTTACCCTAAACTGAACATCTAATCAACTTCAGAAACAAGACCAAAGGTGTCGATGGGATCCCAAAAATCTAAGTATCCAGACAATTGGGTCTTGTCTTCGCCAAGCTAACCATCAGAGAAAACCGAGTTCAGATATTTTATCTACCTATCTATCTACACCTCTATAAGCCATATCTATTTTGACGATACTGACCGAAACTTCCTGCTTTATACTACTGCCAAATTTGCGGTTTCGCCCGAATTCCAAGCGAACAAGTAGTCCAGCAAAAAAAGAAAATTCAGAAACAAAACCGGCGTATCTCCTTATCCCTATAAAGAACATCTTATCAACTTAAATAAAATTTTGACTTAAAAAAAAATGCGGGTACAACCGGATTCCTGACTAATTATATGTCCGGGTAAAAAATGACCATCATATACAGACTCAGCGTCTCTTCTTACCCATAAATCTATCATCTAATCAACTTCAGATAAAGCTTTTGCTTTTAACATATTTTCCGGTTTTGGCCAGATTACAGGCGAACTAGTTGTCCGGCGAGAAAATGGTTTTCACCATCGGGCTCAGCATGTCTTCTTACCCCTAAATCAAACATTTAATCAACTTCAAATGAAACTGTTACTTCGAACTAACTTTCCGGTTTTGGCCGGATTCCGGACAAACTGCTTGTCCGGCAACAAAATTTTTTTCACCATCATGCTCAGCATGTCTTCTTACCTCTAAACCAAACATTTAATCAACTTCAAATCAAACTTTTACTTTCAATCAACTTTCCGGTTTTTGCCGGATTCCGGACGAACTATTCGTCCAGCGAGAAAATGGTTTTCACCATCTTGCTCAGCATGTCACTGCAGTTCTTCTACCAAGTTTCCAGTTTCGCCCGTATTCACTACTAGTTCAGCAAAAAAAAGAAAATTCAGAAACAAATCCAGCGTCGAATCCCTACAAAGAACATCTAATCAACTTTGAATAAAAGTTTGACATCTAATCAAACTTTTGCTTTTAACAAATTTTCCAGTTTTTGACGGATTCCGGGCGAACTAGTTATCCGGCGACAAAATAGTTTTCACCATCGTGTTCAGCATGTCTTTTTACCCTTAAAAAGAAAATTTAATCAACTTCAAATGAAACTTTTACTTTTAACTAACTTTCCGGTTTTTGCCGGATTCCGGACGAACTACTTGTCC
This sequence comes from Branchinecta lynchi, assembly GCA_023053575.1. NCBI lineage: Eukaryota > Metazoa > Arthropoda > Branchiopoda > Anostraca > Branchinectidae > Branchinecta > Branchinecta lynchi. Next base: position 7,817,702 of record JAKZAP010000017.1, read on the forward strand.
GGCGAGAAAATGGTTTTCTCTATCGTGCTCAGCATGCTTTCTTACACCATAATCGACTATCACATTAGCTGTTTAAAAATATTTTGTTTGTCCCTTAATTTCAACCCCCTCCCCCACCCCCAAATATAGGGCTACAGAGCTCGTCTACGAACTCGACCTTAACCTTGACCCAAACAATCCTCATACCAAGCTTAATCAAAATATCTCATTCCCTTCGAGAGTTATCGTGCTTACAGACAGACGGACGGGCGGACAGACGGACAACTTTTGCGATGTCATAGGTATCCCTCCACTTACGTTTTGGGATCCCAAAAACTTTTACTTTTACCTTGCGAGAAAATGGTTTTCACCATCGTGTTCAGCATGTCTTTCTACCCTTAAATCAAACATCTAATCAACTTCAAATCAAACTTTTACTTTTAAAAGACTTTCCGGTGTTGGCCGGATTCCGAGCTAACTACTTGTCCGGCGAAAAAACTGTTTTTCACCATCCTGTTCAGCATGTCTTCTTACCCCTAAATTCAACATCTAATCAACTTCAAATAAAACTTACTTTTAAAAGACTTTCCGGTTTTGGCCGGATTCCGGGCTAACTACTTGTCCGACGAAAAAATGGTTTTCACCATCGTGTTCAGCATGTCCTGTTACTCGTATATCGAACATCTAATCAGCTTCATATAAAACTTTTACCTTTAACAAACTTTCCGGTTTGGGCCCGATTCCGGGCTAACTACATGTCCGGCAAAAAAAATGGTTTTCCCCATCGTGTTCAGCATGTCTTCTTACCCCATAATCGGCTATCACATCATCTGTTGAAAAATATTTCATTCGCCCCTTGATTTAAACCCCCTCCCCCACCCCTAAATGTAAGGCTACAGAGCCATCTACGAACTCAACCTTACTCTTGGCCCAAAGGGTCCTCACACCAAGTTTCATCAAAAATTCAAAATAAAAAATTCAAAAATATCATGCGCGCACAGACGGACGGACAGACGGACCTATGACAGAAACAGTCTTCGGAGTGACGATCTTCACGTTGAAGGTGTTACATTTCAGGCCACGACTAGATTCAGCAACTGTGGAGGTGCTGGAGGAGAGAGGGGTACCAGAAGATTTATGACACGCTCACAGTGAATGGGTTGGGACAGGACTTCGGGACAAGCAGTTGTACCATTTACAGATCCGGACTGAATGCAGGCTTTGTGTGGAGACGGAATGGGGGGGGGGGGGGGGTCGCGGAAATCTTGTAAAATGCATGACTTTCAAACGAGTAATCTGATTCAACAAAGCTTGACAGATGGCAATAGGACAAGTCCGTACTAGACCCGGCCAAAGCTGGGGGAACTGGGGGGGGGGCGAAGGTCTTGTGATCTGCATTAGTGCTGGAACTTGACATCTAGCAAGGTCACATATCCTAGATATTCAACTGTAAGTCCGGAACGAGCCAGTCACAGTAGGGGAGTTAAAGGGGGTCACGAGATCTTGTGACAACTTAGAGCGGAGAGACACGGACAGGATTATTGTATGCTTCGTCAAGGGGGATGTTGGAAGAGCTATCCAACCTTCACAGCGCACCTAAATCGATATACATGCTAACTACCCTTGCAAGTTTCATATGAGCTTTCAGATCTTGTTCAGTAACACCTCTGAAAATCTTGCATTCCAAGTCACGCATTCCCAAGGTGGGATACGCTTTTTTTGTGCGTAGGACTGTACAGAGCAAAACTAGGGAGTATCGTCAAGACTTTCCTTGCTTCGCAAAAGTGCCATACTCATAGCGCCGCCCACTAAACTTGCAGCATTTAAATCGAGACAAACTTGCGGATTCAGAAATGTCTAGTACTGTAAAGCTAAGATGCGGTCTGCAGACACCGAGGAAACAGGGGAGGTTGTTTTTGGGATCCCAAAACGTAAGTGGAGGGATAACTATGACATCGCAAAAGTTGTCCGTCCGTCCGTCTGTAAGCACGATAACTCTCGAAGGGAATGAGATATTTTGATTAAACTTGGTATGAGGATTGTTTGGGTCAAGGGTAAGGTCGAGTTCGTAGATGGGCTCTGTAGCCCTATATTTGGGGGTGGGGGAGGGGGTTCAATTTAAGTGACAAACAAAATATTTTTAAACAGCTTATGTGATAGTCGATTATGGGGTAAGAAGACATTCCGCAAAAACCGGAAAGTTGTTAAAAGTAAAAGTTTCATTTGAAGTTGATTAGATGTTTGATTTAGGGGTAAGAAGACATGCTGAGCACGATGGTGAAAACCATTTGTCGCTGGACGAGTAGTTCGTCCGGGATCCGGCAAAAACCGGAAAGTTTGTTAAAAGTAAAAGATTCATTTAAAGTTGATTTAAATGTTTGATTTAGGGGTAAGAAGACATGCTGAGCATGATGGTGAAAATCATTTTGTCGCCGGACAAGCAGTTCGTCCGGAATCCGGCCAAAGCCGGAAAGTTGGTTAAAAGTAACAGTTTCATTTGAAGTTGATTTTAATGTTTGATTTAGGGGTAAGAAGACATGCTGAACCCGATGGTGAAAACCATTTTCTCGCCGGACAACAAGTTCGCCTGTAATCCGGCCAAAACCGGAAAATATGTTAAAAGTAAAAACTTTATCTTAAGTTGATTAGATGATATATTTAGGGGTAAGAAGAGATGTCTATAACGATCATTTTTTACCCGGACATACAATTAGTCCGGAATTGTACCCGCATTTTTTTAAAGTCAAATTTTATTTAAAGTTGATTAGATTTCTTTATAGGGATAAGGAGATAAGCCGGTTTCGTTTCTGAATTTTTCTTTTTTTGCTGGACTAGTAGTTCGCTCGGAATTCGGGCGAAACCGCAAATTTGGCAGTAGTAAAGCAGGAAGTTTCGGTCAATATCGTCAAAATAGATATGGCTTATAGAGGTATAGATACCTCTATAAGCCAGGGAATCTACCTGAATCTATCTGAACTCGGTTTTCTCTGATGATTAGCCTGGTGAAGACATGACTGAATTGTCTGGATCAAATCTTAGATTTTTGAGATCCCATCGACACCTTTGGTCTTGTTTTTTGTGCGTGCTATGTCCAGAATATGAAGTTATTGGAACCAGCGCTGGTGCACGACTGATTGAGATTCAGTAGGGACGTTCGCTATCGCTAGAGTCGCTGCTATTCGAGCCTGCCTCACTTCTTTCAAGTCTCGGCGCTACTTCCTAGTGTTATTTTGCTCTGACACGTCTCAATCTACATGCACGCCCAATACTCTTGATGACTATAGTTGCGTTTTATTGGATTCACTTTTGTTTTGTCAAAGTTTGTAGTTTGGCTCTTGTTTTGTCTTACTTGCGTTTTATTGACTTCTTGTTCCCGAAAAGTCAAACTACACCAAACTACGTCGGCGAGGTAGTTTGTAGTTTGAGCTCCGTAGTTTCAGGTTCGAAACTACAGCAAATGGAATGGACAAATAAAACGGCTTTTAAGCGAAACTTCGCCGAAACTACATCCAAAAAAACGCAACTTATCTCTCCCTGCCGATGCAGAATCTCCGGGTACCTGCGGAAGAAACGGTGTCATAGCTGCGCTGACTGAGGATTTGAGTCGTTACGGACACGTTTACTGCTTCTTCCTGAGAATCACTGGCGTGTTTTGGACTTAGTCATATAGAGTATTAATACATACCTGCAAACTGCCGACGGTCTCACTCTACAACACTCTACGGTCTCTACGTCAGGGAATCTACCCATTAACTGACAAAACAAAAGACTTCTGAAGGCATTAACTAAAGGGTCCTAGGGGATTCCACCGCACGGGCGTACTACCCGAAATAATTTATTTTCTCAGCAGTGAAAAAAGGTCGTCTTTGTGGTTCTCCGACCGGCAGATCAGACAGGCGTATCATCACTTCCGATAACCCAGATTATGAAATAACGCTGACAATTCGGGATTGGGGAATTTTCCAAATTTCTTGGATCATCAATTCGGAAATCTTCCAAAAGAGTGAGACTCAAGATCGTCAAATTGCCGTTTTGTAACCTGAGATAGCCGAGTTGCTTCTTAATAGTTCTTAATTTATTATTTGCGTTTGAGTGTAGTAGAGGAGAAAAACAAAATCAAGGAGGTCTGAAATCTACAGAAGTATTCAAAGAAGCATACCTCTACTATACCAACACTAATATATCACTGACTATGAAATTTACTTATGACTATCTCCACACACCGTATATATCATTGTTTAACCCTAGTTACAGAGCCTAGCTGCTAACTGTACCGTCTGTACCTCTACTTCTAACGACAATGAGCAATCTAGGCTCAAAGCGACACTCGAACGGTTGTTCAATCGCCTCGCTTTTTAGTGCCTGACTTTTTAGGAATTATGAACAATCCACCCTTGCGGCCGCTCTAGCCGTTTTGGATATTTACAGTTTTTGTTTTGTGGACTTCACAATTCTTGAACCATTACAGGTAGTAAGTTCAAACGCGGTCTACTTGTGGCAGTGGTGTGTCTAAATATGAATTTCCGGAGCTGGACCCCCCCCCCCCTCCCAGTTGAGCGTAATAAGTACCAAAATCTCCAAGTGCCTTAATGTCGTAACTTGATCGCAGTCGGAGTTGGGCTATAGAGGTCGGGAAGACCATTTCGGAACTCCAAAATTAGGAACGACTCCCCTTCCTCCCCTACAGTTCACAGGCATCTGTACACAAGTTATTACTTGCGAACCTTGACATGTAAGTTGAAAGTTGGTATACTTTGGTAAAGATTGTCTGGTGACCAAAGTTTGCAACTTGAACGCGGTTGAAATTATGACGATAAAATTTCCTGTACTTACAGATCCTAGGGTCTGGAAGCTTTTAAGTAGACTCCCCCCCCCCCCCCATGGGCCAAAAAAATAAAGTCGCTCATGAAAATAAGACAGATAAGTGACTGCTTAGGACCGAGGCAAATATAGATAGGCCGGGAGATGCAGAAAGCGCGTTCGTTGCAGACCTAGTCTGTTGCTGAATTTTACTCACTACTGTCTGATGTTTCCTCTATGGGGAGTTTGTTGGATTTACCATATCCCGGTGCGTTCTCACTAGAACCTGCATCCCCTCCAGATTCTGGTTAGGTAAAGGTAAAGGTATCAGCACTAGCCTTGACAGGCCAAGCTGGCGGTGCTGATCTCCGACTCTCGAGCCTCAGCCAAGAAGTGCAACGGGGGGCTGGGGGCCAGCCATCCTGTGCTTTCACACACCCTTCCTGTCACCTTCCCCGGATTTCTCCAGGTATGGGCTGGGTGGACTTTGGCTTTTCTTACAGGGTTACGCCACTAACCCCCGTCCCAAACCAAACAGTAGGCACTACCGAGACTCGAACAAGCGACCCTTCACTTGCGAGTCCGGCGCGCTAACCACTCGGCCACGGACGGTTAGTCGGTTAGTCGGCAACGGTGAAAAAGTGAAACATTACACTGTCAGAAGTTTCATAATATAGGCTATACAAGGGTGAAACGCAAGGATGCGCATTTTCAAAAGACAACGCTTGGGATCCCAATGAAATTTTCTTAAGAATTAGTTATGTGGAGTTATTAAATTTTAATAGCATACAGTAGTAACTGTTACCACTGCAAGCTACTATTAGCAAGACTCGATGCTACTATTGCAAGACTGGATACTACTGCTTAAGATTGGCCCAGTCTGAGGCACATTAAATGATAGTATTTTGTACTATTTCATATCAATATATGCAACTTTTTCGTACAACTATACAACTACACAGGCTACAAATTTTTCATCAGGATGTTGTCTGTTCTGATTTTCAATACCTTATATACTAAATGTTATGCATGAATATAATACAGCCGAAAAACCGCCAAAAAAGCATCTGCTGACTTTTCCGATACCATGACAAAAAAACAAAACGTTAGCAGATACTTTTTCGGCTCTTCCCGGCAATGCCTACTGCGCTTAACGTTTTCAAATCACAACAGATAACATCTCAACTGTTATCTGTTGAAAATGCGCATCCCTGTGTTATCTGTTATGAGACTTCTGACAGTGTAATGAATCCCCAAACGGATTATAACACTAGGGATCAGCCACTAGTGAATCCAAACATGATTCGTAGTAACAACCTGAAATCACTTGAGTTTTCCGGCAGCAAAGCACGCAGCTAGACAATACAAAAGAAAGAGTTCCAATCAGCTTACCCATCAGCATCTGTACGTGGGAATAGTCTATCTTGAAGAGATCAGTCGGTACTGTGTTACTGAAGCTGTGATACTTCGGGTGATGCGCTTGCTTGAGTGCTGTCTGATTCCCAGTCAGAACTTCATTTAGCCAGTGCACTGTCACAACTGCAACAGACCACTCGCGAGCCTTTTTGTATTTTTCCCCTTCAGGCCTGAAAAACGTAGGCTAATATTTTATATTGTTAATTATAATAATAATTGATAATAAATAATAATAATATTTTATATTATATAATGCAAATGTTCGCGTTATTTCTTGTGCGGTACTCCTTTTATATCTGCCTATCTGCTGCAGATATACGAACCTGAAGCTGGTTAATTGTTTGTTCGTTTTGTTTGTTTAAGTTTGTATTGTATTGTAGGCTAGAGTGTAGATTATGGTCTTTGGCCGGAATAAAGCTATACAAATGTAAGGTTATTATTTTAATTTTATTTTTGTTATTCTGAATGGCACAGATGTTCTAAGGTCAGAAATGTCAGGATCTTGATGATCAGATGCATATTGGTTATTAAAGGACAACTCGCACTGAAGAATGTTTTTGCAAATATGTTCTAAGGTATTTGACTAATTCATTACACAAGGCTTCGGCTGTTCTTTGCCTATTTCTATGCCCCCTGCCTTCAATGAAAGCTACAATGATCGGGAGTCTGATACAACAAAAACTCGTCCAATGCGATCATGTTTTCTTTCAAATACCTCCGTTTTCTTCTGTACCTTCCTCGTCGCATGCGTAATCATCGGAACATCGAGAATTTTTTGTCTTGGACCCAACTGTCAAACTAGAAGAAACAAGTGAGCATCTTCTGCTATCACCCAACCGCTTTCCTACCCGTTGCCCAATGCGCCAGCTAATGCAGTAAATTTATTGTCCTATAAACTGTAAACAAAAAAATCTTGCAGTATTTCCTGCTGGGATTAATCTTGTCTTTATCGAGATAAGATTATCCCTAATTCGGATTGACTTTATCCCAATAGAGATAAGATTAATCCAAGTAGCAAATACTGCATCCTTATTCGGAGAAACTTTTTACAGTGTATTCGTGTTTCCGTTGTTTGTGTTTATTTGTCTCTTGCTGTTGCTGTATATATTGTAATAACCCCGCTCTGTATTTCTTGTTAAAGCACACCTCGCACTATTTTCGTTTATGTTCCATTATCCAAAACTAGTTAAATACTGTACAACTAGGCTCTGCTTTTAACAAATTACACACGGCTTTTGGTGTTATAACCTTTTTCCCAGGCCCATTGGCTTCTAGCAAGAACACGGCAAAATTCAGATAACCGGTTTTACGCATCAACGAGTATGATATTCGAACACTCGCCGAGAGCATAAGTTCCATGGAAAATAGCGAAACGCGGCAAGTGTGAAAGTCAGGGAGGTGACGTTAGCGGGTTAGGATGTAACATATGAAATTCGGGTCTCCGGTCTTAAGAATTAATGGATGTAATTACGGAAGTAGGTCGCATTGGCATTGCAGGTACGACGGTTTTCTTTAAGCGGTTATTTACTTTTTTTCTGTATATTCTGTGCAAATGCCTTTTTATTAGGCTGCATGTAATAAATCAATTCATTTCATTCATTAGGGACAGTTTTGAACAGGAGCTGCATTTTCCTTTCTATTCTGTTCACACGGAAAAATAAAGAATTTTCGGGGGGACGACCGGTGTGGCCCCTACCCCGTTCATAAACGGTACCCAAAGTAATTCACACCACTGAGATAAATGAACGACATTCCTATACCCACTTCTTCCAGATCAAAACATCGGTCGACTACGTAAGGTATTCTATATACTTGGCTCTAGCTAACTAATCAAATCGTCAATTTGATTCTGTTACACTCCTCCCCCTCAAAACGACTGATAAGCCGCTTTCAACTGGCGCGTTGAGGCTTTCACACTGAGCTACGTAATCTCTGCTTCGCGCTTGCGGTGACGCAATGCTGAGCTTACGCATCAGATTTTTCAGCGAAAATTTTTTGAAAAGTTTTGGAAACAAACTGGAGAAAACCCACTAACGATGTTTAAAAACTTGGTAATGATGAAAGAAACGAGGATTCAGCACAAGAAACCGAGAAAGGAAAACGTAAATACACATCCAGCGTGAAAGCTTGTCTCGCAGGTGCGAAAGATACGCTACGCAGCCTGTACGCAGCGCAAGATAACGCATACACAGCGCAAGATAAACGCATACGCAGCGCATCGCGACGACGCGTCAATGTGATAGCGGCTATGGACATCAGTTGCGTTTTTGCAGATACCATGGTATCTGTTACCACGGTAACTGGATCTGCAATTAGTCGTGTTTGCAGCTATCGTGATATCTAATACTACGGTTGCTCTGCAAAAACGACAATTGTCGAATTTGAGCTTTTAGAAGTCATCCCAAAAGAAAAGCAGATATCCACTCACATCTAGAGTGAAACCACTTCTTTCCCACGTATTTGACAAAATAACCTAGACTCTTATGTGAAAGTGAGTGCTGAAAATGAGATGATTTTTTCAGATACCATGATCAGTTACCACGGTACCTTGCCAGACACAACGGTAACTGCAAAAACGCATTTTGACCGTGGTAGCAGATACCACGGTAATTGCGAAGACGGCTTTAAACCGTGTTATCAGACACCATGGTAACTGCAAAAACGCAACTATCGTCTATAGTGCAAACACAGAATCTGGATCGGGTCGGGAGCTCCCGAACTAGAATTCTTGCCCGAATTTTCGGCACCATCATCACTTCCACAATTGAATTTGATGATGAAAAAGCAAGAAATCCGGCCGGGAGATCCTGATCGCGTGTTCGCACTTTTAAACGCCGCCGAAAATACTAGACATCCCTGAGAAAAAAGAGCGAAACAACTACTCACTTCTTGCAGATTAAGATATCGGTCTGCTTCGTGAAGTACCCAGTGTACTTGGCACCCAACTGCTCTATCATCACTTTGATTTTGTTACGCTCCTCACCCTCAAAGCCGCTGATAGACATGGTCTTCTTGGCACAAGGCCTGCTGTCATCGCTGAACGAGAAGGGAAAATGAAGGGCCGTCCAGGGAGGGGTCAGTTGCTGTCTGAGAATGACGTCACTTAGCCAGTAGGCAGTCACGCAGCGCTTGCTGTCCCGTATGGCCTAAAAAAGATTAAAGTTTAACAGAATACGGCTAATAAAAATAAACTTTTTAATAGGAGGAAAGCTGGCATGGTCTCCCATGCCAGCTTCCTTACCCTTTCTTGTTTGACGACACCCATATTGTTGCATTGTGATAAAGGGAAAGAATAAAGATTATTATTATTATTTGCGCTCTTTGAGCACACTTCCGCTCCAGAGTGCCAAGCGTTTTCGCATTTGAGGGTAAATTTGTTCGGGGTTGGTTGGTATTGCTTCCCGGTATCCTGAAATCTATGAACCCGAACTTCATCGTAGAAGTATGCAAATATGTAAATAAAGCATTTAGACTTAGGACAGAAGCTTAGTCTAATTTGGCAGCGATATTTCGGCCCTTCTTAGCAAGGGTTCCCGTCAGGATGTGTGACGTCAAATATCGCCCCATCAATATGTGTTTCCAAGTCAGCTTGTGCTCAGGGAGTATAGAACAAGTCAGTCTGGTTACCCGGTTTGTGTGGCCTTTGCTGGCCACTGATCTGGCTTTTCTATTCTTCATACAGGTAGGAACTCATTATGAAAATGTTTTGAAAAGGACTGTCCAAAAGTCTATCTTATCTAGTAATTGGAGGAAGATAAGACTACTGCCACAAGCTTTTTTCTTTTTTTTTCAATCATGTCTGCTGACCTAAATCTCATATTGGTACTGGTATTTCTGTTTGTTTTGGTTGTTAAAGTTTAACTGAAAAGCAAACTATTTGTGTGTTATTTAAGTGGATACACTGAATTACTTGGATTCTCAAAAGAGATTATTTTTATTTTCCACTATCTCCTTTAGTAATGACGTTCAGAATATCTGCGGCCGTCCCCACAGCGTAAATTCTACAATGACGCGGGAAATTTTAATTTCAACACAAGCGGGTCTTTTCAGTGGGCAGTGGTGAGATTGGTGAAGATTGATAGCCTGAACAAAAAAAAACAATCTTTCTCGTAAGGCATACAACAACAATACAAGCGCATACAGGTACCACAAATCACATGGAAATTCCACTATCTGAAAATCGATGATAAGGCGTAACGAGGCATAACATCGCTTACAACAATTGCTACAGAAAACTTCACAGACTCCCACACCGGTGTAGCGCCTCGGGGATGTTCGCCAATAATCGTATGCCTTCGTTTTACGAACTAAAACGTAAAGCAGTCTCATAGCTAAAAAGCCGCCTTTTGAGGTCAGATAACAACCTAATCCAAATTCTTACCGCTCCAATTTTTCAACTTTCACTGCCTTTGTTGAAAAAATGGAGCGATGAACTTGTTGTTCGTTGATTTTTTTTATACATATGTGATTATGTGCGACATTTAGGCTAGAATGTGTGTTTTTCCTCTGTGTATATGGCTACGGCTGAATTAAATAAATAAACAAATAACGAGCATGATGAACCAGTTTCTAGCCACTATTGATTATTCGGCAAGACCGTATATCTTACCTGCTGAACAAAAGGGTTTGTGAGGTGGCAGCACAAGACGTGCGTAATCTTCGGCCCGTACGTCGACTCCACTTCTCCCCCATAATGGGCAATAACTTTGCGCCACTGAGCTAGCTCTTCCTGACGTCGCGTTTTGTGATAGTCCGTGATGACAAAAACGCAGCCCAAAAGACAAAGCTCCCCGGGCAGTTTGACGGTTGGTTCGTGTCCGAAAAACTGGTTGGGGCGAGCGGGTGTGAAGGTGGGGGTAGCTGGAGCTGACAAACAAAAACAACCAAATATTAACACCGAGTTATTTCTAAGCCTTCAGAAGAAAAACACAGTTACCAGGATCTGGAACCTTGTGAGACGCACAGCTAACTACTCGTCCAATCCGGACGATGTTAAATAGACGGCAACAGCACAGGTCCTGGATCTGCCATTTCTAGATAAAAAAAAAAAATATTTAGCTAGGCGAAGATCCGGAACCTTGTGGGACGCACAACTTACTCCTTATTTCTGTTTTTGCAGATACCATGGTTTTGCAAATTTTTCCGCGTTTTCGCTAGAAGTCAACGGGACTCGAAACGGCCAAAACCGTGGGTTATTTGTTGGAAGCCCAGCATAGTTTTAAATTATTCAGATATTTTATAATACTGTAAGATGAAGAGTAAATAGTGCGAGGGGTCCTTTAAGGATTAATTAATGCAATTAACAAAATAGGTTGCATTGGTATTACAGATAAGACAGGTCCTTTAAGGAACCATCAATATGTTAAGCCAGCAATCCCAGATGAGCGCCCGGAGGGTTGGCCCATGCACAAGCACAGCGAGGATTACAAACCTGGACAAGATGTCCCAAAAGGATTAAAATTGAAGGATCAGCATAATTGTTAAGCAGCTTAGCCTAAGTATAAAACTCAGCGTCGACGTTTTGTGTACTCACAAGCTATTTGAATACTACGAGAGAACAACCAACAAATATCCATCGCCAACGTTTCCTCTAAATAAGGTAGCCTACGGTAAGATAGAAATCAAATTTAGCGATGACATTTCGGCAAACCTTCCAGACTAGTGAAAAGACAGGAGTTAAATTTGTTCCGACACCACCCCAACTTATGATGTGATGTATTTAATTAAGTGATACACGAATAAATATTAATATTTTACTTTTGTATTTTATTCATACTCCGCTATTACGCAAAAAGCGGGTCATAAATAAATAAATAAAATAATATAAGTTCGTTGCGAACCGTTGAAGATCCGACACTAGCGATTACTAATATGGGCTATCGGAAATAAATGTTATGTTGTATACAATTTATGTTGTTACAGATCATAATGAACATCGGCAACATCATTGGCCTTCTTCTCATCCTCGGCCTCCTGATCATCTCTTCCTGGGCTGCCCCAGCCAGACCAGATACTCCGGATGACCTCGAAGAATTCTTTGGGCCAGAGCCTGTACATCCCCCACAACCAGCCAATCCAAGAGGCGTTACAAACGTGCTAACCAATCAACGAGGTTCCCTTTCTCTGAGGGGAAATAGTTTGGCCAATGGGAAGTCAGCAAATTTTCCACATCCGCCATTCCGATTTGAAGTTTCACAACTGGAGAAGCCCGAATTCTTCCGAGGACAGTTTACAACCCCTCGCGACGATGGAGATTACAATGACTACTAGATTTTTTTTTATGATAAGCTAATAGTTTGAAGTTATACAATAAATTATTATCTTGTAACAGAAGATTTAATGAGTTATAACGACTGCAACTTCTTTGTCAAGGACTATGTGATCGGCGTCAGAAAGACCCGACTAGACTGGGAGGCCTAGTTGCCAATTAGCAATTTTGAATTTTACAGCCAAACGGCAACCCAATCGTCAGCTCGAAGACCAAAACCGCTCTCGCCACCCTCCTCACTAGCCGCCTCCAGACCACACAGGTGGTATCATCCACCCCCTTCAACCAACCCTCACCTGCGCCCCAAACGGTTGCCAATATGCAACTGGACAGATCACATTACTACCTTCTATAGGATACGATGGGCGAGTTCCACCCTTCTTACAATAGTTCCTTTTTGCGGTAAACTAGAGTTACTCTTACCCGGTAACTGGGCTCACTATGCCGTAGCGACAAAGACACACAATAGCAGCGACACTAGCGATGGAGAACGTCCCTACTGAGACTCGTTCAGTCGTTCACCAGCGCTGGCTCTGATTAATTCATACATAGCAAAAAAATGCTACGGCCTCCATTGTTTCTTGGCGTGTGCAAACCGGACCTTTGATTGCTAGAAATTTCTAAAACCGCAAGTTGTCTCGCTTTAAATGCTGCAAACGTAATGGGCGACACTATGAGTATGCTCCGTTTGCAAAGCATGGCCAGTATATGTCTTGGCGCTACTCCCTATTGTAATTTAGCTCTGCACTAGAAGTAGTGCCAAGACTTGAAAAAGTGACACGCACTCGAATAGCAGCGACACTAGTACCACTAGAGATACAAAACGTCCCTACTGAAACTCAATCAGTGTTTCCAACATCGGAAACACTCAATCACCGCATCTTAACTTTACCAGAAATTTCTAAACCCGCATGTTTGCCTCGCTTTAAATGTCGCAAGTGTAATGGACGGCGCTACGTCTATTGTCCGTTTGCGAATCATGGAAAGCATAGGTCTTGGTGCTACTCCCTACGGTTATTTTGCTCTTGACTATGGGGTAGCGCCAGGACTTGAAAAAAAGTGACACACGCTCGAATAGCAGCGACATTAGCACCACTAGCGATACAGGACGTCTCTAGTGAAATTTACAATCGTGCAACGGCGCTGGCTCCAGTAACTTAAAATTCCGAACACTATGGCCCGTTTGCGAAGCATGGAAAGCATGTTACGAAGGGTTTTCAAATCTTTATATTTATAGTTTTTCCTGGTTTACCTTTTAAACTCAAGTCAGATTTAAATCAACATCATTCTCAATAATCAGCCAAGATTCAAAGGAAATATTGTTTCCGAATTCGGATGAAATCCTAACGTAACGCTTAGAACTCAAGCGAGAGTTTGCGGTTAGACGGGAGGACAACAGGGAGATCAGTGAAAGGAGAGCAAGGCGGGATTGACGTCAGAAGAAGTCTTGGTCGAGGCTTCTTCAGTGACTTTTAGTGCAGAGTGTGGTGAAGCTTGGAGGAGACAACACAAGTGAGTAAAGAACAATAAACGTGTCCTGAACCTGAACATAGCTAGAACCGTACGAACACATCTACGCCTTCGATAAGACGCTACCGTGCTTGAAGTCTTCGTGAACAACTAAGTGAGCTGAAAGGAAGAGCCCTTCCTTTCAGGTCAGTCGGTTGAGCGGTTACGGCTAAGGCAGAAGCCTACAACAGTAAACCCTAACACCACGAGATAAAACCTATCGTTTTAATGGTGACAGCGGTGGGAGTCTTGGAGCTACTCCCTAGTGTTATTTTGCACTGTTCAAAATAGTAAACTATGAAGAGGTACATGGACAAAAGTAAGCGAACAACAGCCCTTACCTTTCACTACTGGCACATGCACCTGCGCAACAGGTACTGGCGGAGCCGCCGGTGGCTTCACAACAGCTACCGGCTGTACAGAGATATTCCCCATGGCTGCCTGCCTTTTCTGCAACTGCTGATTCATATACTGCTCCTGCTGCTGCGGCGTCATTGGCTGATTGGCTTTCAGAACCGGAGCAGATGGAAGGGCCGGGGACCGCTGCTCCGGGGCAACCGTTTGGGGCACAGGTGAGGGTTGGTTGGAGGGGGTGGGTGATACCACCTGTGTGGTCTGGAGGCGGCTAGTGAGGAGGGTGGCGAGAGCGGTTTTGGTCTTCGGGTTGACGAGTGGGTTGCCGTTTGGCTGTAAAATTCAAAAATGCTAATTAGTCACCCCAATATTAGCGTTGCGGGGTGCATTTCCAAAATAAGCGAGATGGCAAATGAAAGATGATGAATAAAAACTATGTTTGTACAATGTTTGCAGATTGTTCATTATATACAGGTAAATATGCTACTGACCAGAGCTAAATAACACCAGGGTGTAGCAAACCGGCCGAACTCATAGCGCCGCCCACGACGCTTAATTCGAGACAAACTTGAAGGTTGAGAAATTTCTAGTAAAGATAAGATGCGGTCTACACACATCGAGGAAACAGGGGATGTTCTATCTTTGCTGTGCTCAAAATTGTTATCAGAGCCATCGCTGGTGTACGACTGAATGAGTTCCAGTCGGGACGTTCGCTATCGCAAGTGGTGCTAGTATCGCTGCACGAGTGCGTGTCACTTTTTTCTAGTCTTGGCGCCACTCCCTAGTGTTATTTTGCTCTATTAATGACTGAGAAACTGTGCACTATTTAGTTGTCTTAAATAAATCTTACCAGTGCAATTTTCTTCAGTCTTTGCCATTTTCACAAATTCGTCAGCCCTACTAGTAGACAGATAAAGCTCTAATAGATAGTAGATACGTTTCTATTCCAATATTCTAACATAGGTAGTTCCTCTGAAACTCCACTAGGGATCAAGAGGATTACAAGGCCGTGATCGGGGACCCCAAGCCTCGCTGGCCCCCTTGGTTTACACGAACAATAATACAAAACTGTATTTCGTCGCTTCGGAAACGATAAGCTATATAATCAGATGATTGAATAATAAAGGAATAAAGGTTGCGTTTTTGTTGCCTTTTCACTCGCCGTTCCGATGGCTTTTTACTTGTTTTGCGTTTTCGTAAAATGGTCGTAAGCACTTTTTGACAATTTCCCATTTTTGTCGAAAAGGCCAACACCGACTTCGCCTTTTTGCAAAAAAGAAACTTGCTATTAGTTGCGTTTTTGCAGATACCATGGTATCTGATACCACGGTCAAAAGGCGTTTTTGCAAGTATCGTGGTATCTGGCCAGTTATCGTGGTATCTGATATTCAGATACTACGGTCCGACCGTGGTAACTAGTAGTGGTATCTGAAAAGTCATCTTACTTTCATCAAATTTTGTCAGATTGGTGAGAAAGAAGTTTAGCACTTAGTGATGTAACTGGATATCAGTTTTTCTTTTGGGATGACTTCGAAAACTGTAATTTCGGCAGTAGTCGTTTTTGCAGAGCAACCGTATATCAGATACCACGGTAACTGCAAAAACGACTAATTGCACATTCAGTTACCAAGGTAACAGATACCATGGTATCTGCAAAACGCAACTATTATTATAGATGACCAAGTTGGACTCTCCTTTTGGCTTTTTGCCCCTAAATCCAACAAAAGATGGATAAAGTGATAATCAGTATTTAAATCGGAGACTGTCTCGGATTTAAAGATGAAAAATTGATAGTACAAGTAAAATTAAATAAAACGGCATTTGTCAAAATTGCTTTTTTATCCAAGAAAAGTGGAAAGTCCTTAGTTGTAACGGCGACTTACAAAAACGAGAGTTTTTAAAAAGGCCTGAAAATTATAAAAGTTAAAGCCGAAAAGGAAAGGCAAAAGTAGGACGAAAACGCAACTATAATGACGTATTCGAAACCTTTGAACTGAAAATGGATAACTGAAATTACAGTACTGAACTGAAAATCGAACGCATGAACGATGAGGGGACTGAGCGCAATGCAGTAATATAGGTAGTAAGACTTAAACTCAAACCAGAAGATTCTTGCACGATCTTGCAAAGTTTCCTGCAATTCTTGGCAGTCATATCGCCCGTTCAATCAGCGTTCGTAAAACTAAATCTAGAATCTAGAGCTCGTTTCTGGAGGTTCCCGAAAAAAGAAACTGTTGCCGCAAAAAAATTTAGATGCTTGACACACAAAGCGTAATTAGGGCCAGACAGTGGTGAAAACCTCTCGAGGAAATGCCAAGAGTTTCCTTCGATACCTTTCGCTGGGAAGGTTAGTCGTGATCTGTTCCTTGATATCGTAACATCAACAAACGAAAGAACGATCCGCGCTTGTTTTGTATGCGATGGCCTAAGGCTTTAAGCAATATATATCATATCATATCATAACAAGACCAAAGGTTTCGATGGGATCCCAAAAATTCAATATCTGATCCAGACAACTGGGTCTTGTCTTAGCCAGATCCAGTCTTCGCCAGACTCCTTGAACATTTTTACAATTAAAATTCAGAAACAGATTAAGGCCAAATAGCTAATCACCTGAGAAAACCAAGTTCAGATTTGGATTCAGCATGTGTGTTTACCCCTATAAGTCATATCTGTTTTGACGAAAACTTCCTGCCACTTCTGCCAATTTCCCGGTTCCGGCCGAACTCCAGAACTACTTGTCCGGCGAAAAAAGAAAGCTCAAAGACGAAATCAGGGTATCTTCTTTCCCCAGTAATGAACATCTAATCAACTTCAAATAGAAATTTAGCTTATAACAAATTTTCCGATTCCAGCCGGATTCCGGTCGAACTATATGTCCGGGTAAAATACGATTGTCACACAGGGACTCAGCATCTCTTCTTACCCCTAAATCTCTTATCTAATCAACTAGAAATAAAACTTTGACTTCCAACAGTTTTCCGGTTTTGGCCGGATTCCGGACGAACTACATGTCCGGGTAGAAACTTATTTTCACATAAGTGTTCAGCATGTCTTCTTGCCCTGAATCGAACATCCAATCAACTCCAAATTAAACTTTTAATTTTGACAAACTTTCCGGTTTGGGCCGGATTCCGGTCGAAATACTTGTCCGTCGAGAAAATAGTTTTCACCATCGTCTTCAGCATGTCTCCCTACCTCTAAATCGAACATTTAATCAACTTCAAATAAAACTTTTACTTTCAACAAACTTTCCGGTTTGGGCCGGATTCCGGGCGAAATACTTGTCCATCGAGAAAATAGTTTTCACCATCGTCTTCAGCATGTCTTCCTACCCCTAAATCGAACATCTAATCAATTTCAAATAAAACTTTTACTTTCAACAAACTTTCCGGTTTTGGCCGGATTCCGGACGAAATACTTGTCCGTCGAGAAAATAATTTTCACCATCGTCTTCAGCATGTCTTCCTACCCCTAAATCGAACATCTAATCAACTTCAAAGAAAACTTTTACTTTCAACAAACTTTCCGGTTTTGGCCGGATACCGGACGAAATACTTGTCCGTCGAGAAAATAATTTTCACCATCGTCTTCAGCATGTCTTCCTACCCCTAAATCGAACATCTAATCAACTTCAAATAAAACTTTTACTTTCAACAAACTTTCCGGTTTTGGCCGGATTCCGGGCGAACTGCTTGTCCGATGACAAAATAGTTTTCACCATCGTGTTCAGCATGTCTTCTTACCCCATAATCGACTATCACATTAGCTGTTTCAAAATATTTTGTTTGTCCCTTAATTTCCATCCCCTCCCCCACCCCTAAATGTAGAGCTACAAAGCCCATCTACGAACTTGACTGGTCCGACGACCCAACGAACCTTCTCACCAAGTTTCATCAAAATATCTCATTCCCTTCGAGAGTTATCGTGCTTACAGACGGACGGACAGACGGACGGACGGACGGACGGACAGACGGACAACTTTTGCGATGTCATAGGTATCCCTCCACTTACGTTTTGGGATCCCAATAATATAATTGCAATAATAAGGCTTTCACCTCTATAAATTTCTCTTGACACTTTTCTCGGGATCTTATTGGATATCATGCGATAAATCCATCTAAAAACAAAAATGGTCTGTATCTATAGTTTGAATTTTTGTCTCGGACATTGTAGTTTGGACCAAACGGGCGCCTTCTTTTGTATGGCCTAGTGTGTCTTGAAATAAAGTATGACAATATGGTCGACACTGTAGCACTTATTTTGACATTCAAAGCAGCCGTTAAACTGGCGATATTTTACTTACATCAACAGCAAGCTGCTGTTGCAATGCTAGTTGCTGTGCAGCCAGCTGTTGTTGCAATGCAGCTTGATGCTGTTGCACACCTGCTGGCAAATGAATCTGCTGCACAATCTTTTGCTGTTGCTGGGCAACCTGGCCTTGCTGTTGCTGAGCAACCTGGCCTTGCTGTTGCTGGGCAACCTGGCCTTGCTGTTGCTGGGCAACCTGGCCTTGCTGTTGTTGGGCAACCTGTCCTTGGTGTTGCTGGGCAACCTGTCCTTGCTGTTGCTGGGCAACCTGTCCTTGATGTTGCTGGGCAACCTGTCCTTGCTGTTGCTGGGCGACCTGGCCTTGCTGTTGCATTTGAATGGACTGTTGCTGTTGCCCAGGCACAGCGATGCGGACAACATGGCCTTGTTGGTTGGCCACAACCTGTCGGATGACTTGTCCGGCTTGTACTTGCTGAACCTATAACAATAACGATTAATTTATTCTTGACCTGTTAAGTACAGTAGAGGTAAGTAACTTTCTTCCTTTTTACAAAAGTGTTTTTTTTTGTTTTTTGTGTGTTTTTTACCGGCATCGCAATTTTTTCATCCTTTTCAAACTAGATTTGACACCCACTTGACGCTACGTCTCCTCCTGATATTAAATCTTAATTTACAGTATTTGCGACCGAGCGACGAGCGACAGCCATAATTGTTATTCGCAGGTATTGGTGAGTGGCTCGCTGTCTTTGTCTCTGCTTTCAATTTTTTCAATCTTGTTTTAATTTTCGTTTTTCTTTGGTTTTCTGCTTTGTTTTGGTTTTCTTGGTTGCTGATCTTCATCCTCGTTTTGGCATTTTTCCTCAAAATTTTCTGCCTGCGCTGAAGAAGGGAGACGGTTGTCCTCCCAAAATATTCGCCTTTTACTTCAGTATATTCGTTGGCCTTTGCAAACCCCATTTTCGGTGGTTTCTTCGTTGATTTTTTGTGAATCAATTAAATGATAAAAAAAATAAGTTGGCTTCTCAGTTAAACTTTAAAGAATCAACAATAAATAGATATATGAATGAATCATTTCTCGGTAATGTAAAAACAAAGACTCGCTCCTTGCCGTAGCTGGTATTCCTCACGGCAAACTAAACTTAAATATAAGAAATAACAAATAGGTGGTGGCCTTGGCTAAGGAACAACTTACTTCTAATCAAAACATAAAAGAATACTAAATAATAAAACAATATATAAATATATAAGATAAGTATATACCCCTGAAACGTTATGACGCCAAAAATATTTATAAGGGTTACCTGTGGAATTACACCTTGAGCTTGATTGGACTGCTGCATTTGCTGGACTTGTATCACCTGTCCAGACTGTACAGGCTGGGGTGCCTGTCCTTGCTGTTGCTGCATCTGGCTGGGTTGGTGCTGTGACTGTTGCGCTTGTAACACAACACGAGCACCCCCTTGCTGCTGCAACTGTTGCTGAATCAGCGCCTGTTTTTGCTGTTCGGTTAGGTTGGTGCCAGGCGGTAAGACGATCTGACCTGTGAAAATTCAAAAACAATATATTCAGTTGCTTAAAGTTCAGTTGCTTTTTACTGTTTCCTCACCCCCAGTGGCGACCTATGTGGTCTACTGACCTTTGAAATCCCTCTTTACAAAATCCTTGCGGATCACTTGAATTTTTTTTTTTTTTTTTTTTTTTCGATTTCGGTAGCTATAGCCAAGATTTTCCGGGATTGCCCCACTTGTACGAGTAGGCTGTGCAAGAAAGTAGATGAGAACGTCACAAAATACACCCGCCATCCAAAAATGCGGTTCGGAAATAGAAATAGGATATTTAGTTTCACTCATTTCTGAGCAGTTCGGGCATCGTCTCGATTGTCTGTAGCAAATGCACATGACTGTTCAAACTTTCATCCCAATAAATCCATTTGTTTGATCCCTAGACGTGCTACACGATTTCCGGTACTCACTCTATCTCCACCTACCGTGGCCGAATCTGGTTGGGAATAAAAAAAATCGACCACCTAAAGCATCTTCGTTTATACCATCTATCAAGTTTCACTCGAATCTGAGCATTTTTGGAAAGTTCCGGTACCCCTCCCCCCCCCCCCCCCCCTCCCACCAACGTTGTCGGAGCCGGTTCGGGCCCAATCTCTTAATTCCCTGTTCCCGTCCATCAAGTTTGACTGAAATTGGAGCATAGCCTATCTGCAAGTTTCCAGTACCCCCCCCCCCCCCTCTACCTTGGCCGAATCCGGCCCGGACGCCAAATAACAAATCTAGGCCGCATAAACTCGGCACTGTCGAATTGCATCTCATTCGGTCCATCCGTTTGGTTTTTGTGCATGTCAAAAGTCCCCCCACCCCCAATTCCCCTAATCGTGGTCGCATATGGTTCGAACGCATGTTTTACATGTCGAGGCCATCGATTCGTATCACCCATGAAGTTTCACTCGAATCAGACCACTCGTTCGCAATTTATAGAAGTCAATTTCCATATTTTTCTTCTCTTGCTCCCCAAAAAATGCTCGGATCTAGGAACGGAAGTTTCCGGGGGTATGTTCTGTCAGGTTCTTAAGTCAAGATAATTCGGGTCGCTAATATGCCTGCAAAGCTTCGTTGTCATTTTACATCTGGAACTATTCTAACTCACGACTACCGGAATTCCAGGAAACCCCTCCAACTCCCCCAACAGAGCCCCGAAACCATCTGGCTCCTTCAATTTCATCTAGCCCTAATGCTCGTTCCATCCATTAACTTTCGTCCCAATCCCTCTCTTTTAGAGTTTCTCGAGTCCCCCCCCCCTCCATCCCCACAGGTATTGGACCCGACCCGGACGTGACACTGAACGTCCGAGGCAATAGCTCACCAGACAAGTTTCATTCAAATCCGATCACCCGTTCAAAAGTTATGCACGCCACTAGATTCCGGACTCCCCATCCACCCAATCCCCCCACGATGGTCGGGTCGGGGAAACGGCTGTTCTCAAGTCAATATGTTCGGATCCCTTACATACCTGCCAAGTTTCATCGCCCTAGGACATCAGGAAGTATGCCGAACTCGCGGGATCGCTAGAAATCCGGAACCCGACCCCAACTCCCCCACAGTGCCCTGATCCGGTCCGGTTATGTCAATGACGTGTCTAGGACTTGTGCTTGTTTTTCCCACCAAGTTTCATCCCGATCCCTCCACTCTAAGCGTTTCTCAAAATTTCCGGTTCCCTCCTCCAACTCCCCCCAGTGTCATCGGATCCGGCCCGGATTTAAAGTGAGATGTCTGAGACACGAGGTCATCCTAAATATAAAATTTCATCAAGATCCGATCACCCGTTCAAAAGTTATACACGCCACTAGATTCCGGACTCCCCATCCATCCACTCCCCCCAGTATGGTCGGATTGGGGAAACGGCTGTTCTCAAGTGAACCTGTTCGGGTCCCTGACATACCTGCCAAGTTTCATCGCCCTAGCACATCAGGAAGTATGCCGAACTCGCGGGATCGCTAGAAATCTGGACCCCCCCCCAACTCCCCCAGAGTGCCTGGATCTGGTCCGCTTATATCAATGACGTGTCTAGGACTTGTGCTTGTTCTTCCCACCAAGTTTCATCCCGATCCCTCCACTCTAAGCGTTTCTCAAGATTTCCGGTTCCCTCCTCCAACTCCCCCCAGTGTCATCGGATCCGGTCCGGATTTATAGTGGGCCGTCTGAGACACGAGGTCATCCTAATATAAAATTTCATCAAGATCCGATGACTCGTTCGCAAGATAAAAATACCTCAAATTTTGGCTTCCCCCTCCCTCCACTCCCCCCCCCCAGATGGTCGAATCGGGGAATTGACGATTTCCTATTTAATCTGGTCGGGTCCCAGAGATGCCTGTCAATTTCCATCGTCCCAGCACATCAGGAAGCACGGAACTCGCGGGATCACTAGAAATTCGGACTTCTCCCCCCCCCCCCCCCCAACTCCCCCAAAGTGAGCGGATCCGTTCCGGTTATATCAGCCATGTATCTAGGACTTGTGCTTGTACTTTCCACCAAGTTTCATCCGGATCCCTCCACTCTTAAGTGTTTTTCAAGATTTCCGGTTTCCCCCTCCAACTCCCCCCAATGTCACCGGATCCGGTTTGGATTTAAAATGGAGGGTCTGAGACACGAGTTCCTTCCATATATCAAGTTTCATTAAGATCCGATAACCCGTTCGTAAGCTAAAAATATCTCATTTTTCCGGATTCCCCCTCCCTCCACTCCCCTCTCCATGGTCGGATCGGGGAAGCGAGTATTTCTAATTTAATCTGGTCCAGTTCCTGATATGCCTGCCAAGTTTCATCGTCCTAGCTCATCTGGAAGTGCCCGAACTAGCAAAACCGGGACCGACAGACCGACTGACGGACAGAAATTACAATCGCTATATGGCACTTGAGTAAGCTCAAGTGCCATAAAAACTGATATCCAGTCACATCACTAAGTGTCAAACTTCTTTCCCACCAATTTGACAAAATCCTAGGCTCTATTGCTGGTGATGATGAAAGTGGGACGATTTTTTCAGATACCACGATTAATTACCACGGTCTGAATATCAGATACCCGATGACCGGCCAGATATCACCATAACTGCAAAAACGCCTTTTGACCCTGGTATCAGATACCACGGTAACTGCGAAAAGGACTTCTAGACCGTGGTATTAGATACCATGGCATCTGCAAAACGCAACTAATAACTTTCATTTATCCTGAGACGTCATCGAACAGGCACTACCAAACATGATTTCGTCACTCCACCACCGCGAAAGCGCACATGGTACGCTATCATGTGTCAGCATTTAACACGGCGTAGTTTTGAAACTTTTTGCAGACAAGAAACAAGTATTTTTGCGAGAAGCTCGGCAAGCGCTAACAAGAGACTCAAATCTGATGAGGCAAGCATGAATATTTTTTACTGACCGTGGTATTAGATACCATGGCATCTGCAAAACGCAACTAATAACTTTCATTTATCCTGAGACGTCATCGAACAGGCACTACCAAACATGATTTCGTCACTCCACCACCGCGAAAGCGCACATGGTACGCTATCATGTGTCAGCATTTAACACTGCGTAGTTTTGAAACTTTTTGCAGACAAGAAACAAGTATTTTTGCGAGAAGCTCGGCAAGCGCTAACAAGAGACTCTAATCTGATGAGGCAAGTATGAATATTTTTTTCTACGAACGTGTCCGAAAGCTTTTTGGTGCTGTAAATGCTGCATTAATGCTGCATTTTCTTTTCTTTTTTTGTCCGAAAGCTGTTACCTTTTTTTCTTCTCTGACACTTCTAGAATACCAAAATTTAAGTCAGGAAGAAGAAGCAGAAAAAAGAATTAGCTGTATAAAGTTGACAAAATGGATCAGCTACTGATGTCCAACCTTCTTATCTTCTTATCTTTCTTTTCTTCGTTCGTCATGATCGACAGTTGTCTTAGAATTTGGAATGTTTGCCGAATTCCCAGTCGTCTTTTTGAATTTGTTATGTCTGTCACCGAAAACACTGAGAGAATCGCCGTACTCCCCAGTTTCTTCTTTGAAAATTCAGCACCAAATCTAGCATTCTTGCTAAATTTGCTGAAAAGCGAAATGCTGCATAAAATGCTGAATTAATTCAGCATTTTCGTTCGTTTCGGAGCTTTCGGACACGTTCTACTTCTGGACCATGTTTTCGTGAAAAAACTATTTATAGTAAGTAAGTGCTGTACTTTACAGGTTTCCCAAGGGAGTAAGGCCACCCTAGCAGAGAATCCAGCAGTGTTCTTCAGGGAGGGATCAAAAAGATAGATCCCTCTTTCTTTGAAGCGATATAATTATTTTTATTACTCGTTTTGGTGTTGTAAAATGGCCAGTTTGGCTTTCAGAAAGTACGTACATTTTTGGGATTGAAATATACTATTACTAATTACCGTGTACGATTCTAGCTCCAGATGCTTGTCCTGACGGCTGTTGAACTGGGACCTGCTGCCTGGTCTGCAGACCGGGAGACGGCTGCGTAATTGCCTTACCATCTACCTGCGAAGTCTCTTGCCCCGCTGCCTGCGCAGCCACTCTTTGCTGCGCGGACGCCTGCATTTGCTGAATGATTGCCTGCATCTTTGCTTTAAAGGCCGGGTCTTGGAGCAGGATTTTCTGAATAAAAATACTCTTCGCTGGGGGTTGCATGTCCTGAAGCTGCTTCCGGGTCTGAAAAGAGGGGTAGAAGCAAGTGGTTATGACCAAAAACCATTTTAGAGTTATGTAATTTGTAATGTAAACATTTTTTTTAGATAGTAAATTTTGTCAGAATCTAGTATTCCCCCCCCCCCTCCTCCCGTCTTCCGTGCATCGGTCCGAGGGAACACTGGCAATCAATTTTCTCTATATCCTGCTAATTCTTCTGCCCAATTTTCCATAGTTTCACCCCATCTTTTATTTCTGGTCATATCTTTCAAGTGTATCATAGTCAGTGGCGAAACTAGCCCATTTTCGTGGGGGGGGGGGGGGGCAAGCCCGGATTGTACCGACAAGACTTAATGGTTTACCGACAAAAAGTGCCATTGCCGCTGCGCGGCAACGGCGCATGTTCCACCCTAACACATCTTACAACCGTTACAATAATAAGTTGTAACATAGGTATCAATTGAGATGGTTTTCTAATGAAAAGCAATGAATTCGCCGTTTACTTCCTGGTACAATGGTTATCACATGGAGCCAGGAACATAATATGCAGTCAATAGTCTTGCAAACCAGAAAAGGAGTGATGAGACAGTGCAACAGATTACTTCACTGCTTCAAGATTTACGCGGCTGTCTTTTTCGCTTGTAAACTAAGCGACTTTTTGGGGTCCAAAACGTTAGAACATATGGGTTCGTAACGCTTGTCTGTCCGTCTTTTACCATGACAACTCTCACAGGGTTTTAGATATTTTGTTGGAATTTGGTACGGATGCGTTGAACCAAAAGTACAGGTGAAGTGAACGGGAACTCTAGTTTTCTGGAAACTTGATGGATGATGGGAGCAGATTTGCTGCTTCTTTGTCCGAACGAAATCCGAGAGCTGAGTGGAACGTACGGGTCAGAGTAATTTTGTGATACTCCTTAGAAACCAAACGGGTTCATGGGCCGTAGAAAGTGCTCGGATTTGACTGAAACTTTCCCAAGATGTTCTGTTTATCCGCTTCCAAGAACAGGTGCTGCAAGGAGGTCTCGGAAATATTAGGAGTAGGGGACGAACGGATAGAGTCATTGGGATAAAACTTGAAAGGTACAAAATTCATGGGACCCAGACACGTAATTTGAGGCCCAAGCCGGATCTGTCGTCCGTGGGGCGAAGGTGGGGCTGAGGGGTACCGTTCTGGTAGGCTTACTGGACGTTTTTCGGAAATGCTCCGTTATTGATGCTTGATAGATGGTAGACGCAGATGTCAAAAATGTGCCATTGATGTGTCCGAACCTCTTCTTGCTATTATGGTAGGGCTGTGGGGGGATTAGAGGTGGCCGCCCTGCACATTTTCTTAGAAACTTAAGGACCAAATGGGTTGAGCGATTGACACAAACTTGGCGCTACTGCGCCCATGTGTCCTAGTTGTGTTATTCAGATATCCTGGACTGATCCAACCTCGGTGGGCCGAGTTTGTCGGGGTATCACTGACGGGAGTTTGTAACTCATAAGACCCAGGTAAAGTAGAACATTTCCGGGATTGATGTACAGCCAAATAACCCAAAAGGAAAGTTTACGGGTGGGAGCAGAGATATCACTCAAGATCAGTTCAAGGAAGCAGTTTGCCAGTGTGGTTGGTTTTCCGTCAAGGAACAGAAAGTAACGATTTGAGTATTTGACCAGTGCATTTTTGGACTTACCGACGAGAATATTCCAGTCACCACATCAAAAAGTCTTATCACTGACCAACAGTTCACAATTACTGAACTTACCGAAAAGATTTATATCCATTGCTAATGTCAACAGACCGAAAAAGAGAGTTCCCATTTTACCGACAAGACACCCAGTCATCGTATCGAAAAATCTGATCATCGGCTTTATTTCCCAACAAGGCTTTTGTCGGTATCATCTCCGCCCCGACAGGAAATTCTGATTTCCAGACAAGAAGCTTCCTGATTACCGACAGAGCTCTGTGGGTATCAGAAACAATATGAGGAAACTGTTTTATCAGAGCTCTTGCCGGTATTGAAAGCGGAATCCGCGCACCGTCTCCGCACTGACAAACACTGCCGGCTTCCAAACAAGATTTTTACTGGTTTACCTAAACAGCTCTAGTCGGTACTGAAAAACGAATCCCTGTACCGACAGACGTTGACGATTTCCCTACGACAGGATGCATGATTTACCGACAGAGCGAATCAGAAACGAAATGAGGAAAGTGTCAGTCAGAGCTCTTGTCGGTACCGAAAACCGAATCCGAGCACCGTCTCCGCACCGAGAAACGCTGCCGATTTCCCAGCAAGAATTTTCCTGGCTTACCGACAAAGCTTTTGTCAGTATCAGAAACGGAATGCTAAAGCGTGCCAACCGATAAAGGCTGCCTACTTCCCAACAGGAAGTTTGCTGTTTTACCGACAGAGCTTTTGTCGGTATCAGAAGTGGAATGCTAAAGCGTGCTAACCGACAAATGCTGCCTACTACAACAGTTTCCTGTTGTACCGACAGAGCTTTTATCGGTATCAGAAACGGAATGATAAAAGCATTTGTCGGTCCTTCGGTGCTTTACCGACATGATTTTTCTGCAGCTGCCCCCCCCCCCCCAGTTTCGCCACTGATTATAGTTAATTTGTTTCGTGTCTATGTATTTCGTAAATATTTTATTCCTCTTCTAGCTTTAAGCTATTTAGAAATAAACTTGATTGATTGATTGCGACTTGCACCCAGACTGATAAATTTGATCCTGACTAGGGGAACTGTAAAATCCTGAGAAAATGCTGCATCCATATATGAACTTAGTTTTCGGGTGTATTGGTGTCATATGAGAAGGCCGCACATGCTGGAATTCGAAATCTTTCTTTTTGGTGATACTTTTTGGCCGCTAAACAGGTTTCAAAATGCAAAGGAATGACTTTCTTTTAACGTATATTCAAAAACTACTTCAAATTTACCCCTGAATCAGTGCACCAAAAGATTGGTCTTTGACCCCCCCCCCCCCCCCTCCCACTAAGCTTTACTGAAATGGCACCACTGTTCTTCGGAGGTCATCCCTCGAGGGTTTCTTGGTCAGTTTCAGACTCACAATAATAATTATACAAAGAAGCAGAAAAGGCTTTCGCCTCTAAATAAGCAGTTAAAAATACCATCAGTAATGCACTTGAAACTATTGATCGATTCAGCCTTAATCGCATCTTCGGTAAGGCTGTTCCTGTTGTTTCTGTTGCCAAAGCTCCACTTATAAACGTTCTTCTGGAATCTTGATTTTGCACGCTTGAACGCGTGCCCTCTAGATGACGGTTAATGCTGAAAATTATCTCGACATAAAAGCTCAACTTCCTGTTGCGGTGTTAAAAAACCATGCGGTTCAGTCGTACGTCAGAAAATTAAAGACAAAATTTCGTTTGACACAACGCAGCAGTGTGGGCTAGGGGATATGTAACGAAACGCTTTAATTAACAGTCGCGGATTCCCAAGTTCGCAAGAATGACGCATCAGCATTTATTCGCCCGCTGAGACACCAGTTGAGTCAGCTGGAAGATCTAATACTCTAGCGTCAGCATTTGTTCGGAGTCAGCTGAGACATCAGCTGACATGCACCGGAAAGTTCGACATTGTAGTGCTGTCACTACTGTGTCAGCTGATGTTAATTAAAAGGTTAAGGTTACTGAGTTAGAATTTAGGATATATAGAAGTTAGGAGTTTGAACCATTTAAGAATCAGTCTTAAGACGTGAGGCACTCAGTTTTAAGTTATACCGCGAATGGAGATCAATTGTTCCACGACTGAAGTTAGTGATTTGTCGTGAGACAGTCGGTTCTTGTCGTACCCTAGTTCAGGGGTAGTTGGAGTTGCAGCCCAGCATAGGCGCAGAGCAATACTACCGTTCGTGCCTGTGATAGTTCAGCTCTATTCCGTTGTATATGCGTCAGTTGCTGTTGCAGTTACCGTCAGTCTTAAGTTGGATTATCATTCTTGATGTGCCTGTTCCAACGTGTAAGTACGATTATAAATACAAGATCGCTCGTCATGTTACTGGTCTGCCTCGCCTAACCTAGGAGATAGAACCCAGCGCCTCTTCCCACTCCACGCTACCATAATCTCGGATATACCCTCAGGGTAAAGAGCCGGTACCCTCTCACCACCCATGTGAATACGTATTTTCTACAGATAGCAGGGATAAACACACAAATAAAATTACCGTGTCATCAAGCCTGGCAATCACAGATGCATTCAACTGATGAAGCTGATCTGGACTCAGTCTCGAAATGTAGTACTGAATGGCCTGTTGTTCCTCGACAGTTGGAACTGGCTGAATCAGATTCTGCTGTCTCTGCTGAGGATTGTGTTGCGAAGACTGGGCTTGTTGCTGCTGAGGTGCTGACGCAGCCTGTTCTGCAAACTGCCGCTGCTGCGGCAAGCCCTGTTGCGGCTGAGACTGCTGTGAGGGTTGCTGCGGCACTTGCTGCCAGTTTGGCTGAAAACAAGATAATAAGTTACGAGGGGTAAGGTAAGGCTAAGGTATAATTTTATTAAAATGGAAATGTGACAATAAAAGCGGCAAAATGTCAGAGGCACTCAATAAACTGCACGTTGTTGATGAAAACACCCATGATATCATAATTTGTTTTCCAGATGACTTGTACTCACCCTTTGGGGCAAGCCTCGCATGAAAGCAGGTAGTTTACAAAACACATTTCCCAGTTAAGTACGTAGAGGGCTCACGGTCGCTTTGAAAACCATGGCGTTCTTCTGTGAGATTAACACCTACCATTCTAGGCGGAATATAATAAAGGCGGAAAGGGACCGACAGGGAAGAGGCCAGCAAGAGCGGTCGCCTTACCAGTACCGAATTTACAGCCACACACGCACAGCCACACTCGTTACGTGAACAGCTGTGTGCCTATTTTCGTAAAATTGTATAATAACAAGAATGAATTGTAAATGACTTTAGTGTTGTTGTTTCTTAGCTTTCGTAATTATGTAGTTTTCGTATAAAGTTTTATTACACGACCATGTATTTTTATGCTATATTTATACTATTGTTAACCATATAACTATCGCAAGTTGACATATTTACTGACCGAGCTATTGTCAGCTGAATTTTAAATCTGTTTCCTTTTTTGTTGTATTATGTTGATGTGATACGAAACCTTCTAGCCGGCTTGTCCCGTGTTATGGCTTTCTTGAATATAACTGAATATAACTGAATTTAAAGCCAATCAAAGTTGAAGGAAGAATATTTTTGACACAATTTACCTTACGGGACTATCAGCTGATCGAAACATGACCGACTGTATTCCAAAATTGGCGAACGGAATTGGTCAGAATTACTTTCCGTTTGTCATGTCCATGCCGACATGAAATGAGACTGACAAAGTAAAAAAAAACTGTCCTTTTCAAGAAAACCCGTAAGTCTGTTGACGTCACTTGCTTCCAGCTTCTCGTCATACGGACAAAAACTACTGTGACCCCTACTTTGGATTGCAGCAAAGAACATAACTATACCTGTGCTTGTGGGGGTTGCAGTCGCCATTGTTGCTGCACTACCCCTCTTGAAATTTGGTTGCTTGAGGGCGTTTGGCCACGTATAACCTGCAGAAATGAATAAAGACCATGCAAACAAAAGTAAAACAGCATACTACCATGCAAAGCACGGCAAAACAAACAAAAATCACACAAAATTCATCTTCTGCACACGTCTAGAAGTTCATACTCTATTTCCGTCTATCCCCCAAAAGCCCATACTAACAACCAAAGTGTTCTAACTCCTCGGACCTAGACTGAACAACCCCTGGGTATGTGGGGTGTGGGTGGGGATAAGGTTGGGAAAGTGATGTTAGCATAGGTTTATTCTCACCAGAGCCACCCAGTCAGGCAGCCAAAGTTTGCGAAACGTGTACAGTGCCAAAGCAAGAACATACGTTTCTTTATTAGACTTTAGCATCTTGCCTAAGATAGATGGTGCATCCTGCAGAAAGAAACAAAAACGAGATTTCGGGGGATTTCTAGATCAGCTAATTACCCCACTAAGATGTAAAGCGAGACTTTCTCGGTTGCACTTCCGGCAACCTTGTTTATAGCGAAGAACAAACTAAGTCATAAATCTCAAAACAATACCAACATAGCTGAGTCTGAAATTATGGAATTATGTTTGGAATTTTTAACTTTTTTCCTTCGTTGAAGACGATTGCCCGAAGTACAACCAAGAACAAATAATCTGATTCAACTTCGGCTGAACAAACTAAATTATAAATCTCAAAACAAAACCAACATACTCGGTTTGAAATTATGGAATTATGTTTGGAATTTTTGACTTAGTTTGTCCTTTGCTGAAGTGCCCGAAGAACAACCAAGAACAAATAATTTGATTCCACTTCCGTTGAACAAGCTAAGTCATAAATCTCAAAACAATACCAACATAACTGAGTTTGAAATTATGGAATTATGTTTGGAATTTCTAAACTTAGTTTGTCGTTCGCTGAAGACGATTGCCCAAAGTACAACCAAGAACAACTAATCTGATTCAACTTCGCTAAGTCATAAATCTCAAAACAACACCAACATAACTGAGTTTGAAATTATAGAATTATGTTTGGAATTTTTTACTTTAGTCTGTCCTTCTTTGAAGACAATTGATCGAAGTACAACCAAGAACAAATAATCTGACATAACCTTCGTCTTTGTTCCCATACAGCGACTATGAATACACCGATAGAACTGAGCGGAGCTAGAGGTACTTGCGTCTAGAAGTTAGTACTACCTGCGTTCTTTGTCACGGGAGTTGTTACCGGTTTTATCTTATAAGCCGTTTTTGAATCCACCGGTGACTACTCACCAGTCATAGGTATCCCTCCACTTACGTTTTGGGATCCCAAAAAAACGTGGGATGCCTGCAGGGGTGGAGAATGCGGTCTGCAGCGAGTTAGACCTGACGCCACAATGGTAGATAATCAATCAGCTGTAAATGACGACTCAGGCGGCATCCGTATTCTTCTGCGCGGTTCTACTGCCATGTAGCCCTTTGTAGAGGTAACAAATTACGATGTTATAAGTAGCTCCTCCTCCGCTCGTTTGCATCGGGTAGGGTATCTGAATATATTCGACTCCGCGTGGTCGTATTACAAAGACAGGAAGACGGATGTCCTATGAGATTACTTGTTCTTGGTACAACCAAAATATTTCGCAAAATATTTAAAACCTCGCTTGGCCCCTTAGAGATTTAATTAGTTGATCAAGAAAACCCGATAGCTTCAGAGATAGCTTCAGGGGGTCTCAAGATAGCTTCAGGGGATCTTGTGTATCGCATTATATTTATGATATGTAGTCTCTGTCGTACAAATAAATGAATGAATGAATGGAGTACGTTTATCCAGGTTTGGCTGGCCTCCAATTCCTCCTAGGCCTGTTTAAAATACCTCTGCTCTGCCTCTCTTTGCGCTCTGTTCTGTCAAACTTTATCGAGTTTTTGTAAATCCTGGCTTTCG
The DNA here is from genome assembly GCA_023053575.1 of Branchinecta lynchi. NCBI lineage: Eukaryota > Metazoa > Arthropoda > Branchiopoda > Anostraca > Branchinectidae > Branchinecta > Branchinecta lynchi. Next base: position 7,849,945 of record JAKZAP010000017.1, read on the forward strand.
ACGTCAGTGCTGAGTGCCGGTTGACTTGTCCACGAGGCTAATGCGCGACTCGATATGAAGCGAAATGCTAATCTCTTATTAACCTTTCAGAAAACTTATACCAAGAACTAACGTGTGATTGTTATTGTTTCATTAGAGCATCTGGAGGGCAATTCGTCATTGGATTTTATGTGGGGCGTATACCGTATACCCTTGCGCCCACAAAGCAAAATCAAACCACTCAGTGAAACAAAGTGACTAACTGACTACCCACAGGTCACAACTGAACTGCAAAGAAGAAAAGAAAGTACAAACCTGCTGTAAGTGTGGCGGCAGATTGGATGGCATTCTCATCTGGGAAATCGGCGCAGTCCGTACTCGACCTTCGGGGGTCGGCTGTCGAGGGTTCGGTCCTACTTGAGGAGGTGCTGGTGTTCTAGGGGTGTGCTGGCGGACCCCTTGACTTTGAATTGCCCCTGGGTGTTGTTGTTGCTGCTGCTGTTGTTGGTGCTGTAACAGTGGAAAGTACGACTGAAGAGTAGCGGAATCTCATGTTGTAAATAGAACTTGACGAAAACTTATAGATTATGTTTCGGACTCTACAGATGTTATTCTACGGCTTATGGTCGTTCTGCCTACCAAGTTTTGTCGCACCCCCTTCACCCGTTCGGCACTCCTGCTTGCCATAAGCTATTCGAGACCCCGCTGCGTCTCCCCAACGTGACTGGTCCGCATCTACACGTCGCCGGCCTAGGGCTGATGACAGTTCTGCCTACCTAATTTCATCCCGATCCTCCACCCGTTAATCGTGTCACACAATTTTTAACCCCTTAATTCACGTCTCCCATAACTGCCGGATATAGTCACATACAACTGGCAGATTGAGGGCGTACCGTATAACAATTCTGAAAAGCAAAGTTTTGTCCCGGGTCCCTGTAACCGTTCAATGAGGCCTCCTTATACTGACCGGATTACGTCCGAAAGCTAGATTCAGTGACCATTCTGGTCCGAATAGCACCTACGTCCTACGTGAGACACAAATACTCTCTGCCTCCACCCCCCACACACACAAATTGGTCGGATCCTGTCTCGATACATAACCGGCATATTCAGGGAATCCCAATGGCTTATGATTCTTCTGGCCACCGCGTTTCGTCCGATCCCCTCCCGTTCAGGACTTAGGCATACCTCAAAATGTATGGGGTCTCCTCTAACTCCCCCAAAGTGGCCGTATCTAAGACATGTAGTCTTGTAACGTATCAAAATCCGGATCCGATCACTCGTTCGGGTGTTCGGCGTACAACAGAATTCGGGACCCCCCCCCCCTCTCAATGGTAATATCCAGGGACCGAAAATCCTTTCCGAGTGAACTTGACAAGGTCTCTAACAGGCCTCGCAAGTTCCTTCCCCTAGCCCAGTCCCACCAGGAAGTACTCCAGCTCGTCCTCAGCTGATCAACCAATAGATCAACAGAAAAGTAATCAGTATATGGCACTTGTAGCTTTCTGCACATTCTGCACTTATGGTTGGAAGCATATCGCGTTTCTTACTTGTTGGGGTTGTTGCTGATTTGGCTGTTGTTGTCTTAGCACCTGCTGTTGCTGCATATGGAGTGCCTGTTGGGGAGTCAACTGTTGCTGCTGCTGTGCGCGTTGATTAGCCAGGGCCTGCTGTAGTTGCAAGTGGTGAGGAGGGCCCTGGCCCTGTTGTTGCTGCCCTGGCTGACCTTGTGGCTGCCCTTGCTGACCCTGAAGTTGCTGCTGTTGCTGTTGACCCTGAATTTGCTGCTGACCCTGCATTTGCTGCCGTTGCAATTGCTGCGGAACTTGCTGCTGGGGAACAACACGTAGAACCTGTCCGTCTTTAGTAACGATCTGTCCTCTGGCTTGCATTTCCTGCTGCTGCTGTTGCAACAAACTCTGTTGTTGCAGTTGAGCTACAGGCTGTTGCATTGGTGACGCATTGGACTGCTGACTTTGAGCAAATGCAGACTGTTGCTGCTGCATTGGCTGCTGACCAAGATCGGCTCTTTGTTGCTGAAACTGCTCCTGGCGCGGCATCCCTTGTGGAATTTGCTGTCGTACAACATTCTGTACCATTCGAGGGGGTTGGGGCTGCCTCGTTGGAGGGAGCTGTCCCTGCAACTGCTGCTGGAGCAGCCCAGGCCTCTGCCCTTGAGGTCTCTGCTGCTGCGGCACAGCAGTACGTACTTGCGGCGCAGCTGGACGCTGCTGCATCATCTGCGGGGTCAACTGCAGCAGTACGCGGTTATCCTGTAGGATAGACGCCGGCAGCACACCGTGCTCAACGAGCAGTTTGCGCACGCTGATTATGCAGAGCTGGAGCTCATTTGTATCCTTGCAAAGCTGAAATCGCTGACGAATGCTAGCCTTTTGCTCTTGGCTGACACTTGAATTGAGCAGCAGGCTTAAATGCTGTTGTACTGCATACTGAATCTGCTGTAATTGGTACTGCTGTTGTGTAAGCTGCTTTTCCTGTGCATTCTGTTGTGAACCTGCTAGTTTTAGGTCACTTGTCTGCTCAGGGGGGTTAATGGCAATTTGCATCGCGCTAACTCTCTGCTCTACTTCCACTGCTTGGGGCTGCTCTTGTTTCACAGGCTGCTGGGGGAGAGGAGGCGGAGTAGGTTCCCTCGGGGGTGGGATTACGAGAAGCAACGGGCAAAAGTTTTTTTCAGGAAGCGGCTTTCTGGCCAGTACAGATTCGGACACCCAGTCTGGACAGACGGCCTTGATCCTTCCATTGCTCTTCACTGCAGCTTCAAACAAAGCCTGAAAAGTAATATCTTTCAGGACACGACAATTTCACTTGCTTTTTAGGTGAGAACAGTCGGATGAAAATATCTGCTTTCGGGGACTGGTTTGTCTAACCGTGACAGACAAAACCATACTTTAAAAGTCTACGGCTCTCGACTGACTCTTGTACCGAATTTGGACTACTGGTGAAACCTTCCAATTTATCGCCCTTCCTCGAGTAATCGGGACGTGAATTTTAAGCAAATCTGCCTCGACCGAGATCACTGTTCTTGTAGCTCCTTCCTAATCTAATTGGCGAATGTAGTAGTTTGCGAAAATTGCTCACAAGCCCGTGATAGCTCAGATGGTTAGAACCTCGACCCGGTAAAAGGAGACGGGCTGAAATTCCGTTCGAGCTGTACTTTTGTTTTTCATCACTAAACAATTTACTGATTTCATATCCGACTGAGAAAATAGGTCTCTGTACGTAAGTTGCTCATTTGCAACTAAAAAGACAAAGTAATTTAGGCATATCTCTTAGAGACTCGAAAAACTGGTGGACTAGGCAACTGGGAGAATCCCTAATTACCTAGTTGCTTACACAAGTGTTGCAGTTAATCCTAGATGTGATGGATTCCTCAAAGTGTGACAACAGCCAGGTCTAGGCATAATAAAAGCACGATGTACTTTTTCCTGTAATGATTAACAATACAGCTTCTGATAGACCAGAAAGATGGAAATACGTTGACGATCTTTCTCGTACTGAAATATGTGGAAAAGGACAAAGTAGTGAAGCGGCCAATATAATTTCGCAGATACAGGCCTTCAGACATGGCTGTGTGTGAATGAAAAAAAGTCTGTCATTCTTACAATTTCTTTCCTGAAAGTAGAGCCAATTTTTGAACCTCCTATTCCAGATACTTTGCGTGTAAACCAAATAAAACTCCTCGGTCTAATTACATCAAATGATTTAAAATGGGAATTCCAAACGAAGGAACTGGTAAAGCGTGGACAAACCGGCCTTCATATGCTGAAATTACTTGCTAAAAATAGGTTCTGTGAACAAGTTTTGCTCCGTTTGTACGTTTCTTTTATACGTTCGGGGCTAGAATACTTGGTGGAAGCTTGGCACTTTCGCCTTACTGAAGACCAGGCTTATCGGATCGAAAAAATACAGAAACGTGCCCTACTAATTATGTCGCGATCCCCCAAAATTCCTTACAATGAGCTCCTTCAGAAATTTAAACTCGAGTCCCTTGAGTCCCGTAGGTTGAAACTGTGCATGGCTTCCGGTAAGAAAATGCTTGAGCACCCTATCCATAAGTATATACTTCCGCCGCCGTTTAATACTGCTCGTGAACGACCTGCAAGAGCGGCCTCAGTGGTGATCCTAAAACTCCAACACGTAAAATGTGACCATGTACGGTATGAAAAGACGTTTGTACCGTCTTTCGTTAAAATTTTTAATCTTATTTAGTGTTTACTTTTATATATGACGTTGACATATTTATATATGAGTGTCTACATGTATATACTGATGATTTCGACAAATTTGGATTTCACCACGATAGTTCGAAAAGAATAAAAGCGATATCTATCTATCTATCTATCTCCTCGTATAAGATGTACGATCAAAAACAGACTAAAAACTCTGTAGAATATTCCAACTGACCCAAAACATATAAACCCGCGTCCGTTGGTACATAATTCAGAAACCTGCTAGAACCTTCTCGCGAGTAGGAGGATAAGTCTCAGACATCTAAGCACACTTATATTCTTACAAAATTGTTAATTGTGTGTTCCGTCAGGGGTGCTCCATTAGGGGACAGTGATTCCAAGGGGACACAATTATCTCATTAAGGGAATAATCGTCAGGTAAAAATAATATTAAAGAATCTAGCCTATAAAGGCCCAGAAACTTACACCATCAAGAACAAGGACCATTATAGATTTTTTAGATTTCATTAACAACCCCAAGGCAGTAGTTGCGTTTTTTTTTACAGCTGTTTTGTTGGCTGTTGGCTTGGACGGTTGCATAATTTCCATTTTCAAACCCCTTCGAAGTTCACCGATTCCTTAATTAGCGTTTTTTTTGCACTCAGGCGGTCCTTGCCCGATGTCGCCCTCTCATCAACCTTTTTTTTTAACATTTCATTAACAGTCTGAAAGATCTTGTTTGTTTAGGCTTTACTCGAGTTCATTACATACAGGCCAGCAATAATCAAGTATCCAAGAAGGGTTACTCAGCTTTCTGTTGAAAAATGCCACTTACGCCTTCAGCTTGAGTAACAATGACATGTGTTGTATTGCAACTCAGTTGGACTTCAATCTCTCCACCATTGCACGTAATCATAGCCCAAAGGTTCTTGACATCCTCTAGAGGTGCTTCCTGAAGACAGATCTTCATCTTGGAGAATAAGTACTGATCATGCTTGAAGACTTCGACTCTAGACGAAAGAAACACTGAAACAGGACTGAAACCTGACACTGGTCCATTTTTTGCTTTCAATGACGTCACGAGTCCACCTATTTTCAGCTTCCTTTCCCCGCTGTTTTCACATTTGTGCTCTCCAGCTAAATCTTCCAACGGAGAGACAGTTTACAGTTAAGCCCGACCTCCCGCGACATTTGAGATTAGGCCGATTCTGATGGTCGGGAAAGCTCCGCTGGGTTATCAGCCTTGTGTTCTTGCGACCGCAGCTAAAACTTGCTTCGCTCCGACACTGATCTGGCGCTCCACTGTTACGGAAAGTGAATCCACTCCTTACGTGGAAAGCGGATTCGGCGAGCTAGCAAGTAGTTGTAACGTCGCAGCGACTTCCTGTTTGTTCTTGCGCTCGGCGGATTTTCACTTCGCTGTTTGGAAAGGGAATCCATAAGAACACCAAAGTCGCCCTAATGCTTCAGTCAGAGGTATGGAATAGACAAACCAATCAAAGACGTTTTATTGGCGAGGTTAGTCAAGATCGCGCGTAGTAGGTAGCGCAGAGCAAAATAACACTAGAGTAGCGCCAAGACTTGAAAAAACTGACACACACTCAAATAGCAGCGATGCTAGCCCTACTAGCGATAGAGAACGTCCCCACTGAACCTCATTCAGTCGGTCACCAACGCTTGCTCCGATAACTTCATATCCCGAACATTGTAAAAAATTATACAGCCTTCATTATCTCCTTGGTGTGTGCAGACCGCTGGGACCGCGCTTTAGCTTTACTAGGAATTTCTAAACCCTCAAGTTTGTCTCGCTTTAAATGTAGCAAGCGTAGTTGGCGGCAATTCAAGGATAGCCCGTTTGCAAAGCATAGAAAGCATAGGTCTTGGCGCTACGCCCTAGTGTTAGTTTGCTCTGAGGTAGTGTGCTTTCACAGTGGAGAGACAATTGAAGACTTAATGCATGGGAGATCATCAGTAGTCTCAAACGTAAGTGAGGGGATATCTATGACTTCGTAAAAGTTGTATGTCTGTCCATCTAGATCTGACCCAAACCTCATGTTCACAACAGTGATAGTAGATTACTTACGGGAGCAATTTCTGGCAATAAACTGAATGCCTGACCCACTTTGGAGTTACAACTGGCTTGTTATACAGGTCAAGTGTTTCTTCAATATCGGTGTTGTCAGGATTATCTCCGGCAATGAGGTGGGTCATAAGTCCACTTATGGAACTGGGCTTCTTGGCTCCACCATCTTGTAAGGCTTTCTCAACCTAAAGTAAAGCAACCGTGAAAACTTGAAATTGTTATAGTCTGGACTTTCCCTATTTTCCCACTGCGAAACTGGTCAGTTTTGGCACATGTAAAGAGTTGTTTTAATTTATACAGACTGGAATTCCAAGGTTTCTGTATGGGAGTCATTCTTTAACACTCTTCCTGGCCAATCAATGGTAATAAATAAGGAGTACTTACTGTTATGGAGGCATCTCATAGCACTTTGCTCTGCAACGGTCCTCCTAGTTATTCCCTCCCTCTATGACCTACTTTTCTATATATCTCTTTGGCTTTCATCACCATCATTAATTTCCCGGCATCGTGACAATAGGTCACTCGGTCTATCCCCTAGCTCCAGTTAACTGCTGCCTAATCCAAGGTCAGGCTTTGATCCATTTCATTCTAAGTATTTTGGCTACAAAATGAGTCCATAGTCAAAAGTAGTTCTCTTTCATCCTGAGTCCGAGCAGGACCTCTCTGTTATTTTAGTATTTATGGTAAGAGCTATTTTAAATATGCGAAGCACCTGCTCCACTTGTCGAAATTATGTCATAACCATACATTGACGGAGAAACTCAAGATGCAAGTGTTACCCTTCTGGATGTTTTCTCATCGCTTTCAAAAATCACGGACAACAGGGCCCAACCAGCGCACGACGTCGTCCACTGCTTCCTGACCGAAGATTGAAAATTGAAAATTAAGTGTCTTTTTCTGTGTGTTTATGTGTTTTGTTTATTTTCTTCATTTACTCCACCTTTTCAAACTGGCGGGTCATAAATAAATTACTTACTTACTTACTTACTATTTATATATTTAGTTAGGGACCCATTAGTGCTATATTATTTATGTCCACTCTTGTACATGATTTGCCATACGAGTAAATCGATCTACATTATGGTCCATCTTGGCTAGTAGGCCTCGGGCTTGACTGGATATGTGAATTCCAGCTTTGCTAGGATGTGTAACTAGCCTGATTAGGGATTTCTGGATTGACTGCGGCTGAACTATAGTAGCCCATCAGCCGAGGCTTTCCCTTTTATGATATGTCCGGTTTCCTGACTGGTCCTAGGGCTAGTGGGCCACTACGGTGTCAGAATGTCTTCAGCCCACACCCCCGGAGCCTCAGCTTCACTAAATCTCGCCTACCACTCGTTCATCCTCTTAACACTACCTAGTTCACCACATACTGCTTGCTAAACCGAAACACACAAATGGCTGAAACACTGAACATGGTGTTCAGCTGGCAAGTGGAAAACAATTGTCTGTATAGGATAATTCGGGGGGGGGGGGGGGAAATAAAACTATCTACAAATAAATTCTGGACATATTTCACTTCCTGTATAACCTAAAAAGGCATAAACAACATTCAAAAATCACAACTTTTAGTTTAACTCAAACTGAGGGCAGCTTTTGGGATTGTCATGTATGACTGGTATTATACCAAAGATTTCCGAACTAAACAATATTTCTTTTGTTAAGTAAGGCACATCCTCGACTTAATTACAAATTCAAATAATCAGACGTTCAAAGAAATTAATTAAATTAGTATCTCTGCCCTGCAAATTCTCCTAGCCTAGCCTGCACATGGGATCTACCACCTTAGTGAAGCTGATCGCCTTTAATTTTCTTTTGACACTCGTTTTCCTGGCGTAATCCAGCTTAACCTGGGCTTAAATCTTCTTGTAACTTATTTTTTCAGAGAGACCTAGGAGACACCTGAAACTATTTAGGTGAAACTTAAAACATTTAAACACACATCACAGTAGATACATTTCCTAACTCCAATATACATATGCAACTCCTTCCAAAGTCTGCTGGGTTTCCCAAACATAACAGACCCAACTCAGCTGTTTAGCCTATAGCCTTGTCCAACCCACTTGATCTTGGAAAAAAAGGCAGAGAAATTTGCTTAACCAGTATCGCTGACAGCTGCCCAAAAGAATAGGCCTAATCTGATCTGGCTCGAAATGCACCACACATGGAGAATGCAAGAATCAGTCTATCCATGGATGTTAATGTGGATAGTGTTATATCGAAAACTGGAATCTGGAGAATAAGAATAAATGGAATAGTAGGAGATACAGATAGAATCCAGAGTTCCGGCAGACTTAATCAGTAATATAGGTAGGCTATCAGATATATATTATATCTTAGCCTACAAAATCCTTCAAAATATTGCTGCAAAATTAAGATAAAGAAAAACATCCATCAAGAGCAGTGTATTTAAGACAGCCAGCTAACTGCCGCTCTTCTTTTACTTCTAGTGCTACTAACATACAGTCTATCCCACTGTTGCAGTCTCCCACCTAGGAGGTTTCTCCGGATCTGGCCACTGTTGTACTGGTTTCTTCTGATCTGTGGGGTGTCTACCAATCTGGCGATTTTGTGTTCTCCTGAGCAGGAAGTCTGCCTAACTTCTGCAGTCATCCAATCAGTCTTATGATCTTCTAGAACTGCCAAACATCTATTCTGGGAGGTTTGGCAGACCTATGAGATCATATCACTGTAAAACTGAGGCAAACCTCCTTCTCAGAAGAACATCAGAGAGGCCAGATTGGCATAAACCCCGCAGATAGCAGGTTATTTAGATACTTGGACAAACCTCAGATTCAGGATATTACAGGAGGGGTATCCAACCTTGAGGATTTTACACCCTCGAACTTGGCCTAAAAAGATTAAGAGGAAAAATCACTATAGTCTCAACAAAGTCCTAAATGTCAAGAAAGACACCCTGAATGACCTAGGGTAAATTTAGGACTGTACAGAAGTTTGCTTGTAGTATTTTCAGGCCAAGTTCGAGGTTATATGAATTCGAGGTTGGGTACCCTCCTGTACTACTTGAAAGCCAGATCAGAGGAAACCTACCAAGTAGGAGACTACATCAGTGGCCAGATCAGGAGAAACCTCCAAGGTGGGAAACTCCAACAGTGGAACAGGAGGAGTATCCAACCTCAGACAAGATTTCAAATTTCCAGATAATTCTTTCCTTCAGGATAATCTATCTGGCTTAAAGAGGAACCAACAAATATGACAAACATCCTAGACTGAAGCTAATTGAATTGTTTATACACTGGATAAATAATTATTGCTTCAATATTTCTAGTTAAACATATTTTTCTTTTAAAACAAGATCACTTCATTCTAACCTTACCGGGATTGACTTAGAAAATCATGAAAAAGGCAGAGTTACCAAATTCAATAGCTAGAAAATCCCATATCAAAGCAGCTTCAAAATAAAGAAAAGGCGCAAAATTTAGAATATTTTTGGACACAGACATCACAACTGTTGAAAAAAAGTCATATTTTCAATCTTGACTGTCAGGACAGCATGTACATTTCATTTTAACGTTTTCGGGGCAACAATCAAGGTAGCCTAGTGTAGAAACGAGGTCAGGAACCCCTCATGTAGACCTGGGTATAGACTGCTCACATGTTGGACTCAAATCCAAGCAACAACGATAAGCTGGCACCCATTTTTAGTGCCTGTGTTCTACATAAAAGACCAAGAACAGGATTCACTACTCTATCAAATCCATAGGTCTTTGGATTTGATGCTGAACTCTAAAAGATAGGCTACACGGACCGGAACTAAAAATACTGGAAGCAACAAAACACCGAACCAGTGTTAGGAAGCCCCCTGAAATTGCTTGATAAGAATGACAAGTGGTAATCACAGTTTGAGGATGGAGAGCCTGAAAATGCAACTAAAAGCCTTACTTCTTGTGGAACAGCGCCAGTACAGAAGTATTTGACTGTCCCAAACATCATAAACTGCTCCTAGGCTATGATTCAAAATATCATGACCAAGGAATAACGAAATGTTAGGGTAGGATACCCTAGTCCTTTTGTCAAGTGGATGAAATCCTGGCTGGCAATAAAGGCGAACCCAGAGAAGTCAGCTAGCTCTACTCTCTGGCCCTGGGGCTTTTTGTGATTTTATGATCTTCTTCTTCTGGAAAAGCTTCTGGCAACATACTGGTGTGTCATGTAGTTAACATCCACATTCCCGGATAAAAGCGCGCAATTTAAACTTGAGAAACGTGTCAGTTTGGATTGGCAGGCCACAGGCCACTTCTTTCAAAAGTAAGTTGAAAATGCATAGAAATTGAAGATTCCTTCATTAAAGAATTTCTTGTGGCTTGCATTCTTTTCACTAGGGGGGGGGGGGGGGGGGGCAAGTATGCTAATAAAAGTCATTTCCAGATATTTTGGAACGAGTGTTACATTTACGAATTTCAGAGACTTTGCCAAACAATCAAAAACTGAAACTTGTCTAACATTTGATTATAGCTTCCCATCGTCCAAATGTTACAGCATTGCCAAAAGCTTTCAACTAATATTCCGGTTTTAGCCGGATTAACAATTAAGGACCAACTAATTGTCTGTAGAGAAAATAAGTTTCAGATATGGATGCAGCATGTCTCCTTACCCTTAGATCGACTATTCATTTTCATTGACTTTTTAAAACATTTTTGTTCATCCTTTAATTTGAAACCCCACCCCTAAATAGGGTAGCCACAAAAAGCCCTACCGGCAGTAGCGCCGATTTGCCGATTTTTTCTTAAACAAAAATGAAATGCTGGGAATTTATCATATTTTTTTTAATGGTTTTCAGTCTAAAACAGCTGAAAAAATGTTTCAAATATACAACTGTATTCAGGAAAAAATCCTAGATTTAATAAGGCCATCGGTAATATGTGCTTATATTATCATTAAGTAATTGCATGTAATCTAAAGTATAAAAAAAGTACCTGAACTTCCATAGAAGAATTTATTGATGCCTAGGACTGAATATCCATAACCTGATACACCAGTAAATAGCTGGTTCTTCGAACTTGTACATCTTATTCCCAGTTTCTCTTATAATCCACCATCTTCATAAAATTCGGTATTAGCCATCATCATAGGCATCACACATTCAAGGCTGCAAAATCAAAATTCCAAAAGGACATATATAAGCAGAATTTTGGAAAACATAGCTGTTGGTCCTTTGAAATGCCTTAGGCTACTGGTCATGTGTCCCTTATGTTGAGCTGTGGAATTTCTTGTTCAGGTGAAAATGAATCCACTGTGTAGAAGAATTTGGGGTTAGGTTGCCAAGCATGTGACGTAAGATAACTGGCTTTTGGCGTAGGCTATTCCAGACTGTGGGTATACCATATACCCGATGTTTGGCATAGCCTATACAAAAATCAAGGATTTGTGGTAATCTGTTACAGTGAAGACAAGGCTTGAAGCCAAGCTGACTGTTCATAACGAGATAAATAAAAATGACATTCTCCAGTTGTCTTTGGTCTTTGTCTTTGTTTCTTTGTTTTTCTTCCTGAGGACGGTTGTTGTAAGTGCAACCAAAATATCTGAAGTTATATTTATCCCTGGCTTCACATTTTTGAGAGATAATTAGCTGATAAAGAAAAAATTTAAATCTTTTTTTGTTTCTTTTGGTTTGAGAGAGTCTCCTTTGGTCCTATGCCTTTTCTGTCTAGCTTAAATTCTATCTTTTGCAGTGCCAGGTGAAGAAGATTTTGAGTTCTTAGACATTAATTCAGATGGGGACGAAGATCTTGGGTCAACCGTTGGCGCCTTTCCTGCTCATTATCATTGTGCTGGCAAAGTATCAGTTTCTCTAGAAAACCACTTTGTTTTGTCACTTGATTCTTCATGGTATGAAGCATTTTTAACTCTCTTGCTTTACAGCTTACAAAAATAGCCTAGACTCCACATCCATTTTCCGGCCCTTTTTATGGCACTTGCAGCTTGGCTCGAGTGCCATATAACAATCACTTTTCGGTCGGTTGGTTTGTCTACCACTTTTCTTGAGTTAGGGTACTTCCAGAAGTGCTAGGACAATGAAACTTGGCACGCATATCAGGGACCCGACCAAACTAACTTGGCAATAGTCACTTCCCCGATCTGACCACTGTGGGTGGAGTGGAAGGATGGGGAATCCGGAATCTCGAGGAATGTATAACTTTCGAACAGGTGATCGGATCTTGATGAAACTTTATATTTGGAAAGACTCGTGTCTCAGATGTCCCAGTTCAAGTCTTGACTTGATCCAATGAATGAGGAGGAAAGCCTAGGGAGGGGGGGGGAAATCTTGTGTTACGCTTAGAGTGGAGCGATTTGGGATGAAACTTGGTGGGAAGAACAATCACAAGCCCTAGATACATCACTGATAGAACCGGATCGGATTTAGGCACTTGGGGGGATGTTGTGGGGGGGGGTCCGGAATTCCGGTGATCGCGTTTAAGGATACTTTCCCGATGTGCTAGGACGATGAAAATTGGCTTGAGCATTAGAGACTTGACAAGATTGGCTTAGTAGCCAGTTCCCCGATCCGACCATAGCGGGTGGAAGGATGGGGAATCCGGAATCTTTGAGCTTGTATAACTTTCGAACAGGTGATCGGATCTCAATGAAACTTAATCCTTGGAAAGACGTCGTGTCTCAGATCTCCAATCTCAATTCCGGACCGGATGTTATGAATGTGTGGGGGGGGGAGGATGGAGGGGTGCCGGAAATCTTGTGACACGCGTAGAGTGGAGCGATCGGGATGAAACTTAGTGGGAAGAACAAGCACAAGCCTTAAATATATCACTTGACAGAACCGGGCCGGATTCGGATAATGTGTGTGTGGGGGGGGGGGCTCATCTTAACCGCAAAGTACAAAAAAAATACTTTTAAGCAAGTTGTACATTTTCATGATCCCCGTGAGTCCGTGATCAGTTTTAACTCAAGAGTTTTGCTTAGAAATGGATTTCTAGCTCCCTTAAAGTGCGCATCTTAACAGCAAAGTGAAAAAAAGAACTTTTGAACAAACAACACATTTAATGATCCCTGAGGGCCCATGGCCTTTGTTCCACAGGGGTTATGCTTAAAAATGAATTTCTAGCACCCTTAAAATGCGCCTCTTCACCGAAAAGTCGAAAATATACTTCTGACCGAACGGTATATGTTCATGATCCTAGAAGGCCCACAATAATTTTTGTCTCAAGGTTTCTGATTACAGATCAACTTCTAGCGCCCTCAGTGTCTATCATAACAGCCAAGTCCAATGATTTCCAAGGACACATGATCATTCTTATTTCAAAGGTCTTGCTTACAAATGATCACAACAAACCCACAAATTGTCAAACTCCTACTTTCATCCCCTGACCCAGCCGTGCAAGTTCCATATAAGCTTCTAGCTCTTGTTTAAGAAGACCGGTGTGTTGCTAAACTGGTTACCATAGGCCAAAACAGACAGTAAGTAAATTACTTTAATTGCACTTGCAAGCAAATTGACTGTGTTATCTCAATAAGTAGCTCTCAGTTGATGATGGTGACTAACCCCTGTTTAATTACAGTTTTGCTGAACGTTTTTTTTCTAAGACTTCATACGGTTTTTCATGGCGCAGATAGAACATTAGATTCTACTCTCCGCGCTTTTTGAAATTTGTGTCATAGCATTGACAAATCTCAACTGTTCCATTCCCAGACGGCCAAACCTTGATCATCTGCCCAGACCGTTCCTAGGCCTAATCGACCATCTAGACCTCGTCTCATCTTGGCATGGCCAAAAACTTGCCCTTGCTCTGTATGAACTATAAATCTCCCCCAAAACATGATAAAACAAGGTGTCATGCATTTTTTCTCAGAGTGGATTTCATTTAGGCAGTCGGATACAACTGGATGTCTTGCAGCTGGACTATCTGACCACACGATTCGAGTCTACCAGGCTGAAAATCTTACAGCTTTGAAGTCACTGAAGGGACATTCAAACACAATTACAGATGTAAGGTCTGTTTGATCGTGTTTTTTTTCTTAACTTATTTTCTTTTCCGGGTATAGATCTTCACGGAAAAAAGGGGGTGTGCAACACACTAGACCCACAAGTTGGAAATCACGCAAATACTTTTTTAACTGTTATTTCTTGTGGCATTTTTTAGAATGTTGAGCAACAGCTAGAATAACAGCCCGACGAGGATCCTTGCCAAGACGAGCCAAAATGTCGCTGGTGAAGCATCGTAGCTGGCGTATCCGTTCTATACATTATTTGAATACTCAGTTTCAGTTTTCAGTTTCATTGGACTATATTCAAAGACAACAAAAAATACAGAATTAACATTCCTGCCAGGAAAGCACAAATGTAGTGCTTGGCTACGGCAGGGAAATAACCGATATTAATTCAAACACCAAACAGAATCAGCTAACTGAATATTCTATTTAAAGAAAAAAGGAGGAGAGGAAAAAAATAACCTATGGTTTCAACTTTAAATAAAAGGAGAGAAAAAGTAAGGGAAAGAAGGAACGAGAAAGAAAGAAAAGAAAAACAGGGGGGGGGGTGTAAAGGAGGATAACACTAAACAATTTTCCTGTAATGACCTTTTGCTGCTCGCTTGATGGAAATGAGTTATTCGAATTCCGGATATCTAACTGTAGTAGATTCCAAATTGTCGGCGCAAAATAATCGAATATTGTCGAAAATATACTAGTGGTTTTGTTGTCGTATAGTAGAGCTATGGATTTGGGACGTCGCCTAACTTTGAACAAAGCAGAAGAAAATGACCAAATTGAATTCTAGCTAATATTCGTGTACAGTACTAACCGCAACGTTTAGCTATCTCTGCAGTCTATATATGCATTATTTTACTATAAAATACTATATTAATTATTACTATATTAATCGCAACAGTTATGCATTACTTCTATGACCTTCCAAAGTATCCCAACAGAAGAAAGAGTACATTAAAAAACAAATAGGAAAGCAGGTTAGCGTTCCACCGAGTTACTATTAGTTACGACCGTTACAATTCTTGTTATTGTTTTCACTTAGCTGTTGTTTTTGTTTAGCTCTTATCATTTTAGTTCCACGATGGTTAAGATCTTTACAAATTACTTATGAGGTGTATTCACGGCGTTCCCCGAGGACTCCACTTGAGTCCCGGCGTTTTTTTTTTGTCCCGGGGACTCACCCCGTATTCTCGCGAGTCCCGACGGACGGGGAATGCTCCGATTATCATCACCATCATCAAAAAGGACTCCCTTTCAGATTCGGAGGGGATTCAATTTTTGCTGGTGTTGGTACAATGTAAATTTAATAAAAAACTATCAGAATAAACAAAACCAATTTAAATTGGATCCAGACTAATTTCATCAATGGCATATTTTTTATTTTTTTTTAACAAAATCCATTATGAAAGCATTCCCCGTTTTCTCGCTGTTTCTCCATTCGGAGTCCGTGTGGAGTGACTCCCTCTATTCTCGCCGTTCCCATCGATTCCGCGATGAGTCCTCGGGGAACGGCGAGAAGACGCCTACGATGGTCGGAGCATCATAACCGTTAATAACTATCGGTTCAGCAGGAACGCCCGCAAGAGTGCATGTATGCCTGCGCTCGTATTAGGTTCGTTCCAGAAAGCGTTGTAACTACGACAATAAAGAGCCTCCTCTTACCATCAGAAATAACTTCCTGGAACGCAACTCCAGGTTGGGCAATTTGGTAATATTGCTTATGTCAAAAAAAGCTGAAACAATTGGCTGTTAGCTGAAATTAATGTCTTGATTTATTGATTACATTCGACCGCTTTGGAGGCGAAATACTAAGGTGGTCTAAAAGTTGAAGAAGTGTTCAGTGAAGCATACCTCTACTGCACCCGTAGCACCCCCAGTCGTACCCATGTAGTAGCATTGTAAACACATGACAGATGTGGGCCAGTCCCATAAACCCATTTCGTCGTTCATGTCCGGAGCACGGACAGATTAGACAGATAACTGCCCAATGCGGTATCACTCGGAGTACTAGGTTATGATTTGCTTGGTATATGCTTAACCGCCTATCACCTGTTCTGATGGTGCGGAGCCAGGGGTTATCCACTCGCAAAATGGATGTACAGCAAGTAACCAGTGCCCAGCCTGTGCCCACGGAGGAAGTATAGTGGTGCCCACATAGTGAGTAACCCCTAGGTGTGGAAACTCGTATAGTTAGATCTTCAACTTTCAGTAAGAAGTTTTCTTGTCAGGTTTTCCATGTTTGTGTTTGACCGATCTTAGTCTGCTGGCATTAAATTTCGGCCGTATATCGGCCTTCTTGTCAAGAGCCCTGTTCAGCCCGTAGCTACAAGTGTGAAATTTTGCTGTAAAACAAATGAAATTTCTAACAACTACAAATATGTTCCACGTTTCAAGTTGCAAACCTCGCGCACTAAATTCAGTCCCTTGTATTTCAGATTCTCAAAGACTGACTATAACATTTTGTTTTCGTCATCAGAAGATGCAACAATCAGACAATGGGACCTGAGACTGAAAGCCAGCTGTGTTAACACATTCAAGGGTAAGTAGGAAATCTCAGAGAGAACTGAAACTCGGGCGCTGATTCCTCTCTAAAGCATGAGTTCCTATAGACAGAGTTTTTGTTTCAGCTTTCTGAAATAGGTGACTTCTTTGAAACTCTATCGGCTTTGTCAAAAGATTGAAAACCCATACCACCTGTTTTGAGCCTCTTTTACCCTTCTTTGCTTTGGTGAGGAACACGGACAGACTTGCATAACCGCATTGTGTGCAAAGAGCTCCCCAGAAGCGTTTAGCGGGATCCTGATCCGGATCAAAAAGAGCCAGACATGGCAAAATTAGAAAGAGTGTGGTTAGGGTGGACAAAAGGGACATTAAGTTCTGGATCTTGGAAATAAGTGGGCCAAACATGCAGGGGCATCCCGAGGGGGGGGGGCGCAGCGTCCCCACTACGTGTTGGGCATTCGGTCAGATTTTCGTCTATGGCGAAACATTCGGTCAAAATGGGCATCACGGCTTCCCATTTCACAAAATCGTTTGTCCCCGCATTTCGAAATTGGGTGATTTAACTTGTTTATTGGTTTCCCTTTCTTTATCGAATTTGATAATTTATCCAACTTTCGTTCACTCCGTATCGATTTCACCGCGTTCGGTCTGTCCATTCGTAAATTCGGTGATTTAACCTTTTTATTTGGTCTCATTCGTTAGCAAATTCGGTAATTACCTTAAATTACCTTAAATTGCAGCTTGGAGCAAAATAAGGATTTCTCCTGTAGATTTGCTCCGTAGTTGACTCCGGTTGGCAGGTCCGTGTAACGATTTGTATTGTGGTTAGCTTCAAACATTGATTGCATCAACAGCATCCCAGTTCAACTTCCACTCGATGTCAGCCCACTCTTCATCAACGGATCTTTTGAACGATTCAACTGTTTGGCAGTTTACTGTTTTTTCAGAGAGGGCATTCCAAAGGGGTATGGCTCTGGTAGAGAAGAACTGATGGCGTATTCTAGTTGAAGCGTGGGGTTTTTGGATCCTTCTACTATGTCCTCAGGTTTTAGTGGCTGGATTTGGTGAGAAGACATTGGAAGACTGGCTGGATTGGAGGATCTTGTAGGCCTGGATGACATCTCCTCTTTTTCGTCTGTATGTTAAAGTTGGGAGCTTCAACCTCTGCAATCGCACGTCATATGGGAGATCTTTCAAGCCATGGACCATTTTTGAGGCTCGCTTTTGCACACGCTCAAGAAGGAATTTATCCTTTTTGAAAGCAGGACTAGCCACAACCATGCCGAACTCAACCCTTGGTCTGACCATAGACTTGTACAGCTTGGATATGACAAAGGGGCTACGGCTTGTGAATGTCCGGCGGATAGTTCCCAGGGCCTGGTTTGCACGAGACGCGGAGTGCTTTGCATGCAGATCGAATTTCATCTTGTTGTCGATGATGACACCAAGGTCCCTCTCATGTGTGACCGAATCCACCGGACTTTTCCGTATCTATTCGGTCAGTCTATTTCATGATTCGGTCATTAATCAGATTCATTTGGTTCTGATCCGTGACCGAATACGATAATTCATCCAACGTTTGTTCGGTCAGCATCGATTTCGCCGCATTCGGTCCGTCCCTGCGTAAATTCGGTGATTTAACCTGTTTATTTGATCTCATTCTGTACCGAATTCGGTAATCGGTCGCATTCGGTCAGTCCATTTCATAATTAAATTCGGTGAGATTCATTTGGTTCTGATTCGTTACCGAATACGGAAATCCACCGGATTTTTCTTTAGTTCCATTTCTAGTACTAGACTTGCTGAATTTGGTTGTTTTAGGTGGTTCTAACAAGAGATATGTTCCATTACGATATTCGGTTGTAATACCGCTCTCGATCTGTTGCTTATTTTTTTTAGTTAGTTTTTCGGTATACTACGAATTCATTATTTGCTTCAACCCAGTTACTGAGCTCGGTAATTTTAAGTGGCATTTATTTAGCTCCCGCTCTTTACCATTTACGGTAGCTTCAGCTGGTTGCTGTTAATTTTTTTACTTCTTGGGATTGCACTACTTCAGGAATAAGCACGTCTCTTGACGTGAAAACTAGCCTACTTTTGTTTGCTGTAAATTCCGAACAAATGTACTTTGCATCCACTTTACCCTGGATCGTCCCTTTCGTTGCCAGACAACTCTGGGTTGAATAAGTAATCTTGGGATCGCCGAAAGGCACTTTTATCATCAGTGTTTCCACAAAATTTTGCCTGCCGCGCATTTCGCAGTCTTCACTAGTTAGACAAAGGTTGCCTCATTATGTTGGCGTTTGAGGCTTGGAAGTTTGGGAGGCTTGAACTATGTTAAAAGCTAGAACTTGCATGGGAAGTAGTCAAAAGTTGCCAGAAAAGAAGGCCGATCCAAAAAATTTCGCCTGCGGCAGCTTAATTATTCATGGGCACAGCCGTTGGCGACGTTGTCGCTATGCAGCAACACCGTTTTAGCGATTATTTCAAGTTCTGTTTGCAAAACTGGAAAGGTCTTCCAATGGTAAAAGGCTAGTGACGGCGTAGCCTGTCCATGGAAAAAAAAAACAGAAGCGGAAAAGCGTGAAAACGCGCCAATTTTTCTCTTTAGACTTGTTTGTATAGACTCTCCAAGTTTTTACGTTGTAGATTTATGAAGGCAACTCGCCTTGTTTTTACAATTTTTTCTTATAAATTCAGTAAAATCAGGTACCAATTTGGTCAATTTTACCCAGGTGCGCCCCCCCCCCCCCCCCAATGAAGAAAGGCTTGGGACGCCCCTGCAAACATGGCAAAATCACAAAGAGTGTCGTTAGGATGGACAAAAATGACATAAGTTCTGAATCTTGGAAATGAGCAGTTAGAGTGGATTAGTAATATAGGTAAGACGGGTCCTTTAAGTACTTACGTACGACTATGAAGTCATTTCACCCCAGGCAAGAACAAACCGTGATGAACACGATTCTTAAAATGTTCGCTGTAGTCTCTTAGTTCTAGATTCGACTGCATAAATTTAGCGCGACATAGGCTGGCGCGCTTCGGTTGTCACAAACCCGGGAAGTAAACTTTTCCCGTTCTCAGAACCGTTCTTTATCATGAGTGACTTGTAGCTGCGTTCGTTGCACTCCGGGCTGTCACTGGTGTTTAGTCACCAGTGTCCGGTTCTTCCCTTAAAACGCGTTGATTGGTTCACCGGTGAGTTGATGAAAACTGGCTAACTCCTCGCTGAGGCCGGGCTCACGAGCAGGTTCTGGTTAGTCCGCACTGGTGAGATAAAACCGGACACTGGTTAGTTCAAAAACGGGTTATAAGACTGGTGAGAAGTCACCGGTGGATGCAAAAACGGCTTATAAGAAAAACCGGAGACCACCGGTGAGAACTCCCGTGATAAAGAACGCAGCTTGTGTTAACAATAGAGTCATCTTGAAAGCAATTTCAGTAATGTTTCCAGAACTCGAGCTTGCTCATTACTTTGTGGAAGCGAACTTTCACAAGCTTTCAGTTTCAGTGTATTTCAAATATCAACACATATCGTGGCGTGGGGCCAAATGGCGTATTGAATACGTCAATATACATGAAGGCAAATCAATAATGTCTGTCATAATATCAAGATAAATAATTCAAACTGAATATGCCCTAACACAAAAACATAAAAGTGAGACACACACAAGAATGACTAAACCTCTTTGTTGAAAATATGTACAAATTTAGGGATGAACTATTTCGGTACCGCTCCGTACGGTAGTAACGGGGTTCTAGCTTGGGTATTGACTCCGCACACGCTCTTTGCGGACGCAAACGTTGAGGTTGGAAGAGAGGCGGCAGAGGGGAGCGGAAGGAGGGGTTCTGTAGGGACTTCATACCAAAATCTCTGCATAGCCTCTTCCGTCTATGATGGAGGGTCTCAACTCTCAAGTTTAAAATGACTTAAAAGAAAACAATAAGGCATTTTAGGTCCTCTGTATATAATTCTGAGAGCACGTTTCTGTACACTTTCAATGGAATCTGTATCCTCTTTTGTCAGAACATAGTGCCAAACCGGACACGCATATTCAAGTAGACTTCGGACAAACATACAAAATAGATTAATCAATACCTTTCCTGGAACCCCAAATTTAGTCAGGGTTTCACTATTGACAGGGATGAATTTGCTTTTTTTTTATTTAATTTTGTGTATTCTTCTTCCAAGTTAAATCCGAAGAGAGCGTAACTCCAAGAAGGGTAATTTGTTCAACAATTAAACTATTTTCAGGGACAGGGAAAAATTCTGGGCTACTTTTTAAAAAGGAAAAACTTACAATTGCTGACTTATCTGTATTTACAACCATATTAGCAGTTAGGGCCTCGTCGGCTATATCTTGAAGAATAGTCAGTGTGTTACTTTTTTAATTTCGACCAACAACTTCAACCAAAGATAAATCGTCCACATATTTCCAACTTGCATCAGTTCCTTTTGCAATGGCGTCAATTATCATCAAAAAACACAGAGGCCCCAAAACAGTGCCTTGGGGAACACCGCAAAATATAGCACTGGGCTGAGAATAAACCCCCTTGTATTTAACAACTTGCTCCCTATCCGTCAAAAAACCAACAAGAATATCTATAATGAAATGCGGTATATTTTTTTCATGCAATTTACGAATTAAAATATTGTGATCAACAAGGTCAAAAGCTTTCTTAAAATCAACTGTAATTAAATATATCCATTTATTAGGTACATCTAAATTCTTTACAATAAACGTCCACAACGTCCCATCTCAGCTTCCCCGCACATCACGGCTTGTCCCTTCTTCTAGAGTGAATTTTAGTGTATTTTAGTGTTTTGTGTTCTTTTCCATTGTTTGTACTCCCCTATTCTGTCTTTTCAGCGGGTTATAAAAATAAATAAATAAAATAAATTAGCTATATCGCTATGAAACCACCTTGAGGAAAAGTAGAAGACAAAGCTGATTCGATCTGTGCCCGCGCTCAAGAGCGGGTTAGCGCGCGGAGTACGCCTCCTGCATTTTCTTTCTCTGCGATGAGCAACGTCGAAGACGGAAGTAGAGTAGGCGGGTAAAAGGCTACAGCAACTACCTCTAGGTCTGCTCAGTTTTGTCGGGGTATTCATAGTCGCTGCATGGTACCAAAGACAAAGGTTCTGTCTGATTATTTGTTCTTGATACATGCGTAGTAACTATGGTTAGTAGGATGGAACACGCTCTATATTTAACTGTCTTCGACAGATGACTCTGAGGGACCTGATCAGAAGAAGTGGAAGCCCTTCTCGGCGATGGACGTCAACTGCGATGATACATTTCTATGCGGGGGGACAGAACAGATTGGCGACGACACGTTTCTATTATTCTTTGACGTGCGAAGCCAAAAGATCCTCGGTGGCTACTGGGAATCTCATATGGAAGATATCACCAAGGTTTGTGAATTGTTTGTTTGGGGCAGAGCCGTCATGCATGGGCGAGGGGGGGGGGATATATGGCAGTACAAAACGGATACGTCAGCTGAATCTTATTAGAGAGTTTAAAATAAAGTTTTCCAAATGTATTGCTTCGTATTCGCTTCGTATCTTTTTATTTGTCTGTAGGTTCATCACTTAAAAGAAAGTACGTCAGACTACAGTGAAACTATATCCGAAAGAACTTATATAAACACATGATTGTAAATATACGTGACGAGAGGGCAAATATTCGTTTTTATGGCACTTGCAGCTTCGCTCAAGTGCAATATACCGGTGACTTTTCTGTCTTTCGGTCCACTGTTCTCGAGTTAGAGTCCAGAAGTGCTAGGACGATGAGACTTGGCTAGCGTATCAGGGACCCGACCAAACTAACCTGGAAATAGTCACTTCCCCGATCCAACCGCCGTGAGGGGAGTGGAGGGAAGGGGAATCTGGAACCTTGTGGTATGTGTAACTTTAGAACGGGTGATCGGATCTTAATGAAACTTGATATTTGGAAAGACCTCGTGTCGTGTCTCGGATGTCCCATTTCAAGTGGGGATCGGATCCGATGAATGTGGGAGGGGGAGGGAATCTTGTGACCCGCTTGGAGTGGAGTGGAACGATTGGGATGAAACTTGATGGGAAGATCTTGGGGTTGTATAACAAAAACTCGTGTCTCAAATGTTGAATTCCATTTCAAGTCCGGACCTGCTCCGATGAATGATATGGAAATCTTTTGACACGCTTAGAGTGGAGCGATTGGATGAAACTTGATGGGAAGAAGAAACAGAAGCCCCAGATACATCAGTGACAGAACTGGACCGGATTCAGGCACTGTAGGAGGAGTTGGAGGGGGGGCTCCGGAATTTTTATGATCGCGAGTTAAGGTACTTCCAGATGTGCTGGCACGATCAAACTTGGCTTGAACATTTGAGAATTGACAAGATTGACTTAGAAGTTGTCACTTCCCAAACCCGACAATCCCTTAAAGTATACTCATCCTAACCGCAAAGTACAACAAATTCTTTTAAACTAAATATACATTTTCATGATCCCCGTGAGCCCATGATCATTTTTGCCTCAAGGGTTTTCCTTAGCAATCATTGTCTAGCACCCTTAAAGTGCGCATCTTAACCGCAAGATGAAAAAAAAACATGAAACATGGAAAATGAACTTATGGAAAAACAGTTAAAGATTCTCTCTTAAAAATCTGATTTTGTTTTTACACAAGTTCATTTTCCAGCTTGAGCGGCTTCAGCCTGAAGAGGACCCTTGCCAAGAAGGGCTGAAATATAGCCCTATAAATGAAGTTGACTTATCCGTTTTGCACCGTCGAATATTATTCGCTGTCAGCTTTGGCTGAAGGAATAGCTAATGAAAAAAAAACTTTTGACCACACGATACATTTCATTATCTTCGATGGCCAATAATCTTTATGCCACAAGGTTTTGCTTAAAAATGAATTTCTAGCATCCTTAAACTGCGCATCTTAACCGTAAAGTCAAAACAATACTTTTACATACGGATACATCGGCTGCCATGCCGGCTGCCGTCAGCGATATCTCGGCCGTTCTTGGCAAGGGTCCTCGTCAGGCTGTCGGTCTTCAGGGTCAACTTCGGGGAAGGAAATAAACCTTTAATAAATAACTGAAGCTTCTACCGACTATAAATATCCTATTCGGGCAAATTACTTTCAAATATCACTGTAGTGAAACAACTAGTCCTGAGATTTAATTTTTGACACGGCTGCTGTTTTGCTGTACGATTGGGGCGATGCCGCTAGATGGCATCTGCTTCGCTACAAAGGAAAAAGATGGTTTTGGAGGAGGTTAAATTACTGTAAACAGAAATCCCCAGTCACAACAGTAGTCATTTTCAAATTTCTACAGCAGGCTAGGGTTGCTGTTTCACTAAACAAAAATTCCGTACAAAAGTAGTAAATAAGTACTACCAAAGAAGACAAAAATTCTGTTTGAAAGTAATAAAATTAACATACCTCCATCTCAATTTATATCGGAATAACAAGCTCGAAGGCCGTTTAAAAATATCGACCTCGCTGCACTCGGCAGATATTTTTCAGAACCTGTCGACTTCTGCTCCGACAGGTTATTTTCAGTGGCCGTCTCGTTGTTATAATCCGATTTCAACCTCGATGTCTTAAGTTAATACTTAATAGCAGGCAGGGGAGTCCCGAGGAGGGAGGGGGGTGCTGCCCCCCTCCCCCACCCAGAAGGTCTGTGGAAAAAAAAATTCGGTAATTGTCAGATTCACCTGAACTTGATTTTTATGGAGTCTACCGGATTATTGCTCAGAGAACCTACCGAATTTTACTCAGGGCATCTACCGGAATCTTGCTCAAGGAATCTACCGGACCTTGTCTAAGGGAATTTACTGGAGGCTGGATTAGGGGATCTACCGGACTTTGCCAAACGGAATCTACTAGAATTTTGAAATCTACCGGAATTTTGCTCAGGGAATCTACCAGAATCTTGCTCAGTGAATCTACCGGAATTTTGCTCAGGGAATCTACCGGAATTTTGCTCAGGGAATCTACCGAAATCTGCTCAGGGAACCTACCGGAATTTTGCTCAGGGCATCTACCGAAATCTTGATCAAGGAATCTACCGGAACTTGTCTCAGGGAATTTACTGGAGACTGGATCAGGGGATCTGCCGGACTTTGCTCCACGGAATATACTAGAATTTTGGAATCTACAGGAATTTTGTTCAGGGAATCTACCGGAATTTTGCTCGGAGAATCTACTGGAATTTTGCTCATGGACTACCGGAATTTTGCTCAGGGAATCTACCAGAATTATGCTCAGGGAACCTAACGAAATTTTGCTCAGGTCATCTACCGAAATCTTGCTCAAGGAATCTACCGGAACTTGTCTCAAGGAATTTACTTGAGGCTGGATCAGGGGGTCTACCGGACTTTGCCACACGGCATCTACTAGAATTTTGGAACCTACCGGAATTTTGCTCAGGGGATCTACCGGAACTTTGCTCAGAGAATCTACCGGAATTTTGCTCAGGGAACCTATCGGAACTTTGCTCGGGGAATCTACCGGAACTTTGCTCAGAGAATCTAGCGGAATTTTGCTCAGGGAACCTACCGGAATTATGCCGAGGGCATTTACCAAAATCTTCCACAAGAAATCTACAGGAACTTGTCTCGGGGAATTGACTGGAGGCTGGACCAGGGGCTACCGGATTGTGACCCACGGAATCTACTAGAATTTTGGAATCTCCCGAAATTTCGCTCGGGGAATCTACCGGAACTTTGCTCAGAGAATTTACCGGAATTTTTGCTCAGGGAACCTACCGGAACTTTGCTCGGGGAATCTACCGGAACTTTTCTCAGAGAATCTAGCGGAATTTTGCTCAGGGAACCTACCGGAATTATGCCGAGGGCATTTACCAAAATCTTCCACAAGAAATCTACCGGAACTTGTCTCGGGGAATTGACTGGAGGCTGGACCAGGGGCTACCGGATTTTGACCCACGGAATCTACTAGAATTTTGGAATCTCCCGAAATTTCGCTCATTGAATCTACCAGAATTTTGCTCAGAGAATCTATCAGAATTGCTCAGGGAATCTACCGAAATTTTGCTCAGGAAATCTACCAAAATTTTGGTCAGGGAATCTACAGAAGTCTTTCTCAAGGAATCTACCGAAGTCTTTCTCAAGGAATTTATCGGAACATGTCTCGGGGAACTTACTAGAGGCTGGATCGGGGAATCTACCGTACTTTGCTCCACGGAATCAACCAGAATTTGGCTCAGGAAATCTACCGGAATTTTGCTGCTTCGTTAAAACAAGTTCGTTTTCCCACAAGTTCTGTTTTACCACAAGTTCGTTTTTCCAACTTGAGCGGCTTTGAACCTGAAGAGGACCCTTGCCAAGAAGGACCGAAATATAGCTCTCATAAAATTCACCTGACGTATCCGTTTTGCACTATCAAATATGATTCGCAGTCAGCTTGGGCTGAAGGAATATTTAAAATCATTTTCCTACTTTTCTACAGGCTTAACTTCTCCGATGTCGCATCTCCAGCCCTGGAAAGGCAGGCCTTTGTTAAAATTCAAATTCTCCGCGTCTGGTTGAACCTTGGTTTGCCATGCAAGCAGTCCACGCTCTGAACGTTATTACGAAGACTACAAAATCCCTCAGATGTGTTCCAAATATTTCAGTACTCAAGTATCAGAATGAAAAATAAACTGCCTTTTCAGTAAGACTCTAACGATCCTATTTTGTGTTATTTGTAACACATAATAGAAATGAGAACACAACAGTCAGTCTAGTACACTAGCCATTTTTCAGTCACGGTGCTCAAACGTCTAGCACCATGCCTGAGTGCTAGACGTTTGAGTACTGGACCTTGAAATTCATGCATGGTACCTCTTATTTGTTCTTGATGGTACACTGTATGCTTCATGCATGGTGCATGGATTTCAGCATACAGTGTACCATGCATGAATTTCAAGGTACAGTGCTCTAGCACTCAGGCATGGTGCTAGACTTTTGAGCACCGTGACTGAAAAAGGGCTAGTGTACTAGACTGACAATAGTAGGCCTATTCATAATTTTCTGCAGAGATGGTGTCCTACAGAGACATTTCCGGTAAAACCTGAAAAAATTCCGGTAAAAGTTCGAAAAATTCCGGTAAAATTCTGAAGCTTCACCCCCCCCCCCCCCCTCCCCTATCAGGAAGGTATCAGAACGCTTCTGATAGCAGGAGGGTTGTAGCCAGTGTCTTCGTTAAGTGATACATTCCTTTGCACAAATGGTCCCCAAACTGGACGGGCGTAAACATCTTATTCCTTTTCTAGCTTTGAGCTATTTCGAAACAAATTTGATTGATCGATTGATCGACTTGCCATGGCTTTTGGCTCTTAGAGCAAATACAATCCTTCTTATCAAATACAGACAATTTCTGTATAGGTTCGGTTTCATCCTTCCGACCGCAACCAACTTGCGAGTGGGTCAGTAGATGGCCTAATCAACGTATTCGACATTAGCCAGGCAACGGAAGATGACGCTCTGCTATACACCCTGGGCTGTGAAGCATCTCCGGTAAGTTCGTATCTCCTTACTAGTTCCATCGAGTTTGGTGCAAAATTGCGTGACTAGAAACTCCGCTCAACAAATCTCGATTCATCTCCTCTCTACTATGTGGCGATTTTTCCTTGCTGGACTTGACTTGAATATGGCGAGGTTCTTGCGACTCCATCGGCATTCCCCGGAGACTCCTGGGGAAGTCGAGGAGGAGTGACTCCCCGGAAGGAGCGTCTCCCCGGACGGAAAACAACGACAACGTGGGGATTTCCCGTATTGATTTTGAACAATAGCGATCACAATAAAATAGGTGCCTTTTTCCAAAACCAGTCTTATCCCCCAATACCTCAACAGTTATCTCAGAAATTCCGTTTAACATTCCTAACGTCTGGTTTTCAAAATTCAAGGACACTTAGCATCTCCCTAAATCGACTCCCTACCGAATCTGTAAAATAGTCTCTTTTCGATGATGGGGATGATAATCGGGACTGCGAAAATGTTGGATGCGAGTTCCTTTGTGACAAACAAAATCGTGGGGACTCGACTGTGGGAAACAGAGTCGTTAATGTTTTTTTGACAGGACAAGGTATTTACCGACTGTCTGGTCGTTTTTACCGACTTTGAAAAATTTGCTGTTTTTACGTAAAGCCGACTGTTTTTCAGAAAAATCGGATGTTAGATTCAGGAAAGTTGACTGTTTTAACGAAATAACCGGCTTTTATTAAAAAAAAAAATGATCGTTTCGAAGACCCCCCCCCCCCCATACGTGGAGTCTCTGGTACGAGATCCCGGGAAACTGTGAGAATGCGCCTTATGTACCTTCTGGTCTCCCACTGATTTGGATCCAAACTCATAAATGTGAAAAATAGTACAGGTCTTGCCAATTAACTTTGATCTCCCTTGGAAAGCCAGGGAGGGACCATTCCAACGGGCAAATCCGGCCAATCACGTTACAGAGATCCGTACTTACTACGCTCCCGAGCGTGGTAAGCAAATAGTTACTATTAGTTACTATTTCGAGAACGGTCAACGTAGTAACTTTTCACGAGGTTGGAACGAAAATAGTAACTAATAGTTACTTTTGTTAGAAGGGTGGAACACGCTCAAGATGTATCATTTTAAACTGATTTTAGGACAAATTAACATGGTGTAGGAAGGGAAGTTCGAGTTTCAACCATCTAAGTGTCATTGCCCAGTCAGAAGAGCACCAGTTATGGGACATTGAGGAAAGTGCTCCCAGCTTGAAGTTCAACCGAGAGACAGTCACAAAAGCTCTGTTGGTAAGTTGATCTTCATATAGTTTAGATACACTAGTGATGGGTTTATTTTTATGGCACTTGCCTTCCGGCCAAGTGTCATATACCGATCACATTTCCGTTGGTCGGTCGGTCGGTCAGTCCGGTGTTTGCGAGTTAGGGTACTTCCAGATATGCTAGGACCATGAAACTTGTCCGATCCTTCGATCGTGGGGGGAGGGGGAGGTGGTGGAATCCGGAAAATAGGGACATTCATAACTTTCGAACGGGTGATCGGATCACAATGAAACTTAATATCTGGAAAGACCTCGTGTCTCAGGTGTCTCATTTAAAGTCCGGGCCGGATCCGATGAATCTGGGGGGAGTCAGAGGGGGGGACTGGAAATTCTGTGAAACTCTCAGAGTGGAGGGATCGGGATACTGACAGGACTGGACCGGATTCGGACACTGTGGTGGGAGGTGTTGGGGGGCTCAGGAATTCCAGCGATCCTTAGTTGATGTAGGCTACTTCCAGGTGGGGTAGGACGATAAAGCATGGCAGGCATCTGTGGACCCGACCAGATTAACTTGGAAACAGTCACTTGCCCGATCTGACTATCATGGGGGGAGGGGGAGACGGCAGAATCCAGAAATCAGTAGCATGCATAACTTTCGAATGGGTAATCGGATCTAACGAAACTTGATATCTTGAAAGACTTCATGTCTCAGCATGTCCCACTTCAAGTCGGGATCGAATCTGATGAACTGGGGGAAGGGGGGTCGGAGGGGAGAACTGGCATAGAGTGCATAGAGACACACACGCATAGAGTGGAGCGATGAAACATGGTGAGAAGTACAGGCACAAGTCCTAGGTGCATCAGTGACAGAATCGGACCGGATTCGGGTACCGAGGGGGGGAGGAGCTGTAGGGGGTGTCCAGATTTCCGATGATCGTGAGTAAGGTACTTCCAGATGTGCTAGGACGATAAAACTATGCTGGAGCATTAGAAACTTGACATCATTTAGACATCGTTACTCTCCGATCCGACCATCCCTTAAAGAACTCATCTTAACCGCAAATTACAAAAAAAAAACTTTAAGCAGATTTACTTTTCACGACCGCTATGAGCACATGATCCTTTTTGCCACTAAGGTTTTGCTTAGAACTTAATTTTTAGCACCCTTAAAGTGCATCTCAAACGAAAAGTAAAAAAACAAAAAACTTTTGACCATCACTTCCATCCTCTGACCCAGCCTAGCAAGTTAGGCGCATCTTAACGGAAAAGGAAAAAAATACTTTTTACCATCACTTCCATCCTCTGACCCAGCCTAGCAAGTTGGGTTCATCTTAACCGAAAAGGGAAAAAAATACTTTTTACCATCACTTCCATCTGACCCAGACTTGCAAGTGCCATATGAGCTTCCAGCTCTTGTTTGGAATTAGTTAGCGTGAATAGTCTGAACTGAGTAAAGAATGATTAAAATTAAACATTTCTTCAGCCCATTCTGACTGCGAATCATGTTTGACACTGCAAAATGGATACATCAGCTACATTTTATTGGAGCTATATTTCGGCCCTTCTTGGCAAGGATCCTCTTCAGGCTCTACGCTCAAAGGTGGAAAATGAACTTCAATAAAATTTAGCTGACGGATCCGTTTGGCAGGAGTAGAATTTAATTTGAAAATGACTTTCACAGCAATCATGCCGAATTTACATTTCATCATGTTTGCGTCATAAATGAAAACGTTTTCAATGGACATTTACAGCAGATTTGCAGATGTCAATATATACATATACAATTTAAACATAACCAAATTATATAAATGCAAATGGAACAAAAAACAAGAGCTACGAGCTCATATGGCACTTGTACGAGTAGGCTGTACAAGAAAGTAGATGAGAACGTCAGAAAATACACCCGCCATCCAAAAATGTGGTTCGGAAATAGAAATAGGATATTTAGTTTCACTCATTTCTGAGCAGTTCCGGCATCGTCTCGATTGTCTGTAGCAAATCCACATGACTGTTCAAACTTTCATCCCAATAAATCCATTTGTTTGATCCCTAGACGTGCTACACGATTTCCGCTTCTCCCTCTATCTCCACCTACCGTGGGCGAATCTGGTTCGGAATAAAAAAAAATCGACCACCTAAAGCATCTTCTTTTAAACCATCTATCAAGTTTCACTCGAATCTGAGCATTTTTGAAAAGTTCCGGTACCCCTCCCACCAACGTTGTCAGATCCGGTTCGGGCCCAATCTCTTAATTCCCTGTTCCTGTCCATAAAATTTTACTGAAGTTGGAGCATAGCCTATCTGCAAGTTTCCAGTACCACCCCTACCTTGGCCGAATCCGGCCCGGACGCCAAATAACATCTAGGCCGCATAAACTCGGCACTGTCGAATTTGCATATCATTCGGTCCATCCGTTTGGTTTTTGTGCATGTCAAAAGTCCCCCCCACCCTCAATTCCCCTAATCGTGGTCGCATATGGTTCGAACGCATGTTTTACATGTCGAGGCCATCGATTCGTATCACCCATGAAGTTTCACTCGAATCAGACCACTCGTCCGCAATTTATAGAAGTCAATTTCCATATTTCTCTTCTCTTGCTCCCCAAAAAATGCTCGGACCTAGGAACGGAAGTTTCCGGGGGTATGTTGTATCAGGTTCTTAAGTCAAGATAATTCGGGTCGCTAATATGCCTGCAAAGTTTCGTTGTCGTTTTACATCTGGAACTATTCTAACTCACGATACCGGAATTCCAGGAAACCCCCTCTAACTCCGCCCCCACATGAGCCCCGAAACCATCTGGCTCCGTCAATTTCACCTAGGCCTAATGCTTGTTCCATCCATTAAGTTTCGTCCCAATCCCTCTGCTTTTAGAGTTTCTTGAGTTCCCCCCCCCCATCCCCACAGGTATCGGACCCGAACCGGACGTGACACTGAACGTCCGAGGCGATAGCTCACCAGACAAGTTTCATTCAAATCCGATCACCCGTTCAAAAGTTATGCACGCCAATAGATTCCGGACTCCCATCCACCCACTCCCCCCACGATGGTCGGGTTGGAGAAACGGCTGTTCTCAAGTCAATCTGTTCGGATCCCTGACATACCTGCCAAGTTTCATCGCCCTAGGACATCAGGAAGTATGCCGAACTCGCGGTATCGCTAGAAATCCGGACCCCCACCCCAACTCCCCCACAGTGCCCTGATCCGGTCCGGTTATGTCTAGTATCTAGGACTTGTGCTTGTTCTTCCCACCAAGTTTCATCCCGATCCCTCCACTCTAAGCGTTTCTCAAAATTTCCGGTTCTCTCCTCCAACTCCCCCCCCAGTGTCATCGGATCCGGCCCGGATTTAAAGTGAGATGTCTGAGACACGAGGTCATCCTAAATATCAACTTTCATCAAGATCTGATCACCCGTTCGCAAGCTAAAAATACCTCAAATTTTGGCTTCACCCTCCCTCCACTCCCCCCCCCCCCCCCAGATGGTCGAATCGGGGAATTGACGATTTCCTATTAAATCTGGTCGGGTCCCAGACATGCCTGTCAATTTCCATCGTCCCAGCACATCAGGAAGCACGGAACTCGCGGGATCACTACAAATTCGGACTTCTCCCCCCCCCCCAACTCCCCCAAAGTGAGCGGATCCGTTCCGGTTATATCAGTCACGTATCTAGGACTTTTGCTTGTACTTTCCACCAAGTTTCATCCGGATCCCTCCACTCTAAGTGTTTTCCAAGATTCCCGGTTTCCCCCTCCAACTCCCCCCAATGTCACCGGATCCGGTCTGGATTTAAAATGTCAAGTTTCTCCATATATCAAGTTTCATTAAGATCCGACCACCCGTTCGTAAGCTAAAAATATCTCATTTTTCCTATTTTTTCCGGATTCCCCTCCCTCCACTCCCCTCCAGATGGTCGGATCGGGGAAGCGACCATTTCTAATTTAATCTGGTCCAGTTCCTGATATGCCTGCCAAGTTTCATCGTCCTAGCTTATCTGGAAGTGCCCGAACTAGCAAAACCGGGACCGACAGACCGACTGACGGACAGAAATTACAATCGCTAGATGGCACTTGAGTAAGCTCAAGTGCCATAAAAAATCATTTTTAGTCGTGAGAATTAAAAAGTGTCACGAAAGATGGAACGAAGCTTTTCCTGTATCTTTCGTGAGTGCAAATTACTGGTGTTAATTTAGGGACTTTCTGAGATTTTTCCCGGGGGGGGGGGGGGGTGTACTTCTGTGAGGATCGTGAATGGATGGGAAGAGATCACGGAACCTGGGGTCAGAAAAAGCTCGTGTTCCGTAACCGTAGCACAGTGTTAGTCGGACTAAGGACTAAATGACAATAAATAGCGTGACTAAAGTAGGATTGTGCATTTATTGTAGAGCTCGACTAAAGACGGAAAAAAGCTCTTCCTGTACCTTTTGTGTGTTGGAACAATTGAAGTTAACTTCGGGCCTTCTCACGTTCTGGTGTCAGACGTAGCGGTGAGGGGAGGAAATTGCGCAGTCGGCGGATGGAACACGTTAAATATTATATTAATGGCGCTGTATAAGTCAGCAGAGATTTATTTTAGCGATATTTTGGCCCTTCTTGGTAAGGATCCTTTTCAGGTTCAAGTGAGAAAAATGAATCTGCGATCTGTGAAAATATTGATGAAATGAATCTCAGCTGACTTACCTGTTTAGCACCGTCAAGTTTGATTCAGAGTCAGCAGGGGGGGGGGGGCTAGTCACTTCCTCTCCCGACCACAGAGTAAATTTCGTTCAGCTGCTCTTCTTATTGCCGTCACTTTTATCACTACAGGAAGAAACGAAGATATTTCGATTTTTCTTTTCACGAAACTATGGCACTTTTTGGGATACTTAGGGATACCCATGACCTCGCAAAAGTTGTCCGTCTTTCCGTCTGTGCGCGCTATAACTCTCGAAGGGAATGAGATATTTTGATGAAACTTGGTGTGAGGACTCTTTGGGTCAAGAGTAAGGTCGAGTTCGTAGAGGGGCTCTGTAGCCCTATATTTAGGACTGGGGGAGGGGGTTTAAATTAAGGGGCAAATGAAATATTTTTAAACAGATGATGTGATAGTCGATTATGGGGTAAGAAGACATGCTGGACACGATGGTGAAAACCATTTTGACAAGGGACAAGTATTTCGCTCGGAATCCGGCCAAAAATCGGAAACTTTGTTGAAAGTAAAGGTTTTATTTGAAGCTGATTAGATATTCGATATATAGGTAAGAAGACATGCTGAACACGATGGTGAAAACCCTTTTCTCGCACGGCAAGAATTCGCCCGGAATTCGGCCAAAACCGGAAATTTTGTTAAAAGTAAAAGTTTTATCTGAAGTTGATTAGATGTTCAATTTAGGGTTAAGAAGACATGCTGAACACTTATTTGAAAAGTATTTTCCACCCGGACAACTTGTTCGCCCAGAATCAGGCCGAACCGGAGAATTTGTTAAAATCAAAAGTTTTATTTGAAGTTGATTAGATGACAGATTTAGGGGTAAGAAGACACGCTGAATCTGTATATGACAATCTTTTTTTTTTACCGGGACATATATTTCGTTCGGAATCCGGTTGAAACCGGATTTTTTTTTATAAGAAGTTTTACTTGAAGTTGATTAGATGTTCTTTATACGTATAAGGAGATACGCTGAATTCGCTTCTGAACTTTTTTTTTTTCCTGGACAAGTATGGTAGTTCGTTCGCAATTTTCCGGATCAAGTATTAGATTTTTCGGATCCCATCGAAACCTTTGGTCTTGTTCGGATTTGCCGAAGAGGTAAGAACACAAACGTTAGAAGCCACGTGCTAGTTTCTTAGTTTTTCTAGTTTAGCCTACAGTCGGTATATCAACATCGGGAAAATTTATGCTCAGCATGCTGACATTCGAGTCTGTGGAAGTTTCCATCTCTCTCCTTACTCCGTGGATCACTATATTTTTTTCATCTCGTTTAGAGGACTGCCCCTGAAGCTTGCTACCTCGTGGAGAGCTTTCAGTTTGATGACAGCGAAGACGTGTTTATTCTTGGTGGTTCAAAAAGAAAATATGGGTAAGAATCGGGTCTCCATCAATCATACACAAATCCTCAGTTTGGGGGTACGGTGTTCCAGGGTCAAGACATCGCGTAACGTACCACTCCGAAGTAAGGGCACAGTACCTTCATAAAAATCTGTTTGAAAAGCAAATTTTCATTTCAGATTTTCGGTTCAGCAGATTTTTAGGGTGTATAGTGTCCTTGCTTCAGGGCGAGAAGTACTGGCCCCTAAAATTGAGGATTTGTGCATGAATGGTCTCGACGTAAGATTAAGGTGAATAAGAGTGAATGGAAAATTGTTCCATATGCGGTTAAGTTTGCCAATCTGGCTGTCGTGGGGTGCCCTACTATATTGTGGGTTCTCGCCAGGCTGATGTGTTGATATTTACAAAGGGGTCGCTGTCACTACCTCCACACTTTAGTTAGCCCGAACTTTCAACACTCTTTTATTTTGATTATGGCGCGCGCCAGGGCTGCGTACTGTCGCCCACGCTCTCCAACTTCGTAATCGACTGGATTATGGAGAACGGTTATTCAGAACCATGTGGGCATCGAAGTCAGCCCCGAGTTCTCCGTGACTGCTTGCTCTCAGACTCAGCAGTTCAGGCCCAAAAGGATGCTGGATGATGTATCAAAGAAGGCGGAACCATTGAGGCTGAGAATCAGCTCTGAAAAAAACGAAGTATATTTCCAATGAACCGTCGGATTTGGGCATCAAGCTGACCAAGTGTCCCATAGAGAAGGTTGACAAGTTCAAATACCTTGGCTCACTCATCAACGTGACAGGAACCAGCAGCGAGGAAATCCTGGCCGAATATCAGCTGTTATGGCGTTTTCGCTCAGCTAAAAAGGGGTCTGTGGAATCGGAGAGGCATCAGTCGAAATACAAAGATTAGAGTTTACAAAGCCACGGTCCGATCTACCATTCATCACGGGTCGGAAACATGGCCAATGAAAGCTGTCGAGGCCCGATCCCTTCGGATGCCTCCGAAAAATCTTGGGAGTGACACTCGACTGTCTCAGTAACAACGAAATGAGGAGACGGTCCTCCTAAAACTACGATGCAGCCTCGTTAGCGAAGAAACGCCGACTGTCCTGATTCGGCCACGTGAGCAGAAGAGAAGATTCCACGTTGGCGAAGAAAGCTCTGTTCGCCACTGCCCGGTTGGAAGAAACTCGGGGACGTAAATCGTGGCTAAGCACCGTCAAGGAAGACGTCGAGCCCATCGGAGACTTCCACCGGCATGGGAGGAAATGTGATCCCTACAAGTTTCAAATCTCTTACCATTCACAGAAGACCGAGATTCATGGCATGCCTTGGTCCGTCAGCTGCTGTCGCCAGGGAGAGCTGCACAGCTTGTGTCTTGACACAAGTACAAGTACAGTTTGTCTGTACATCAGTTTGTTCACCGTCAGTTCGTCCACTTCAGAAATACGTCAGTGGATCCGCACGTCAGCTCGCCTACCGTCAGTTGGCGCAAACGTCAGTTCGCCTACAAAATCCATCACTACGCCCACATATTCTTTACCCTAAAGCACTTACAGCACACCTCGCACTATTTACTGTTTGTGTTCCTTATTCAGAACTATCCGAATACAGGAAAACTAGGCCCTGCCTTTAACAAATTATGGACGGCTTTGGCTGTTTTAAGCCTTTTCCTAGGTCCGTTGACTTCCAGCAAAACCCTGCAAAATTCGGAGAACCTGTTTTATGCATCGATAGTGTGATGTACGGTCACTCATCGGGAGGATAATGCGCATGGAAAATAGTGAATTGTGGCAAGTGCAAAGATTAGCGAGCCATCGTCGGCGGGGTTAGAATGTAAAATATGAAATTCGGGTTTCGGGGTTAAAAATAAGGATGTAATTACGGAATTACACGGACGTATGGGCGAAAAGACGCGTGGACGAACTGACGTGTAGATTAAGTGACGTGTAGTCGGAATTTTGGTGGGCGATTTTTTAGGCGATCTGGATGTTTGTGGAGTGACTTGTGGGAGAACTGACGGGATCCCAAACAAAGATTTGAGTGGAGAGCAAAAATACTACAACAACTGTGAAAGGAAAAACGAAAATAGGCAGACTGGTGATGGCGCTTGTTATTGAGAAAATATATAATTAGAATAGTATCATGTTTAGTTCCGCTTCACCAAAATGGCTAAAAAAAAAAAAAAAGCCATTAAAGTAATAAAGCCAAAAAAGAAAGATAGTGTAAAGTTTTGTATTTTAGTGGCTGTCTACGACTGTTGCAACTACGAAAGAAAAAGCTGAATTCCTATTCGTCCTTCATTGATCCGGAACAGTTGAAGAATCAGATCGTAAGAGCAGCAACAGCCAACCCCAAGGTATGTCATTTGCATTATAAGTAGCTACCTGAAAGACAAAATGCTCTTCTGGCGGGATTTGAACCCTCGAACTTCGGCTCGCTGACGAACATCGTAGTTTACTCATTTGGGTCATTGTTTAATAAATGGAGCGCTTGCAGCAAGAATGTAAGTCTGCATTTTTTTTTCACATTTTTTTTGTTTTTTTATGCTCGTTTATGTGGCAGTTTCGCTGAAAAGTGTTCATTTATCAATTAATTAACCTTTAACTGACGAGGCGTACTGAAATGTTTTTCTTGTTCTAGGAGAAAATATTCGTCACGGGGGGAGAAGACGGCCTGGTTAACGTCTGGAAGCCCGGTGCAGAGCCAGAACCATCGGCGGAGGAAAAGAAGAAAATGGATGCTAAGGTTGGAAAGCCCTCCAGGCATAAACCTTATTGATATTAAATTGTTGACTTTTTTTTAAATAAGGGTTAACTTTTGAATCGATCTTTCCAAGTACTTTTGAAACGGGTGACCCCCCCCCCCCTCCCCTCCCCCCTCGGAGCATATCCTGGTTAATTCCCTATACCTCGCGGGCCGTAAGAAATGATGAGGTGTAATTTATAAATGTGTTTTTTTTTTGTTTTTGTTTTTTTAGCCACAAATAGGCCATACACACGCAGTCTCGAACATAGAAAACGAAAAATGACGGAACAATTACAACATTGTTCACTAGGTATTTGACACTTCAGGCTCAAGCTGTTTCGTCGGAAGCTCGGTTCTATATATACAGATGTAAACATATATTCTGCAACATTAATTTAATCGAATTTTCCTATTTCTTTCATGACGTCGCGAAAACGTCACGGGCTGGGTCACGGGCTACTAGGTTGGTTTTCCCACAAGGTTTGTTTTCCCACAAGCTTTGTTTTCCCCCAAGGTTGAACGTCACGGGCAACGTCACGGGCTAATAGGCTGAGGTTTGGTTTCCACCATTTCAGACACATGTGCATTTAAAAATTATCTATTCTAGCTTTCTAACGTTCCTATACACCTCTAGGCAGTTTGCGTTCATCTAGCTACATTTTATTAGAGCTATATTTCGGCTCTTCTTGGCAATGGTCGTCTTCGGGCTCAAGCTGAAAATAAACTTGTGGAAAAACAAATAAAGATTTGACAGTTCAAAACGGATACGTCAGCTGAATTTTATTAGAGCTAAATTTCGGCACTTCTTAGCAAGGGTCTCTTCGGGCTCAAAGCCGGTCAAGTTTGGATAAACGAACTTGTGGGGAAACTTGTGGTTTGAAAGAACGGCCGAAATATAGCTCTAATAAAATTCAGCTGACGTATCCGTTTTGCACTAACAAATATGATTCGCAGACAGCTTGTGCTGAAGAAATACAAATAAAGATTCTTTCTTAAATATTGGATTTTGTGAGTTTCTTCCTAAAATTGTCTTGGAGTTAAGCTCGTGTTGCGATTTCATTTTGGACATTCCTTTCGGATTTTTTCCAGGTCGAGCCTGAAGAGGACCGTTGCCAAGAAGGGCTGAAATTTAGCTCTACTAAATGTAGCTGACATATCGGTTTTGCAGTGTCAAATTTGATTCGCAGTCAGCTTGGGCTGAAGGAATATTGCTTTCCACTAGGACTAAATACTGCCCAAGCTGACTAGGAAACATAGATTCTAACAATGCATAAAGCGTATACCTCAGCCACTTTGCTTTGGCAGTGGTATTTCGGCCCGTCTTGGCAAGGGTCCTCGTTAGGCTGTATTAAACCATTCACCATGGCCCGTTGGGCTTTCCATGTACAATACATACATACATACATACATACATACATAATCTCCCAAGAAGTGCATAATTTTCTAATTTGTAGACGTCAAATAACAGGGGAGAGCACAAGTCCTGTTTTAGCTGCGAGTCGACGATGCGCTACTCATTTTGTGGAAGGAGCAACATCATGTACGTATGTCTCTAAAAGCCAGGCTTCACCTTCTATATCTGGGACCTCCGCATAGTCAAGCTTGGTCTTACTGCACCAGAGCCACTTGCGCCTCCCCCACCAGGTGGCTGCGGTCTTGGTGGAAGGCGAGCAATTTCCGCAAAGGAGCCTGGTAGAACACGCATGCTCCCACTAGGTTGGGCAGAGGCCTCAGTTAGGCGAGTCTGCTCGTTACTGTCGGCATTTCCAACTTCCGAACCAGATTGTACATGGCCACGAGTAACAGAACACTCTAGGTCAGAACCGTCGGCTACAGCATCAACATCATAGAATAGTGTAGCATTAGAGACCGCTCGGCTCGCAAGTCTATCAGAAATGATGGTAGGCTGCGTCAACACGCGAGCGCTATCGAGATTACCGTCAACAAAAGACTTAATTATTATGTTGATTTCCTGGCGCGGTACCGTTGTTGAACGCAAGTTATCGATTTGTGACTTGATTTCTTCCATTTGTGACTGTAAAATCTCGTACGATTTCAGTACCGTCACAAGGTCAAAATGCTGGAGATTCATCGGAGGTATCCTTGACAAATCCATTGCTAGGAACTTCAGATCGGTTCTGTCTAATAAAATAAATGTCCTCAAGGGCCAAATTCGCACTCCTACGGGTAGTAGAAAGCCTGTCAGAGCTCGCATTTCTCCCCTCAACAGTAATTATCGAGGCAAGGATGTGTTTTGCCGCAAGAATCTCATCCAACGAGTAAAACTCATGGCAAATTTTCAGTATAATGTCTTTCGGCGACTTGTCAATCTTATTGCTAATGAAGCACAACAGTTCAGAGATACTGTCAGGCATTCTACTCGATCAGTTACTTATCTGCGCGTCATGACCAATCCACAAACAAGTTCATAATCCAAAATCAGGTCCAATCTTATCACAAGTGAAATATCGTTTTTCCAATCTCACAGACACGGGCGCTCGAGGTGTAACCAGTTCGAGAACTGGACAACTTGGTGTGAGGATTGTTAGGGTAAAGGAAAAGGTCGAGTTCGTAGACGGGCTATGTAGCCCTACATTTAGGGTTGGTGGTTTAGGTTAAGGTGCAAACAAAATGTTTTTAAACAGCTAATGAGATAGTCGATTAAGGGGTAAGAAGACATGCTGAACACGACAAGTAGTTCGTCCGGAATCCAGCTGAAACCGGAAAATTTGTTGTAAGTTAAATTTTTACTTGAAGTTGATTAGATGTTCGATATAGGGGCAAAGAGATACGCTGAATTCGTTTTTAGCAGTTCCGGAATTCGGCCGAAACCGGAAAAGTGGCAGAAGTAAGGCAGGAAGTTTCGATCGGTTTCGTCAAAATAGGTATGACTGATAAGGGTAAAGACACATGCTGCCATATCTGAACTTGGTTTTCTCTGCTGATTAGCTATTTGGCCTTAATCTGTTTCTAAATTTTAATAGTAAAACTGTTCAAGGAGTCTGGAGAAGACGAGACTCAATACTCTATGAGCGTGTTCAACCCCTACTTACCGCAGATACTACGCATGACGTCACGAATTCTGGCTTTTGCCGTCAAGGCTGGAACGATTTTTCTATTTTCCAACAGGGTATCATGCCACGGGCGAATCCGACCAATCACGTTACAGAGATGCGTAGAGATGCGTCATTGCTCAAGCATGATAAGCAAATAGTTACTATTTGGAGAAGGTTGGAACGGTCAGCGTAGTAACTTTTCGTGAGGATGGAACGGAAATAGCAACTAACAGTAACTATTGTTAGTAGGGTGGAACAAGCTCTATATGACCTTGATATGACTAAGTCCAAAACATGCCAGTGATCCTCAGGAAGAAGGAGTAAGCGTGTCCGTACGACTCAAACTCAACGACTCAAATCCTGTGTCAATCAATCACCGCGATCGTTGGGAGCGGCTGTGACATCACGTCTGCCTTTCTTCCGCTAGGTACCCGGAGAGGCCGGAGACTTTGCATCGGCAAAGAGAGATAGTCATTAAGAGTATTGTATGGATCAAATATTGAAATATTAGGATCCCATCGAAACCTTTGGTCTTGTTCTTTTAAGATACTATATAAGGCGTATTCTCGCCGTTCCCCGAGGACTCCACTTGAGGAGTCCCCGCGTTTTTGTTTGTCCCGGGGACTCACTCCCCGTATTCTCGCGAGTCCCCACCGACGGGGAGTGCTCCGATTATCAGCACCATCATCGGAAATGACTCCCTTTCAGATTAGGAGGGGAATAAATTTTTGCTGGTGTTGGTGCAATGTAAAATTAATTAAAACAAGAAGAATAAACAAAACAAAAAATAAAGTGGATCCAGACTAATTTCGTCAACTGCATATTTTTCTTTAGAACAAAATCCAATTTCGAAGCATTCCCTGTGTTCTCGCTGTTTCTGTACGCGGAGTCCGCATGGAGTGACTCCCTCTATTCTCGCCGTTCCCTTCGATTCCCCGAGGAGTCCTCGGGGAACGGCGAGAATACGCCTATAGAGAGATTGCACCATACCCGACGAAAACGGACGGGATCGTAACGAAAAAATTTAGCATTAGAAAGTATAGGACTTTCAACTTTGAAATTAAATTACCGGCGTTTTATCATCCTTCTGAGCCAGGAACTTGCTAGAAATATTAATTGGGCTATTCCTTAACCGTACATTTCTATTTTTGCAAAATAGTTTCCATGGAAGTAAGAGTTTGAAGGCGTCAAAGTTTGTAAGCAAAGACAAAGTCTCGTCCTATTGGTCAATTATGACACATTTTTTCAAATCCGCGTCATTGTCGACCAATACGATTCGAGACTCCGTTTTGTGTTCAAAATTTGAAGCCTTCAAGCTCTTACTTCCATGGAAACTGTTTTGCAACAATAGGATTATAAGGTTAAGGAATAGCCCAATTAACATTTCCAGCAAGTCCCTGGCTCAGAATGACAATAAGACGCCGATAATTTAATTTCAAAGTTGAAAGTCCTATACGTCCCAATGTTAAATTTGTTTGTTATGATCCCATGATGATGGAGTAGCAATATCCGTTTTCACGGGTAGGATGCAATCTCTCTATAAACTTTTACAGCGCTGCACATGTGCCAAAATATGTAGTTTCTTATTTGTTTTTATGCCACTAGATGGCATGCCGCGATGCGTGTTGATCTGCCAAAAATAGAAGCAAAACAACACAGGTAGTCTGATAATAATTTTGTTCTGGTCTCCCAAGTGTCCCAAGCTTACGCAACAATTGAAGCAAAGAAGTCACGTTGGTCTAAGCGTTGCCGGAACCATCAGGCGTAAGAGCATGTGCTTGTATTCCTTGAGCAAAAGTAGCCTATCCAATTGAATTTCCATGAGTAGGCTGTGTTATTCAGGTGTTATTGCTATTGGGATGTATTGGGACAGTTATTTTAACTTTGTACCTGAATCTGACGTTTCTTGCTAAATCTTAGAAACTGTGATCTGACTGAGACTGAGACAGGCTAGCCTAAAGGCATTTTTCCATGCTCCCACAAACAGTTTGTGTTTGTGGGTCGATTGTGTCTTGAAAAGAGTGTTTCCATGGTGTCTTATGTGGCACAGCTGTGTTTCTGCGACCAACAAGACTTTTGGGGCTCGCTTTGTGGCTCAAATTTGACAAACAACTGGCAAGGTGATTGTCGGTTCTAGGCGTTTTTCCGTGACAATCAAGATTGACGATTCACAATCCGGATTCTCGAAAATATGTTTTCTCTGACAATCCAGATTATGAAAAATCGTTTTCTGTGACAGTCTGACAATCCGGATTTGTGCTTGGATTGTTGATTCGAGAATCTTGCAACACAGCAAAAATAGAAAATAGACAATACGGCATTTCCGTGAGTTTCAACTCCTGGCTCGACTGTGTGGCACAGAATCGTGTTTCCGCGACAAACACCCAGAAGTAAATATTCTTTGAGCCCAAGCTGACTTTGAAACATTTATTCCAGCAATGTTTTCAACGGATACATCAGCTAAGATTCTTCATAGCTTATGAAGCTTACCCAGAAGTGTGTGGCGCACAATTGTGTCGCGGAAAAAGGCCTTAAGTTGCAGTCTAAGATGTAGCCTAATCAGAATTATAACTTATTAAATAATTGTTCAGTTTTGAAGTTTCTGGCTAAAAAAC
This sequence comes from Branchinecta lynchi, assembly GCA_023053575.1. Classification (NCBI taxonomy): domain Eukaryota; kingdom Metazoa; phylum Arthropoda; class Branchiopoda; order Anostraca; family Branchinectidae; genus Branchinecta; species Branchinecta lynchi. The sequence goes on from JAKZAP010000017.1 coordinate 7,892,855, forward strand.
TGCAAAGTAAAGTATACCATTTTTACCATTTACCATAGCTGATTCCTTTTTATTTTTACCATGCAAAATTTACGATTATTAGCCAGAAACTTGAAAAATCTAACAGTTGACCAGTGATCTCACATGATGGTTTCAGAACTCCTATTTTTAACACATTCTCATATTTGCGAAACTGACGACCTCTCAGCAAGGCCAGGCGTTTTCATGCATTTGCTCTCTTCAGATTTCTAAAAAACAGTCACAAGCAATAATTCTTGCTGTAGGCTACTCTACATTTTCAAAAAGTCACAAGTGCATAAACTAGCCAGGCCTTCCAGACTGTCAGAACCAGTGTTTGATGCCTCCTGGCCCTTGCCCTGCACTGGCCTGGCCTACCCTCAAGCCCTTAACCGCCTGTGTTTCATCTAAGCAAGGCCATATCTTGCCCAGAAACTTAAGCACAGTTACCGGAATTTTTTTTGTCATGTGTCTGGATCCTCATTTTGTCATTACGCAGTTTTTGAGTTATCTGATACTACAGTTGCTTTACAAAAACAACAAATAGCTAAGGTGCCCTTTTAGATGCTATGGTACCTTAAAAGAAATACTTACATCCACTCACATTGCAAGTATCAAACTTCTTCCCCACAAATTTGACAAAATCTAGGCTCTTGTGTTGGTGATGGTAAAAGTGAGATAACTGTTTCAGATACCACAGTTTGTTGCTACGGTCGGGACCATGGTATCAAGCACGGTAACTGGCTTGATATTTGGTAACTGCAAAAACTACTTTTGACTGTGTTGTCAGAAACCATGAAAACTGCAAAAACAACTAGACTGTGGTATCACATACCACGCTAGACATAACCAGCGTTTGGCATAGGGTATCCGAAAATTACGGGTTTGTGGTTGACTGTTCTGTTCCTCTTTTCGTAACTTTGCCAAAATTGAGAATGCTATATAGAGTTGCAAATATAGTTTATGAGGAGGACAGAATAAATAAGTAAGACCTGGTCACAGAAAATACCTCAAAGTATAAGTACGGTAGCCTAGTTACAAGAGCACAACCTGTGGCTGTGATGTTCCTCAAAACACAACCGAGACTCAGCCACCAACAAAATGGATCAGAAATAAGATATTGTGCAGCATGGAATAACCATATTGGGGCTATTCCATCACACAGCTTTCAGATAGGCTGGACTTTTGAGCATAGCCTATATACACACGTCACCCTGTTCTTTGCTTGAGAGAGAGAAGTGGGCAGCTTGAACTTGAAGTCCTGGATACAAAATGTTCTTTAAACTGGTTATGTAGGTACAAATTAGGAAAATCAGCCTCTTTTCTGCAGAAATCTTACTGTGCAAATTCGTTCCTTTTGTGGTTGCAAAAATTGTATGGGACATAGTGGGTCCCTTTACCCCCACTTACAGGGGTGCACCTTAACCCATAGAAGTATTGAAGATAATTTAAATAGTTTTGGATAAACGTGAAAGAATCATGAAACTTGTTTAAAGGGCTAGTATGCCCCACCATTGTACATAGTCATGTCATAGAATCAGGCTGTTATGTTAGCCAATTAACCCTGGTCTAAGGTTGGGTTTGAGCCTATAGGGTAGCCTACCTTCATAGGTGATTAGATATGGCTTTGATAATCAGGTCTACTGTTTACACTATAGAGGCCAATGGCCTAAGTTTTTATTCTTTTTGTTATTCAAAATTTTCGTTTGATAATTTCAGATTGATGTATGATTATGCATACTACGGGTGGAACAGACAATGGGCCTGTGCCTGCTGGAGTTCCAGCATTTTTGGCAAAACTGTGGAGGATTGTTGAAGACCCAGAAATAGATGACTTGATTTGCTGGAATGATGTAAGAAAACCATGTTTTTACTTGCTATGGGCGTAGAATATTGGTCTTTAAATGTATAGGGGGGGGGGGGGGGGTCTTTTGCTTTGGTTGCCAGTTCAACCCTGGTATAATTTAGGAAGAACTCTTTTGTTCGCTAATCTGGGCCCTTCGTTGAAAGTCTATCTTCTACCCTTACTAGTGCCATATACGCTTTCAGCTCATGTTGATGAATGTATGGTTGTAGATATTCTTTTGTTCGCTGATGTGAGCCCTTTGCTAAGAGTCAGCCACCTACCATTACAAGTACGTGAGACCCTCCATCAAAGACGGGAGAGGCTGTGCAGAGATTTGGGTATGAAGTCCCTACAGAACCCCTCCTTCCGCTCCCTTCTGCCGCCTCTCTTCCAACCTTAACGTTTGCGTCCGCAAAGAGCGTGTGCGGAGCGAATACCCAAGCTAGAACCCCGTTACTACCGCACGGAGCGGTACCGTAATAGTTTTACGGTACCGCTTCAGTTATTGAACCGCTTCAGTTTGATTTTCAGTTTGAATTAATAATTCAAACTGAACCGCTTCAGTTTGAATTATTATGACAGACATTATTGATTTGCCCTCATGTATATTGACGTATTCAACACGCCATTTGGCCCCAAGCCACGACATGTGTTGATATTTGAAATAAACTGAAACTGAAGTGTCATATGAGCTTTCAGCCCTTGTTGTTGTGTGTAAGGTTGTAGACATGTTTACTCGTTCGTCTTCGTAGTGCCGTATATTTATGCTATTGTAATGACGCGCACAAGGAATTTGATTGCTATAGTAGGCTACTCGACTACTTTCGTACTCTACGAGACTGTGTAGTAGTGTTCATTGTTTGGAAGAGGGGGGTGAGGGGGCGGGTAGTTTCTACGAATGAACTTTGCGCGAAGAGGCGGCAGAGTTTCGTTTTCGACTCTTTCGACAAAACTGCCAGAATTTCAACAGACAACCCTTTGGATGTTATCTGTTGATGTTACAGAAAATTTGAGTCACGAGCCTTTAAATGTTAAAGTACAGTTCTTACTAGAAATGATTTTTCACGATGAAATGGCTCAGGAATATCATCTTCGGAAATATCATTATTTTCCACGCGGAATCACAGATTCACGCTCTCCGACGCGGCGGCTGGACGCAAAATATTTGACTTGTCGCTCACGTGTTAAAAAGATGTCGGCGGACCTTAAAACTTTCGGCGAAGTTTGCGTTGCGTGACAAGTCGGCTAGGCCGAAAAACTGCCAAAAAGCCGTAAAAACGAAAGAACTGCGATACCGATTTATAAACAATAGAAGAAAAAAAACACAGAACCAGTCCACAGGCGAAAAAATTTAAGAATTTCAAGAAAAATTAATACCGTACCTATTTTTAGAAAAGGTTAGGCAAAGGTCAATGCAGGAATAAAATAAAAAACACATAAAGAACCGGGATTCCAGCGGGCCGTTCATTTAAGCTTCCGCTGGGGAGAGCGAAGCTTCGGTACCAGGTTCTAACATGTGCACCCCCGGAATTTTTTCAGTCTCCCATACAAATTTTAGCTGTTATTGTGACTCAGACCCCAAAATCTGAAGCCTAAAGTCGCAGCTAAATGACGCACCATTCAACTAAATAGAGAAAAGGGTGCTATACGAAAGGCGGCGAAGCGAAAAAATTTTAATGCACCTTCCCTCTGGCTTCAACTACTTCCGAAACAAATTTTAGCTTTTAACCTGGCTCAAATTCGAAGCCAAACCCTCACCTAAACGACGCGCCGTTCGACTATAGTGAAGACGCTGCAGGAAAAGTTTTTGGAAACATTCTTGATCAGAGTCTTTTGTTTATTATTGCAAACGAAAGTAAGGGATGCCTTTGATATCACAGCTCTGCCTATCTGCTTTGCCGAAAGTTGGCAGCGCTTCTATACTCGACCTTTCCAAAACAAGACCAAAGGTGTCGATGGGATCCCAAAAATCTAATATTTGATTCAGACAATAGGGTCTTGCCTTCGCCAGATGCCAGATCCAGTCTTCGCCAGAAAACCAAGTTCAGATACACCTCTATAAGCCATATGTATTTTGACGATACTGACCGAGATTTCCTGCTTTACTTCTGCCAAGTTTCCGGTTTCGCCCGAATTCCGAGCAAACTACTAGTCCAGCAAAAAAAGAAAATTCAGAAACAAATCCAGCGTCGTTGATGCTGGCACCAATACAACATCTAATCAACTTTGAACAAAAGTTTGATCTAAAAAAAAAAAAATCCGGTTGTCAATGATTGTCATATACAGACTCAGCCTCTCTTCTTACCCCTTAATCTGTCATCTAATCAAACTTTTGCTTTTAACAAATTTTCCGGTTTTGGCCGTATCCGGGCGAACTAGTTGTCCGGCGAGAAACTCGTTTTTGCCATCTTGTTCAGCTTTTTTTTTACCCCTAAATCGAACATTTAATCAACTTCAAATGAAACATTTACTTCTCACCAGCTTTCCGTTTTTTGCCGGATTCCGGACGAACTACTTGTTCGGAGAGAAAATGGTTTTCACCATCGTGTTCAGCATGTCTTCTTACCCCTAAAGCGACCATTTAATCAACTTCATGTAAAACTTTTTTAACCAACTTTCCGGTTTTCGCCGTATTCCGGGCGAACTACTTGTCCGGCGAGAAAATGGTTTTCACTATCGTGCTCAGCAGGTCTTCTTACACCATAATCTACTATCACATTAGCTGTTTAAAAATATTTTGTTTGTCCCTTAATTTGAACCCCCGCCCCACCCCTAAATGTAGGGCTGCAGAGCCCATCTACGAACTTGACCTTTCCCTTGACCCAGTGAATCCTTACACCAAGTTTCATCAAGATATCTCATTCCCTTCGAGAGTTGTAGCGCGCACAGACGGACGGACGGACAGACGGACAACTTTTGCGATGTCATAGGTATCCCTCCACTTACGTTTTGGGATCCCAAAAAGTAGTGGCCATCCAGAACAGAAATCGATGCAGAGTAGGTTTAGTCTGAATTGTCTGAACATGAACAAACAATTGCGGAAAGATCAGGGCAGTCATCATGGTGCCTACAAAGCTGGTTTACGTTAAAAATAAAAACAAAAATCATCCTATTTTGTGCTAAAATAAGGAGATTTGCACAAAACCAGATGATATTGAAATTTTACGCATAAATAAGGAGATTTGCACAAAACCAGATGATATTGAAATTTTACGCATAAATAAGGAGATTTGCACAAAACCAAATGATATTGAAACTTTACGCCGCAGCAAAAATTTCCAAGATCAGTCTGCTTTCTGCTAAAACATAGAGTTTTGGTTGTTACCAGTAGCGTTCAAATTGCGCGACATAATGAAAATCATGAATCGGTTACTGCATTGATGTCGTTCTGACAAGCTCGAAACATACAACTGTCATTCTAACAGTCTTAGAGGCACAGAGAACTTACAGACGAGACATACGATTGTCTCATAAGACAGGACTTGTAGAAAATCTCTACGTAACCATACGACTATAGAAACGGGTTTTCAGGCAAAATTCATAATAGGCGAGCTCCAACCATATGCCAGTCATTCTGACAATCTCAAAACTTACGACTGTCTCGTAATATACAACTAAAAAATCTATTCGCAAAATACGAAAAGAAGCAGGTCATTCGCAGGCTAAATTTACACAATTAGGTGTCGGTGTGACAAGGTCAGAACATACGACTAGAAAATCTATTCGTATCCATACGACTAGAAACAGGTCATTTAAGGGTAAAATTCATGTTTGGTAACTGCCTTATGTCATTGTGACAAGCTCAAACCGTACGAGTGTGCGTCACCCCCGTTTCCGTTCCGGAAGTATTCCGCAGCATTTGGTGGTAACCTTCAGAGTATTGATTGTTGAAATTGCACATCCTTACTTGCGTTTTTGCAGGTCCCGCAGTACTGGTGCCACGGTTTTGCAGTTACCGTTCTAAACTGACCGTGATGTTGTCTGGAAATTTCATCTCACGGTCATCATCACCAAAAAAAGAGCCTAGGCTTTTGTAAAATTCATGGGAAAGAATTTTGATATTTGTAACGTGGGGGGATACAAGTATTTCTTTTGTGAAATATGAAAAAGTGCGTGTCGGCAATTCTTTCCTTTTTGCAAAGCAGCTGTGGGCCCGTGGTATCAGATACCGTGGTCAGGGGCGTCACGACAGGGGGGGGGGGGGAGGGGGTGAAGCCCCCCCCCCTCCCCCAATGTTGTCGACCAGTCGGTAAAAAGTAACCGAGACGGGGCGAAGCGCCCCGATTTTTCGTCAAAACAGTTGATTTGTTCATGGAAACAGTCGGTTTTTCTGAAAATAAGTTGATTTTTTGTCAAAACAGTCGGTTTTTCTGATCGTTTTTTTTTCTGCACAAACAGACGGTAAAATTACCAGCCAGCCGGTAAATACATTGCCCCCCCCCCCCAACATTTTGGCTAGTAACGTCTCTGACCGTGGTAACTGCTAAAACGACGAAATGCAGATCCAGTCTGTGGTATCAGATACCATGGTAATTAAAAACGCAACTCTTATGTTAGATGTTGTCAGACTTGTGAAAGTCTGAACATTTAGGCATGAAAACCTACAACGACTGGAAAGTTACTCACCAACTGGAAAACTTACCCAACGACTGGAAAGTTTATTCAAAATTGGTTTGTGCATGCTCAATGATATTTTGTGACGTTATCTAGTGATTTCTTATTTTAGACAGGGATGAGCTTCTACATCCGGAACCAAGCAAGGTTCTCGAGAGAACTACTGCCACTATATTATAAACATAATAATATGGCCAGTTTTATCAGGCAGCTGAACATGTGTAAGTTTAATCATTTTGTTTTGTTTGACTATTTATGTTTAGTTGAGAAAGACAGTATTGAGAGTAAGTTGCCACTATCGAGGCAAAATAAACCTTGCACTTTATTTGGCTTATGTGACTTGTGTGACCGCTACTGGAGTACGCCTGCCCAGTTTGGGGACCCTTTGTACAAAGGAGCATACAACATAACGAAGAGGTTGAGTCGGAGCGTGCCGCATTATGCTAGGACTGAAATACAATGGGTACGAAGCTTCCCTCCTCCTATTAAGACTTGAGCCACTCATAGTCCGCCGGGAAAACTTGATTTTACGTTTTGGCCGATCAGTCTTTGCCTGCCAGTGAAAAACATAGAGATATTCTGTCCGATCTATACACTGTTAAAAAAAATCTTGCAGTATTTGCTACTGGGATTAATCTTGTCTTTACTGAGATAAGATTATCCCTAATTTGGATTAATTTTATCCCAATAGAGATAAGATTAATCCCAGTAGCAAATACTTCATCCTTATTCGGAGAAACTTTTTACAGTGTAGCACCGGTGACAGGACAGGTGCGGCACAAAAATCTCCTGGTGCCAGTTAAATGTCGCACAAACCGGTATTCGAATTCCTTTGTACCATATTTCACTGAGAAGATTAGCAAAAAACAAGTGAATTCTAACTGATTTATTTTCTTTTATGTAATAATTGTATATATTCAAGTATTTTAACACATGAAATCTAATGGTCGACGTATTTAGCGCCATGTCGGCGCCGCGAGTTGGATCAATAAAAATATCTATCTATCTATCTATCTAAATACTTAAGTCAAAGGAAACAAATCAGTATACAAAAATTGAACAACATAATCATTGTTTTGTACAGAAAATTGTAGCTTCACTGTCAGAAGTTTAATAACAAATCACAAATGTATGCGCATTCTTGTGTTAAACTTTATGAGAATATGTCTATTATGGCCCTTCTAATCTTATTTTTTGGCGAAGTATTGCAGCCTATTTATTTTTATATGTTGTCTCGCTATGTCCTAGAGGGCTTTTATTTTTATTTTTTTATTTTTTTATTTATTTATTTATTTATTATTTCATTTAGCGTTAAGCTTTTAGCTTGTCGCCGATGGGAATACATTTATTCATTCATAACACTTAAAAGTGCCGTGACAGAAGTTTTGTCTCGAAACTTACTACTTAAAAAGATCATGACAGATATATTCTCATAGAGCGTTTTCCACCCTACCTACCGTAGTTACTACGCATGAGGTCACGAATTTTGGCTTCTAGGCGTCAAGGCTGGAACGCATTTCTAAATTTTCGGTAAAATATCATTGCAATCGGCCAATCACGTTACAGAGATTCGTAGTTACCACGAGATTTGTAGTTCGTAATTACCCAGAGATTCGTACGCTCCCGAGCATGGTAAGCAAATAGTTAACTGTATTTACTATTTCGAGAAGGTTGGAACGGTCAGCGTAGTAACTTTTTACAATGTTATAACGAAAATAGCAACTAATAGTTACTATTGTTAGAAGGGTGGAACACGCTCATAGTTTTTAAACACAAGGATGCGCAGACATGTGTAATCTGTTATAAACTTCTGACTGTGATACAGCGGTAAATCCCAGTTTGGTTTGTTCGTCTGGATCTGGACGGATGATGGTTAATCAGAATATTCCTGGCTATGTTATTAAGGACCCTGGTGGGTTTATTTCTGTAATTTTGTTCCTAGTCATCCCATTAAGATTATACTTGTGCTTCAGCATTGTTACGAAATTACTATGACTCACCAGTAGTTGAGTTTTTTACGACTGGAAACGCTGTCTGAAACTCCGCGCCAAAACTAGGGTTTCTTATCCCCCTTGGTTGTAATAAGAAACACAAACAAACTTGCATAACCGGCATATCAAACCAGGGAGATCCGGGAATGCGATAGAAAGATAGATAGACTTAATGCATAAAAGCTAACAAGGGCCGTCACACCAAAAAACAATACAAAAACATATAAAACATGAACAGTATGCATATATTTCAAACTACATGGATATACAATTTTCCCTGTGTGCTAACTCCTGTCCTGAGGAACCTTCCGAAAATGTGAAGAGCCTGTAAACTTTTCGCTTTCATCCTCTTACTAATCCACTCACTACCACACACACTCAGACCAAACAATTCATGTCTCAACACATTCAGTTCCACACACTCTCCCACAAAATGACTCATACTTTCTTTCTCGCATCCATATATAGGGCAAGAGTAAGGATCAGCTGGAGCCTGATCTGGGAGGAAAAGCGACAATCACGGAAAACATCTAACGCTGTTAGGGGGGATAATGTAGGAAGTTAAGAATCTCGGCAGTGAGAAAGGTTGGAATGATTAGGGATGTAAAGTTAACCAATATCATAGCGTAGGCACGACGGGTCCTTTAAAGGACCCCTGGCACTATTTACACTTCAACTTACAGTATTTTAAAATATTCGAATACTTTAAAACTAGAATGTTTCTTCAACGAATAACCCACGGTTTTGGCTGTTTTAAGCCTTTTCCGAGACCCGTTGACTTATAGCGAAAAAAGGGAAGCAATTTACATAACCGGTTTTTCGGATAGAAAAGCTTCTCCCAGACAACCGTCGACAGCGTGATACACATGGAAGGTAGCAAAACACGGCAAGTGAGAAAATCAGCGTGGTTTTGTTAGAGGGGTTAGAATGTACCCTACGAAATCGGGATCTCTGGGTTTAGTAATATACGGAATGATTACTGAAGTAGGTTGCGTTACTATTATAGGTAAGACAGGTCCTTTAACATTTGATTAAGAGTTGGTACGTTTTTAGATGGATTTCACAAGATCTCATCCGTTGAACAGGGTGGTCTGCGCCTGGATAAGGATGAGATGGAGTTCGCTCACAAGTTCTTCGTTAGAGGGCATGAGTATCTACTGGAAAACATCAAAAGAAAAGTTTGTATCTTACTAATTTGTTTTCCATTCTAATCCGTTTTGATAATAGCTTGAATCAGTAGTGCAGAAACGTTCCGCAGAGCATTGGATAAACTACTCGGTTGTCTAATGGTTGCGAACACAAGGATACGCAGTTTCAACTGATGACACTTACAATGTTAGCTGTAATGTCTTTCAGACGTTACGCATTGAAACGTCATGCATACAAGTAGTGGACTCAAGAAGAGCCAAAACACCGCAGGGACTTTTTGACTGCTGACTTTTTTTTTTTCGTCTTTTTTATGTAGTCAGTATGCTTTTTTGGCTGTTTTCGGCTCTTCCTGGTTTAATGCGAAGATTTTGCAGTATCACACCAGATAACGTCCCAAGTTTAGACTTACAGTGTACAGGTCAATGGTCTATTTTTCGCTTTATATTATTATTTATTACTATTTATATTATTATGCAACTTCTGACAGTGAATTAACTTGGAGAAAGCTTTTCCCGGGTGTGACCATCTGTTTGGATAAAGGTGAAATCCACATTTCAGGCGAGATTCCAGGTACGGAGTGAATTCACTTTCCAGAACTATTAGCGGAGCGCCAGAACAGCCTTAGAAAGCGAAAGCCGCAGTCGCAAGAGCACACTGCGGTTAAAGGCACAGAAAACTTGACTACGCAACTTTCGGCCATCAAACCGACCTGGTGGGCTTAGATAAAGATACAGGGACTTATTGTCGACAGGACCCCCCTTCTTTCTTATCTCGAACCCCGTCCTTAATGTTCCCAAAGCTAGCTGGAAGGCCCTTGCCCATTATGCACTGTAATTATGCACTTATGCACTGTAAAAGTTCGCCTTGGCCGTGTTGACTAACAGATCGGGATAGTAAGGGTCGTGTGTTCGATCCCTACTCCCGGCACACAAACCTTTTGCTTTTTTTCTACTAACTCAAAAGTCGAATTCTCGGAAACTGCCCGGAAACTGCAATGGTCGTAACGAGAATTTTTCTTACTCTCAATATCGACCCAGGGTACATTCTTGATATGTCAGCTAGCTCCCCGAGTCAAGTTTGAGTCAAGTTTTCTGTTCCTTTAAGCCGGCGGAATTTTCCAGACCGCCAGAGTCACCTTAAAGGACACCTCGCAATACATAATATTTCTGCTCATATGTTCTGAAATATTTGACCACTTCACAATTAAGCTATGCTTACGGAAAATTACAAACGACTTCGGCTGTTTTTACCCTCTTTCCATTTCCTTTGCCTTGGGTGACAAGCTTGTGTTTTTATCGATCGACCGGGTTTTGTCGATCGACCTTGTGTCCCCGGCTTGACCCTTGATATATTGTGATTTGTACAGTAGTTTGAATTAAAACCCTGAACCTTGGCAAAGGTTGCCTAACCCGTCTTAGGACGAATAAGCTCCTCGGAGACGATGGTCGCGTGCCTGATAGCTCACGTAGAGAGAGCAAACGTAAGCTATGCTTACAGAAAATTTAGACACGGCTTCGGCTAGTTTTAGCCTCTTTCATGTCCGTTGCCTTGGATGACAATCACTGTTTTTTGTCAGTCGGCCTTGTGTCGACGGCTTGACCCTTTATATATTGCGATTTTGTACAGAAGTGTAAATTAAAACCTTAACCTTGACAAAATTTGCCTAACTGGTCTTTGGAGGAATAAGCTCTTCGGCATAGATGGTTGGGCGCCTGAATCGTCACCCAGAGAGAACAAATCACTGCATTGTTAATAGGAGACGTGATATTCGGCGTTTGCGCTGTGAAAGATACTTCCTATGAATAAAACTCTACCCACTCTACTCTAGGTGGATTTATTAAAGGACACCTGAATGAAGAGTACCAAGTACCATCCCTATCTGTGTGACTTCCGTTAACATTGCCTGCAGAAAACCCAATCCAGATACGAAATAGTGTATCCAAGCTATGATTTTTGCTCCATTTTGCATCTGTCCTTATTTCAGCACCGAACAATTTTAGTAATGAACAAATGTCTCCAATCAACCCTTCTTCCGGAATATTTGTATGGCACTTGCCCTTCGGCCAAGTGCCATATAGCGATTGTAATTTCTGTCCGTCAGTCGGTCTGTCGGTCCCAGTTTTGCTAGTTTGGTCACTTCCAAATAAGCTAGGACGATGAAACTTGGCAGGCGTATCAGGGACCGGACCAGATTAAATTAGAAATAGTCGCTTTCCCGATCCGACCATCTGTAGGGAGTGGAGAGAGGGGGAATCCGGAAAAATTAGGAAAAATCATATATTTTTAGCTTACGAACGGGTGATCAAATCTTAATGAAACTTTGTGTACGGAAGGACCTCGTGTCTCAGACGTTCCATTTTAAATCCAGATCGGATCCGGTGACATGGGGAGGAGTTGGAGGGGGAAACCGGAAATCTTGGAAAACACTTGGAGTGGAGAGATCCGAATGAAACTTGGTGGAAAGAACAAGCACAAGTACTAGATACGTGACTGATATAACCGGAACGGATCCGCTCACTTTTGGTGGAGTTCGGGGGGGGGGGGGTACGAATTTCTAGTGATCCCTTGAGTTCGGTGCTTCCGGATGTGCTAGGACGATTAAAGTGGCAGGCATGTCAGGGACCGGACCAAATTAAATAGGAAATAGTCACTTCCCCGATCCGACCATCTGGGGGGGGGGGAGTGGAAGGAGGGGGAAGCCAAAAATGTAGGTATCTATAACTGGATCTTGATGAAAGTTGATATTTCGGGTGACCTCGTGTCTGAGACCTCGCACTTTAAATCCGGGCCAGATCCGATGACACTGGAGGGAGTTGGAGGAGGGAACCGGAAATCTTGAGAAACGCTTAGAGTGGAGGGATCGGGATGCGACTTGGTGGAAGAACAAGCACAAGTCCTAGATACGTCATTGACATAACCGGACTGGATCCGGGCGCTGTGGGGGAGTTGGGGGGGGGAGGTCCGGATTTCTAGCGATCCTGCGAGTTCGGCATACTTCCTGATGTGATAGAACGATGAAATTTTGGCTGATATGTCAGGGATACGAACAGATTGACTTCAGAATAGTTGTCTCCTCGATCCGACAATCGTGGGGGGGAGTTGAAGGATGTGGAGTCCGGAATCTAGTGGCATGCATAACGTTTGAACGGGTGATCGGATTTGAATGAAACTTGTAGGATGGAAAGAGGTATCGCCTCAGATGTTCAGTGTCAAGTCCGGGCAGGGTCCGATACGGGAGGGGGGAAGGGTGGGGGATTGGAAAACTCATGAAACGCTTGAAGCAGAGAGATTGGGACGGAACTTAATGGAGAGAACAAGCATTAGGCCTAGATACGAAATTGATGGACAATGGTTTCGGGGCTCTGTGGGGGGAGTTGGAGGGGGTGTCCTGGAATTGCGGTAGTCGCGAGTTAGAATAGTTCCAGATGTACTAAGACAACGAAACTTTGCAGGCATAGTGACCCGATTTAATTGAGTTAAGAACCTGATACAACATACCCCCCGAAACGTCCGTTCCTAGATCCGAGCATTTTTGTTGGAGCGAGGGAAGGAAATATGGAAATTGACTTCTGCAAATTGCGAACGAGTCGTCTGATTCGAGTGAAACTTAATGGGTGATAGGAATCGATGACCTAGACATGTAAAACATGCGTTCAGACTATATGCGACCAAGGTTAGGGGAATTGGGGCATTTTGACATGCACAAAAACAAAACGGATAGACCGAATGAGATGCAAGTTCGAGTGCCGAGTTTATGCGGCCTAGATTTGTTATTTAGCATCTGGGCCGGATTCGGCCAAGGTAGGGCGGGGGGGGGGGGGGGAGGTACCGGAAATTTGCGAGAAGAGGATATTAAGAGATACGACGTTTATGTTTCCAATTACTCTTCCGCCACAGTTGGGGGAGGTGGAGGGAGATTACCGGAAACTTTGAGGCTCGCATAGGGGTCAAACGAGTGCATAAATTTAAACGAAACTTGTATACCCTAGATGCCATATTTATGGGTCCGAACCGGATCCGACAACGGTGGTAGGGGGGGGGGGGAGGGGAGGGGTACCGGAATTTTCCAAAAATGCTCAGATTTGAGTGAAATTTGATAGATGGTGTAAAAGAATATTCTTTAGATGATCCATTTTTTGGTCCGAACCAGATTCGGCCACGGTAGGGGGAGACGGAGGGAGTATCGGAAATTGTGTAGCACGTCTAGGGATCAAAAGAATGGATTTATTGGCCGGAAACTTGTAAGTTTGAACAGTCATGCGCATTTGCTACAGATAATCTGAGACTATGCCGGAACTGCTCAGAATTGAGTGAAACTTAATATCCTATTTGTATTTCCGAACCGCGTTTTTGGATGGCGGGTGTATTCTGTGGCGTTCTCATCTACTTTCTTGTACCGCCTACTCGTAACAAGTGCCATATGAGCTTGTAGCTCTTGTTTAACCAGTTAAGCCAAAACATATATCTAGAAGAAATTCCAATACGATCCGGCCAGCGCTGTACAAGATTTGAATGAATTGCGCTTTTTGTTTTGGAGTCTGTATGTGCAAAACTGCAGAAACGAACATCCCTATTTTGAAAACGTCACGCTCAGGAGAAGAATCCGTGGCCATGTCTGTAAATGCATTCTCTATGGTGTGTTCAAGTATGGTTTCATTGTTCAGGTGTCCTTTAAGCGAAGAAATCTCGGGAATGAGAATGGGTAGAATACTACTGAAGTATAACGATTTACTATCATCAGTACGACGTTTCCTCCAAGAAAGAAGACCAAAATTCCGTGTGGCCCCTAAAGAGCGAAAACTTTCTCTGTATCTAGGTTTCAAACCATTCGAACATGCAAGAGCTCGTTAATTTGTTAATTATTGTGGTATTAACCCCTATGTAACGGGCCATGGAGCTTTGTAGGGGTCGAAATTTATTTTGTTCCTTCATTTTGATTTTAATAAAACTGAACTGACACTGAACTGAACTGTAAAGAAACCTAACACGAAAAAAAAACGCTTTCACCCTATGTTTGAACTAAATCTGACGTATGTTGTCTGAAATGTATAGTGCAAAAATAATTTTAATTTAGTTGTCGAAATTTTGTGTATTTTCTATAGTATTTATGTGTCATTCAATGGACCAGGTGGTTTAGGCATAGTTCTGTTTTATATATTATTTTGTAAAAATAATAAACTAATACAAGCAAAAGGAAACGTTTTTGTTGTTGGAAAAATGTCTCTAAAACAAAACTATTATGTACGACTGCAGACAGTGTGACATAAGAAAAGCCGTCAGTTTCCTGAGAAAAAAAAGTTAAAGGTTTCCTATTTCAGCTAGCAACCAGCGTGAAAGGCTCAGTAGAAGAAGCAGAAAAAATCGCCCGTCCAGAGGTTGTTACTCGCGTTTTGAGCGAAGTGCGAAACCTGAAGGGGAAGCAAGACGCCGTCGACAGTCACCTGTCAGCCATGAAGCGAGAGAATGAGGCACTTTGGCGTGAAGTGGCGTCGCTGCGGCAGAAGCATTTCAAGCAGCAACAAATTGTAAACAAGGTAGGTTTGGAAGGACTGACGGAACACCTTTTTCGAATCCCAAAACTTATTGACAGGACACCTGACTTCGTAATAGTTGTCGGTCTGGCAGCGCTATAACTTTCACAGAGTTGTAGATATCTTTTTCAAACATAGTATGAGGATTCTTTGGGTCTAAGTGTAGAATTAGTCGACTGGAACTGTAGCACTATATTTAGTGGTACGTGCATTTCATACAACAGCAAATTTTAAGGTAGGTCCCGACCTTTGGAAGGACAGACGAAATATCTATCTGGGATTCGAAAACGTAAGCGACGGGATACCTGTTACTTCGCAATAGTTGTCGGTCTCTCAGCATGATAACTTTCAAAGGGTTGGAGATATTTTTTTGAAACATGGTATGAGGATTCTTTGGGTCTAAGTGTAGGTCGAATTCGTAGATTTGCTTTGTAGCACTATATTTAGTAGTACGGCAAAAGCGTTTCATACAACAGCGAATTGTAAACAAGGTAGGACCTTTGTAAGGATGGACGAAACACCTTTTTGGGATCCCAAAACGTAAGCGACGGGATATCTGTGACTTCGTAAAAGTTGTCCGTCTTTCAGTGAGATAACTCTCGAAGGGTTTGAAATATTTTGTTAAAACTTGGTATAAGGATTCTTGGGGTCAAGTGCAGGTCATGTTCGTAGATTGGCTCTGTCCCTCTTATAGCACTATGGTTAGTGGTACGGCAGAAATATTTCAAAGAACAGCGAATTGCAAACAAGGTAGATCCCGACCTTTTGACGTACTGACGGATTTATGTTTTTTTGACGGTTCGTTCAACCACGAAATCGAAGCAGTCGAAAGGAAATAACACATCATTTCTTGAGTTATCAGACTTTTGTATCGGTTTTTCGTGACTGAGAAATAAACTAGCCAGGAAGTTCAATGGGTGGTGGGGGGCTAGCAACCCTGATGCTTCCGTACACTCTTCCTGTTATCTTGCCCAGATCTTCTGGTAACCCATTTCAAGCTGGATTCAGTTTGGCTTGTCTCACAGGGTTCTAATCATCAAATGACCTGTCTTCCCTATAATACTAACGCAACCTACATCCATTATCACTCCGTGTATTTCTAAGCCCGGAGACTCCAATTTCGTACGGTACATTCTAACCCCTCTAGCAAAACCACGCTGATTTTCTCACTTGCCGTGTTTTGCTACCTTCGATGTGTATCACGCGGTCCTCGGTTGTCTGCGATAAGTTTTTCCATCAGAAAAACGGTTATGTAAATTGGTTCCCTGTTTTCTCTGTAAAGCGACGGGTCTTGGAAAAGGCTTAAAACAGCCAAAACCGTGGGTTATTTGTTGAAAGCACAGCCTAGATTTAATCTATTCAAATATTTAAAATACTATAAGTTGAAGAGTAAATAGTGCGAGGGGTCCTTTAAGAAGAGCAAATATCGAGTATTACTGAACCGTCTTCAGTTTCCGTGGAATCCAGCCTACGTAGTTCTGGGTATATGTATTTGGGATCCCAAAACGTAAGTGGAGGGATACCTATGACATTGCAAAAGTTGTCCGTCCGTCCGACTGTCCGTCTGTGCGCGCTATAACTCTCGAAGGGAATGAGATATTTTGATGAAACTTGGTATGAGGACTCATTAGGTGAAGAGTGAGGTCGCGTTCGTAGATAGGCTCTTTAGCCCTACATTTAGGGGTGGGGGAGGGGGTTATATTAAGGGGCAAATGAAATATTTTTAAACAGATGATGTGATAGTCGATTATGGAGTAAGAAGACATTCTAAACACGATGGTTCAAACCATTTTGTCATAGGACAAGTAGTTCCCTCGGAATCCGGCCAAAACCGGAAAATTTTTTAAAAGTAAAAGTTTTATTTGAAACTGATTAGATGTTAGTTATAGAGGTAAGAGGACATGCTGAACACGATGGTGAAAATTGTTTTTTTGCCGGACAAATAGTTAGCCCAGAATCCGGCCAAAACCGGAAAGTCTTTTAAAAGTAAGTTTTATTTGAAGTTGATTAGATGTTCGATTTAGGGGTAAGAAGACATGCTGAACACGATGGTGAAAATCATTTTTTTCCGCCGGACAAGTAGTTAGCTCTGAATCCGGCCAAAACCGGAAAGTCTTTTAAAAGTAAAAGTTTTATTTGAAGTTGATTAGATGTTCGATTTAGGGGTAGAAAGACTGAACATGCTGATGCTGAACACGATGGTGAAAACCATTTTCTCGCAGGGCAAAAAGTTCGCCCGGAATTCGGCCAAAACCAGAAAGTTTGTTAAAAGTAAAAGTTTTATCTGAAGTTGATTAGATGTTCGATTTAGGGGGAAGAAGATATGGTGAACACTTTTTTGAAAAGTATTTTCTACCCGGACAACTTGTTCGCCCGGAATCAGGCCGAAACCAGAGAATTTGTTAAAATCAAAAGTTTTATTCGAAGTTGATTAGAGATTTAGGGGTAAGAATACACGCTGAATCTGTATATGACAATCTTTTTTTTTTTACTGGGACATATAATTCGTTCGGAATCCGGTTGAATCCGGAAAATTTGTTAAAAGTAAAAGTTTTATTTGAAGCTGATTAGATGTTAGTTATAGAGGTAAGAAGACATGGTGAACACGATGGTAAAAATCGTTTTTTTGCGGGACAGGTAGTTAGCCCAGAATCCGGCCAAAACCGGAAAGTCTTTTAAAAGTAAGTTTTACTTGAAGTTGATTAGATGTTCTTTATACGGATAAGGAGATACGCTGAATTCGCTTCTGATTTTTTTTTTTTTCTGGACAAGTATGGTAGTTCGGTCCCAATTGTCTGGATCAAGTATTAGATTTTTG
This sequence comes from Branchinecta lynchi, assembly GCA_023053575.1. Lineage (NCBI taxonomy): Eukaryota > Metazoa > Arthropoda > Branchiopoda > Anostraca > Branchinectidae > Branchinecta > Branchinecta lynchi. The sequence continues at coordinate 7,910,801 of JAKZAP010000017.1, forward strand.
GGACATCGAAAACCTTCGGTCTTGTTCTTATTGGAACAGCCTTACCGAAGATGCGGGGACAGCCTTATCGATTAGTAAGTGCATTGTTGATGGCATTTTTAACTCTGATCAGTTCGACTACTCAAAATCTCTGAGAGTTATTTAGAGGCGAATGCCTTTTCTCTTGCTTTGTATTATTATTATATCTCCTTTCTTTTTTTTAGCTTATTCAGTTCTTAGTCACCCTTGTTCAGCGGAACAAGGTTCCTGCAAAGCGTCGTTATCCCCTCGCTATCGGGGAGTCCCCCCAACATGTTCGAAGCGGCGAGAGTGGGAGCAAGCACAGACGAAGGGGCGATGACGGGCCAATCATTCATGATATCACAAATGACCTATCGAATGTCGGTAAGACTGAGCCCCCTCCTCACTTTCAATCGCTTTTCTGCCTTCTTGATCTTGGGTGTTCTACCAAACTACAGGACTGCATAATCTCACTTATCAAGCTATTATCGTTGTAGTTCTGTAGAGGCAGTATCTGATGGCCGAGAACGGATTAGTCGGGTGAGATTTACTCCAGTAATGTTTCGGCCCTTCTTGGCAAGGATCCTCTTCAGGCTTAGTCTAGAAGAAACGAACATGTAAGGTAGATTCTTTTAAAATCACAACTGACTGAATGCATATGCACGGAGTACATTACTGCCCCAGCTTTCATGAAACAAGATTCTAGCTTACCGTTTTTGGGTGTGTGTTGTTTTTTTTTCAAGTTTAACCGAAAAGCGCTTAGATAGGACAATCTTGTTACCCTTCGCTTACTCATTAAATAGGCTCGAAGACTCAATGAAAATGCGTTACGTCGGTGCTCCACTATTCACCAGTATAAGTTTTCGAATAGTGGACTTTCCCTGTCGCAGTCGTGGTATCCCTATGCGCTGTACCCGTGTCATATGCTTGACAAAAAAGAGTCACAAAAATGTGTGTGCAGGCGCAGTTCACCGCGCTCGCTACTGGCCACGGAAAAGCCGCGTTTGTGTTGGAATTCAAATTTTCCGCGTCATAGTAGAATTTGCTTTGACGGCCGTAGACGTCACTATTAGAGCAGATAGTGGAAAATCGTAAAATGCCTTAGCGCAGAATCCAAAAGATCCAGTGTATTCGATTAAATGATACAAAAATAAATTGGCTTATCAGTTAAACTTTAAGTAATAGATAAATCAGTAGAGATAAATAGGGGAATAAGGAAAATCGTAAAATCCCTTAGCGCAGAATCCAAAAGATCCAGTGTATTCGATTAAATGATTCACAAATAAATTGGCTTATCAGTTAAACTTTAAGTAATAGATAAATCAGTAGAGATAAATAGGGGAATACGCTGGAAAGTACGAAGAAACTGCGGCTCACGGAATTTTGTGTAGAAGACCTCTTTTTTTTGCCATTTTAAGCTTGAGGCCACACCAAACAGGAGGGGGAGGCTGTGTAGATGATCTGATTTGAAGTCGCCAGATAGCAGGGGCGTGATTTAGAGAGGGGGCTTTCCAAGAAAGCCGAGAGCTAACCATGAAACAAAAAACTGTTAAACCTATAGTTGAAGAGGCGTTTTACAGAATATGTATGTACTCTTCAAACAAGAAATTTTTGTACATGTCTTGTTGTACATATATTGTTTCTTTCCGTTCACGTAATGTTATATTTTCCGTCTCACCTATGTAAGATATACGTTAAAGGATGCGAAGGGGCCCAGGGACGAAGCCGTTGCCCTCCCCCCAAATTTCCTCGAAACGAAGCCTCTGCCAGATAGGCTTGCTTCGCTCCTTCTGGTGGCGTTCCTTCTCCCTTCCAACAAATAATCATGACTGAAGAAATAGGCGAAATCAAGAGACGAAGAGAAACTTAAGCTGCAACTGCTCTGTATCCTGTTCATTCGGGGGTGGGCTCTCCCATTTCCAAGCCCACCCCACCCCCGCGCTATCTTACATTCCTTTCTTTCAGTGGACGATTCGCTGATCTTTGAGAAAGACCCACAACCGGCAGAATCCCCCTCCATCGGCCATCCAAGTACGCCACTTTCCTCCGAAGGCACTAGGACACCAGGGACTCCTGTGTTTTCAGCGGACTCCAGCGTGTTGGACGAAAGTCATACCTTCGACCCGGCGGACCATTCTTCATACCCACTTACTATCGGGTAAGGTTCTTCTCTCCTAGCTGACCGTCGCATCATTGGCCCGGTAGCCGTCTCGTGATAATTTTGAGGGAATGTTGACCACAGTGACAGCTAGGAACCGACAAGGTATATTTAGATAATGACACGTGTGAGGAGTTTCATAGCAAGTATGTGCAGTTTCAGCACATAATTCATGGGATGCTATCTGTTATGATTTGGCAATCCCTGCAGCCGAAAAAACGCCGAAAAATCTGCTGACTTTTCCGATATTATGATGATATTATGATTCTTGTATAAATAAATATATTCGCAAATTGCATGGCAGGCCGTTTCTACAAAACTCTTAGTTTACATTTCTTCTAAATTTGCACAAGCAGAAAATGTCACTTGAATAATATTCATCAACTTACTCTCTCTGGTAAGTTGTTCCAGTGCTGGACCACTCGGCTGCTGAAAGTCCAGCGGCCCATGTCCGTATAAAAGCGTTCCGTCCTCACTTTGTTGTCGCTGTGGCGAGACGCCCTGAGACTTTTCGAAGACCCTTAAAGTCCATGGCAACAACTTCGCACCGCTTCCTCCTCACTAAGTGTTGAAACAAATTTTCTTCTCTAAACGATCGTGAATATTGTTTTCATATCCAGATTTCAAATTGGTGACGAGCCTATCCAGATCCTTACTGATGGATCCGATCCATCGCCAACGCTTGGTCCAGACAACCCAGCGAGTCCAGCAGAGTCGCTCCTGGCAGTCAACCCGGCCAGCCTTGTGAAACCCGGGGATCCAGATGAGTCCACATTCTTGGATGAGGCTCTCGTCGATCCAGACTTGGGCCTGACTCTACCGATGACCGATTCGGGAATTATGCCACAGGGAAGGTTTTCTGGGAAGCATCAGAAAGCCATGCAGATGGCTCTGCCGAATGATGGAGCACCAATGGGGAGGTTAGATTCCGTTTTATCTCAGTAGTAAAGAGGGCCTAGCTGTGAAACGTCCTCGTGACAGAACGTCGCCATGGCTAAACGTCCCCAAGCATAAATTATGGGCAAGTTATATCGTTGCCTGAAAATATATTATCAGATGGAGAGCCAAGAAAATCAGTCAATCAAATTTACTTCCAAATAACTTTAAGCGAGAAGAGGAATAAAATTTTCCGAAATACGCAAAAACGACTACAAATTAACTAATACACTTACAAGATATGACCTGAAATAAACGTTGGAATGAAACTGTGTAAAAATTGGGGTGAAGAATTGGCAGGATACGTGAGAATCCGTAGCAATGGCCATCAGGTCATTGTTCCAGTCTACGCACGGACGACTGGAGGGGAGGGGGAAATAGACGGCTCATCTGGGGACAATACACTGTCTTTGCTCCGAAATTAGATAGTGTATTTCTGTAAGTCAGTTAATCTAGGAACGCACAGTTTAGTTAGAGCCTCTTCATTTGAAATGTATGATCACCTAGAATGATTATCGCTGCTTTCTCATGGGCATTTTCCAGGCGGTCAAAAAGTACATGAGAAACAACAACTGTCAATTGTATTTCCGCTCTTTAATTGAGAGAGAGATAGGTTTATTTAGACAACATCGTAGCTGACAGCTAATTTGCGTTGCTTCACTATACTAAATAACAAACTAACACAAAAACAGAGAAAATATCACTCGGCTTTGTTTAGCAAATTCGTAAAAAAAGGTACAAACGAATTTGCGTGGGGGTTCGTTCGCGAAGCTACTGGGTAGTTGTTTAAGATTGGTTGACAGATCAGAACTCAGTAAAAAAATTTATATGTATGTAGGCATCCTTTTCCGAACATTCTCGTGATAAAATTATCGTTATTTCTGTGTGAATTTGTTTGTTTTTGTTCAGATATTAATGACATAGGCTAGAATTTTATTCTAATTATAAAATTCATTATATTAAAACGAAGTGCCATTTTTGTACGCCACTGGCATGTCTGGCACCTTCTTTAGCTCTAGTGCTATTTCCGTTGCAGTAAATTCTACCTTACCTTACCTGACCTTGTGTTCCTTTATATTCCGGTAGTAAACGGTAACTGATAGTCTGGGTCTTAGTTGGAGAGTGATTTGAAGGATAAGCGCATGGTAAGCGAGGTTATGTATACAACGGATAAGTTAGCTACGATGCTTCGTCTGCGATATTTCGTCCCTTCTTGGCAAGGGTCCTCGTCAGGCTGTCGATCTTCAGGGTCAATGTCGGGGAAGGAAACAAACCTGTAGTCTTGTTTCCTTCCCCGACGTTGACCCTGAAGATTGACAGCCTGGGAAGGACCCTTGCCAAGAAGGGCCGAAATATCGCTGATGAAGCATCGTAGCTGACGTATCCGTTGTATACATTATTTGAATATATGTTTCAGAGTCAGCTTGGGCTCAAGAAATATTTATAATGATAATATTAGTTTAATAGGTAGGAGTTGGCGTGGTAGATAAGTATTGAGGGCTGCTTGTTTACCGCTAGGGGATAGGAGAAGATATAAGGGGATTAAGTCGGAAAGGTCCTTACTAATGCCACATTGTGTGGGATATGGATATGGACACCTGATGCGTGATTGGAAGAATGTTTGGAAAATTAGCGTATGATGAGGAGTGGATGGTTAAAGTAATGAAGGACGAATGCTTTACGGGAGTTTGCCAGATAGGAAGATTCCTTAAGCTTTCGATGAAGCATCAAGAAAGGTTTATTTGGCTGGAATTTGGCGAAAAGATAAAACGTCTTTCTTTTTTTTTTCTTTTTTTTTTATTGTATTGCCATGGACTCCGGCTTTTTGTGCAAATATATATCATATCATATCATGCAACAAATAGTCCACCGCAGTTTCTGCACTGTGCGATGTCAACAGATAACACATGGGATGGTATCTAGGTTATTCTTACAGGACCTGTCCTACCTAACGCAACCTACTTCCATAATCACTCCATATATTTCTAAAACTGGAGATCCCAATTTCGTACGGTTATACATTCTAACCCTCTAACAAAACCACGCTGATTTTCTCACATGCCTTGTTTTGCTACCTTCGATGTGTATCACGCTGTACCGGTTGTAAGCTGTAAGTCAACGGGTCTCGGGAAAGACTTAAAACAGCCAAACATTTGTTGAAAGCAGACCCTAGTTTTAAATTATTCAAATATTTTAAAATACTGTAAGTTGAATAGTAAATAGTGCGAGGGTTCCCTTAACAAGTATTGCCAGGAAGAGCCGAAAAACCGCCGAAAAGGAATCTGCGGACTCTGGTATCAAGATGACAAAAAAAGAAGTCAGCAGATATTTTTCCGCCGGTGCTTCGGCTCTTCTTTTAGGCATAAGATTCTGATGCGTAACGTTTAAAAACATAACAACTAACATCTGTTGAAACCGCGCATCCTTTTGTTATCTGCTATGAGATTTTTCCAGCGTGCAGATTGTCCAAGGAATTCCAGAATGCGTCGATGGAATCACTCAAGATTATGAGAGCATTTTTTTATTTACAAATTACATATATGTTTGTGTGGAAATGTATACTTTGCTTATTCTCTTCCTCTGTGTTTTACTCGCCTATTTTGGCGAAAATGTAATAATATCAATAAGAATAAAAGCGTTGATGGGCGGTCCAACAGTCTATCACTCCTTTTTTTATTTTATTTTTTATTTTTGTTATTTATTTATTTATGACCCGCTTTTTGCGTAACAGCGGAGTATGAATAAAATACAAAAGTAAAATATACATTTTAAAACACTTAAACAAAACAATGTAAATAAACACGACAACTTTCTTTTCATATAAAAAAAAACACACTAAATAGACTTAAAATTTGTACACAGTGACAAGCACATTAATCAGGTTCAGGAATGAAAAACTGGCTAATAATTTCATGGGAAATTTTGGAATATCGTCCGCCAATGTTTTTGAAGATCGCCAGCCACTCAGCTTGAAATCATCTCCGCACAGACCATTCTTGTTTTATTGTGTCAGCTGGAACGTTACCGTTTTTTCCTTGACAAGTTTACAAGTTGCTCAACATTTTATATTTATTTGTACCAAACGGTCAGCTCGGGTCGGTGCGAACCAGCACTTTTTCAGTTTAGCCTATTCTCAAGTGTAGCCTAGTTTCAGCCACTGTTTTTTAGAATAGAGCAGTTGCGGCAAAAAGCTCGGTTATATCGTGATTATAAATGTCTTGCATTTGTAACGCCTGTTTCTTTCGTGATTAGAAATTTCGCCGCCTCTGTATGGGATATAATTCCAGTTGAAACTGGAACATCTGGCATCCTCAAGTCTACAGCGAAGAGATTTTTCTTAGCAAAAGAATAGTAATGATGCGTGAGTGTTTTTGTAAGAAGAATGTTTGTTGTATATGTCTGAACCGTGTATGCATGTCATGTACAATAATGTAAACATACTTTTGTCAGAATATGTAGAATAGAGAAGACTGCCACCTGCGACCAACAAGCCCTTTGGTGCTTTCTTACTAGGTGCTGTAAAATGTTTTGCATGCATGTGTAAAATAAAATTTAATCTAATCTGATCTAAAATAGTGCACTCAAAAGGAGGCTACTATAATATTATATTATCATGCAGAAATCAGTTTTCTGATCCGTTCTGTACCTCTTTTCCAGCAGGGATGAATTGGACTCCCACCTGGACACCTTCGACATAGAACTCGATGGTCTGAAGAGTCTACTATCCTTTGACAGTGTCAATTCGTTCGACGCGTCGTCTTTGCTCTCGGTGAGTAACACTAGATGGCGTGACCGTCGTCCTTTCCGGCTAGTTTGCCTACGCCTCGGAAGGTCTTTCTGTTTTTACTGCGAGGATCCTTCAGACGGTAGATTGCAATGTATTAATAAAAATGTGTAAAAAAATTGATGCATAAAAATGATATGAATAACGCATCTCAAGTAGGCCTTATGAAGGCCCGTTCACTAGGGGTTTTATTTGACAGTGCAGCTGCATAGTACTAGAGCTAGAGGCGTTACCAGTCAAAATGTTTGGGGGGGGGGGGCGAGGGATTTACCGACTGGCTGGTAATTTTTACCGACTTTTTCTGCAGAAAAAACGACTGTTTTCAACAACAAAAATTACATTTTTGAAAACAATCGACTGATTTTTTTAACAAGAGCTGTAAGCTCATATGGCACTAGCATGGGTTAAGATTTGTGGGTCCTGGTTTGTCTGTGTGGCTCCGACAAGGTAGTCCTATACTTCTAAATTATATTCGAAAAATTGTGTATGGTATTGGTCACGGTACAAGTCCCTTGTGTAAAGCGCCATCTATATTAAGATGTTCTGATTGATCAAAAGTAAGTTTCGACTTTGCGGTTGAGATGCGCACTCTAAGGGAGCTAGAACTTCTTTTGTAAGCAAAACCTTTGAGGCAAAAATGATAATGGGCTAATGGGCATCATGAAAATGCATATATTGCTTAAAAGTATTTTTCTCTCCTTTGCGGTTAAGATTGGTACTTTAAGGAATAATTGGATTCGGGAAGTAGCAATTTCTAAGCAAATGTTGTTGAATCTCTAATATTCCAGCGAAGTTCCATCGTCCTAGCACATCTGGAAGTACCTCAGCTCGCGATCACCGGAATCCCAGACCCCCCCTCCAACTTCACCCACAATACCCGGAGCGAATCCGGTTCTGTGAATGATTAATCCAGAGCTTCTGTCTGTTATTCCCACGAAATTCGATCCCGATCACACCAGTCTAAGCGGGTCAAGTATCCCCCCCCCCCCCCCCTAATAATTGTCGGATTCGGTCCGGAAATGAAAAAGATAACCAAAATTTCACTCGAATCCGATCACCCGTTCCAAAGTTACGAATGACTCAATATTCCGGATTCACCTCCCTCAGCCCCCCCCCCCCCCCCAAGATTATCATATCGAGTTTTTTTTTTATTCCAAGTCAGTTTGAACGGGTCCCTGATATGCCTGCTATGTATCGTCGTGAAAATCCCAAAAAAAGGAATTCCGGGACCCCCCCCCCTCAAGTGTCCGGAGCCAGTCAAATTGTGTCAAAGATTTACATGGATCAGATGTTTGTTCTTCCCAGCAAGTTTCACTCCGATCCCTCCATTCTAACCGTTTCTCGAGATTCCCCCCCACCCCCAACTCCCCCATGGTGCCCGTAATTACCTAGAGCATCTGTTTGTTATTCCCACAAAGTTCCATCCCGATCTCTCAGTCTAAGTGGGTCACGTATTCCCCCCCCCCCCCCCAATAGTTGTAGGATCCGTCCTGATATGAAAAAGATCACCAGAGAAATGTCCTCTGTTCAGTTCTTAAATTTCGCTCGAATCCGATCACCCGTTCCAAAGTTACGCAAGGGCAAGACTGAATATTCCGGATTCCCCCTCCCTCCACTCCCCCACCATTGTCAGATCGACATATTTTTAATTTTGAAGTCAGTTTGTTCGGGTCCCTGACATGCCTGCCAAGTTTCATCGTGAAAATCCCCGAAACCGCCATCACCGGAATTCCGGGAATATCCCTTAGTGTCCGGATCCAGTACAGCTGTCTAAACGATTTATCTAGAGCAAATGCTTGTTCTTCCCAGCAAGTTTCACTTCGATCGCTCCATTCTAACCGTTCTTGAAATTTCCGGTCTCCCCCCCCCCAACTCCCCCCTGGCTTCCGAATCCGATCAAGACTTTAAAATGGGACATCCCAGATATGCAATCCATTCAGTTATTAAGTTTCATTACAATCCGATCACCCGTTCGAAAGTTACACACTAATTTCCCGGATTCCCCTGCCCTCCACCCCCCACCCCAAAATGGTCGGATCGGAAAACTGATCATTTCTATGTTTGTTTGGTCGGGTCTCTGATATGCCTGCCAAGTTTCATGGTCCTAGCACATCTGGAAGTACCCTAACTCGAAAAAGTGTGTGTGCCTCAATTTTCAAGTTTCCAGCGCCCTCCACTACCCCGCATATGGTCGGATCGGGGAACTGATTATTTCCAGGTTAATTTGGTTGGGTCCCTGATATGCCTGCCAAGTTTCATGGTCCTAGCACTTCTGGAAGTACCCTAACTCGAAAAAGTGTGTGTGCCTCAATTTTCAAGTTTCCAGCGCCCTCCACTACCCCGCATATGGTCGGATCGGGAAACTGATTATTTCCAGGTTAGTTTGGTTGGGTCCCTGATATGCCTGCCAAGTTTCATGGTCCTAGAACATCTGGAAGTACCCTAACTCGAAAAAGTGTGACAAAAAACTCGGACAGACGTATAGACGGAATTGTGATCGGTATATGGCACTTGAGCCAGAGGCTGCAAGTGCCATAATAAACGACTATTTTGACGAAAAATCGACCAATTTTCAGAAAAACCGACTGTTTTCATGAAAAAAATCAACTGTTTTGACGAAAAATCGCGGCACATCGCGCCGATTCGGTTATTTTTTAACGACTGGCCGACAGCATGAAGGGGGGGTGCGTCCCCCCCTCCCCCCTCAGTCGTGAGGCACCTGATTAGAGCTATATTTCGGCCCTTCTTGGCAAGGTTCCTCTTCACGCTCAAGCTTCAAAATGAACTTGTGGAAAAGCAACGAAAATTTTAGCTTATAAGTATCTGATTTTGTGACTTTCTTCGTGAAAATTTATTGGAGTTAAAGCTGGTACTATGTAATTTTGGACAGGTCGCTGTTTTGCTGCCTCGATTGGGTTGTTGAGAGGGTATGGGTTTTTTCGCGTGTTGGTTTTGGGATCACTTATCTCTTCTTTCGGGTTAATAGATAGTCCTTCAGCCTAAGCTGACTGCGAATCATATTTGACGTTGCAAAACGGATAAGTCAGCTACATATTTTATATTATGTAGCTGACTTATCCGTTTTGCACCGTCAAACTTTCGGGTTAAGTTGAGTTTGGACTGAAGGAAATATTTATTCACGAAGTACGGAACTTCCCTAGCCCAGACGTGCTAATAAGTATTCATAATAAATAAATAAATGAATTGAATAACTGGAAAGAAGAGAAAGGTGGTACAAAAACTAACCTCTCAACGTCCAAAATTAAATCACAGCACCAGCTTTAACTCCAAGCAATTTTCACTAAGAAATTCACAAAATCATATAATTAGCTAGAATCTTTCGTTAATTTTCAGCTTGAGCCTGAAGAGAACCCTTGCCAAGAAGACCGAAATATAGCTCTAATAAATGGAGCTGACGTACGCGTTTTGCACTGTCAAATATGGTTCGCAGTCAGCTTTGGCTGAAGGAAATATTTATAACGGGTTTTAGCTAAGAGTCAGTCCCAGCGAGCTCTGAAATTTGTTCCTGTGCTGAGTCTTTGCTGAATGGTTCGCAGCAGTGACTGATGCCAGTTCTAGTTTAGAACCCAAGGTGAAGTTAGTCCAGCTTTCGAGGGTGCTAGCCAATCTATTTGCCGAATTTCTCTATAATTGTGATGCCTATTTGTAGCTTTTCGACATGGACGAGCCTCTTCACCATCCAATCCCTATGCCATCTAGTTTAAAACCCAAGGTGAAGTTAGTTCAGCTTTCGAGGATTCTGGCCAATCTATTAGCCAAATTTCTCCGTACAACACAAGATTTCGCGTCCTTTTGTTGAGTACCCTCGAACTTGAGAAAGGGTATTCATAACTGTGATGTCTGTTTGTAGCTTTTCGACATGGACGAGCCTGTTCACCATCTAATCCTGTGCCATCTAGTTTAGAACCCAAGGTTAAAGTTCAATGGGCACATCAAACTACCCCAATTCCACTCTGTAACAACCTGGGAACAATGCTTACCCCCTAGATCAGCAGCTTTTTCAACAGTTTCCTCTCTGTGATATTTCAAAGCGTAATTTTTGGGCCAGTACATGCTCAGTTTACTAGCTTGGACAAAGATAAAAGTGATGTTTCTTATAATACTTAGTAGATCTTATTTTATGCATAAATCAGCTTGTATAATTCAGATTTTTGAATAGGTTATTTGTTTTTGAATGATTTTTGTAGCTATGTCATTTTTTTTAAGCTTATTGCATATTTTGGTACATTTTATAAAGCAAGCTAATCCAGCTTCACAACACTATTCCACAAAGAACAACTTTTAATAGGCACTTTAAGCCATGGAACTCCTGATGAAACACTCGAACAATCAGGTAAACCGCATCTGCGGCTTGACTTCGGTAACATCTCAAATATATCCTTTTCTATCAAGCATTGCTGGGAGGTTTTGAATTTCCTGCCACGATATCCCAGCTCCTAAGATTTGGATCGCCGAAATGCCAGAGAGGTCAAGACAAGTGATAACAAGAAAACGGCCGATTTTCGTAAATCGTAAATGTTTATTTGTGAAGCGTTTAATACAAAGTAAAGCATTAGAAGTGTCCATTGTTCTTTAAGTTAGTCCAGCTTTCGGGGATGCTAGCCAATCTATTTGCCGAATTTGTCCGGGCAACACAAGATTTCGCGTCCTTCTTCTGAGTACCGTCGAACTTGAGAAAGGGTATTGATAACTATGATGTCTATTTTTAGCTTTTCGACATGGACGAGCCTGTTCACCATCCAATCCCTATGCCATCTAGTAGTCGGTCCCAGGAGACGCAGAGACAAGGTATGTGTCAGGTTAGATGCTCGTGAAAAGAACCGATCCTGCAACCTTAAATTCTATCAGACATGAATAATAACTGTTCGCTATTAAGAGGGGGGGGGGGGATGAAGCAACAGCTGAGTATATTGACAAGTCTAGGTTTGGATACGGAAACAAGTCAGAACTTAAATCAGCCGTGGTTTTGTCAAAAATTAAAATGAAACTTGTCACATACCTCTGATGATACCTGAGCTGCCCGGCGTGAGAGTTAAAGTTCTAAAATTGGATTCAGCACATCTCCTTCCCTTTGAGTTGAACCTCTAATCATATCAGTCAATCATTATAAGAAGAGCTACGAGCTCATATGACACTCGTTACGAGTAAGTGATGCAAGGAAAGTAGAGAGAGAGAAAGGTTTGTTTACACAATAATCGTAGCTCAGTGGTCAATTTTATGTTTTACTACAAAACATCTTAAAAATAGAAAAAAAAAATGTTATAGTAGATGGGAACGTCACAAAATACCCCTTTCAAACCCTTTGGAACTACAACTTTACACTAAATATGTCGACCATTACAGTAACGGGTCAAAAGAACTTGAATAAAGAGTAGAGGTATGCTTATGTGAACGTTTGTTGACATTGGACTTGGCCATTTTCATGCACTTGCCGTGTCTGAAGCTAACTACCAGTTAGCCTAAGTAGGTAATTAAGGGCATCTGAAAACCCCTGAATAGGAATTTGGATGGTAATTTAGCCCAAAACTGTAAAGTAAAGTAACTGTCATAGACATACCTCTAGGCCTACTGTATACAATCACAAACAAAATACGTCACATCGAATTCACCAAAAAAAATTTAATTTCGTCTGTAAAATAAGGTAAAGAATACAAGTACCGGTTAGTATGATCCTTCACTGGGACCTAGAGGTCCAGGTGCCGCGTCCGTCGTGTCATCGGTGCTAGCTCGGGCAATATGTCTTTCCACTGACCAGGATCGATCGCCTAAAAGTAAAATTATATCTTCCCGTTGGATATGGAGCGACTCTAGCCTTAATAGCAGGTGGGAAGCTTGTACAGTATTCCTTGCCTTCCAATTCAGAACAGACAGAAGGTTTTTGAGAGAGGTAGTGTGGTTCCTGATGGGAGGTGTGCTTGCCCACTTAGTGAGAAGGAGGAAGAAAATTTGGACCATTTCCTCCGTAGATGCCCGAAGCTTTCTGATTTAAGAAAAATCTATCTAGATGGTGTAATTTTGTCACTTCCTGAAATTTAGAGTAATACTAACCATACCGTTATTACTCGAGTGGGCGTGTATACAGACAAATGTTTAGAATTAAGAAGGAGTCTGATTGTCTAAGTTATATTTTTGTTTTTTTGTTGTGTAAATGGCCCTTGGGCTTTTGAAATAAACTGAGCTATCTATCTATCTATTATAACAACATAAAAAATAAGCTCCGTTTCCTTATCCGTAGGATCACAAGTCGTTACCTACAACCCGACTTTCGACCTCGGCTACGACGACCACAACTTCTTCGGCTCTGGACCAGTTGAGGAAGATTCTGAATTCTTATTGGAAGAAGATTATATATGCGATGTGAAGCCTACCCCCTCGCAGCTAAGCTCGACGTTGAACACACCTGTGGATATGCCTACCAACCCACCTGACTTTCGGAAGAAGAAGAATAAGTGAAGCGCGGATAAAGCATAGATTGATAGTGCATCAGCTTGATCAGTTTTCTTCAGTATCTAGAAATACTAAATACAAGTGCGACTCGGCCGAAATCCTGGAGGAATAGTGACTGCGTTGAATGAAATTCGAAGATGATGTGAGCGAAGGCGAAATTGCGCGTTAACAAATTGGGTTAGTGTCTAGCTACATGTGAGACGTTGCAGCTGGTTAAAGCCGTTGTGAATCCCCAAGGATGATCGGTCGTTCAGATGAAACCGCGTGATTCATAGGACAAATGGAACTGGATATTTTTCATAAGTTGAAAAATAAGCGCAGACAAGAAAGAACTTGGGACGCCGTCGAATTACCAGATTGATTGTCGTACTGCACTACCATCCCTAATAAAAAGTCAAGCAAAGCCTTAAAAAGTGAATTAATCAACATTTGCGTTCTTTTTTTTTAAACTATGTTGAGCATCAGAATTACCAACTCGCTGTGACTTTGGTTTGGCTGCTGTAAAAAATCAAACCATGTGTAAATATTATAAATAATGTTCTCTTGTCTTAAAAGAATGCGGCGTCGAAGATGTTGAACTTGTACTGCCAGCGAGTTTCTATTAATAATAATAATAGTATAACCTAAACGATATGCGATTGGCTTCTACACAATACAATCGTACAGATTGTCCAAGGAAAAGTGTTGATAGAGTCACTCAATACAATTCTACTTGTGATCGAAGGGCATTCGGGCAGCAGGGTTGCCACATGTCGCATGATAGCGTACACTGTGACTCTATTTCTCCTACGTAGGACATGTGTCATTTTTGCAGCAGGGATTCCGAACAGAAATGACGATTTCGGGGTTTTTCATGAAAATAAAATTTCATGGAAAACTCTCTGTTCAGGTCAGAAGTTTCTCTTTAAATGTTTTTGAAGTGGCAACCCTCTCCAATAGTCCACTGCACACTTTTTCATAAATAAAATTAAGATGCGTCACTTTTGCAGAGGCGATTCCGACCAAAAGTGACGATTTCACGGTTTTTCATGAAAATAAAATTTCGCTCAAAACTCACTCTGTGTTCAGGCCAGAAGTCACTCTTTAAATGTTTTTGATTTGGCAACCCTTCCAACAGTCCATCTCTCTGTTTTGAAAAGACTATTACCCTAATTCGCACTTGGGAGCGATTAAGGTCCGATGGATCTGTGTTGCTTCGCGGGTGATGATGGCAAGTTTCTCCTAGTAAGGATTAAAGTTAACTGCATGATTTGCTACTGGGATTAATGTAATCTTTACTGTGACAAGATTAATCCCAGTAGCAAATACTGCAAGATTTTTTTTTTTACAGTGTGGGTCGTCCCAGCAGTATTTCCAGTCCTTCACGGCCACTCGATCAGAGCAAAATAACACTAGGGTGTAGCCAAGACAATATACTTAGCTCCCATATGGAATTTACAAGCTCTGCAATTGCCACCTTTCTCCATTGTTTCGTTTCGTAACTACGGATTTTTAGCGCTTTTTTGGCCTTTCCGAGTTTTCCCGTCACCCAACGAAAAGCTTGCCAGAATCTTCAAGGTCCGCTGACAACTCTTTCACATATAAGGATGTGATAATCTTCTGTTTATTTGCTTAGTTTTCCCACATTTTAACCAGGGCACGTTCAGTTTTCAAATGTTTTGCGCCCAGCCACCGCGTCGGAGAGCAGGAAGGCTGGGTTATAGTCGACAAGCGCTAACAAGAGAATCGCTAGTTTTAGGTGGAAAGTAATGATATTACCAAAAACGCTTTTCCTGATTCATTTCATAGGGAAAAGATGGTTTCTAGTAAAAGTTGTGCTTTAACAAGAACATCCTGCGGGCTTGCTTTCAAGGGGAGTGGCTGGGGATTTTCTAAGGACGTTGGCCGTTTCCGAATCCACAGTGTCAGCAACTTCTCCTGAAGCTTTCTAGTCACTGGTTATCGACTATCGAGTGCAGGGCAAGGTAACACTCTGGAGTGGCGCCAAGACCTATGGTTTCTATGCTTCGCAAACGGACCATAGTCGTTCAAGCGAGACAAACTGGCAAGTTTAGAAATTTCTGGTATAGCTAAAATACGGTCTGCACACATCGTGGTAACAGGGGAGGTTGTATCTTTTTTTGCTGAGTCAGAATATGAAGTTATTGGAGCGTGCGCTGATGCACGACTGTGGGGAGGTTCTCTATCGCTAGATGCTAGTGTCGCTGTTATTCGACGTGCGTGTAATTTTTTTCGAAGTCAGAATAAGCAAGAGGGTTCCTTTAAAGCTGAGAATTTGTTATCAGGCACGTTGTAGTTTCCTGAAGTTGCTTAATATCATCAAGGTTTTCTATATTCATTTTTACTAATCGGCCAGCTTTAGTCGGTGCGAAGCATCACTCTTGCACTTTATCATAGTTTCAGTCTGTATTTTAAGGATGGGACAGCTCACCAAAGAGCTCGGTTGTGTCTTGATTAGAAACTGCTTGCCTTGGGAACGCCTGAAATAGTGCACTTAAACGGAGTACAAGTATGAGGAAAAAGGGTATTGACTAAACTTTAGCCGATTATCGACGGCCCGTGGTGTTTTCATGACCGTCATGGAAAAGGGAAAATTCCTTTAAAGGACACCTGAATGAAGAGTACCAAAATCATCCCTATCTGTATGACTTCCGTAACATTTCCTGCAGAAAACCCAATCCAAATACGAAATAGTGTTTCCAAGCTATGATTTTTGCTCCATTTTGCATCTGTCCTTATTTCAGTACCGACCAATTCTAGAAATGAACAAATGTCTCCAATCAACTCTTCTACTGGAATATTTTTTAACCAGTTAAGCTCAAACGTATATCTAGAAGAAATTCCAATGCGACCCGGCCAGCGCTGTACAAGATTTGAATGAATTGCGCTGTTTGTCTTGGAGTCTGCATGTGCAAACCTCCGGAAACGAACATCCCTATTTTGAAAACGTCACGCTCAGGAGAAGAATGTTCTCTGTGGCTATCTCTGTAAATGCATTCTCCACGGTGTGTTCAAGTATGGTTTCATTGTTCAGGTGTCCTTTAAAAGACTGTTGCGGAATATGTATTTGTATCTGTATAAATAGAGCCGAGCGGCCAGCGAGGCGGCGGACGCGTTTGCACTTATAAATCGTTCTAGGGACAATCAGTTCCGTTAGTAAATGGAAAATATAGGCTTTTCGTGTGACGTCACGACCCGTAGGTATAATCGGCTGAAGTCAACACCGGAAAAAGTGTATTAGTTTTAAGTGCTATTATGTCATCCTTCAAGTGTGAAAGAGTGCACAGGAGCAATCATTTGATTCGTCGTCTACTTTTCAGAAAATGTTGGACACTCTTGAAATTTCACTTTGCAGAATATGATATTGTAAGAGGGGTTGTCCACTTTCAGTTTTGGTGTGCACCAAGTGCCCGGTGCTGGCACGGGCTGGCTAGATCAGTATATTTTGAAGCGTTGAATCAGGGCCGAATCCAGGAGTGGTTAGTGGGTCCCCCCCCCCGAAACATACAAAAATAATTGTTTAATAGGCCTTAACCTTTGATCTAGGTCTTGTTTGTACTTTTAGGTATGGGACTAGGTCTGACCCGCGGGACCCCCCCCCCCCCTCCGAGATAAATTCCTGGATATGGACCTGCGTTGAAGAATGAATCACCTAATTTATGGCCGGCACCGCGGTTTCTGCTTATACCCGCCGATGCCTGTAAGTGCCGGGGAGTGGGCAACCCCTTACCTTCTATCCCTTGTAATAGTTGCGTTTTTGATCGAAGTTTTGTTCGC
This sequence comes from Branchinecta lynchi, assembly GCA_023053575.1. Classification (NCBI taxonomy): domain Eukaryota; kingdom Metazoa; phylum Arthropoda; class Branchiopoda; order Anostraca; family Branchinectidae; genus Branchinecta; species Branchinecta lynchi. The sequence goes on from JAKZAP010000017.1 coordinate 7,927,924, forward strand.
CGTTCGCTTAGCCGGTTGCTTAATTTCCGTTTTTGAACGCCGTCGAAGTTCACCGTTTGCTTACGACTCCGGCGATCCTTGCCAGGTCGACGATTCAAGCAAACTTCGAACTTGCTAGCGCACGAAGTTCGACGGTCAGATTAAACTTTAAACAAAAAATCTATTACTACGGAAGCACCACCCCTACACCACATTCACCAAGACCCTCCCCCCCCCCTCCACAAAGAAAAAAACAAGTATATCGACTCACCAAATCGGTTATCCCTCCAAGGGAATCTCGGTATGCCACCACCCATGTTTCCTTTCCCTTAAGTCCGCGGATTTCCTCTACTGCCGACTCGAACAGCAGCCTAAGAGCCAACTTCCTAAAGTCCAGCACCAAATTTTCAGCAAATTTGATGACATCCTTCCGAAGGAACTGTGACCGGCGACCAAAAACGGTATTTAAGCAGAGACCTTTGAGGTTGAAGGTAACTTCAAACTTCGATCAAAAACGCAACTAATGTAAAATCCACGTATTTGCATAAATGGAGATTATATCCGGTGAGTTAATTATTTTCCCAATACGAAGCAAACCGGCAACTATAGATAGTTCCTAGTAAGGGGTTTGAGGGGGCGGACTTGTATTAGCATTTGGGTCAGAAACTTTCTGCTTGTTCGCTTGATTGCGATTAGTCAACAATTCTATTTTGTTTGTGTCTATTTCGACGAAGAAATAAATTGCATTATTTGATTTTTCGAGCATTCCGGATTTGTCCTGCAAGTAAACTTCTCAATGTTACTCAAAGATAGAATATTATACAAGTTACACCGTGACACATAGACCAGAAGTGAATTTGAATTAACGGTATAACTTATTATACGGTATAACACAATATTATACAATCCTGCGACAGCATTTCAAAGTAAAAGTTGTCTGGTATGGGTTTCAGTGTCTTCTTCGGCGAAAACGCATATATGATATGGAACAAGAACCGGGCTACGATTCTATATTTCATCCTCATGAGCGTTGGCGACACACTGACGAAAATGCTAGCATTCTTCGGGGATTTTTTATTTTTAGTTCAGTACTGTAAAAGACCAGAGACGAATAAATCTGTTAGGCGATTGGGGGTGCGTTGACGCTTCCAGTCCTGTGGGAAATTTTCTTAATAATAGTCGGCATTATATTCGTTACAGTACGTTAACCTCACTCTACAATGCTTCAAACCATTTCACGCTTAGCTCCATCTACAACGCAAGTAACGCAACGAAGGAATGACTAGGTTATTAACTACGACTTACTTAACTTACAGTCAAGGCAACAATATTCAGTGTTCAGGCCCATATACCTCGAGATATTCTCCAACTTTAGGCGTCAATTGAAGGAATTCCGGCGGGAAAACTCTGAGAAACTGTCTGTCCGCATCAAAACTCACTGTTTAGACCTATAGTAAAACTCAGTTTCACAGAATCACTTTTGTGTGTACGTTAAAGCAGAACTGAAATCATACACTATTCCATTATTTTCCTTCTCAGTGACAAGTACGGTAACAATTTTTTTCATATTTTTGCTATCTAGCCAAGTCTTATCTTTCCATAGACAGACTTTCACAACTGAAGTCCCGCCTCTACGTCGTTTGTGATTGGTTCGCTTGGAGGTACGCACTGTACAAACCAATACAGCGTTTGTTGGCGAGGTAAGTCCAGATTGCGCGTAATCTGCAGTGTGCTTTCATAATGGGAAAATGTTGGAAGAGTTGGTGCACAGTCGCTGAACGTTTATTTTTATTCCGGGGAATTTGAACCAGAATGCAGCAACTGCATGCCCGCGGAGGGGAAATCGGAACGGTAAGCTCTTCATTAAACCTTTAAGGCTAATTAGCTCTGACGACGAAGTAAAGGCATTCGTGGCCTCTGGTACTAGTGGTTCTCTTTCATATGCAGTGTCAGCGAGTCTAAATCATTGGTAATAAAACTGCATCGAGTGCATATCCGCTTATTATGCACTTTCTGCATATGCGTCGACAGGCGCTCAGAGCGCGCCGCTTTATAGTCACACAATACGCACAAAAAAGGTCGGATATGGGTGTTAAGATGTCTCTTCAAGCACCAGTTGTCAACGCCTTTCCAGGAACAATATGTGCAACTATACACCTTTTCGCGAACTTTCTTCCTCTTACTCGGACTTGTTTCAGTGGTTGTGCTAGCTTGCTCAACTTGCATAGTTCCCTGCGCTTCCTCTACTGGTTTTTGCTCTGGTTGCTGCGCAAGAGCTGGTTGTTGTTGCGCATTGGATGTCCGCACTAGCGTCTCAACTACACTTTTGATTTGGGACTCTTTTATAGGCGAGGTGAAATTCGCTGGGGGAAAGGTTATGGGAGAGTAGTGAATTGTCGCACCCGGTTGCGTCTTCGGTTGCACAGCAATCGTTGTCGCTTGTGGCTGGTTGCTAATATTAACAACCCCTGAACCTTGTAAGCTCGCAAACGTCACCAACTGGTAAAACTGACTACTGCTGTTCTGCGCGTTAGTACTCTGGGACGTTATCACTTGAACTGGTGCTTGTAGCAACTGCATTGGGTTGTGCTGCTGCTGTTGTTGCAAATTTAACAACTCGGGTAGTTCTCGAATCGCCGTGAATTCGCGCGCTTCGGTCCGGAAGAGCTGTGGTTCCCGGATAGATGGCACCGTTCGTACAACTTCAGTTTTTGGTGTGGGTGTTTCGTGAGTGTCCATTTGGATTAATTGATGGTGTACGGTTGCCATCGGCTTTGAGCGTGATTTGTCATCAACCACTTCACGCACACTTTGAGCTTCACGCACAAATACCGGCTGCGTGCTCCGCACGATCCCTGAATCGCGCACTATCGTTAAAATATTCGTATCTCGGGAATCGCGCATCACCAAATGCGGGTTATCTCGGACGACATAATAATTCTCCCGCGGCACATTATCGCGCACTACATGCACATTTTCCCGTATCACTTGTTGCAAATGCGCATTATCGCGCAGGATGTTTTGCGCTACGTCGCGCACGGGCTCGCGGTTATCGCGAATGATATGCGATAAAGGCACATCGCGCAGAAGGCGTCCCCCATTGTCCAACTGTAGGTCGGTGCCCGAATCAGTCACGATACACTTCCGAAGGACCAGCTGTTGTCCTTTATCAAAAGATGAATCCAGCTCCGACAAGTAAATGCTTTCAGTGTGCATAACGGATGGCTCTCTTGGCAAGGGGGAGGGGGGTGGGGGCGGTTCCGTGGACGGAGCAGATTGACTGGATGTGTCCATCGGGGTGTCCATTCGCTCCTCGTTGTGAACATTAGCACTTTTCCGAATACGTTGTACGTCGTACTCCACGTCTTTATGCATCCTCACGAAATGTTTTTTACAATGATCCGCTCTGTTGAATTCCTTCAAGCATACAAAACACTCGAAAGGCTTTTCGTTATTATGAATGCTTTCATGCCGCGTGTATAGATCCCGTCTGTCCGTTGAATATTGGCAGATCTGGCACGAATACTTCTTTTCTCCTTTCCCCGAATCATCAATTATGTCCTGCTTATTTTTCAGCACTAGGAGGTACTTCGTCACGTCGGTTAGTACCCGGTTTTCCCGCCAGACGGGCACATCAGCGCTCTGTTCGCTATGCACTCGTGATACGTGCATTCGTATACAGCGCGCCCAGGCGGAGACATATGGACAGCGTGGGCACTCGAACACTTTAATATTGGCATGAGTTCCAAGCCAGTGTTCAGCTATCCGTGCCAGGAATCCAACACACCCGCAGTCAACACAGCGAAAGATTTTGTGCGATCCGCTGTATGAAGCAATTTTTGAAGTCGTCCATGTGATAACCTCCTCACTTTCTGTCCACTCACCAACCAAACGGGGTGTGGGGTTCGAGAGCTTTATACGTTTCTTCTTCTTCTTGCCTGACTCTTCGACGGCGCTCTCGGGTAGATCGGCGACGGGTGCGTTCTGCTCCCCCTCATACTCATGGCCTGGGACCAAATTCTGACCGTCCAGAACGTCCTTCCCGTAGTCCGACAGAATCAGGTTCAAATCCTGGTGGCTTATGCCACTCGTGCCCGGGTCGGTCGTTGTTTCTATAGTGACAACGTTTTCGCCATAGAATTTTCGGACAACTTCTTGGAACATATCTTCGTAGGTGTCCATGGGTAAGACGGGTAGGTTCCCATCTGTTTTTATTGTAGTCTGGAAGTTGGTCTTTGGGGGTTGCTGTGGCAGTATGCAGTTGGATGGTGGGGTATTGGACGAGGCTGTTGGTTTGACATGGTCCGTAAGCAGGCTCAGGAACAGTGGGTACTGTTGCAACTAAAAAATAAAAATAAACAATAAACAACAAGTGACGATTTTTTTTGCCATGGTTTTCAACCTAAAACAAAACTGAAAAATTAGTTGCCTTCTCAGTACCAAGCCCCATGACCATATTTTCCGATATTTAATTCACAGTTGGTGTAAGGCTTTGGCTCTATAGCCACACATAGTCTTCCAGTGGTAATTTTTCACAGTTAAAGTTTAACCTGAAAGTCAACTTACTTTCGTGTCATTTAACTGAATAGACTGAACGATTTGGATTCTGCTAAGGAATTCTTTAATTTCACTATCTGCTCTAGTAGTGACGTTCAGAATATCTACGACCGTCCCCACAATGCAAATTCTACTAGGACGCGGAAAATTTGAATCTCAACACAAACGCGGTTTTTCAATGGGCAGTGATGAGCTTGGTGAAAACCGCTTAGTGCCTGAACAGACATTTTTCAGGTACTACAACCCGACAGGGAAAGTCCACTATTCGAGAATCGGTTATTCATGGAAAGCGGAGCAACGAATTAGCGCATTTTCGTCAGGTCTTCAAGCCTCTTTAGGCGAATAAGGGATGAGTATCTGGACTGTCCTATTTCAGTTCTTTTCGGTTACAATTCAAGTCTCGCCGCTCGCGTCGTTTGTGATTGATTCAGGCTGTATAAACCAATCCGAGAAAACGTTTGATGGCCACATTAGTTAAAGGACCCCTCGCACTATTTACTCTTCATCTTAAAGTTTTTTTAAATATATGAATACTTTAAAACTATGCTGTGCTTTAAACCAAAAAAGAAACAGGGAAACAATTTACAAAACTGATTTTTTGATGGAAAAACTTCTCGCAGACAATCGTTGACAGCGTGATACACATCGAAGGTAGCAAAAGACGGCAAGTCAGAAATCAGCATGGTTTTCTTAGACGGATTAGAATGTACCGTACGAAATTGGGGTCTCCAGGTTTAGAATTGTAAGGAGTAAGGATTGGTTATGGAAGTGGGTCGCATTACTATTATAGGTAAGACAGGTCCTTTAAGATTTCGCCTAATAGGTAGTGTGCTTCCACAATGGATACGAAGTAAGAGTTATTTCATAGGAGCTGATCTGCTTATTCTTCCGGAGAATCTGGTACGGAACTCAGAGACTCTATGCCTGTGGGCGGAAACTGGAACGATAAGCTACTTAGTAAACCTCTAAGAAATGATTACGACGTACTCCCTCTTATCTTATTGTGAAACCACAGCGAGAACTTGGTAAATACGGATCCAATTCCTGGAGATGAAACGGAAGAGCGTCGGTCGTTGACATATTTGGAGACCAAGTATTGGGGTGGCCTACTACATTGGACATTACAGGAATCCGAGCAGAGCTCTTTTACGTCTGGAATCCCCCTCAGACTCCCCAGCAGTGGCCGGATTTCGTATAGACTTGTAAACAGGAAATCTATAAGAGATCGAAGTTCGTCCAGTTTAAATCATTCATTCATTCAATTTCAACCACAAACTCCTCCACAGTCCCTGGATCCGGTCCAGATTCATAACAAATGTAAATAGGGCTTATGCTTATCCTTCCCGCCAAGTCCAGTCCCGATCCCTCCCTTCTAAGCGTGCCGAAAGATTTCCGGTTCCTCCTTCCAGCTCCCCCACAGTTGCTATGACGAACGTATGACGAACCTAAATGGAACAACTAGGACATGTGCTCTGCCCAACTATCCAGTTTCTTTAGACTTACGCGTGTCACAAGTTCCGGATTCTACTCCCACTGGATGGTCGGGTCTGGGATGTGGCAATTTCCAAGTCAATATGGTCAGGCATCGAATACGCCTGACAAGTTTCATCGTCCAGACTCCTGACCCATCTTGAAGGACTCTTGAAGGGGACCGGTACCCCCCCCCCCCCGGATTCAGTCTCGCGTCTGGACCTGAACTGGAACTTCCGGGACATGTGCTCTTAGGACATCATGTTTCATCCAGACTGAATAACTCGTTCAAAAGTTCTGCATGCCACAAGATTCTAGATTGCACCTCCCTCCACCCAACTTGGGTAATTGAATCCGTGCATTTGATCAGGTCCCAAATATGCTTGACAATTTGCACGGTCCTGGAAGTGCCCTAAAAGCCAGCCCCCCCCCCCCCCCAGATACCTGGCACTCCGGCACAGTCAAGCCAGCCCCTCCGGACTATCACGATAATAACTATTGCTAATTTTGCTTTTTTCAACATTTCCTTTCAGATGTAGTTTGCTTCCCAAACGCTACTGTTAATACTCTTGATGACTAACTCTTCGTAACGACCAAGAATCGCCGTGTGGCTAGCGAAGAGCCGGAAGCGTCACCGCAGCACGACGTCAGCGTCACTTCTATGTGTTTATACTGTTATTTATCTTGTGTTGTTTTTCGTTATTCTCTTTACTCCACTACCACCTTGTGTATTTGGCGGGTTACAAATAAGGGGTACCATGCCCATGCTCCAGGGCATGGTGCCCCAACATATGGACACCATGCCCAAAAATTGAGGATTCGTGTATGACTGGTGGTAAGGGTCTAACCTGTGCAGTTTATACGGAAAGTGTGGACCTTAGGCCGGATTGATGAATATGACATTACATTTTGGAAAGTTCCGTAGAACTCTTGCCTGGGGCCAAAAAGGATGTTTTTCTTGTAATTGAGCCACAGCCTACAGTGTGCGAACAAAAGTGGAGCTGTATATCCTATGTCAGAGAGGATTATCTGAAGTTATGCAGCCAAGCTTTCGTTTCATCAAACCATGTTTCTGCTTTCGAGTGGAAAGCTCCGTTCTAGCAGACAAGCACCAGTTTTAAACTGAAGATGGACTAAAATCTGTAAGTACGAAATATGTGCGGCAGTTCCCTGGCCCCACAGCCAATACATCGTCTTTGAGTGTTAAATAGAAAAATTTACAGAATAAAAAAAATGTCATTTTCACACGGGTCCGAAGTGCTGCCATCTATTGTTTCTACCCGTTTCTGTTTGTGATTTCAGCTGGGTTTATCATTCCATTTCTTACACTTGGGAGTGAGGAAGATAAATGAAATCAGATGGGCCTCTTAAACTTTAGAAGTTCTCTCACTGCTGAAGAAATTAGAGCTTATCCTTTGCTCCTTTCTAAGTGGTGAAATTAGAAATTTGGCCTACGGCAAAAAAGTCAACTTTCGAACTAATACAGACAGAATTTTTTTTTCAACGGCATACGGTAGACCGTGATGAGCTTGTCGAAAAGTATGCCATCTGTTATTTCGTACAAAAATTCCTTCATGAGATACAACAGTTCGAAAGTTTGGAGGGGTTGACAAATTCAGTCGTGAGGTATACACTGAAACCGAAAATAGGCAGATCCCAATCGTGAGACATGTAGGGTACTTGTAAGCAATAGTCGGCTGTTAGACCATAATCATCTTCTGAAATGAGGGGTTAGCAATGTTGATAGTTGGTGTACCTATTAATCCTATCATTTCTTTCCTGTGTATTTGATCGTGAGCACAATTTGGTACCGTGTCTATCTAGGGGAGATGGGCTTGTAAGTATGAATCGGTTGCTAGAAGGGGTTCATGAGGGGCTAGAAACTTGTGAAAATAGGTGCACATTTTTTTATCTCTATAAATCAGAGAGTAAGAAAATTAGTCTCCTTGGTCTATCACTGTAACATGGAGTTTAAGTCTTTGAGGGGTTGACAACTTTAGTGGTAGGGTACAAACTCAAATAAAGAATAGGCGGAACCCAACTGTGAGACAAGTCAGGGACTTGTAACTCACAGTCGGCGATTACACCATAATCATCTTCCGGGCTTCCGACTTTTCCTAGTATAAATATTCTTTGAGCCCAAGCTGACTTTGAAACATTTATTCAAACAATGTTTACAACGGATACGTCAGCTACGATTTTTCATCAGCAATATTTCGGCCCTTCTTGGCAAGGGTCCACTGTCAGCCTGACGAGGACCCTTGCCAAGAAGGGCCGAAATATCGCTGATGAAAAATCGTAGCTGACGTATCCGTTGTAAACATTGTTTGAATAAATTTTCCTAGTATGTGTACCTATTTTGTTTCCGGTGTTTTTGATGACAAGATAAGTTTGGTTCATGTCATCGTTCAAGAATCGGTTGCTAAGCATTGCCATTTTCATGAGATGCTAGAATGGCCTATGGTGATGGTCATTCACTCTAACCTAGAATTAAGTGTTAACGCAACGGATACAAATGATAATGTAAAACAACGATATATGTTATGTAATAATTAGTAGAGGTATTTTGGTATTTTTAACTAAAAAGCTATCGATAGCTTCATAATGCCAACTAGGTTATATAAGATAATGTTTCAAGTTTCCACAAGTCAAGATGTCTACGATTGAAAAGGATAAAGTTCAACTGGCTGCAAAGTCAATTTAGTCCCTACTTTCGATATTCTATTTTTGTTTTTTGGGATCCCAAAACGTAAGTGGAGGGATACCTATGACATCGAAAAGTTGTCCGTCTGTCCGTCCGTCTGTAAGCACGATAACTCTCGAAGGGAATGAGATATTTTGATGAAACTTGGTGTGAGGATTCGTTGGGTCGTCGGACCAGTCAAGTTCGTAGATGGGCTTTGTAGCCCTACATTTAGGGGTGGGGGAGGGGTTTCAAATTAAGGGGCAAACAAAATATTTTGAAACAGCTAATGTGATAGTCGATTATGGGGTAAGAAGACATGCTGAACACGACGGTGAAAACCATTGTCATCGAACATGTAGTTCGCCCGGAATCCGGCCAAAACCGGAAAGTTTGTTAAAAGTAAAAGTTTTATTTTAAGTTGATTAGATGTTCGATTTAGGGGTAGGAAGACATGCTGAAGACGACGGTGAAAACCATTTTCTCGACGGACAAGTAGTTCGCCCGGAATCCGGCCCAAACCGGAAAGTTTGTTAAAATTAAAAGTTGAAGTTGAAGTTGATTAGATGTTCGATTTAGGACAAGAAGACATGCTGAACACTTACGTGAAAACAATTTTCTATCCGGACTAGTTCGCCCGGAATCCGGCCAAAACCGGAAAATTGGTAGAAGTTAAAGTTTTATTTCTAGTTGATTAGATAACCGATTTAGGGGTAAGAAGAGATGCTGAATCCGTGTGTGACAATCATATTTTACCCGGACATATAGTTCGACCGGAATCCGGCTGGAGTCGGAAAATTTGTTATAAGTTAAATTTGTATTTGAAGTTGGTTAGATGTTCATTATTGGGGAAAGAAGATACCCTGAGTTCATTTCTGAGCTTTCTTTTTTTCGCCAGACAATTAGTTCTGAAGTTTGGCCGAAATCGGGAAATTGGCGGTAGTGGCAGGAAGTTTTTCTCAGATGATTAGCTATTTGGCCTCAATCTGTTTCTGAATTTTAAGTTTAAAAATGTTCAAGGAGTCTGGCGATGACAGGATCTGGCTAAGACAAGACCCAGTTGTCTGGATCAGATATTGAATTTTTGGGATCCCATCGAAACCTTTGGTCTTGTTGGGATCCCAAAACGTAAGTGGAGGGATACCTATGACATCGCAAAAGTTGTCCGTCTGTCCGTCCGTCCGTCCGTCTGTAAGCACGATAACTCTCGAAGGGAATGAGATATTTTGATGAAACTTGGTGTGAGGGTTCATTGGGTCGTCGGACCAGTCAAGTTCGTAGATGGGCTTTGTAGCTCTACATTTAGGGGTGGGGGAGGGGATTCAAATTAAGGGACAAACAAAATGTTTTGAAACAGCTAATGTGATAGTCGATTATGGGGTAAGAAGACATGCTGAACACGATGGTGAAAACCATTTTGTCATCGGACAAGTAGTTCGCCCGGAATCCGGCCAAAACCGGAAAGTTTGTTGAAAGTAAAAGTTTTATTTGAAGTTGATTAGATGTTCGATTTAGGGGTAGGAAGACATGCTGAAGACGATGGTGAAAATTATTTTCTCGACGGACAAGTATTTCGCCCGGAATCCGGCCCAAACCGGAAAGTTTGTTGAAAGTAAAAGTTTTATTTGAAGTTGATTAGATGTTCGATTTAGAGGTAGGAAGACATGCTGAAGACGATGGTGAAAACTATTTTCTCGACGGACAAGTATTTCGACCGGAATCCTGCCCAAACCGGAAAGTTTGTCAAAATTAAAAGTTTTATTTGGAGTTGATTAGATGTTCGATTTAGGGCAAGAAGACATGCTGAACACTTATGTGAAAACAAGTTTCTACCCGGACATGTATAGTTCGTCCGGAATCCGGCCAAAACCGGAAAACTGTTGGAAGTCAAAGTTTTATTTCTAGTTGATTAGATAAGCGATTTAGGGGGAAAAAAAAAAGATGCTGAGTCCCTGTATGACAATCATATTATACCCGGACATATAGTTCGACCGGAATCCGGCTGGAATCGGAAAATTTGTTATAAGCTAAATTTCTATTTGAAGTTGATTAGATGTTCATTACTGGGGAAAGAAGATACCCTGATTTCGTGTTTGAGCTTTCTTTTTTCGCCGGACAAGTAGTTCTGGAGTTCGGCCGGAACCGGGAAATTAGCAGAAGTGGCAGGAAGTTTTCGTCAAAACGTGTGATTAGCTATTTTGCCTTAAAGCACAATGGACACTTCTAATGCTTTACTTTGTATTAAATGCTTCACAAATAAACATTTCCGACTTCCTATAGAAGGCGCTACGAAAATGGGCCGTTTTCTTGTTATCCCTTGTCTTTACCTCTCTGGCATTTCGGCGATCCAAATCTTAGGAGCTGGGATATCGTGGCAGGAAATTCAAAAACTCCCAGCAATGCTTGATAGAAAAGGATATATTTGAGATGTCACCAAAGTCAAGCCGCAGATGCAGATTGCCTGATTGTTCTAGTCTTTCATCAGAAGTTCCACGGCTTAAAGTGCCTATTAAAAGTTTTTCTTTGTGGAATAGTGCTGTGAAGCTTGATTAGCTTGCTTTATAAAATGTACCAGAATATGCCATAAGCTTATAAAAAATAACACAGCTACAAAAATCATTCAAAAACAAATAACCTATTAAAATCTGAATTATACAAGCTGATTCTTGCATAAATTAAATATCTACCAAGTATTATAAGAAACATCGCTTTTATCTTTGTCCAAGCTAGTAAATTGAGCATGTACTTGCCCGAAAAATTACGCTTTGAAATATCACAGAGAGGAAACTGTTGAAAAAGCTGCTGATCTAGGGGGTAAGCATTGTTCCTAGGTTGTTACAGAGTGCGATTGGGGTAGTTTGATGTGCCCATTGAACTTTAATCTGTTTCTGAATTTTAATTGTAAAAATGTTCAAGGAGTCTGGCGATGACTGGATCTGGCTAAGACAAGACCCAGTTGTCTGGATCAGATATTGAATTTTTGGGATCCCATCGAAACCTTTGGTCTTGTTTTTCAACGCTGAGGGATAACCATGTGATTACAGATTGTGCCATCAGTTCAGAAAATTTCATGGATTGGAACATACCATTTTGAAAACCTCGATGAGTTGACAAATGCAGCATTTAACCGTTACCGAAAAAACAAAACCAAAGTGTTGCTCTCGCAACACTTCACGTTGCCCAGGCAACGTAGGTCTAGTATTATTTTTACGCTCACTACTGTGCATAAATATTTGCTTGGTTTTAACATAATCATATTCATCGGCACCGTTCAAAATTTGGCCGCGTCCAAAGTTGCATACCTCTACCAAGCCTCTACTCTATTTGAAATAAAGTATCGACACGTTTTACAGATTTTATGGAAACGGGTCAATTCCAATCTTGGAAATTGTGAGATCCAAGAGATAGGAGGCCCGTCGATGGATATTGCGACGCCGGGGTTAGAGACCCATTACTCGGACCTACATCAATAGGCCTATCACAACGAGTGTATCGTGTCAAGATAATATAAACACGCAATATTCCGCTTTAAATAAGCGTTAGGCTCCGCCCGGCTACTTTTCTAAAATTTTTGCCGATAAATATTTACAAAACATTTTAATTGGTGAACTGAAAGACGACAGTGCTCCTCATGTGGGATCTTAACCCATGACCTTTTGCCACTGCTCTACCACTGAGCTACAGAGGGACTTGTGAACTCGGTCATACGGGCGTCTACCCCGGTCTTCCGCATCAAACTAAAAATCTTTAAAGGACCTATCGTACCTATAATGCAAATGAAGCCTAGTTCCGTTAACATCACTCATTCGTTCTTAAGCCCGGAGATACAAATTTTATTTAATTATAACCAGATTAAAGGATTCACTAGTTGTCATGTGCATTATGCTCCCGATGAGTGTTTGCGTATCATGTTATTGCTGCGTAAAACCGGTTTTCTGAATTTTGCCGAGATCTTGCTAGAAATGGGTGGGCCTGGGAAAATGCTCTAAACGAGCAAGGCCGTGGATAAGTTTTCGAAAGCAGAGCCTGGCTTTACAGTATTCAGATAGTTTTGAATATTGGAACATAAACAGATAGTGCGAGGTGTGCTTTAAGTTTTCGCCATGGCCCAGCCATGTCGGCCCTGGTCTGTCTATGATGCTCCAGGACTGGAGTCATAATCGAGGGGCTACCAGTCTCGGTTTTAGTGTACAGCAAGTGCTCGGTGCCGGCACTGATTGCCACGTGTCAGAACGTTAAAATCAGCATATGTAAGCAAAATCCCCCCATCTATGGGCGACACCGGTCCCGGAACCGCTGATTTCGGTCGGTGCCGGGAAAGCGTGTACAGAAGGCACCGGGAAGTGGGGTCCAAATTTGACCCAAAAACGTACTTCCGCTTCATTTGTCACGGTAAAAGTCCCTTGTATAATATTCCGTTAATATATTATTTAATTATAAAACTTATTTATTTACGAAAACTCGACGGTCAACGATATACTGATTTACGCCACCGTTACCCTTCGAGAGCCATTTTCGAGGCAACTAGACTCCGCCACCGATCTTATGTTTCTCGTTTCAATACAAAACAAGACCAAAGGTTTCGATGGGATCCCAAAAAACTGATATTCGGTCCAGGCAATTTGGTCATGTAGATATCCGGTCTTCACCAGACTCCTTGAACATTTTTACTATTGAGATTCAGAAACAGAAGAAGGTCAGTGGCTAATCATCTGAGAAAACCAAGTTCAGATATGAATTCACAATGTGTGTATTTACCCCTAGGCTATACGTCATATCTACTTTGAAGAAACTGATCAAACATTTCTGCCTTACTTCTGCCAAATCTCCAGTTTCGGCAGGATTCCGGGTGAACAACTTGTCCGGCAAAAACTAAAGCTCAAAAACGAATTCAGCGTATCACCTTACCCTTGTATCAATCATCTAATCAACTTCAGATAAAACCTTCACTTTTAACAAATTTTCCGGTTTGAGCCGGATTCCGGGCCTATATGTCCAGGTAGCAAGTGATTGTCAAAAGAGGACTCAGCATGTCTTCTTACCCCTACATCGAACATCTAATCAAGTTCAGATAACACTTTTACTTTTTACAAATTTTCGTTTCGGACGGATTCCGGGCGAACTACTTGTCCGACAAGAAAATGATTTTCATATATGTTCAGCATGCATTTTTACTCCTAAATCCAACATCTAATCAACTTTATATAAAACTTTTACTTTTAACGAACTTTCCGGGTTTGGCCGGATTCCGGGCGAACAGCTTGTCCGGAGAGAAAATGGTTTTCATATTCATATATCAACATGTCTTCGTAACCTCTAAATCTGCTATCTGATTAACTGTTTAAAAAAAAACTGTTCGCCCCTTCAATTGGAAACCCCTCCCCACCCCTAAATGTCGAGCTACATAGCCCATCTACGAACTCGACCTCTCCCTTGACCCAAAGAGTCCTCATACCAAGTTTCATTGAAATATCCCGTTCTCTTCGAAAGTTATCTTGCTTAAGACGGGCAGGACGGACAACTTTTGCGATGTCATAGGTATCCCTCCACTCACGTTTTGGGGCCCCAAAAAACCCATCCCCACGAACGTAGTGAACAAGTGAATAGAATAGTTTTAGCTATGACTAAGAAACTATATTAATTTATATTGCTTTTAGTTGCTTTGTGATTTACCTGATTAGGCTGTCGTTAGGCCTAATTTTCGAACTGCGTCTGTTTCTTATTCTAGTTTAGAACATAAGTTACTAAGTTCGATCCTGACTTAGTAATTTAGTCCACTGTCCTTTATTGTATCCTATTTTGTAAAAAAAAAAATATATTTGTCTAACATTTTATTTTGCCATTTTCGCCTACAAAATTTATAACAGCTCATTCCCTTCTAAGTAACTAATATATACCTTCTCTTAAAGAAAAGTTCTCTCTAAAAGATAAGTCAAACCAGAATGTTAAGAACAAGACCAAGGGTTTCGATGGGATCCCAAAAATTTACTATTTGATCCAGGCAATTTGATCTTGTTTTAACAAATTTCCCGGTTTCAACAGGATTCCGGGCGAACTATTTGTCCAGGTAGAAAATGATTGTCACAAGCGGACCAGCATGTCTTCTTACCCATAAATCGAACATCTAATCAACTTCAGATAAAACTTTTACTTTTAACAAACTTTCTGGTTTCGGACGAATTCCGGGCGAACTACTTGTTCTACAAGAAAAAGATTTGCATGTAAATGTTCAGCATGTCTTCTTACCCCTGAATCAAAAAGTGTAATCAACTTTATATAAAACTTTTACTTTAACAAACTTTTGGCCGGATTCCGGTTGAACTACTTGTCCGGTGATACAATAGTTTTTATACTCAAGTTCAGCATGTCTGCTTACCCTAAATCGACTATCTCATTAGCTGTTTAAACTAAAATTGTTGCCCCTTAATTTGAAACCCCTCCCCCACCAATGTTGAGCTAGATAGCCCATCTGCGTACCCGACCTTTCGCTTGACCCAAAGAGTCCTCACACCAAGTTTCATCAAAATATCTCGTTTCCTTCGAGAGTTATTCGTGCTTACACTTTACAGAGACGGGACGGGCAGACGGACAGCTTTTGCGATGTCATAGGTATCCCTCCACTTACGTTTTGGGATCCCAACAAGCAATGAATGAAGGAAGGGTGGAGGCAACCCTGTCGGGACCAACTCTTTCGTGCCTTATGTCGCAACATCCTCTTACTCCCCTGTTCGTGTTTTAGGGAACGATCATAGGTAACATTATTTAAAAAAAAAATCTTATCTTTTTTACTCAGCTTGTTTTCAATCCGCAGTTTTTTTTTTATCACAGTTTATTGAAAATACACTTACATAGCCTACTCCCTGAGCCCAAGCTAACTGGGAAACAACTGCTGACGCATACGTTTTCTGCAGTGTTTGAAAAGACACTTAATTATTGGTTAGAGATAAGTTGAAAGTAAACTCTTTTTGTCAATAATTAGGATATTCTTGTTGTCACATGTTTATTCGCCAGGTTTATCTTCCTAGCTACAGCTTGAAGACAACTCTTGCCAAGAATGGCCGAAATGTCGCTTCAATAAACCCAAGCTGACTTCATTTACCGATATCAAATATGTTTCGCAGTCAGATTCGGCTAAAGGGAATTCGTATTGTTACATTTAAGAACAAGTCAAAATGTAAACGACTTATCAAAATACGGAGACCCTTCAAAGTTTAATAGAATACTAACGAACATTAACAGTGATCTAAAGCACAGGCTATCTTTCGCGTGACGGTGACCCCGACATTCCATTGGGAATCAGCTACCCAAATACAAAGGAATCTTGGGAGTTCTAACGAAATTTTAATATTATCTCTGTATTTCTTATTCATTATATTTATATTTTTGTTCGTTTTTTGTTTATTTGTTGATGTTTTTTTTTTTTTTTTTTTTTTGGGGGGGGGGGGGGGGGGGGGGGGGGGGGTGAACCCCCTACCCTAAGACCGTATCCAGGGGGGGTTAGGGGGTTGACCCCCCCCCCCCCCCCGAAACATACAAAAATACTCATTTTTATAGGTTTTTCCCTCTGATCTTTGTCTTTTTTGTACTTTTTAGTGCGACCCGAAGGCAACCCCCCCCCCCCCCGAAATAAATTCCTGGATAGCGGCCTGCCCTACCCCCTCTGGATACGGCCCTGAACTGATGACAAGTCGGATAACATAGGCTATCGATAACAACTTTTTACCACTTTTTTTAGAGTAGGAAAGTTATTTCGTTATTTCTACTGCTGAACTGAAGCCTACACACTTTTAAACCTAGGCTAAGCTCAGCTCATAATGAATCAAGCACTTTCTTTTGGATCCAAATCCCCTTTTTTTCAGTTCTAGCTTACTAGGCTACAAGCCAAAATTTCAACTTCAGTCTCAACTCATTGCTGAATAAATTTCACGACCAAATTCCACCCATCTCCCCCACGAGCCTCCAAGGGAAGGATGAAATACCTGAATTCACTCTAGACATGTTGACAAGCCAACTTTGCCTAACGCAAAATCCCAATAAATACCTCCCCAAAGCGCCGCCATTTATCCGACAGGCGGAACCTCACCTGCTGGTCGAAACTTTCCGACATTTCTCCCATTCTTCCTCCTCTTTCCTCACTTAAAAATATATCACCAAATCGACAAAAATTCGGTATATCTACTGGTTCATCTCACACTTGCATTTTTTCACTTTAACAATTCAAATTTTTGAAATCCATCAACAAATTATTCTCCTTTTGCCTCCTATCACAGAGAACGCCCGATTGCTGGGAAAATGGCTGCCGCCTTTGCGCGCCCACAGCTCTCCTCTCCCGTTGTAACGAACAGACGAATGAATAATTTAGCATCCGCAACTAAAGTTAAACATATCTGAAGATTGTTAATTACATAAACAATAACTGTAAATGTTTATAATATCCGCTCGATTGTTGTCAGTAAATGAAACCGAACAAGGTAGTTCTGAAGTGAAGGTTCAATTCACCCATTTTGGGAGTTGGGGGTTCAAGTTGTAAAACCCGTCCACCCGTTATGTTCAGAAGGGGGAGGGGGAGGTTTTACTACAGCCTTGGGAATTCGATTGCGTAAAATAGTAAACACAGTGGGGGTACGGTTCAACGGATGTTATCCTGATGACGATAATTATGAAGGGAACTATTTGAACAAGTTGTGGTCCTGGTTGGAGTAGAGGGTGGGGGTAGGGTGTTTTTACCGTTTGAAAGACAAACTCACATACGCAGTGAAATTTTCATTGCTAAAACAGCGGAGATAAGATTTTCATGTGTACGTTTTTAATTAAACCACTAACGACGCCGATTTTTCTTTCAAGTCGCTGCACCGGAATGGGAAGAGTGGGAGGGGTGACATCGTAACTCCTCGGAAGAAGTACGGAAACTACACGACTGCCTCAAGACATGATTATATGAATATGTCTCTGGCAATCAAAGCGACTGGAAGCGAACAGGAGGGGAAAGGCAAAAGGGAGGAATAGAAGGAGAAAGGGCAAGATGCAGCGAACGGGTGACAGAAAGTCGTGATTTATTACACCTCGTCTCACGACGGACGGGATTCGAGGGAAATGAATGAAATACTCCCGCTAGGCGCTAAGACAACTTAAAGCAAACCTAGAAGAAAACTATCCTTGATTTTGATGACGATGATGAATGTGTATTCAGCATTGAACAAGAAATTCTATCGAAAACAAGAGAAAGCGCGCAGGACTTCATGACAGAGCAGTGACGCCATTTGGGGGGGGGGCTAGGTTTCAGAGGGGCACCTTTCTTCTATTGTCGGCCTCTAGTTTTCAAAGGGCAAAAGACAAAGTAATAACGTTAGTTTAAGGTGTATTCGAAAACTACTTTAAATTTATACCCAAAAAGAGTTATTAGTCTGAGTATTAAACTTAGGAAGGAGGTCTAGATTGATCTTCCCCCCCCCCCCCAAAGGTTTACTGAAATGGCGCATGTGTGACAGATTCCAACAAAAGGTTGCTTTCAGGTTGAGGATGCGAGCGTGCAAGACACAAAAATAAGACCAAAGGTTTCGATGGGATCCCAAAAACTTAATATTTGGTCCAGACAATTGGGCTTGTATTCGCCAGTTCCAGTCTTGTTCAGACTATTTGGAAATTTTTACTAATCAAGTTTAGAAACAGATTAAGGCCAAATAGCTAATCATCTGAGAAAACCAAGTTCAGATATGTATTCAGCATGTGTGTTTACCCTTTAAAGTTATATCTATTCTGACGAAACTCGGACGAAACTCATCGAAAATACCTGCCTTACTTCTGCCAAATTTCCGGTTTCGGCCGAACTCCGGAACTACCAGTCCCGCAAGAAAAGGAAATCTCAAAACCAAATTCAGCGTATCTCCTTGCCCCTATATCGAACATCTGATCAACTTCAAATAAAACTTTTACTTATAATAAATTTTCCCGTTTCAGCCGAATTCTAGGCGAACTATTTGTCCGCGCAAAAACGATTGTCATATACGGATTCAGCATCTCTTCTTATCTCGAAACAGAACATCTAATCAACAACAAATAAGACTTTTGCTTTTAACAAATTTTCCGGTTTTGGCCGGATTCCGGGCGAACTACTTTTCCAGGCAGAAAATGATTGTCACTGAAGTTTTCAACATGCCTTCTTACCCTTAAATCGGACATCTAATCAACTTCAAATAAAACTTTTACTTTTAACAAACTTTCCGGTTTTGGCCGGATTCTGGGCGAACTACCTGTCCGGGGAGAAAATGGTTTTCATATTCGTGTTCAGCATGTCTTAAGACATGCTGCCACAAATTGAGACACGAACATGAAAACTATTTTCTCCCCGGACAGGTAGTTCGCCAGAATCCGGCCAAAACCGGAAAGTTTGTTAAAAGTAAAAGTTTTATCTGAAGCTGATTAGATGTTCGATTTAAGGGTAATCGACTATCTTATTAGCTGTTTAAAAAAAAATTTGTTAGCCCCTTAATTTGATCCCCGTCCCCCACCCCTAAATGTAGGGCTAGAAAGCCCATCTACGAACTCGACCTTTCCCTTGAGCCAAGGAATCCTCAAACCACGGTCAAAATAACTCATTCCCTTCGAGAGTTATCGTGCTTACAGACGGACAGACAGACGGACAAATTTTGCAATGTCATAGTGGATGAAGAATGATGTCTAAGCACAAAAATTCAACTGATTAATCCCTTACAAGTGTGCAGTAACTCAATGGCTCAACTCGGGAAAATCAGCTGCGATATTGTTCTGCGATGCTTCTAAAATATGTCGTAAAGAGTAGTGAGATAGAATGACGTATCCGTTCTTATTCATTGTATGAATATAGTACACTGCGTTGGTCGCAGCCAGACATTTTAAACTTATTATGATGAATTTTGACAGAAATTCGTTTTTACATTATTTTTTCGACCAAGGCCCAGAGCAAAATAACACTAGAGAGTAGGGAGTATCGCCAAGAGCTAAACTTCGGTAAACTCTCCAAGCATCGGAAATGAGCCTTAACCGTAGCGCCGCTCCCTGCAATCGGGACAGTCGAAGCAAGACAAACGCGAGGTTTTAGAAAATTTCTAGTACAACTAATATGCGGTGTCCAAGGAAACGAGAGGTTGTGTCTTTTTTTTTGCTGTGTTTGGATTACGGAGTAATCGAAGCCAGTACTGGTGCACGACAGATTAAATTTCAGTAGGGATGTTCTCTGTCACTAGACGTAAGAGTGCTAATGTCGCTGCTATTCGAGGTGTGTCACTTTCAGTCTTGGTGTTACGCTCTAGTGTTATTTTGCTCGGCCTAGGCCATACATAGCCGCGATTTTTAAGTTCTTAACGTCAAGGATTCACAATATTGGCCTGCGGTACGCAACTACACGTTTTAAAATGAATTTGATTTTTTTTTCGGTCAGCTGATGGTTCTAACCTGACTAGGTTATAGTACCTTTTTTTCTGGTTGGATTGATAAATCATCAAGAAATAAACAACCCAAATAATAAACAAATACGGTACCTGTTCTTCTTTCAGCTGTATAATCCTTGGTCTTTTTTCCTGTGCTCGATCCGAGACGGGATTCCTTGATCGACCGGCCGTTTCCTCCATTGAATAAGTAGGGGAGGGGGGATGAGTCGTTGGAGGCTGAACGCTGACACGAACGTGAAGGTTGACAGACATCTGTCATATAACTTCTAAAGCGGTGCCAACGGTACGCTTATCGAACAGGATAAGATAGGCATCTGGTGTGAATCGACATTTGCGTCTTTAAAAGTCATACATATTAGACTGTGTCAACTTGTAGGCTACCCCTAGTGACAGATTTGCATCTGACATTGAGAGGCACCATTTAGGTGCCCCTAGGTTTAGCAAAAATATCAAAACGAAGGATGTGCTCATGCAGATAGACCCCGCACCAGGCACCGGCCACTAAAATCGAGAGTGGCCAACCAACCCCCATTTTAGTGTGGTTCCAAATTACGATCGGGTCTACAGTTCCGTCACCCCCACACACCTATCACACGAACCGAGAAACGCAGTTGGATTCAGCTGCGTTTAGCGCATTTTATTTATATGGGGCGAGATATGGGGCTTGGGTTTCAACCCCTAACGGCTATTGGCCTTATTTCTGTTCAGCGCTCCAAAATTATGCAAAACTTGGTGAAAAACCTGGGCAGCAGAGCAGCAGATCACAGATTTTCTGCTCATAAACCTGTGAATCTATTTTACTATGTCTGTCAATAAGCGCTGATGGTGAGTCATAGGCATAGGGGGATTAACATAAACTAGTCCGCTTGTGGGCGCTGGACTGGAATATAGAGAATTAAAGTTATTTTCTATTTCGTGTTTCTTTTTGCTCGACATCTGTGATTTTTTCTTAGTCGTAGCTTCCAGGACATTGAATGTTTTCTACGATTGTGTTCCACCCTTCTAATAATAGTAACTATTAGTTACTATTTTCGTTCCAACCTCGTGAAAAGTTACTACGCTGACAATTCCAACCTTCTCGAAATACTAACTAATCGTAACAATTTGCTTACCACGCTCGGGAGCGTAGTAAGCGTGGTAACTACGAATCTCTGTGACGTCATTGGTGGGATTAGCCCGTGGCACGATATTTTGCAGAAAATAGCTAGTCCGTTCCAGCTTGACGCCAAAAAGCCAGGATTCGTGACGGCATGCGTAGTAACTACGGTTAGTAGGGTGGAACACGCTCTATTTGATGGAATATTCCTATCTGTAGGCTTGGCACACTGGGACAGTCAACCTTACGAGAGATCCCACTGAGTCTTAGACCTGGGAATGGGGGGAGGGGGGGGGCTCAATCAGTATTCCTTATCTTACAGCCAAGAATGCCAACAAACAAAATATACCACAAACAAAGTACAAAACAGTCAAGGCAATAATTACTACACTTCGACAGTTTTACTACTGAGCTTGCAAATGAAAAGATATGTGTCTCCAAAGTTAACTTAAAAGGCGTATTCTCGCCGTTCCCCGAGGGGGGATGGAAGGGAATGGCGAGAATAGAGGGAGTCACTCCACGCGGCCTCCGCGTACAGAAACAAAAAAAATTTGCAGTTGACAAAATTAGTCTGGATCTACTTAATTTTTTGTTTATTCTGATTGTGTTTAATTAGTTTAACATTGCACCGACACTAGCAAAAATTTATTCCCCTCCGAATCTGAAAGGGAGTCCTTTTGATGATGATCCGTGAGGACTCGCGAGAGGGAGTCCCGAATATGCTTTAAGATACAAAAAAGCCGACGAGGAGTTGCCCACTCTCAATTTTAGTGTACAGAAATTAAATAAACATGTTTAGAAGCGTTTGAAAGGTGAATCACCTAATTTACGAACGGCACCGATTCAGGCATCGCTGATTTCGGTCGGTGCCGGCTGGTGCTGGGAAAGGGAGTAGGCCTACAGCAGGTGCGGGGGTGGGTAACCCCTCGGAAGCCGTTTACTAAAACGTCTGAATATGAAGGAAAGGAGCCACTGTGTGTGTTTAGTTCCACCAGTTCTCATCACCATCAACACAAGCGAACTGCAACTCTGCTTGAAGCTTTTTTTTTTGGATCCCAAAACGTAAGTGGAGGGATACCTATGACATCGCAAAAGTTGTCCGTCTGTCCGTCTGTCCGTCCGTCTGTAAGCACGATAACTCTCGAAGGGAATGAGATATTTTGATGAAACTTGGTGTGAGGGTTCGTTGGGTCGTCGGACCAGTCAAGTTCGTAGATGGGCCTTGTAGCTCTACATTTAGGGGTGGGGGAGGGGATTCAAATTAAGGGACAAACAAAATGTTTTGAAACAGCTAATGTGATAGTCGATTATGGGGTAAGAAGACATGCTGAACACGATGGTGAACACCATTTTGTCATCGGACAAGTAGTTCGCCCGGAATCCGGCCAAAACCAGAAAGTTTGTTGAAAGTAAAAGTTTTATTTGAAGTTGATTAGATGTTCGATTTAGGGGTAGGAAGACATGCTGAAGACGATGGTGAAAATTATTTTCTCGACGGACAAGTATTTCGCCCGGAATCCGGCCCAAACCGGAAAGTTTGTTGAAAGTAAAAGTTTTATTTGAAATTGATTAGATGTTCGATTAAGGGTAGGAAGACATGCTGAAGACGATGGTGAAAACTATTTTCTCGACGGACAAGTATTTCGCCCTGAATCCGGCCCAAACCGGAAAGTTTGTTGAAAGTAAAAGTTTTATTTGAAGTTGATTAAATGTTCGATTTAGAGGTAGGAAGACATGCTGAAGACGATGGTGAAAACTACTTTCTCGACGGACAAGTATTTCGACCGGAATCCGGCCCAAACCGGAAAGTTTGTCAAAATTAAAAGTTTTATTTGGAGTTGATTAGATGTTTGATTTAGGGCAAGAAGACATGCTGAACACTTATGTGAAAACAAGTTTCTACCCGGACATGTAGTTCGTCCGGAATCCGGCCAAAACCGGAAAACTGTTGGAAGTCAAAGTTTTATTTCTAGTTGATTAGATAAGCGATTTAGGGGTAAGAAGAGATGCTGAGTCCCTGTATGACAATCATACTTTACCCGGACATATAGTTCGACCGGAATCCGGCTGGAATCGGAAAATTTGTTATAAGCTAAATTTCTATTTGAAGTTGATTAGATGTTCATTACTGGGGAAAGAAGATACCCTGATTTCGGCCGGTACCGGGAAATTGGCAGAAGTGGCAGGAAGTTTTCGTCAAAACAGATATGACTTATAGGGGTAAACACACATGCTGAATCCAAATCTGAACTTGGTTTTCTCAAGTGATTATCTATTTGGCCTTAATTCTGTTTCTGAATTTTAATTGTAAAAATGTTCAAGGAGTCTGGCGAAGACTGGATCTGGCTAAGACAAGACCCTGTTGTCTGGATCAGATATTGAATTTTGGGATCCCATCGAAACCTTTGGTCTTGTTTTTTAAGATTATAAGTGATATCGTTCTCGAAATGTAGTTATTAGCAGTGTCCAGTTCGCCACGTCCTGCATATTTGGCAAAAATTTTAGCAAAAAGGAACAACCGCTACATACAGAGATACGGAGATTCTGGGACTTTTAGGCACGTCCTGGACTAAAGGTGAAAGGTTAATCGCTGTCCATGTAAAATTTGAAAAATGTCGCTTGTGACGGTTTGGAAAAGCACCACCGATGTGAGTGTTGCACTAACCTTTTTTAAAAGGTGGCTGCTTACTAACTTGTGGATCCATTGTACTAATCAGTCCGCTACTATTTCACCATGCGTTCCCCAATTAAACAACAAAATAAGCGTTTTTAGAAGTGCTTGAAAGACGAATCGCCTAATTTATGTCTAGCACCGCTGCCGTCACCTACGATTTCGGTCGGTGCCGGGAAAGGATGTACAGCAGGTGCCCGGGAGTGGGTAACCTCTCGTATATTAGGTGTGTTTTGAGGTCAATAATCAGACCGTGGCGCATGCCATAGTATACATGAAAAGTGTCGAAAGTATAAAGTTACAAATTATATTGTTTTGCATTTCTACTAATGCTAACGACAGTGGTTGTCCACTACCCGACACTTGGTGTACATCCTTTTCCATTACCGGCCATAAATCAGGCGACTTGTCTGTCAAAGCATCTAACATGCAGATTTTAACATTGTAACCTGGATTCTAACGACAGGACCGGGCATTTGGTGTTCACCAGACTCAAAAGTGGACAACCCCGGCTTCTAACTTAAACGAACGCTTCTGTTTCCAAAAGTGAACCTGAAGACGGGACTCGATCAAAGCAATTGCTTCGTCATACCCCTAACGTCAGCTTCAAAAAATCTAATTATAATTAAAGTCCTCATCAAAATAGGTATAAGAGCTACCTTTAATTATCGATTTATCCGTTCAATTTTCCCCAAGCTGTGGTTTTCCGTCAATGCACTTGACACACTGAAAAGTGGTTTTACATATTTTCGTCGGATCTCTTTTACTACGTCTCCCACCGGCGGAGAGGGAGGGTGGGTCCTGTAGGAGGAGCCAGGCGCATAGGAATCGATGAATGGAGGTCAGCTCCCCCAAGGAGATTCAGGGAGTGGGTGGTGAGATCTTGAGGTGAGAAGGGTTACGCGTTTTTTCCCACGCGTAAGAGGCAGTGATTTGTTTTGACAGATCGACCGCCACTTGATCGATAGATGGAAAAAATGGAGTATGGAAACGGTGGGTTATGGATCGGTTGAAGCAAAAAAGATAAAGTCTGCCGTGCCGAATATCCGGCCAGGATTCTAGAAGGGCCTTCTCGCAAGGGACAGAAGTTCGTGCCGGGATTTTCTTCATAAGTTCCGTGTGTTTAGGATGTATACAACTTTTCTGGACCGAAACGATGTAGGGGAGGAAAACTCAAATGGGAACACGTGTCTGTCTGTCGTATATTGGCAAAACTAAACCTGCTTTTTTTCAGCCTCGTCATCGGTTGCGAGCGGAAAAGTTAAAATTCATTATTTTTTCCGGACACGATTGGTGAGAGGGAGGAAAATCTGAACAGGAATGACCGAGGGATCAGTCACTCCCAATATGGATGTACAATAAGTACCCAGTGCCCATAGAGGCTCCTAACCCTTTGGAAATACGTATATCAGAAACACCAACCGAATACCATGATCGCTTCCGTCCAGCCAAGCTACGATTCATTCAGACAAAAACGATGGAAGTGAAGATAATCAACCGGGGAAATCGTGTCCGCCTACTTACATACGAAAATTAAACTTAGACCCTTCCTTTGTTTAAGAACTAGTTACTTGGAGTTACTTTTAAGATAATACAGTGATAACCGTTAGCACTGCATGATAATACGGCAAGATTGGATGCTACCACAACAAAACTAGCGGATACAACCCGAGGCACATTAAATGATAGTCCCGATGATAGTATTTCGTATTATTACTTATCTATACATGCAAATTTTTCGACAACATCACAGGCTGAAAGTTTTTCATCGAGGACTTTCAGCACATCATCCCTTTCGTACGATAAAGTATATATTTCGTCTACCTTTGCGTAACTAGTAGACAAAAATAGTAATCTCTTTTGTAACGTAAATATACATTAATTTCAGTCCATTTTCGAAAATGTTCATGTAAGTGCACAATAATAGTTGCGTTTTTGTTCAACTTTTCACTCGCCTTTTCGACGGCTTTTTACTTTTTTTGCGTTTTCGTAAAATGGTCGTAAGCACTGTTTGACAATTTCCCGTTTTTGTCAAAAAGGCAAACGCCGACTTTCGCCTTTTCCCTCGGATTTTGCAAAAAGGCAAACTTGGTAGGTGACCAAGTTACGCTCTGCTTTTGACTTTTTGCCTCGCCACTTAAGCCAGTTTATCTCAATATCCAATAAAAGAGGAATTTGATTCAATGTGAAAATCAGTATTTCAAGACTGTCTCGGATTTTAAAGATGAAAAATTTGAAGTGCAAGTAAAATAGAAATAAAAAAGCATTTGTCAAAATAGCATTTTCATCCGAGAAAAGTGAAAAGTCCTTAGTGGTAAGATCAACTTGCGAAAACGCGAAAATGTTGAAAAAGGCCTGAAACGATAAAAAGCCAAAGCTGAAAAGGGAAAGGTAAAAGCCGAACAAAAACGCAACTAATGCCTATCACATACTGATTTAAAATTTCTCGTTTCGGTAAAACTGACATATAAAAAGAACATACAGTTCAAGTTCACTCCGTGAATTCCGCGTGGAATAATGCGTGTTGCCCCACCTGGGTGTTCTGATCCTAAGGTGGACTAATCTTTGTCAGCGTCGAGCGGTGGGGAAAATGACTTAGCTCTTCGAAGACGTATGGGGTCGTAGTCGTTCGTTTGGTGGTTCGATTTGACTTACTATAACAATCCTTTTGGTTACAAAATATCGTGAGCATATCCATTGATTTCGCTTGTCTTCACTCAAATTAGGATCTCAATCTCGTCGGCTTCAACACCGCTCTTCCGTTCCGTGCTTCTCCACTACCACAATTCACGTCGGTTTTAGGGCGGATTCTAAACCTCAGCATCCAGGGTCCAGGATGCTTAACCAAAATCAAATCTCCAAGGGGAAATGGGAATTCTTTTACGTATATTATATTTTCTGAATTATGAATAAAATCACTTCTGTATCTTATCGATAGTTAATTATCAATGACCAACCAAATGTCACACGCGATTCTGTGCGAGACCAAGGACTTGCTAACTCCCGAAATGGCTGTACAGCAAGTTCCCAGAGACTCTATACAGTGGTGTCAACGGGTTGAGCAACCCCTCGTGTCCCTTACCACTGCACTCAGAACATGGCGCCAAGGCCACATTACCAGCCTTTCAACTTCAAGAAGAAAATAAAATCGCTTAGGAGTTTAGCAGCGAGTCCTGCTCCAAATCCGAGAATGTCATCTAACGGATTCCAACGGAAAACTTTCCGTCGATACCCGCTAGATGGCATATACTAGTCTCGGATGCTTCAGTTTGGGGGCGTCTAGAAGAGAACAAACCAGAACTCTTCCGGAATCTGGGTTCCCAGATTTTTTTTGAATTTCTTCTGCGATACTTACAAATTCCGGAAGTTCAAAAGCACCTTTTTCCGGATTATTTTGACGTTTGGACCGGTTCATATTCCAGATGCAAATTTACAGAAGACGTCAAAGAATAACCTGGAAGCCAGATTCCGGGAGGTGAAGACCGGACTTAAATTTGGAAATAGTTCAACGTACGCCTGTAGAGAGCGCTTACACCTCATTTTGACGTGGCTAATAGATAAGATTAACTCCGAGCATGCAGTTCAATTGTCGCCCTGAAATTTAAACGGAAGATTCTTAGTTTAATTGATCGGTCGGTCTAATTGATTTTTTTTTCTTTCAGAACTATCTCTACAAATTAGGTCCTTAAATAACTTTACGGAGTCCACTACCGAAGAACCGATACGACATCACATCGACGAACACATCCGGGTGGTGGTGGTGGGGGGGTGTAACTGGTGTAAGGTGACTGGTCCCAGCAGCTCCGATTTTACGGAGCCCACTATCGACGAACAGATACGGCATAAATTCTTAAGGCTCGGCTTTACCTTCCACATTTTTCTTCTGGTCTCCAGACATCCGTTTTCGTCGAGAGGAATCCGAAAGGTCAAGCAAGGCTAAAAGCGTCTGGAAGTCAGGGACGTTAAGACACCCTATAGGTTTATTCTCGCCGTTCCCCAAGGACTCCTCGGGGAAACGAAAGGAACGGCGAGAATAGAGGGAGTCACTCCACGCGGACTCCTCGTACAGAAAACAGCGAGAACACGGGGAATGCTTCCAAAACAGATTTTGTTCGAAAAAAAAAATATGCAGTTGACGAAATTAGCCTGGATTCATTTTATTTTTTATTTTGTTTATTCCGATTGCTTTTAACTAATTTTATATTATACCAACACCAGCAAAAATTGTTTCCCCTCCGAATCTGAAAGGCCTTTTTTAATGATGGTGATGATAATCGGAGCATTCCCTGTCCTTGGGGACTCGCGAGAATACGGGGAGTGAGTCCCCGGGACAAACAAAACGCGGGGACTCCTCAAGTGGAGTCCCGGGAGAACGGCGAGAATACCCCTTATATGCTGAAATCTGGAAGGTGGCATAGAGGCAACGCATTTGACAGACACAAGAAATGTAGGAGTAGAAGGGGGGGGGGGGGGAGGCGAAATTCTGAAGGGGATATTTAGGAAATGTTGAATAATTGTAAAATTTACTAACCTCATTATCATAAAGATATGCAAGGATTTACACGACACAACTGGGGAAACGTCGGCTACCCAGAAGTTTGGAAGGTGAAGCCTGGCTTACACCCCAGTTTCCCGAATCTGAAAGAGTGTCATGGAGCCAAAATGACCGACAGACGAAACAAGTTTGCCATAGATCGTATAAGGCAAAAATGATTGTGACTGGCACTTGTGGTAAGGAGCCAAAGAATGTGCGAAAGGACATCTCTGAAATTAGGAATAGAAGCAAAATTAGCTATCCTCATTTTAATCGTGGCCAGAAAAGTTGGCTTGACTGCAAGGAATACCTGGATGTCTTGAATGTGAAGCTTGGCTTTTACAGTTGTCGCCCCTGGAGTGTAGGCTATATAGATACGCCTGTTGGGGCTCAGCTCATCGTTCTCATTCAAAGGGAATAGGTCTTATAGAGCTATCAAACGACAAGACATAATACCTGAACAGTCCCTGACGAGTCAAGTGCTTGGGCTGAAGAAATAATTTAATTAAATACCCAAGCTGAAACTCTTTTTTATTTCTGAATTAATTTTAAAAAATACCGTTTTCAGATCCATTTTAAATAACCGATACTCACTTTTTGAGCGATTGCGCATTTGGTGCCAAAACGTAGAACAAATAGCTGAATGGCTTCGACAAAATCGAGAAATTGGTCTGGTGTGAACTTCCCTTTTTTACCTAAGCGTCCCCATCTCTGACACAAACGAAAACATGGTTAAGAAAGAAGAAACCAGAGAAAGAAGAACTTCTGCGGGGGGGGGGGGGGTGCTACTTTATCGTAAGTAAGAGAGATGATCTTGAGTTTCGAAAACACATTTTTTTTTCGTAAGAAAATCACGTGAACAACCGTACAGTTCCATCAGCACCACTGGTAAACAGCCAGGGCTGTGTTGGATGGAATAAAACGTCAAACACGCCGAAATCATCGCGTTGGTCATGTCCTTTTAAGATCTTGACAGGCACGATGAGTGGGTTCTGCAGCAGGTCGCTAGAAAGAAGGCACAATATTTAATAATATAACATATTGGCACAAAAAACCGAGGCCGTTAATGCCGGTAACACAATCAATCAACTTTTTGAATTATTTATCTTGATATTATGACAGACATTTTGTATTTGCCTTCATGTATATTGACGTATTCAACACGCCATTTGGCCCCAAGCCACGATATGTGTTGATATTTGAAATAAACTGAAACTGAAACTTATTTCCAAATAGCTCAAAGCTAGAAGAAGATAAAGAAACAACACTTAAACAAAAAGAATAAGAGACAGAAGAAACTTCCTCTGTGAGCTGAAGCTATGTTCAGGAACCTTACCACCTTCTTCGTCTCCTGAAGCAACAAATTTTGTACGACTTCGACTACTTTTTCGGCTCCCAAACGTAAGTGACGGGATACCTACGCCTTCATAAAGCTTGTTCGTCCGTCCGTCTGTCTGTTAGCACGATAACTCCAGAAGGGATTTAGATATTTTGTTAAAGCTCGGAGGTCAAGTTCATAGATGGGCTCTGTATTTCTATAATTAAGGGCGGGGGAGGGACGAAAAAGTATTTCTGAAAAGCTAATGAAATTTAAAGGTAGGCTAAGGAGACATGCTGAATCCGAATATGAAAATTATTTCTTGCCGGACAAGTCTTTCAACCGGAATCCAGCCAAAACCAAAAAACATGTTTAAAGTGAAAGTTTTGTGTGAAGTTGATTAGAGGTTCCATTTAAGCGTAAGCAGGCATGCTGATTCCTATTTCCTGCTATTTATGTATATAGCTTAATAAATTGTCTGATTGATATTTGCTTATTTTGTTGTTTCTTTTCCGTAAGTCCGTCACTGTTCAATATGATGATAATCTACAGTTTACACTAATAGATTAATATACAACAGATAATATTTGTGAAGCTCAGACAAAGGGGCGCGGAGAAGAACCGAGCAGAAAATCCGAGTGTCCAACTCCTCAGATACCATTTCCTAAAGCTGCGTCCACATGCAGGCCAATAAAACTTACGCACACGAAATTTGCGTCATTTTGGAAACCTAAATGCGATGTGTCGAAATTCCGGAGCGAAAGTGCTAATTCGCATTCGACTTCGAAAACCGGACTGTGTGTGGACGTAAGCTACCTTAAAGGACCCCTCGCACTATTTACTCTTCAACTTACGTATTTTAAAGAATTTTAATACTTTACAACTATGCTGTGCTTTCAACAAATAACCCACAGTTTTGGCTGTTTTAAGCCTTTTCCGAGACCCGTTGACTTAGCGAAAACAGGGAAACAACTTACACAACCGGTTTGTCTGACGGAAAAACTCATCGCAGACAACCGTTGACAGCGTGATACAAATCGAAGGTAGCAAAAGACGGCAAGTGAGAAAATCAGCGTTGTTTTGAGAGGTTAGAATGTACCGTACGGAATTGGGGTCTCTGGGTTTAGAAATACATGGAGTGATTACGGAAGTAGGTTGAATTAGTATTATAGGTAATACAGGTCCTTTAAGTAACAGATATTTGAAGGAAAAAACCCGTTAAATGAGGAAAGGATCTTACTTGTAAACCATGCCGTGGCAAACAATCGCGGATCCATCGTCTGACCCTGACGCGAAGAGGGGATACCTCTTGTGATAGGCCACTGAACGAATACCCTTGGAATGGTGTCTCAAGGTCTGATAGGACTGACTGGAAAGGTCCAGGTCGAACCACTGTAGCCGACGGTCGTACGTCCCCACAAGTACGTTGTCACCGCCTGAAAAAAATCAATACAAAAAATCATTATTGTAGTGCGGTTCCAAGCGGTTTAACTATTTGCAAATGCTGATAGTGACACAGAATGAAATAACACAAATGCATTCCTATTCGTTGACGCCTCTCAAGAGCCGCTACCAGCTGAGGGGCCCGCCCCGAAAGGCGGGTTGAAGTTGCCTCGACCAGCGAGCAAATCGCGTTCACAGCACTCCAATCTGAACAAATATGCTACCAGAAATGAGAAACTCGCAAGGGAAATGGATTTGTGAATTGCTTTCAAATATTTCGGTCTAGGATCCAACCGAACCGTTTGGCCTTCTTTTACTCCACCAGACGGTTCCGGACTAAGAAAAGGTTCCGGCTAAACCCCCTGGCGAAATCCCCCGTACCTAAAACCCAACACAATGAGTAGCCCCTTATCGACATGTCCAGAAGTGCTGATATGACTTTGGAATGGAAACATATTATTATGAAAAACATATATTTAGGCGAGCGGCCAGCTGGCGTTTACATTTAACTCGTATGTCTAGGGAAAATCCGGAAATGCTTGCAGTCAAAAGTGCAGTTTTAATAACAATTCCCTATATATTTACATTAGGGGGGGGGGGGGGGGGGTCACCTAGACCTCCAAGAAGGATCCGGACTGAGTCATCAATAATGGCGATCTTAGGCTTCCCTTTTCTGTTAATTTATTCATTAATCAATCAATCACTAATTTTATTAACCCATATAAAAGTGCCCATACGGAGTATATGAAATACAATAAAGGAAAGGAAAAGAAAAAGATCCGACTAAACTAAACGAAATGACTATACAAACGCACTATAATACGGATGGCACCTGTCTAGAGAAGATGGATATTTTTTACTATCTCTTAGTAGCGGATACTATTAATGAGACCAGGGAGGACAAACATAGACTAGTCCGCTTGGAGCGCTGAACTATAGTAGACAGCCAATTGTTATTCAGAAGAAAAATGCGGATACCGACTGGTCATTCGGCTCTTTCTAGATGACGCATTTGTAGCGACTTGATTATCGGGGCATACCTGGGTGGACCGCTATGCTTGAAATCCATCTGGCACCAGTCATTAGTTTCTTCGAGAGCTCTTGTTTGGCTAGATTGTAGATTTTGACGTATCGCTGGGTCTGAAAAACGAGGAAAATATTAGAAACGATAGGGATAGTTTCCGAGATATTTTTTTTGTCCTTCCTAGTTTTTGGTGAGCAGATAGAGAGGCGTTTCTAGGTCCCACAAGAGAAATACACATCCCTAGCGGTTTGAACGCTATCGCGTTTTTCGCTGGGTTCTTTTCCTCGTTGTCATGCGTATCTATTATCATTTCCAATTCAAAAAGGTCGGCATAACTAGCCGGAAATCTGGGAGGTGATGCTTAAAGGTAAAGGTATCAGCACTAGCCTTGACAGGCCAAGCTGGCGGTGCTGATCTCCGACTCTCGGCCCTCAGCCAGGAAGTCCAATGGTTTCGGGGCCGGCCATCCTGTGCTTTCACACACCCTTCCTGTCACCTTCCCCGGATTTCTCCAGGTACCCATTTGAAGCTGGCTGGACTTTGGCTTGTCTTACAGGGTTACGCCACTAACCCCCGTCCCAAACCAAACAGTAGGCACTATCGAGACTCAAACAAGCGACCCTTCACTTGCGAGTCCGGCGCGCTAACCACTCGGCCACGGACGAGTGATGCTTGATCTTAATTTATTAATTTTTCCTCAATACCGGCCAATTATTTCGTGACAACAATACAAACAAGAACAAAGGATGGGATCCCCCCAAAAATAATGTTTTGATCCAGAGAAATTGCGTCTTGTAGCTAAACCTAAGATCCGATCTTCACCAGACTCATTGAACATTTTTACTATTAAAATTTAGAAACAGATTAATACAAACGGCTAGTCATCTGAGAAAACCAAGTTCAGGTATGGATTCAGCATATGTGTTTACCCCTATACGTCATGTCTACTTTGACGAAACTGATCGAAACTTCCTGCCTTCCTTCTGCAAAATATCCTGTTTCTGCCGGATTGCGAGTGAACTACTTGTCCTACTCAAAACGAACTCAAAACGTTTCTCCTTACCCCTATTTCGAACCTCTAATCAACTTCGGATAAACTGTAACTCTTAACAAATTTTCAGGTTTTTGCCGGATTCCGGTCGAACTATACGTCCGGTTAGAAAATGATTGTCATATACGGATTCAGCACGTCTTCTTAAGCCTAAACCGAAGATTTAATCAGCTGCAAATAAAACTTTTACTTTTAACAAATTTTCCGCTTTTGGCCGGATTCAGCTTGTCTTCTTACCCCTAAATCGAGCATTTAATCAGCTTCAAATGAAACTTTTACTTCTAACAAATTTTCCGGATTTTGCGAACTAAATGTCCGGCGAGAAAATAAGTTTCAGATATGGATTCAGCATATCTTCTTACCCATGTATCGACTTTCTCAATGGCTTTTTAAAATATTTTTGTTCGCCCCTTAATTTACCCTAAATATGGGGCTACAGGACTCATCTACGAACCTGACCTGTACTTTGACCCAGATTGAAGAAAATCATCATACCTCGTACCAAGTTTGAAGAAAATATATCTGCTGACACACAGACAACTTTTACGAAGTCATAGGTATCCCTCCACTAACGTTTTGGGATCCCGAAACCCACTAATAACAATATGTTGGGTCAAACCAACAAAACAATAGCTACCCCAACTTCAACCAAATGGGAAGAGATAGCCACAAGTGCGTGACAGACTGAGCCTGAAGAGTACCCTTGCCAAGAAGAGCCGACCAAAATATCTCCAGTCAGCAAGGCCATATCCAGGGGGGGGGGGGGGGGGTAGGGGGTTGACCCCCCCCCCCCCGAAACATACAAAAATACTCATTTTTATAGGCCTTTTCCTCTGATTTATGTATTTTTGTCCGACCGGCAGGCAACCCCCC
Organism: Branchinecta lynchi; assembly: GCA_023053575.1. Lineage (NCBI taxonomy): Eukaryota > Metazoa > Arthropoda > Branchiopoda > Anostraca > Branchinectidae > Branchinecta > Branchinecta lynchi. The sequence goes on from JAKZAP010000017.1 coordinate 7,962,049, forward strand.
CCCCCCCCCCCCCCCCCGAAATAAATTCCTGGATACGGGCCTGCCAGTCAGAGTAGCAGCCGAGTTGGTCGGCTGAAACCAAGACAGGGATCTTGCCTCAGAACCGAGACCCTGACTGTGTGTAAAATATACATCAAGGAAAACCATGCAACCATGGAAAACCATGCAACATATGTAAGAGTTTGAAATCTATTTCTTTTCTCCGGTTCAACCCTGAAATAATTGTAAGTGCAGGCAGGGGCGTCCCGAGCCTTTCTTCATTGGGGGGGGGGGCGCACCTGGTAAAAATTGACCGACTGATTTTTACTGAATTTATTAGAAAAAAGTTGTAAAACCAAAGCGAGTTGCCTTCATGAAGCTGTAACGTAAAAAGGTGCAGAGTACATACAAACAAGTCTAAAGAGAAAAATTGGCGCGTTTTCACGCTTGTTCGTTTCCTTTTTATGGCACTTGCCCTTCGGCCAAGTACCATATAACGATTGTAATTTCTGTCCGTCAGTCGGTCTGTCGGTCCCGGTTTTGCTAGTTCGGGCACTTCCAGATAAGCTAGGACGATGAAACTTGGCACGCATATCAGGAACTGGGCCCGATTAAATTAGAAATGGTCGCTTCCCCGATCCAACCATCTGGAGGGGAGTGAGGAGGGAGGGGGAATTCGGAAAAAATAGGAAAAATGAGATATTTTTAGCTTACGAATGGGTGATCGGATCTTACTGAAACTTGATATATGGAAGGACCTTGTGTCTCAGAGCCTCCATTTTAAATCCAGACCGGACCCGGTGACATTGGGGGGGAGTTGGAGGGGGAAACCGGAAATCTTGGAAAACACTTAGAGTGGAGGGATCCGGATGAAACTTGGTGGAAAGTACCAGCAAAAGTCCTAGATACGTGACTGATTTAACCGGAACAGATCCGCTCACTTTGGGGGGAGTTGGGGGGGGGGGGGGGAGAAGTCCGAATTTCTAGTGATCCCGCAAGTTCGGTGCTTCCTGATGTGCTGGGACGATGGAAATTGACAGGCATGTCAGGGACCCGACCAGATTAAATAGGAAATCGTCAATTCCCCGATTCGACCATCTGGGGTGGGGGGGTGGGGGTGGAGGGAGGGTGAAGCCAAAATTTGAGGTATTTTTAGCTTGCGAAAGGGTGACCGGATCTTGATGAAAGTTGATATTTAGGATGACCTCGTGTCTCAGACATCTGACTTTAAATCCGGGCCGGATCCGATGACACTGGGGGGAGCTGGAGGAGGGACCCGAAATTTTGAGAAACGCTTAGAGTGGAGGGATCGGGATGAAACTTGGTGGGAAAAACAAGCACAAGTCGTAGACACGTCATTGACATAACCGGACCGGATCAGGGCACTGGGGTTCCGGATTTCTAGCGATCCCGCGAGTTCGGCATACTCCTGATGTCCTAGAGCGATGAAACTTGGCAGGTATGTCAGGGATCCGAACAGATTGGCTTGAGAACAGCCGTTTCCCCGACCCGACCATCGTGGGAGTGGGTGGATGGGGAGTCCGGAATCTAGTGGCGTGCATAACTTTTGAACGGGTGATCGGATTTGAATGAAACTTGTTTGGTGAGCTATCGCCTCGGACGTTCAGTGTCACGTCCGGGTCGGGTCCGATACCTGTGGGGATGGGGGGGGGGAGAGAAAGCTCAAGAAACTTTAAAAGCAGAGGGATTGGGACGGAACTTAATGGATGGAACAAGCATTAGGCCTAGATGAAATTGACGGAGCCAGATGGTTTCGGGGCTCTGTGGGGGGAGTTGGAGGGGGGTTTCCTGGAATTCCGGTAGTCGTGAGTTACAATAGTTCCAGATGTAAAACGATACCGAAACTTTGCAGTCATATTAGCGACCCGAACTATCTTGACTCAAGAACCTAACACAACATACCCCCGGAAACTTCCGTTCCTAGATCCGAGGATTTTTTTGGGTAAGAAGAGAAATATGGAAATTGACTTCTATAAATTGCGAACGAGTGGTCTGATTCGAGTGAAACTTCATGGGTGATACGAATCGATGGCCTCGACATGTAAAACATGCGTTCGAACTATATGCGACCACGATTAGGGGAACTGGGGGGGGGGGGGGGGGACTTTTGACCTGCACAAAAACCAAACGGATGGACCGAATGAGATGCAAATTCGACAGTGACGAGTTTATGCGGCCTAGATTTGTTATTTGGCGTCCGGGCCGGATTCGGCCAAGGTAGGGGGGGGGGGGGGGGGTACTGGGAACTTGCAGATAGGCTATGCTACAATTTCTGTAAAACTTGATGGACAGGAAATCGTTTAGCACGTCTAGGGATCAAACAAATGGATTTATTGGGATGAAAGTTTGAACAGTCATGTGCATTTGCTACAGATAATCGAGACGATGCCGGAACTGCTCAGAAATGAGTGAAACTAAATATCCGATTTCTATTTCCGAACCGCATTTTTGGATAGCGGGTGTATTTTGTGACGTTCTCATCTACTTTCTTGTACAGCCTACTCGTACAAGTGCCATATGAGCTCGTAGCTCTGTTTTTTAGCCTTTTACCTTTGGAAGACCTTTCCAGGTTTGCCAACAGGAGTTGAAATAATGGCAAAAATCGTTGTTGCTGCACAGCGACAACGTTGCTAACGGCTGTAGCCATGATTACTTAACGCGCCGCCGGCAAAATTTTTTTAATCCGCCTTTTTTATGGCAACATTTAACTACTTCCCATACAAAATTCTAGCTTTTAACATCTTTCTAGCCCCTAAAAATTCCAAGCCTCAAACGCCAACTAAATGAGGCAACCTTTGTCAACTAGTGAAGACTGCGAGATGCGCCGCAGTCGAAATTTTGTGGAAACACTGATGATAAAAGTGCCTATTTGCGATTCCAAGATTACCTGTCAGCGCAGAGTTGTCTGGCGATGAAAGGGGCGATCCAGGGTAAAGTGGATACAAAGTACATTAGCAAAGTACATTTACAGCAAACGAAAGTAGGCTAGTTTTCACGTCTAGAGACGTGCTTATTCCTGAAGTACTGCAATCCTAAGAAGTAAAAAAATAAACGGCAACCAGCTGAAGCTACCGTAAATGGTAAAGACCGAGAGCTAAATAAATGCCACTTAAATTACCCAACCTAGTAAATGGGTTTATTCAACCGAATTCGGCAAGTCTAGTAATACAAACGGACTAAGAAAAATCCGGTGTATTACCGTATTCGGTAACGAACCAGAACCAAATGAATCTCAGTGAATCTAATTATGAAATGGACTGACCGAATACGACCGAATTACCGAATTCGGTAGAGACTAGAGACCAAATAAACAGGTTAAATCACCGAATTAACACAGCGACGGTCGAATGTGGCGAAATCGATGCGGACTGAACCAAAGTTGGATGAATTATCGTATTCGGTCACGAATATGATTAATGACCGAACTATGAAATGGATTGACCGAATGCGACCGAATTACAGAATTCGGTAAAGAATAAGACCAAATAAACAGGTTAAATCACCGAATTTACTCAAGGAACGACCGAATGCGGCGAAATCAACATGAATTACATCCAAAGGAATCCAATTCATGACCGAATTAAGTAACGGACTGACCGAATGCAATAGAACAGATACGGACTTGAGAAAAGTTCGGTGAATTACCGAATTCGCTAACGAAATAGACCAAATAAACAGGTTAAATCACCGAATGTACGAAAGGACCGACCGAATGCGTTGAAATCGATGCAGAGTGAACAAAAGTTGGGTGAATTAGCAAATTCGATAAAGAAAGGGGAACCAGTAAACATGTTAAATCACCCAATTTCGAAATGCGGGGACACACGATTTTTTGAAAAGGGCATCGCGGCGAACTTTGACCGAATGCCCAAAACGTAGGGGGGGCGCTGCGCCCCCCCCCCTTGGGACGCCCGTGAGTGCAAGGTATTGTGTTATTACTGTTTGTGTATCAGTTTAGAGTTGAGAATAAAACAAGAGCTACGAGCTCATATGGCACTTGTACGAGTAGGCTGTACAAGAAAGTAGATGAGAACGTCACAAAATACACCCGCCATCCAAAAATACGGTTCGGAAATAGAAATAGGATATTTAGTTTCACTCATTTCTGAGCAGTTCCGGCATCGTCTCGATTGTCTGTAGCAAATGCACATGACTGTTCAAACTTTCATCCCAATAAATCCATTTGTTTGATCCCTAGACGTGCTACACGATTTCCGGTACTCACTCTATCTCCACCTACCGTGGCCGAATCTGGTTGGGAATAAAAAAGATCGACCACCTAAAGCATCTTCGTTTATACCAACTATCAAGTTTCACTCGAATCTGAGCATTTTTGGAAAGTTCCGGTACCCCCCCCCCCCCTCCCACCAACGTTGTCGGAGCCGGCCCGGGGCCCAATCTCTTAATTCCCTGTTCCTGTCTATCAAGTTTTACTGAAATTGGAGCTTAGCCTATCTGCAAGTTTCCAGTACCCCCCCCTACCTTGGCCGAATCCGGCCCGGACGCCAAATAACAAATCTAGGCCGCATAAACTCGGCACTGTCGAATTGTATCTCATTCAGTCCATCCGTTTGGTTTTTGTGCATGTCAAAAGTCCCCCCACCCCCAATTCCCCTAATCGTGGTCGCATATGGTTCGAACGCATGTTTTACATGTCGAGGCATTCGATTCGTATCACCCATGAAGTTTCACTCGAATCAGACCACTCGTTCGCAATTTATAGACGTCAATTTCCATATTTCTCTTCTCTTGCTCCCCAAAAAATGCTCGGATCTAGGAACGGAAGTTTCCGGGGGTATGTTGTGTCAGGTTCTTAAGTCAAGAATTCGGTCGCTAATATGCCTGCAAAGTTTCGTTGTCGTTTTACATCTGGAACTATTCTAACTCACGACTACTGGAATTCCAGGAAACCCCCTCCGACTCCCCCATAGAGCCCCGAAACCATCTGGCTCCGTCAATTTCATCTAGGCCTAATGCTTGTTCCATCCATTAAGTTTCGTCCCAATCCCTCTGCTTTTAGCGTTTCTTGAGTTTTCCAACCCCCCCCCATCCCCACAGGTATCGGACCCAACCCGGACGTGACACTGAACGTCCGAGGCGATAGCTCACCAGATAAGTTTCATTCAAATCCGATCACCCGTTCAAAAGTTATGCACGCCACTAGATTCCGGACTCCCCATCCACCCACTCCTCCCACGATGGTCGGGTCGGGGAAACGGCTGTTCTCAAGTCAATCTGTTCGGATCCCTGACATACCAGCCAAGTTTCATCGCCCTAGGACATCAGGAAGTATGCCGAACTCGCGGGATCGCTAGAAATCCGGACCCCCACCCCAACTCCCCCACAGTGCCCTGATCCGGTCCGGTTATGTCAATGACGTGTCTAGGACCTGTGCTTGTTTTTCCCACCAAGTTTCATCCCGATCCCTCCACTTTAAGTGTTTCTCAAAATTTCCGGTTCCCTCCTCCAACTCCCCCCAGTCTCATTGGATCCGGCCCAGATTTAAAGTGAGATGTCTGAGACACGAGGTCATCCTAAATATCAATTTTCATCAAGATCCGATCACCCGTTCGCAAGCTAAAAATACCTCAAATTTTGGCTTCACCCTCCCTCCACCCCCCCCCCCCCCAGATGGTCGAATCGGGGAATTGACGATTTCCTATTTAATTTGGTCGGGTCCCAGACATACCTGTAAATTTCCATCGTCCCAGCACATCAGGAAGCACGGAACTCGCGGGATCACTACAAATTCGGACTTCTCCCCCCCCCCCCCCCAACTCCCCCAAAGTGAGCGGATCCGTTCCGGTTATATCAGTCACGTATCAAGGACTTTTGCTTGTACTTTCCACCAAGTTTCATCCGGAAGTGTTTTCCAAGATTTCCGGTTTCCCCCTCCAACTCCCCCCAGTGTCACCGGATCCGGTCTGGATTTAAAATGGAGGGTCTGAGACACGAAATCCTTCCATATATCAAGTTTCATTAAGATCCGATCACCCGTTCGTCAGCTAAAAATATCTCATTTTTCCTATTTTTTCCGGATTCCCCCTCCCTCCACTCCCCTCCAGATGGTCGGATCGAGGAAGCGACAATTTCTAATTTAATCTTTCCAGTTCCTGATACACCTGCCAAGTTTCATCGTCCTAGCTTATCTGGAAGTGCCCGAACTAGCAAAACCGGGACCGACAGACCGACTGACGGACAGAAATTACAATCGCTATATGGCACTTGAGTAAGCTCAAGTGCCATAAAAAAACCTTGAACCTTGAACCAAAATGGGAATGGACAAAAAACACAGAAGCACTCTTACGGCTACAAGGAAGTACGGTCGAATCGGATGAAACAGGACACATTGAACCAAGCCTTTGATCTTGCTGAGGGGGATCTGGGACCTTCTTTTAGACAGCTGGTGTATCAGCACCGATCGGTTTGCACCGTCCGGCATGACGGTGCTGAAATAGTCACCACGTGGATGCCACGTGACTTGTTTCACTTCTTTGAAATGGTTGATAATAATTCGGATGCCTTTGGTCCGATCAGCTTCTTCGGGGATTTCCCATGTGGCAGCGGCTTTGACACGTGGTGGCGCTGGAATACAGTAAAAAATAAAACTTTTAGTTTTCCCATGTTAGAATCGACTGATCGTTACCTGAAATACTTTGTATTTTAATTCTAGTTAAGTCAAATTATATTTTTAAGTTGTACGTATAGATGAAACTTCTACTTATGTAGGCTAATTGTCATCTGTTATTTGCGTGACTGACGGTCCAGTGCTAGCGTGTGTAATACAGACTGTTAAGGAAATAAAGTACATTATTATTATTGTGTTTGTATTTTTTTTTTCCGGCTATACACAGGGACGGTCCACTGCTTTCCCGGATGGCGTATTTGAAGTCTTGCTTTCACACTGAGAACGCACGCTCGCGCTTAGTCAGCGTCGCATATGCACTGCGTCGTTCCTATCGCACGAGGGCTCCTGCGTTAGTTCCGATATACTGCTATATCTGTGGAATATTGTGTTACATTTTGAGGCTCAAATATGTTTATATGTTCGTACTTTACACTGCTTCCTGGCCGACAATTGAAATTAAGTGTCTTTTTGTGTATGTTTATGTGTTTTATTTACTTTCTTCACTTACTCCGCTTTCTGAAAACGGCGGGTTATAAATATATTACTTACTTACTTATTACTATATTTATGTGATTTTTGGGATCCCAAATGTTAAGTGGAGGTATAACTATGACTTCGTAAAAGTTGTCCGTCTGTCCGTCTGTTAGCACGATAACTCTCTACAGAGTTGAGATATTTTCTTTAAACTTGGTATAGGGTTCTTTGGACCAAAGTACAGGTCAAGTTCGTAGATGGGCTGTGTACGCTATATTTAGAGGTGGTGATTCAGATTAAGGGGCGACACATTTTTGTTAAAAGCAAACAAATGGTCGATTCAGCGGTACGACCCACTGAATTCATTTCTAAATTTATTTTCTTGCATCAAAGTTTCATCTGAAAGTGATTAGGGGTTCGATATCAGGGTACAGAGACACGCTGAACATTTTTTCGTCCGAGAATTAGTCCACCCGGAATCCAGTCGAAACCGCAAAAGTAGTAAAAGTGAAAGTTTTATCTTAAGATGATTCTTAAGCTTGACGTGGGTGTAAGGCAGAGCAAAATAACACTAGGGAGTATCGCCAAGACTTGACAAAATTGACACACACTTCAATAGCAGCGATACAGCACCACTAGCAATATAGTGAACGTCCCTGATGAAACTTATTCAGTCGCTCACTAGCGCTGGCTCCGATAACTTCATTTTCTGGATATAGCACACAAATTATTGCCTCCATTATTTCCTTGGTGTATGCAGACCGCACCATTTTTTTTCTAGAAATTTCCAAACCCGCAAGTTTGTCTCGCTGTAAATGCCACAAGCGTAGTGGGTGGTGCTACGAGTATGAACGGTTTGCAAAGCACAGGTCTTGGCGCTACTCCCTAGTGTTATTTTGCTCTGGTGTAAGGAGCCATAATGAGTCCTATTTGACGGTGCAAAACGGATAAAGTTTATTTACGGGCAAGTTTATTTTCCAGGTTGAGCGGCTTGAGCCTGAAGAGGACCCTTGCAAAGAAGGGCCGAAATATAGCTTGAATAAAATGTAGCTGGCTTATCCGTTTTGCACCGTCAAATATGATTCGTAGTCAGCTGCCGAAGGAACATCTATCATAATGAGTCCCTTTTTTAACTTTATTATCTTGCCGAGCAAAGCAGCTCACCTGGAATCCGGCCCAAAACCAGAAATTAGGTAAAAAAAATTTCTTTTAGGTCGATTAAAGGTTCGATAACGGGGTAATAATACGTACTGAGCTCATATCTGAATTTTATTTTCTCCCTGTTCAAGCAATTCGTGTGGAATTCGGAACTTCTAAAATTTTAAATTCGGAAATTTTATTGAATTGAAGTTTAATTTTCATGTTTATTAGAGTTTTGGTTCCGGGGTAAGAACGCATGCTGAAACCACATTTTTTTTTTTCTCAACGGCTCACTCTTTTTGCCTTAGTTGGAGAGAAGGGAGAGATTAAAGATACCCGGGCATAAAAGTCACGAGTTACACTTGGTGGAAGGCTGTTAAACGGGAAATAGATAAGATGAATCTGAAAACATTTTATTCGCGAGAGTTTGTTTAGTATAATCGGCGGAAGTTTACGAATGAACCTAATTATCAGATATTCTTCTAGGTGAAAAGTATTTCCTCTAATTTAAGTATTTCCGAATGGATCTCGATAAGGGATCTGCAAGTTTAGACTGAAAATTTACGGATTCTGGAAATCTCTCAGACCTGATTACTGTCTGTACCAGGAAGTTAATATTAAGTTTTGGGATCCCATCGAAACTATGGTCTTGTTCTTCAATATACTGATACTCTGTTATTATCTTTCATGTGCGTTCGATTCTCTGCGGGATAGGCTGCGCTAACGCACACGCAAAAATGGACCCATTCTTGCGTTGCGCCGATTTTCCGTAAAAATTTACGTTAGCCTTGCGCAGCTCAGTGTGAAAGGCTTCCACTTCAGTCTAAAAATAGGATTGCACTTATTTTGTGCAATAAACTTTATCTCAACTTCACTGCTACTACACAGCAACGTCCAAGATGACGCGTTTTCAAACTTAAAGCACACCTCACACTATTTACCGTTTATGTTCCAATATTCGAAACAATCTGAATACTGTAAAACTAGGCTCCGCTATTAACAAATTGTCCTCGGCTTTGGCTGTTTTAAGCCTTTTCCAAGACCCATTGGCTTCTAGCAAAACTCGTCGAAACGCAGATAACCGGTTTTACACATTAATAGCATGACACGCGAACACTCGTCGGGAGCATGATGCACAAGGAAAACAGTGAATCGTGACAAGTGCTAAGATTGGTGAGGTATCTTTAGAGGGCTTAGACTGTGACATACAAATTTGGGTTTCCGGCCTAAAGCACACGTCGCACTATTTATGGTCTATACTCCAATATTCAAGGCTATCTGAATACTGTATAGCGAGGATCTGCTCTTAACTAATTATCCACGGCCTCGACTGTTTTAAGCTTTTTCCCAGGCCCATTGACTTCTAGCAACATCTTGGGAAAATCCAGATAACCGGTTTTATGCATCAGTAGCATGAGAAGCGAACACTCGTCGGGCGGGGGCATAATGCGCATGGCAACTAGTAAACCACGGCAAGAGCAAAGATTAGTGCGTTGTCATTGGCGGGTTCCGAATGTAACGAGATTTGGGTCTCCGGGTTTATGTAGCGTTTACACGGACAAGAAATCCCGTCGAGTAGAAAGGAATTCCGGTCGACTCGAAAGGATTCCGTTCGTGAAGACGAGTAGAAAGAAAGTCTAGCGGGACGGGAATCCTTTCATGATGAAAGAAATTCCGGTCTACTTGAAAGGAATCTTGTCGGCGGCGCTGGAAAAAAAGTACTAAAAAAGTCTAGCTAGCTTTTAAGAGCAGCAATCATCAGTACTAATGTCATAAATGATATTTTTTGTTGACAAGTGAATTTGTTTTTGTCAGATTTTCTGGTTTGAAGAATTTATTTTTTCCCTCTGCGTGTGAACATAATCCTGTCACCAAGATCGGATTCTGTTCAAGTCTTCCTGTACTTGTAAACGCTGCATTAAGAACTAACGAATGCTGTTATAGAAGTAGATTGCGTTTGTATTATAGGTAAGACAGGTCCTTTAAGAAACAATGAATGCAATTACGGATGAAGATTGCATTGGGATTATAGACACGACGGGTCCTTTAATCTAAATTCAAAACGATCACAGAAACACTCTTTTTGGCTACACACTTTGTGGGATTCCGGAAAAACGCCTTAAATGACCGCGGACAGTTTCTTCAACATAATTTACTCTTATAAGTCTCACAACAACTCTCACCTGAATAGTCTCCTTGTTCAGGCGCTTCCCTTAGCAACTCGTCTGTGTTCGAAACCACCAACTTGTCACCCACACCAGGGTTGAGCAGAACTACTTTATTTCCAGCTGCTACAGCGACAAGTGACAATGCTGCATTCGGGCACCAGGCAACGCTGCGAACAACGGCGCCGATTTCAAATGTCTTCATGCAGCGCCCGGTTGCTACCTCCCAAACTGTAGGGAAAAGGAAAAACTATTTTAGGCTAGAAAGCAAATGTTGTATGCTGGGGTTTAGTTTAGGTTAAGTAAGATTCAACTTTCACTCTTTAGTTTCACGGGGGTTTATTTATTCTGGGAATATCCGGTGGGTTTGGCTTGGGTTTGTTCGGGAAGTGATTTAACCAGTTTCAAGAGAGTTCTGTGTGAAGTTTCAGTGAAGGTCATACGGAGATATATAAGTTGAGTATACAAGGGTTTCTCTTATAGTCTAGTAATGTAAATAAATAGTGTAGTAGCTGAGTTCTTGATTTCATTCAGGCGTAGGATTTGGAACCCGAGCATACAGACATATTATGCAACAATGGTGGCAGCGGTGGAATCATTGTTCTTCTCACCCAGTTCTTGATTCCGTTCAGGCGTAGAATTTGGAACCTGAGCATACAGACATAGTATGCAACACAAACTCATTCATTGACTTTGGGTTTCTATTACTAGAACTTCGATCGTTTTGGCCTTCTAGCTTAGGGCTTTCCACATGTGTAAATACACCAAGCAAGCAAGGTTTTAAAGTTTGACTGACGAGGGCTGAGACACGACAGTCTAGATACCCATCACTTATGCATCTAAATAGGATCGACGGCACGAGAAAAATCCGTTACTTCGTTGCCTGATTTCATCGAATGAACTTTTTCTTTTCGGTTTGTGGGTACCTCATGTGCTTGTGCCTCTATCCTTAAAATAGTTAGTAACTACAACGGTAAAGAATGGCCAAAAAATCAATCTTTTTCGGGTCATACGCAATAGCGGGTTTTCTTCGTTCCGTTAGCCACTGAAATGCACGCCGGTTTCGAAATTCAAATTCTCCGCGGCGGGATGAACTTTGTCCTGTCGGGCCAGCAGCGAATGCTAGAGCCCAAGGTGAAAAATAATGCAAGATATAGTAATCAGCTGGATTTTTTCAGTTAAACTTTAATGAACTCCGCGCGGCAGACGATGACAGATTCCGCTTTCTTTTTCTCTGGTCTCTGGCCGGGAATAAAGTTTGTATTATTCTTATGAACAGATGCTTTTATTTACCCCCCTTCTGCAAAAAAGAAATAGTGGAGTACAAGGAGAAAAAATTGGAATACAAATTTACGCTTTAAGGAAAATTACGCTGATAAAATTACTTCTTATTATTATTATTACTACAAACCTTTCATGACGAGCAAAACTTTAATGTTCAAAGGTTTTGGAATACTGGCATCGGCAAGCATGGTGTTCATCCCTGCCGTAGAATTTCTTCACCATCATTATCATACATATATGTACCCTTTATTCCCCAGTGGGGTACCAGTATACAACCCTTTGATAATTCGCATTTATTTAGAATTAGAATTTAGAAAGATTTGTATAAAATTGTCTGGTCTTGTTACAAGTACAAGTAAGTTAGACGTACCTTTAACAGTTCCGTCATCTGAGCCAGATACCATGAACTGCCCCTTCGGGTCCGATCCAATCGATCTCACATAGCTTCCATGCCCCTTGAAGATCATTGTGCAAACTGTGGGGAAAGGCTGAAGATCCTTGGGCTTTGGCAGCTGGGGAATCAGGTCTTCCGGTTGGATGGTTAGCTGAAGCGGAAGAAAATTGCTCAGAAACTGAATTAATACAGTTTGGTTGTATTCCTGGACTGAATCGACGGCCAGCAAGAGCTGGAAGGCACTTGGCACTTGCAAGGCTGGTTCAGACGACGATATATGAAATTTGCGTGTTCGTGTGTTTGTTCTGACCATTTCTAAGCAAAACCCTTGAGATAAGAATGATCATGGAGAATTGGAAACCAAAAGAATGTATCGTTTGGTAAAAAGTATTATATTTTTGAACTTGGTTGTAATGATGCGCACTTTAAAGGCTCTAGAAATTCATCTGAAAGCAAAACCCTTGAGACAAAACGATAATAGGCCCTTGGCGATCATTAATATATATCATATTTGACGGTGTAAAACGGATAAGTCAGCTACATTTTATTTGAGCTATATTTCGGCCCTACTTGGCAAGGGTCCTCTTCCGGCCCAAGCCACTCAAGCTGGAAAATGAACTTGCGGAAAAACAATTAAAGATTTTTCGTTAAATATCTAATTTTATGAACTTCTTCTTCGAACTTCTGAACTTCTTTGCACCGTCAAATATGATTCGCAGTCAGCTTGGGCTGAAGGACTATCTACTATATGTCGTTTGGTCAAAGATATTTTTTTCACTTTTCGGTTAATATGCGTACTTTAAGGGTTCTATAGAGATACATTTTTAAAGAAAAGCACTGTGGCACACATTATCATGGGCCGAAATGTATCTTGTGATCTAAAGTGCTTTTCGACTTTGCAGTTAAGATGCGCACTTTAAGGGAGCTAGAAATTCATTTGTAAGCAAAACCCTTAAGGCCAAAATGATCATGGGCTCATAGGGATCATGAAAATGTATAGTTTGCTTAAGAACTTGTTTTTACTTTGCGGTTGAGATTAGTACTTTAAGGAATGGTCGGATTTTAGAAGTGACGAGGTCTAAGCTAATCTTATCGAATCTCTAATTTTCCAGCCAAGTTGCTTTATCCTAGCACGTCTTGAAATACACTAACTTGCGATCACCGGAATCCCCCGTCCCCCCCTCTAACTTCCCTCATAGTGCCCGGATCCAATCCGATTATGTAAACGATTTATCTAGAGCATTTGTTTGTTTTTCCAACCAAGTTCCATCCCGATCTCTCCAGTCTAAGCGGGTCACCTATTCCCCCCCCCCCCCCCACAACAGTTGTCGGATCCGGTTCGGACATGAAAAAGAACATCAGAGACATGTCCCTCTGTTCAACTGAAATTTCACTGGAATCCGATCACCCGTTCCAAAGTTACGTATGACTCAATATTCCGGATCCCCATCCCTCCACTCCCCCCACGATGATCGGATCGAGAAATTTTGTTTTTCCAAGTCAGTTTGATCGGGTCCCTGATATGCCTGCCAAGTTTCGTCGTTAAATCCCCAAAACGGCCATCACCCGAGTTCTGGGAAACCGCCCTCGCCCACCCCAAGTGTCCGGATCCAGTCCATTGTGTAAACGGTTTATCTAGAGCAGATACTAGTTCTTCCCAGCAAGTTTCACTCCGATCACTTCACTCTAACCGTTTCTCGAGATTTCCGCCTCCCCCCCAACTTCCCCACAGCTGTCCAATCTGGTCCAGACTTCAAATGGGACATCAGAGATATGCCATCTGTTAAGTTATTAAGTTTCATTTCAATCCGATCACCGTTCGAAAGTTACGCACTACTCAATTTTCCGGATTCCTCCACCCTCCACTCCCTCCAGATGGACGAATCGGGAAACTGATTATCTCCAAGTTAGTTTAGATCCCTGATATGGCTGCCAAGTTTCACCGTCCTAGCACATCTGGAAGTACCCTAACTCGCGATAGTGTGACAGACCGCCCGACGGAATAGCTATCGGTATATGGCACTTGAGCCTGAGGCTGCAAGTGCCATAAAAAAAAACAAAAAACGACAGACCGAAAAGTGATCGGTATTCGCACTTCTTGCTGCAAGTGCCATACAAACACAAACAAAAAATCACACTAATATGCACTGCTCAAGCAGTCAAGCCGTGGTCCGTGGAAAAACTGCAAAATGGCTTCTTCCCCTACGGCAACCATATTGGGAGCGTCAGTGTCGCCCAACCAGGACAGCTAGCAGCAGGTTCTGAGGTGCCAGAACGCGCTTCTGCAGAGAAAGAGCAGAAAAGCGCCTAATTTGTGGAAAAGAGGTACGGCCTTACCAACAAACAAATAGTACGAGGTGTGCTATGGTTATTCACTATTTTTTCGTAATCTGTACAGGCAAATGCCTTTTTGCTAGGGAGAGCTTAGCAGGGCAAAAAAACCGGGGAGTAGCGCCCAGACCTTACTTTCCATGCATCGGAAGCGAGACAAACCTGCAGGCTTAGACAATTCTATTAGGCCTACAGCTTAGATGCAATCTGCATACATCGAGCAAACAGATAAGGATATATCTTTTTTTGCTGTGTCCGGAACAGTTCTTCCACTCGACCCTCTCGAAAAAAAAGTAGCAGCCTCTTCAAAATAAAGTAGATAAAAGTAGATTTCAAAAATAAAAAAAGTAGTTTTATGTCAAATGAAAGCTTAATTCAGGAGCAATGCAATCACCAGGCCCGTCATTTCACTCGTCAATGCTTAGTGAGCCCATTTATTTCCAACCTTTCCCTTCAAGAATAACTTAAAAAGTAAAAGTAAATATTGTTTTCTTCTAAAATACGGAATTTCTAATATAAAAGCATATTTTGTTGAAAGTGTGCGCCGCAGGGAATTTTTTTTTTAAGGTCATCCTGTTTTTTCCAAAAATATAGATATTTTTGTCAAGCCAGATTGCGTTAAAACTGTGCGCCGCAGGCAAAAATTCTGAAAACAAATCCTGTTCTCTGCTAAAATACTGGGACTTCTATGCCTTAATTGTGCACAACAGACAAGAACTTCTAAAATCTGACTGTTTTCAATTAGCCTACATATATTTTGGCTCAAAACCAGAATGTGTGCAAAATTTTATCCTGTTTTCTGCTAAAATACGAAGATTATGTTAGAGAACATAACTGTGTGCTGACAATCAGCCTGTTTTCTGTTCAAATAATTTGTTATTCTATTAAAATGTGCGCCGCAGGCAAAATTTTGTTTGAATCAGCCTCTTTCGTGGTTAAATTGAGAGAATTTTGTACCAAAAAGGATTGTTTTCCAAACCGCAGTGTTTCCCAGACAAAATTATTGAATATCTACTTCTTTTCGGCTTGGTAATCAAACCAAAATACAAAAAAGAGTAGAAATAAAGTATCAAAAGGCCAAAAACAGTAGAAATAAAGTAGTAAAGTAGATTAGAAAATTAAAAAGTAGAATGGCCCAAAATAAAGTATTCTACTTTGAAATATAGTAGAAGTGGAAGCACTGGTCCGGAATGCCAGTCATCGGAGCCATCGAAGCCATCGCTGGTGCAGACTGATTGAGTTTCAGAAGGGTAGTTCTCTACCGCTAGTGGTGCTAGTGTCGCTGCTATTCGAGTGTATATAACTTTTCTAAGTTTTTGCGCAACTTACTAGTTATATTTGGCTCTGAGATTTTTGTTGACGAAAAAGTGAATAGACGTGAACCGGAGCTACCCCGTGAAGCTTATACCTCTGTTAAGGGGGCAACCAGTTAGTAAATAGTCATTAAGTACTGTTAAACGTAACAGGAATGGCGGGGAGAACACAAAAAAGCCACTAAACCGCTCAAACAAAACAAATGTTTTGCTTTGACAAGGTTTTTTGCTCATTGCATGATATTCCCCCCCCCCCCCCCATTAGGCGTGACTAGATTTTGGCTTTAAGGACTATTCGATTCTAAGTGACAGCACTGTACTGTAACTGTTACACAGCGTTTCCGCGGGAAATCTCACCCTCATTTTTCTGGCTCTGGGAGCCAAGTAGAGATCCATACATCTTTCAAAGCGTTCCTTTATGAAATCGTTATAGTTCGGAACGGACCTCAAGTTCGGGAATTTCTGGGGAATGAACTGGTACTTCCTCTTCCACGGTTCCTCATCCAGGGTCTTCCAATACTCGAGCTAAAATAAAAATAATATTAGGTTACGTTCGACCGGACATACGAACGTCGTAACTATGACAATGGTTTGCTAATGTTACGTTCCTGTGAGGCAGATTCGTATCAAAGTAGGTTACGACTGATTTATGGTCCCCGTTTCATGACTCTTCATAAAGAGTCTTCCAATGCTCGAGCTGAAATAAACATTTTTAGGTTGCGGTCCACAAGGCATACCACCGTAAACTACTACTATAATTTGTTACTACTTCAGTCCCTTTGAGGTAAACTCGTGGCAAAAGAGTTTCGTCCCTTTTCATTACCTTTTACTTGTTATATCGTGAGGGGTGGGGTCGGGGGTGGGTACCCCCGCCTCGCTACCCCCCTTCCGTTTGGAATGTCCAATCTCTTATACCGCTAATTCTGCTTTATTTATTAACTCTTTGATCCCATGATCCCATGTAAAGGTTGATAATATTGTAAGTATACCGCAGCGAATAAAAACTTTTCTTTATATACGGACCATAGGTCATTGTTATGAGTCTTATTTAAAGCTTCTTAGCTCGCCTGTAAGGCCTAGTGTACGATCGGTGCTTAATAGCCTATTATTAGTTCGGTCTGCAAACAATAGTGTGAATTGACCTGGGGTATCCATGACAAACACGTGAAGTTCTGCACGTGTCATGGATGCATGGCCATCCTGACGCCATAGGCCACCCTGACTCCGATGATTGTCTACTTTGACATTTGCCATCTTCTGTTCGGCCTACTATATACACCCCTCGCCATAACATCAGGTTATATCAGTCGTCGTACTTTAATTACTAATTACATTACATATAGTAATAATAATAATTGCACAAAAAAGACTTTCACCTCTATCAATTTCTCACGACGCTATGTTCAATAAACTGAATGTCAGCCAGATGACCGTCAACACCTGCCTTAAACTGATTAATATTTTCTGCATTTACGACACTTCCAGGGAGATTGACTCCAATATTCAACTATCCGGTTTCTAAAGCTCCATTAGGTTACTGTGGCGTTATAAATGTCTCTCATTTGTAAGCACTTATCCAGATAGGACTTATCAGAATCTCGATCTAGCACATTTCCTCATTTGTAAGCACTTATCCAAGTAAAGAACACGAGTAAACGGACGAGGAATAGTTACTATCGTGGTTACCAGCTCCTTTTGTCCGAAATATAAGTAAGTAAGTAAGTAATTTTTTTATGACCCGCCATTTTGAAAAGGCGGAGTAAATGACGAAAATAAACAAAACACATATATACACACAGAAAAAGACACTTAATTTTCAATCTTCGGTCAGGAAGCAGTGGACGACATCCTGTGCTGGTTGGGCCTTGTTGTCCATGAGTTTTGAAAGTGATGACGAAACATCCAAAAGGGTAACACTTGCATCTTGAATTTTGAATTTCTCCGTCAATGTATGGCTATGACATAATTTCCACAAGTGGAGCAGGTGCTTTGCATATTTAAAATAACATGTAGCGGCCTATGCGAAATACAAGTTGCGTTTTTGCAGATACCATTGTATCTGATACCACGGTCTAAAGTCGTTTAGCAGTTGCCGTGGTATCCGAAAAATTCAACTCACTTTCGCCATCACCAACACAGGAGCTTGGGTTTTTATGGCACTTGCCCTTAGGCCAAGTGCCATATAGCGATCGCAATTTCTGTCCGTCCGTCGGTCTGTCGGTCTGTCGGTCTGTCGGTCTGTCCAGGTTTTGCTAGTTCGGGCAGTTCCACATAAGCTAGGACGATAAAACTTGGCAGGCATATCAGGGACCCCAAATGATTAAGTTGGAAATAGTCACTTCTCCGATCCGAGCACCGTGGGGGGAGTGGAGGGAGGGGGAATCCGGAATCTTGAGGTATTTTTAACTTTTGAACGGGTGATCGGATCTCGATGAAACTTGATATTTGGAATGACCTCATGCCTCAGACGACCCACTTAAAATCCGGACTGGATCCGGTGACTTTTGGGGGGAGCTGGAGGGGGCAACCGGAAATTTTGGGAAACGCTATGAGTGGAGGGATCGAGATGAAACTTGGTGGGAAGACACCTAGCAAACACTAGATACATCATTGACATCACCGAGCCGATTCGGGCACTGTGGGGGGAGTGGAGGGAGGGGGAATCCGGAATCTTGAGGTATTTATAACTTTTGAACGGGTGATCGGATCTCGATGAAACTTGATATTTCGAAAGACCTCATGCCTCAGACGACCTACTTAAAATCCAGACCGGATCCGGTGACTTTTGGGGGGAGCTGGAGGGGGCAACCGGAAATCTTGGGAAACGCTATGAGTGGAGGGATCGAGATGAAACTTGGTGGGAAGACACCTAGCATACACTAGATACATCATTGTCATAACCGAGCCGATTCGGGTACTGTGGGGGGAGTGGAGGGAGGGGGAATCCGGAATCTTGAGATATTTATAACTTTTGAACGGGTGATCGGATCTCGATGGAACTTGATATTTGGAAAGACCTCATGCCTCAGACGACCCACTTAAAATCCGGACCGGATCCGGTGACTTTTGGGGGGAGCTGGAGGGGGCAACCGGAAATCTTGGGAAATTCCATGAGTGGAGGGGTCGAGACGAAACTTGGTGGGAAGACACCTAGCAAACACTAGATACATCATTGACATGACCAAGCCGATTCGGGCACTGTCGGGGGAATGGAGGGAGGGGGAATCCGGAATCTTGAGGTATTTATAACTTTTGAACGGGTGACCGGATCTCGATGAAACTTGATATTTGGAATGACCATGCCTCAGACGACCCACTTAAAATCCGGACCGGATCCGGTGACTTTTGGGGGGAGCTGGAGGGGGCAACCGGAAATCTTGGGAAACGCTATGAGTGGAGGGATCGAGATGAAACTTGGTGTGAAGACACCTAGCAAACACTAGATACATCATTGACATAACCGAGCCAATTCGGGCACTGTGGGGGGAGTGGAGGGAGGTGGAATCCGGAATCTTGAGGTATTTATAACTTTTGAACGGGTGATCGGATCTCGATGGAACTTGATATTTGGAAAGGCCTCATGCCTCAGACGACCCACTTAAAATCCGGACCGGATCCGGTGACTTTTGGGGGGAGCTGGAGGGGGCAACCAGAAATCTTAGGAAACGCTATGAGTGGAGGGATCAAGCTGAAACTTGGTGGTGAGACACCTAGCAAACCCTAGATACATCATTGACATGACCGAGCCGATTCGGGCACTGTCGGGGGAGTGGAGGGAGGGGGAATCCGGAATCTTGAGGTATTTATAACTTTTGAACGGGTAACCGGATCTCGATGAAACTTGATATTTGGAAAGACCTCATGCCTCAGACGGCCCACTTAAAATCCGGACCGGATCTGGTGACTTTTGGGGGGGAGCTGGAGGGGAGAACCGGAAATATTGGAAAACGCTATGAGTGGAGGGATCGAGATGAAACTTGGTGGAAATCGAAGTCCAGTCCATCTATCAACATTTTACGTTTGTTCTACATGCATGCCTTTTTATGGCACTTGCCCTTAGGCCAAGTGCCATATAGCGATCGCAATTTCTGTCCGTCCGTCGGTCTGTCGGTCTGTCGGTCTGTCGGTCTGTCGGTCTGTCGGTCTGTCCAGGTTTTGCTAGTTCGGGCAGTTCCACATAAGCTAGGACGATAAAACTTGGCAGGCATATCAGGGACCCCAAATGATTAAGTTGGAAATAGTCACTTCTCCGATCCGAGCACCGTGGGGGGAGTGGAGGGAGGGGGAATCCGGAATCTTGAGGTATTTTTAACTTTTGAACGGGTGATCGGATCTCGATGAAACTTGATATTTGGAATGACCTCATGCCTCAGACGACCCACTTAAAATCCGGACTGGATCCGGTGACTTTTGGGGGGAGCTGGAGGGGGCAACCGGAAATTTTGGGAAACGCTATGAGTGGAGGGATCGAGATGAAACTTGGTGGGAAGACACCTAGCAAACACTAGATACATCATTGACATCACCGAGCCGATTCGGGCACTGTGGGGGGAGTGGAGGGAGGGGGAATCCGGAATCTTGAGGTATTTATAACTTTTGAACGGGTGATCGGATCTCGATGAAACTTGATATTTGGAAAGACCTCATGCCTCAGACGACCTACTTAAAATCCAGACCGGATCCGGTGACTTTTGGGGGGAGCTGGAGGGGGCAACCGGAAATCTTGGGAAACGCTATGAGTGGAGGGATCGAGATGAAACTTGGTGGGAAGACACCTAGCATACACTAGATACATCATTGTCATAACCGAGCCGATTCGGGTACTGTGGGGGGAGTGGAGGGAGGGGGAATCCGGAATCTTGAGATATTTATAACTTTTGAACGGGTGATCGGATCTCGATGGAACTTGATATTTGGAAAGACCTCATGCCTCAGACGACCCACTTAAAATCCGGACCGGATCCGGTGACTTTTGGGGGGAGCTGGAGGGGGCAACCGGAAATCTTGGGAAATTCTATGAGTGGAGGGGTCGAGACGAAACTTGGTGGGAAGACACCTAGCAAACACTAGATACATCATTGACATGACCAAGCCGATTCGGGCACTGTCGGGGGAATGGAGGGAGGGGGAATCCGGAATCTTGAGGTATTTATAACTTTTGAACGGGTGACCGGATCTCGATGAAACTTGATATTTGGAATGACCTCATGCCTCAGACGACCCACTTAAAATCCGGACCGGATCCGGTGACTTTTGGGGGGAGCTGGAGGGGGCAACCGGAAATCTTGGGAAACGCTATGAGTGGAGGGATCGAGATGAAACTTGGTGTGAAGACACCTAGCAAACACTAGATACATCATTGACATAACCGAGCCAATTCGGGCACTGTGGGGGGAGTGGAGGGAGGTGGAATCCGGAATCTTGAGGTATTTATAACTTTTGAACGGGTGATCGGATCTCGATGGAACTTGATATTTGGAAAGGCCTCATGCCTCAGACGACCCACTTAAAATCCGGACCGGATCCGGTGACTTTTGGGGGGAGCTGGAGGGGGCAACCAGAAATCTTAGGAAACGCTATGAGTGGAGGGATCAAGCTGAAACTTGGTGGTGAGACACCTAGCAAACCCTAGATACATCATTGACATGACCGAGCCGATTCGGGCACTGTCGGGGGAGTGGAGGGAGGGGGAATCCGGAATCTTGAGGTATTTATAACTTTTGAACGGGTAACCGGATCTCGATGAAACTTGATATTTGGAAAGACCTCATGCCTCAGACGGCCCACTTAAAATCCGGACCGGATCTGGTGACTTTTGGGGGGGAGCTGGAGGGGAGAACCGGAAATATTGGAAAACGCTATGAGTGGAGGGATCGAGATGAAACTTGGTGGAAAGATACCTAGCAAACACTAGATATATCATTGACAGAACCGCGCCGTGCCTACTCGTAACAAGTGCCATATGAGCTCGTAGCTCTTGTTGTCAAATTGGTAGGAAAAGAAGTTTGGCACTTCTGATGTGAGTGGACACTCGCATTTCTTTTGTGATGACTTCTAAAGGCGCAAAGTCGGAAATTGTCGTTTTTGCAAAGCAACCATAGTATCAGATACCACAGTAACTGCAGAAACGACAAAACGCAACCAATGTCCCTTACCTCTTTAGCTGACATTAGGTACTCAGGTGGAGGATTGTAGGATTCCGCATGGCCCGGCAATTTCATTTTTGGGGCAACAATGTGATTCTCGATCCGCTTCATATCTTCAGCTTTGTCGTCTGAATCCCAAAGCATGTAGAACTGAGGACCCTCTGGCTTCTTTACTTTCATACTACAAAAGAAAACATCGAATAATGTAATAAACTAGAAACTTGTAGAGGCTTAACGGCCTGCCATTCAATTGTAGAGGCTTAACGGCCTGCCATTCAATTGTAGAGGCTTAACGGCCTGCCATTCAATTGTAGAGGCTTAACGGCCTGCCATTCAATTTGCAAATATATTATTATTATTATATTATTAATATATACGTTCCCGGGAGTTGCGAGTCCAGGTTGGCTACAACAATGGCAGATTAAAGTTCAATTTCAATCAGTTCATTTCAACTGAATTAAACAAGAGCTACGAGCTCATATGGCACTTGTTACGAGTAGGCAGTACAAGAAAGTAGATGAGAACGTTACAAAATACACCCGCCATCCAAAAATGTGGATCGGAAAAGAAATAGAACATTTAGTTTCACTCACTTCTTAGCAGTCCGGCATCGTCTCGATTATCTGTAGCAAATGCACATGACTGTTCAAGCTTCCAAATTTCAGCCCAATAAACCCATCCGCTTGATCCCTAGACGTGCTACACGATTTCCGGTACTCCCTCTATCTCCCCCTACCGTGGCCGAATCTGGTTCGGACTAAAAAATGGACCATAAAAAGCATCTTCTTTTATATCATCTATCAAGTTTCACCCGAATCTGAGCATTTTTAGAAAATTCCGGTACGACCCCCCCCCCCCCCCACCAACGTTGTCGGATCCGGTTCTGGCCCAAAATATGTCATCTAGAGTACATGCTCTCTCTACGTTCCATGTTTCATTAAATGATGCACTCGTTTGACCCCTATGTGAGCCTCAAAGTTTCCGACAATCTCCATCCAACTCCCCCCTACTGTGGCCGAACAAGACTTGAAAACATAAACGTCGTATCTCTTGATTCCCTCTTCCTGTCCATCAAGTTTTACTGAAATTGGAGCATAGCCCATCTGCAGGTTTCCAGTACCCCCCACCCCCCTACCTTGGCCGAATCCGGCCCGGACGCCAAATAACAAATCTAGGCCGCATGAACTCGGCACTAGGCATAATGCTTGTTCTCTCCATTAAGTTCCGTCCCAATCGCTCTGCTTTTGGAGTTTCTTGAGTTTTCCGCCCCCCCCCATCCCCCCACGGACCCGACCCATACTTGACACTGAACATCCGAGGTGATAGCTCTTTCCACCAGACAAGTTTCATTCAAATCCGATCATCCGTTCAAAAGTTATGCACGCCACTAGATTCCTGACTCCCCATCCATCCACTCCCCCCACAATGGTCGGATCGGGGAAACAGCTGGTCTCAAGTCAATCTGTTCGGATCCCTGACATACCTGACAAGTTTCATCGCCCTAGCACATCAGGAAGTATGCCGAACTCGCAAGATCGCCAGAAATCCGGACCCCCACAGTGACCGGATCCGTTCCAGTTGTGTCAATGACATATCTACGACTTGTGCTTGTTCTTCCCACCAAGTTTCATCTCGATCCCTCCATTCTAAGCGTTTTTGAGTCCCTGATATGCCAGCCCATTTGCATCGTCCTAGTACATCAGGAAGTACCAAACTGACGGATAATCAGAAATCCGGACCCCCCCCCCAGCTCCCCCCATAGTGTGCCATTCCGGTCCGGCTATGTCAATGATGTATCTAGGACTTGTGCTTGCTCTTCCTACCAAGTTTCATCCTGATCCCTCCGCTCTAAGCGTTTCCCAAGATTTCCGGTTCCCCTCTCCAATTCCCCCCGAAGTCACCGGATCCGGTCCGGATTTTATATGGATCGTCTGAGACACGAGGTCTTTCCAAATACCAAGCTTCGTTAAGATCCGATCACCTGTTCAAGATTTATAAATACCTAAAAATTCCGGATTCTCCCTCCGGCCACTCCCCCACGATGATCGGATCATGCAAACGCCAATTGTCAAGTCCGTTTATTCAAGTCCCTGCCAGCCCAGTTGCATCGTCCTAATGCATCAGCAAGTACCGAACTCACGTTTAATCAGAAATCCGGATCCCCCCCAACTCCCCCCATAGTGCCCGAAACCGGTCTGGTTATGTCAATGAGGTATCTAGGATTGTGCTTGCTCTTCCCACCAAGCTTCATCCTGATCCCTCCACTCCAAGCGTTTCCCCAGATTTCCGGTCCCCATCTCCAACTCCCCCCGAAGTCACCGGATCCGGTCCGGATTTTATGTGGATCGTCTGAGACACGAGGTCTTTCCAAATACCAAGTTTCATTAAAATCCGATCACCCGTTCAAGAATTATAAATACCTGAAGATTCCGGATTCCCCCTCCCTCCACTCCCCCCACGATGCTCGGATCGGGTAAGTGACTATTTCCAACTTAATCACTTGGGGTCGCTGATATGCCTGCCAAATTTCATCGTCATAGCTTATGTGGAAGTGCCCGAGCTAGCAAAACTCTGACCGACAGACCGACGGACGGACAGAAATTGCGATCGCTATACGGCACTTGGCCGAAGGGCAAGTGCCATAAAAAGAAAATGACTGCTTGTTTGTATGTCATACAAGAAAATATGTGTATACAATTTTGCGGCCTTTCCATACCGACGTCTTGTCACATATATGAGCGACATAACATATAATAATTATACTAAACATTCATATGCGCTTCCGAGTTATACAAAAGAACAAACGAGGGGGAAAAACTCTGAGCATCCATTGTTCGCAAGACTGCGGCCGGCTCAAAACGAGGCACAGGCTAGTTTTGAATTACTAAACTTTATAAACCATTTTGCCCACAAGTTCCTTTTTTTGTCAAAAGACGTCTCTTTCTCCTAACTTGTGTTTAGAGTGCCGATTTTCAAGCATATCTAGAACCCTTTATAGCTGTTCTGTCTGGCCCTCGGATCGAGTTGAAATGGGGGGGGGGGGGGGGGGGTCGACCTAACATAGTTTTTGGCGCTGTAGAATCTATGTTGAATGGCCCTTCGGCCAGTAGTGAATTCTGCAGAAAACTAAATAAATAAATCAGTGAACGACGCGCACTACACAGTTTCATAACAGTCAAATATCCGCAATACCAGCGCTTAAATTCAACCCTAAAGGGAACGACGTCTGGACGCGACTGTCTATAATCTTGAAGAATGTCTATAATCTTGATTTAATATAATTATCATACAGTTATCATAGTTCTGTCTGACCGCTGTTACATATTTGACAGTGCAGAACGGATACATAATGAATTTTCAGTTTTCGAGTTTCGGGTCAGCTTGGGTTGAAGGAATATTTGTCCACTGTTCCATTTTTTTTTTTACATACTTATTA
The DNA here is from genome assembly GCA_023053575.1 of Branchinecta lynchi. Classification (NCBI taxonomy): domain Eukaryota; kingdom Metazoa; phylum Arthropoda; class Branchiopoda; order Anostraca; family Branchinectidae; genus Branchinecta; species Branchinecta lynchi. Next base: position 7,987,360 of record JAKZAP010000017.1, read on the forward strand.
TCTTTTTCTTGTCAAGAAAAATAACTAAAATTTTGTAACAAATATATTTTGATAAGAAAAGAAAAGATCGGCATGTTGAAAAGAAACAATCATAATTCTGTCTGACCATGACTGTTATATTTTTTTCAAGACGTAAAAATTCAAAACTAAAATGAAAGGAGTAGCTGCCACACTTCAGTCACTGAGAGGAGGGAGAATACAAAAAATTGTGACGAATGAATAACGACTTATGTAGTTTTGACGTGAACGAGGCCATACCTTCTGGGTTTAAGGGCGCCCATCTTCAGTAAATGTACTAGTTTCGCCACGCGTTTTGCCTCATCCTTTGATGGTAGGAAAGATCGCTTATGCGGGGGGACAGCGACGACTGGAGTCTGCATGATGTCTTGGGAAGAGAACCAGTAGTTCCACGGCTGTAAAAGGTAAAGTTAGTAATGGCGGTGTCATGGTTATCAGACCCCTGAACCCTCCTCTTCTGTTTTATATCGCATGTTATTTAACAAGTCACCCGGGACTTTCCCTGCAGGTGATGTAGATTGTGTGGTATATATTTGTTTGTATTAAACGTAATCTAATCTAACAAAAATATCTAAAATGTTCGCTCAGATCAGTTCAAGGCGAGCTTTATGACACGCATTGACAGGGAGTTTCGATCGAGCCACCTAATGGACTGGTTACCTGGGCGTTTGTTGAGAGATCTGTCTGTCTCTTGAAAATGAACGCTCGCATTTTTTAAATGTTTGGCCGCATTAAACGGCGTCAGCAGAGATTTATTTTAATAATATTTTTGGCGCTTTTTTCGACTATCTTCAAGTATCCTTTCATAGTTGTTTCATGCTTTCACTCTATAGGCAAATCTAATCTTCCCATGCGGAGTCTTTCCACAATTATGCCCCGCCTTACAAGTCGTTTGTGATTGGTTCTGCTGGAGGTACGGACCAATCAGAGCGACGTTGTCGGTAATGGATTGCGTATGATAGCAAGAAGTCTCCCGATCCCTGCAATACGGACATGCGGAGTCAAACAGATTCCCGATGCCCTGACCAATGCAAACAAGCAGAGGTTAGGAGCTAAGTCGGACATCAAAAGTCTTTACCTCTACCAACACCTCATCGCAGTGGAGCCTCAAAGAAGAAAAAGTCGAAAGTAAGCTGCTATTGGTTGTTTAATATTGGGGCGTCACCAGAGAGGCGGGTCATACACAGCTGCTACGGCCGTTTCCCTCTCTATGTTTAACGGCTAAGGGTGTATTCTCGCCGTTCCCCGAGGACTCCTCGGGGAATCGAAGGACACGGCGAAAATAGAGGGAGTCACGCCACACGGAATCCGCGTACGGAAAACAACGAGAACATGGGGAATACTTCCAAGTAAGCAGTTGATAAAATTCGTCTGGATCGACTTTATTTTTGGTTTCGTTTATTCTGATTGTCTCCAATTAATTTGACACTGCTCCAACACCAGCAAAAATTGATTCCCCATTGAATCTGAAAGGCAGTCCTTTTCAGTGGTGGTGATGATAATCTGAGCATTCCCCGTCTGTCGGGACTCGCGAGAATACGGGTAGTGAGTCCCCGGGACAAACGAAAACTCGGGGATTCCTCAAGTGGAGTCCCCAGGGAACGGCGAGAACATGCCTTAAGAGGAAAGTAAGACGGGCGTCAAATCACAGCTCAGCTAGTAGATATAGCTCTGCTCAGTTTTGTCCGGATATCCATAGTCGGTGCATGGGACCACAGACGGAGGTTCTTGGTAATCGGTAGCGTGCTTTCACAGTGGATAGTAACTTTAAGAGTTAATGCATGTGTGTATTTTTTTCTTCTGGGAAATTCGAACTCGAAAGCAACAACTGTATGTCAGCGGTAAGCTTTTCAGTGAACCTTTAATCGTCGTAACAAAGTGAAACTTACTTGTGTGTCATCGAACTGACCATCAGGAACACGGTTGGTCCTAAGCCGTTCAAGGATCATAAGATCCTCGTCACTCAGCTTCACTTCCTTGCCAGTCTGAGGGTCTATTACTGTTCTCCTACACGAAAAAATCAAGATTTATTCATCCTACGAGCCAAGACAAATAAATAAGAAATAAACAGATATAATGTGGGCTAGGCTACCCTAAGGAACCTCACCCACTTTAACTAACTAATGAACTCTGCAACAACAACACATCCATTTGGATATCTTCAAACCTTCTCGAACCACCAACAACATCCTGCCGGACGTCCCCCCCCCTCCCCAAAGGTAAAACGCTAGTGACGCCCCTGCTGGTCATGCATGTGTGTTATAGTATGTGTTGCACACCAACAAATGAATGAATAACACCAGAGGACTAGAGAAGTAATCAAGAGGTGCAAACACTTGCAGGTGATCGGCCTCTTTTTTCAATCACAACTAAATGCAGAAGAATAGACAATTCAGACACGCCCTATCAGTTTTTTAATGAGAAACATTTCAGATGCTGTTCAGTTTTTGTTTCGTTGCTTTAAAGTGTGTGTACAAGTGTGTGGAACTCAGTTGGAGCACGGGTCGGATACATGATTCGGCGATGGCAGCAAGTTCTAAAACCTGTTTTAATCCCATTTAATTTGTATCTTTCTCACTTAGGTCTTTCAGATTTTATCCTGTCAAAATTACAACAGGTTAGTTGTTAAAGTCAAGTCTGACTGGATACACTGGAATAAAAAAATCTTGCAATATATGCTATACTGTTAGTGTAAAAATTAAATTTACTGTAATTATTTATTTATTATTATGGCGTTAAGCTTTTAGCTTGTCACCATCACTACACACACAAAAACGGATTACACATACTACACATACAGACACTGACACACTGCAAAATAAAGAAATCTCCAGACTACAAAAGCGACTGAAAAAATCGGGTGTCAACTGTATTGCTCGTGCTATTTTTTTTTATATCCTGTCTAATTTTTGTGTTAAACTAATTTACACCTGTTCAAATCAGACCGCGCACAGGACCGCCTACTTAATTGTGAAGCTGCTTGACATCCAGCGGAAACATATATAACCTGTAAGGGGGGAAACAGAATCGCCGAAAAATCACGAAACAAGTCACGATCTCGGACTATGTTTCTCATCTTAGTTTGAGTAATAGCTAAAGCCTTTAGCTAAAGGCACTACCATTCAGCTTAATCCTTATGACTCGACTGTTCAACTTACCACGCATCTGGATCCTCCATTTTCTTCAAGAATCTGTCAAGTTGATCGCCTCGCGACGTCTTGGTTATAGGCTTACCCTCTAAGTCGTAGCCTATGTGAGGGTAGTCATCGTACCACTTCATGGGGACATTGCCAACAGTATTTCTGATATCCTATGGAAATAATTTTTACTTCGCTTAAAGGACACGTCGTACTTGTGATAGTAGTTCATTCTACTTCAGTAGTATTTTCCGTTTTCGTTCCCGATATTCTTCACTTCATATTTATAAGTTTATCTTATCTCCTCTATTAGCAAAACACTGATTATCACGCCTGCCACGATTTCTTCTCTTTACGTAATATATCAGGCACCCGACGATTGAATCCCGAGGAGCTGTTTCCGTCTGAAGACCGATTTATGCACATTTTTCTTCCGAAACAAGGGGCGTGGAAAGAAGTTAAAAACAGCTGATGCATATTTTAGTTGTAAAGTGGTGAGCTATCTCAGAATATTTGAGCAGAAACCCTACACAATGCGAGGCGTCCTTTAAGAAATCTTCCCAACTGTCTAACTCCCATAAAGCACTATCAGGGCCCAACTAGCACACGACGTTATCCACTGCTTCCTGGTCAAAGATTGAAAATTAGCTGTCTTTTTCTGTGTGTTTATGTCTTTTCTTTCATTGACTCCGCTTTTTCAAAATGGCGGGTTATAAATAAATTACTTACTTACTTACTTACTATTCAGCCATTCTTTAAAACAAAAACTTCGAATGGATGGTACAGATGATGAAATAATGTTTTCAGAGTGTGAAAAATTGAAGTTAAATACTTGAGGTGTGCGATGGATCATCCTCACAGTAATCGATCAATCAATCAATAAATTTATTACCCCAAATACACACACGGTGTAAACACGGAGTAAATATAAAAAGAGAAAAAAAAAAGAAAAGAAAGAGAAGAAAAAGCAGATACAGACATAGACAAAAACCCTTCTGATCGAAACAACTGCAAAAAAAGAAACACACTTAACAACTTCAGGTAACGATTCACAGAAAGGCGCTGAAAAATCTATTCGTCGAATCTAAAGACTTCTCAAGCTGCAATCTCAGTCCCCGATGGCTTTGTTCGGATCTGTGATTCCATACGGAGAAACCAGGCGCCGGTTTCTGGCCCACAGAGGTATACCAAGCAAGAACTTGGCATACCGAAAGAACAACGGAGGGTTGATTAGCAGTGTTATTAACCCTCACTGCTCACCAGTGTTATCGCCCTCCCACCCCTCCCCCTCTTTTCTCTTCCTACCTCTTCATCTGACGAATCATGCTCATACTCATCGCCTAATCCACTACTGGCGCCTTCACTCCTTGCTCCAGCCAAGGAATCTGTGGACTTTGATTTCTCTTTTGCCTCGCTACCGCCTTCTATTGAGTTTTCATCATCTGAGGGTCCCTCAGATTCATCAAAATCCTCACTATCATCATCGCTAAAGTCATCCTCATTGGCTGAGTCAACTTGGTCAGATTCTTCCTTCTCGTGTTCTGAATTGCTGTCAGAGTGGTCGATTTCTTTTGTAATGAAGTCCTCCTAGAAAATGTAAAATAAAGAAATTAAAATTGGATCTTTAGGTAGACATGGCCTGCAAAATTTTTCGCCCGGTTCCATCGAAGTATTAACAATGTAGGGAAACAAAGCAGATATTCCCGATGAAAAAATTATCTCAGAATAGTAGTATGAAGTTGTACGAATCACAGATCCGGCGAGAAAATGGTTTTCATATTCATTTCAGGATGTCTTCTTACCCCTAAATCAAATCGACTATCCATTTCGCTGTTTAAAAGGATTTGTTCGCCCCTTAATTGGAAACCCCTCCCAAACCCCTAAATGTTGAGCATACTGAGCCAATCTACGAACTCGACCTCTCCCTTGACCGATTGAGTCCTCACACCAAGTTTCATCAAAATAGCCCGTTCCCTTCGAGAGTTATCGTGCTTACAGAGAGACAGACGGACAACTTTTGCGATGTCATAGATATTCCTCCACTTACGTTTTGGGATCCTAAAACAGTAGTTACTGCTGAAGTTGCTAGTAGAAGGACCGGCATCCTAGCATTCTCAATCACAACAAAAGGTTTTCGACCACGGCAGGACTCGAACCTGCAATCTTCGGATCCGAAGTCCGACGCCTTATCCATTAGGCCACGCGGCCATGTTGAAAAGAGCTATCTTGATTAAAGTACATAGCTACATGCGAGCTTATGAAGTAAAATGGAGCTGTGGGTAAACCCCTTACTGCTAAAGCGCAGCTCTCTACCCTACTTCACGTAGTTACTACGAGGTCACGAATTCTGGCTTGTTGTCGTCAAGGAACTATTTTTATACTCTCCAGCAGAATATCATGCCACGGGCGAATCCGACCAGTAACCGAGCCAGTAACGTTACATAGATGCGTAGTTACCACGCTAACTACGCTCCCGAGCATGGTAAGCAAATAGTTACTATTTAGAGAAGGTTAGAACGATCAGCGTAGTAACTTTTTCGAAGTTAAAACAAAAATAGTAACCAATAGTTGCTATTATAGAGGTGGAACACACTCAAAAACATATTCACTTCTCTTTAAGCTACAGCAGCAACCTTAAAGTTCACCGAAAACGGCTGAGAAAGGACAATCTAGTTGCCAATCACTTATTCAAGTAAACAGGCTTGACGACAAGAAGAAAATGCGGTAATCCATTGCTCCGCTATTCATGAATAGTCGATGTTGATATTCCCTGTCGGATTTGTGGTACCTCTATGCGCTTGTACCTGTGTTCTGTGCTTAACGAACACGGTTTACGAAACTGAGTATTCACGCAGTTAGCCACCATCTGGAAGATGATCACTGGCCACTGAAAAGTCACGTTTGTATTGAGATTCGAATTTCCACCTCATAGTAGAATTTTGCGTTGTGAGGACGGCCGTAGATATTCTAACGTCATACTAAAGAAAATAGTGAGAAATAAGAAAATCTCTTAACACAATTCTAATAATGCAGTGTATCCGTTAAAAGATACAAAAATAAGAGGGCTTTTCAGTTAAGCTTTAAACCTGAAAGAACCTTTGAAAAAACAATGAGTCTTCCCAAGTTCTTAAACGTTTCCAAGTTCAAGACGAGGAACATTCAGCGAACATTATATGAAAAAGGCATAAAAGACAATACAAAAGTATAGAGGCTTCAGTGGTTTTCAGCACAAATATTAATTTACTAAGGTACTTATTAGGTGGTGAGAGCTGACCAGAAGAAAGATACCCTCTACAGAAGTTCTCCATACATAAGCTTGGTCTGAAAAATTATACATAATCGCCTAATGAAACAAGAGCTAGAAGCTTATACGGCAATTGCAAGTCTGGTGCAGAGGTTAAAAGATGGAATTTGCCTTTTCGTGGGTTTAGTCTGATGATTTGTAAGCAAAACCCTTGAGATGAGAATGATCATGGACTCATCGAAATGACGACAATGTAAGTTTGGTAAAAAAGTATTTTTTTTCGAACTTGACGGTAATGATGCGCACTTTAAAGGGGCTAAAGATTCATCTATACACAAAACCCCTGAGGCAAAAACGATAATGGGCCCTTGGGGATCACTAATATATATCGTCTGGTCAGAACTATTTTCTTTTTCACTTTACAGTTAAGAAGTGCACTTCAAGGGTGCTAGAAATTAATTTTTAAGCAAAGCCCTTGTGGCAGAAATGATCATATGCCGAAACGTATCGTTCAATCTAAAGAACTTTTTTTACCTTGCGGTTCAGATGGGCACTTTAAGGGAGCTAGAAATTCATTTGTAAGCAAAACCCTTGAGGCAAAAATGATCATGGGGTTATGGTGATCATGCAAATGTATAATTCACTTAAAAGTGTTGTTTTTTATGGCACTTGAGCTTACTCAAGTGCCATATAGCGAGTGTAATTTCTGTCCGTCAGTCGGTCTGTCGGTCTGTCGGTCTGTCGGTCTCGGTTTTGCTAGTTCGGGCACTTCCAGATAAGCTAGGACAATGAAACTTGGCAGGCATATCAGGAACTGGACCAGATTAAATTAGAAATTGTCGCTTCCTCGATCCGACCATCTGGAGGGGAGTGGAGGGAGGGGGAATCCAGAAAAAATAGGAAAAATGAAATATTTTTAGCTTACGAACGGGTGATCGGATCTTAATGAAACTTGATATATGGAAGGACTTCGTGTCTCAGACCCTCCATTTTAAATCCAGACCGGATCCGGTGACACTGGGGGGAGTTGGAGGGGGAAACCGGAAATCTTGGAAAACACTTAGAGTGAAGGAATCCGGATGAGACTTGGTGGAAAGAACAAGCAGAAGTCCTAGATACGTGATGGATATAACCGGAACGGATCCGCTCACTTTGGGGGAGTTGGGGGGGGGGAGAAGTCCGAATTTTTAGTGATCCCACGAGTTTGGTGCTTCCTGATGTGCTGGGACGCTGAAAATTGGCAGGCACGTCAGGGACCCGACCAGATTAAATGGGAAATAGTCATTTCCCCGATCCGACCATCTGGGAGGGGGAGTGGAGGGAGGGGGAAGCCAAAATGTGTGGTATTTTTATCTTGCGAACGAGTCATCGGATCTTGATGAAATTTTATATTTAGGATGACCTCGTGTCTCAGACGTCCCACTATAAATCCGGACCGGATCCGATGACACTGGGGGGAGTTGGAGGAGGGAACCGGAAATCTTGAGAAACGCTTAGAGTGGAGGGATCGGGATGAAACTTGGTGGGAAGAACAAGCACAAGTCCTAGATACGTCATTGATATAAGCGGACCAGATCCGGGCACTCTGGGGGAGTGGGGGGGGGGTCCGGATTTCTAGCGATCCCGCGAGTTCGGCATACTTCCTTATGTGCTAGGGCGATGAAACTTGGCAGGTATGTCAGGGACCCGAACAGGTTCACTTGAGAACAGCCGTTTCTCCAATCCGACCATACTGGGGGGAGTGGATGGATGGGGAGTCCGGAATCTAGTGGCGTGTATAACTTTTGAATGGGTGATCGGATCTTGATGAAATTTTATATTTAGGATGACCTCGTGTTTCAGACGTCCCACTATAAATCCGGACCGGATCCGATGACACTGGGGGGAGTTGGAGGAGGGAACCGGAAATCTTGAGAAACGCTTAGAGTGGAGGGATCGGGATGAAACTTGGTGGAAGAACAAGCACAAGTCCTAGATACGTCATTGATATAAGCGGACCAGATCCGGGCACTCTGGGGGAGTTGGGGGGCCTGGATTTCTAGCGATCCCGCGAGTTCGGCATACTTCCTGATGTGCTAGGGCGATGAAACTTGGCAGGTATGTCAGGGACCCGAACAGGTTCACTTGAGAACAGCCGTTTCCCCGATCCGACCATAGTGGGGGGAGTGGATGGATGGGGAGTCCGGAATCTAGTGGCGTGTATAACTTTTGAACAGGTGATCGGATTTGAATGAAACTTGTATGGTGGAAAGAGCTATCGCCTCGGATGATCATTGTTAAGTCCGGGTCGGGTCGGGTTATACCTGTGGGGATGGGGGGGGGGGAACCGAAAACTCAAGAAACGCTTAAAGCAGAGGGATTGGGACGGAATTTAATGGAGAGAAGAAGCATTAGGCCTAGATCCGAATTAGACGGAGCCAGATGGTTTCGGGGCTCTGTGGGGGGGGGGGGGGGTAGACGGGGTTTCCTGGAATACCGGTAGTCGGGGGTTAGAATAGTTCCAGAAGTACTAAGACAATGAAACTTTGCAGGCATATTAGCGACCCGACTTAATTGACTTATTTATTTAAACTAGGATACGACCAACTAGGGTCAAACAAATGGGTGATAAGAATCGATGGCCTCGACATGTAAAAGATGCGTTCGAACAAATGCGACCACGGTTGGGGGAATTGGGGGGGGGGGGGACTTTTGACATGCACAAAAACCAAACGAATGGCCCGAATGAGATGCAAGTTCGACAGTTCCGAGTTTATGCGGCCTAGATTTGTTCTTTGGCGTCCGGGCCGGATGCGGCCAAGGTAGGGGGGGGGGGGGGGTACTGGAAACTTGCAGATAGGCTATGCTCCAATTTCAGTGAAACTTGATGGACAGGAAGAGGGAATTAGGAGATATGACGTTTATGTTTTCAAGTCCTGTTCGGCCACAGTGGCGGGAATTGGAGGGAGATTGCCGGAAACTTTGAGGCTCGCATAGGAGTCAAACGAGTGCATCAGTTTAAATGAAACATATAACTTAGAGAGAGCATATACCCTAGATGACATATTTTGGGCAAGGATCCGGATCCGACAACGTTGGTGGGGGGAGGGGGTACCAGAATTTTCCAAAAATGCTCAGACTCGACCGAAACTTTAGCGGTGGTATAAAAGAAGATACTTTAGATGATCCATTTTTTAGTCCGAACCAGATTCGGCCACGGTAGGGGGAGATGGAGGGAGTACCGGAAATATTGTAGCACATCTAGGGATCAAACGAGTGGATTTATTAGGCTGAAACTTGGAAGTTTGAACAGTCATGTGCATTTGATAACCGAGACGATTCCGGAACTGCTTAGAAGTGAGTGAAACAAACTATCCTACTTCTATTTCCAAACCGCATTTTTGGATGGCGGGTGTATTTTATCACGTTCTCATCTACTTTCTTGTACTGCCTACTCGTAACAAGTGCCATATGAGCTCGTAGCTCTTGTTTACTTACCCAATCCGGTTCTTTAGAGCATTTACGGCTTTAGACGATTTATCTAGAGCATTTGTTTGTTATTCCCAATAAGTTCCTTTCCGATCTATCCAGTTCAAGCGGGTCACGTACTTTCCGATTCCCCCCCCCCTCCTAACAGTTGTCGGATCCTGCCCGGACATGATAAAAAACATCAGAGACATGTCCACTGTTAAATTATTAAATTTCCCTGGAATCCGATCACCAATTCCGAAGTTACGCATGACTCAGTATTCCGGATTCCCCCTCCCTCCACTCCCCCCATGATGATCGGATCGAGAAAATTTGTATTCCCAAGTCACTATGATCGGGTCCTTGATATACCTGGTAAGTCTCGTCGAGAAAATCCCCAAAACCGCTATCACCGGAATTCCGGGACCCCCCCCCCCCTCCCCCACAAAGTGTCCGGATCCAGTCCAATTGTGTAAAAGATTTATCTAGAGCTGTTCTTCCCAGCAAGTTTCAGTCCGATCCATCCACTCTAACCGTTTCTCGAGATTCCCGGTCCCCCCCCCCCACCCCCAAGATCCCACACAGCTAACGAATTCAGTCCAATCTTCAAACAGGACATCAGAGACATGTCTTCTATTCAGTTATTAAGTTTCATTCGAATCCGATCACCCGTTCAAAAGTTACGCACGACTCAATTTTCCTGATTACCCCTCTCTCCACCTCCCCCCACCCCAGATAGTCGGATTGGGAAACTGATTATTTCCAGGTCTTTGATATGCTTACCGAGTTTCACCGTTCTAGCCTAACTCGCAATCCTTGGACAGACAGACCGACCGACCGACAGACGAAATTGCGATCGGTATATGGCACTTGAGCCAGAGGCTGCAAGTGCCATACAAACGTTTGCGTAATATCCGATGTCACATAAATGGATAGCTAAGAAAAGGGCTTTTGCCTCTAAATAAACAAATTCAGTTCAACATTTCTCTGCCTGAAGTACGCAAAAATTTGCCTCAAGGCAAACTTTCCCCACCCACAAAATAAACTTTCGTAATACCCTTACATTCTTTCCACAGCCAGAAACCCTCATGTCATGTTAGTAAGTGCGGTCCCAGGGGTGACCGGGAAAAAAAAACTACACCAGTGTCAATCGTAAGCACCGGCGACGTCAACAGGCTATACAGCCTTGTTGCTAGCAAGTGCGATTTATCGAAATTTAAGGTAGATGGGGTTCAAAGTGACAGAGGCGTTACTAGCCAAAATGTTTGGCTAGTAACTTTAAAATGTCGCCTGCGGGCTCAGTTTCATTCTGTCTGATATACAGTCATCAGAAACTGCTGCGGGTCGGGCTATTGCGGAAGCGAATTCCTCTTATTACGAATGGCATTTCATCTTAACCTTACAAATACTAGCTTTAATGTTTCCTTAAATTCGTACAGTTTCTCCCATGTTGTGCTGTGTTTCTTGGCTATTGTTTATAAGTATTAATCCTGAGAATTGCCGAACATCTGCCAGTCGTGTATATTGAGGTAGTCACCTCCCACGTCCAAGCCCGTCAAACCGCCCCTGAGCTGGGAGATATGACTAGGCTTCTTCACTCTTCAACGTTTGCAGGTTTCACAAGTTTTGTCCTTAAACATGCGACAAAAAGCTGAAAAGGGTAGCAGGGCGCCTGGAGAGGCCCTGCCACTCCTCCCCCCTTGAGTTTTGGGTAGTGAAGCCCCTGCTCGGTTAATTCATTTTTAGCTAAAAAAAAAAAAAAATTGGGTGATTGTGTCTTCGGCTGTCTGTTGTGAAGAAGATGTCCCTGTACAAAGTTGATCGGAAAGTAACCTCATAGGTTACTACTGTTATATATGGAAAAGTACAGTTGGCTGTCTACTATATTCCATTGCTCTATGCCAGTTCATCCAGCTGCAAGTCTTTAACTTTAATACAGTCTGACGATTGACGAGGGGCTACAGAGCCTTCCTAAAAACCTTGCAGCAAAGGCGGGCAGGCGGAAACTTTGCTGTGGGTGTGAAATCCTGATATCCTGACAACAGGCATAATCCACCGAGTCAGTATCCTTTGGACAGTTTGTGTTCCAGCAATCAAACAGAAAAAAAAAGACTCCAGCACATTTAGCAAGGATGACAGGGTCTCATAGCTAAGTTTTTTCTCTCTTGTTGTGCCTAAAAGCATCAGCCTGGCCAGAGCAATGAATTCCTCCCACCTAGGAAGAATCTCAGTAAGCAAAGGTGCAGCAGCGTTTCGGAATTAATAGCCTAACCAAATCAGCTAACATTTACTCAGGTCCGATTTTCTTGATAACATCGCAATCAGTGGCTATTCTATGCAAAACAGATTGTTGTTGACAGTAGGCTAGAGGTATGCTTCTTTGAAAACACTTCTCCAGCTCGGGACTACTTTTGTTTTATTTTTTCCCTCAAATAGTCACATGAGAACTGTAAATTTATAACTTATTATCTGCTAAGAGCAGAGTGTTACAGTTTTTTTTTTTGAACAATGCTCGTTATTTTGCTTGTTGTTTATTTGTGAAAGTTCTGTTTCTTCTTTTGGGATACTTTGGACGGTCCTGAAAGTACTGCAAACATTGCAGTACTGTACTAACAATACCTTAATTTTGTCATTTGAGGGGGGCAAAAGGAGGTGAGCAAAACTGAGAAAAAGATAAAAAGAAACTAAAGTAGAGGTAAGAGTGCTTTATTTTACTTAAATTGTTTAAATTCAGTGTTGTGCATAAATAACTGTTCGTTTTGAGTTTTATAACATTCTCTGATGCTATTAGAAGTTATTTGAACACTTTTCTATAAATTTCAAAACCTTGGTTTTGTTTCTTGACAAACGTCCAAATGGAAAAATCCGCCATCAGCCAGCTGTTCAGCCTGTTTCAGGATAAGTATCTAGTTGGAATTATACATTATCTTTTAGATTTTTTGTTGACTTTTAGATATGCTTTTTCTTCCACTGTGGTATCTGTTTAGTTGCATGCCATCTATTTGGTATAATGATGTGGTGCACAAATTTATATTTCTATATTTTATAATTTATTTACTCGGTAGTAAAAAAGAACAATAGACAGATGAATTCTGTCTTAGTATCTTTATAACGACAGGTATAACCAGACAGAGGGATTTAAACATGCTGGTTTCTCGGAATAGGGCCAAACAACTAATCTGGTGAGATAACTAAGAACGGGCATGGATTTAGCATTCATTCTTGCCCTAAAAGCTTTATACGATTTCAGAATTAACTGTCTGTGCTGTCCATTTCCAGGTTTTGCCAGATTACATACAAATTCTTTTCAGGTAAAACAAGACCAAAGGTTCCGATGGGATCCCAAAAATTGGGTCCTGTCTTCTCCAGACTCCTTCAGCATTTTTATTACAAAAATTCAGAAACAGATTAAGGCCAAATAGCTATTCATCTGAGAAAACAAAGTTCGGATATGAATTCAGCATGTGTGTTTCACCCTATCAGTCATATTTGTTTTGACGAAACGGATCAAAACTTCCTGCCTTAGCTTACTTCTGCCAAATTTCCGGCTTCTGCTGAATTCTGGAACTACTTATCTGACAAAGTAACAAAGCTCAAAAACCGATTCCTCGTATCTCCTTTCCCCATATGTTGAACATCTAATCAACTTAAAATAACGCTTTAACTCATGACAAATTTTCAGTTCCAGCCGGATTCCGGGCAAACTATGCATCCGGGTACAATATCTATTGTCATGTACGGATTCAGCATCTCTTTTTACCCCTAAATCGGAAGCTAATCAACTATAAATAAGACTTTTGCTTTTAACAAATTTTCCTTTGTCCGGCGAGAAAATGGTTATAATAATAGTGTTCAGCATGCCTTTCTACCTCTAAATCAAAGACCTAATCAACTTCAAATAAAACTTTTGCTTTTCAAAAAATTTCCGGTTTTGGCCGGATCCTGGGTGAACTACTTGTTCGGGGAGAAAATGGTTTTCATGATCGTGTTCAGCATGTTTTTTTTACCCCTAAATCAAACATCTAATAAAGTTCAAATAAAACTTTTAATTTTGACAAATTTTCTGGTTTTAGCCTGATTCCAGGTGAACTACTAGTCCGGCTAAAAAATGGTTTTCACCATCGTGTTCAGCATGTCTTCTTACCCCATAATTGACTATCACATTAGCTGTTTAAAAATAGTTTGCTTGCCCCTTAATTTAAACCCCCTCCCCCATCCCTAAATAAATGAGCCCATCTACGAAATCGACCTTACTCTTGACCCAAAGAATCCTCACACCAAGTTTCATCAAAATATCTCAGTCCCTTCGAGAGTTATTGTTCTTACTGACAGACAACTTTGGCGATGTCTGGCGATGTCATAGGTATCCCTCCACTTACGTATTGGGATCCCAAAAAGATATGGTTTTAGAACCGGCAAACTGCTTATACTGCTTATTTAGTACGTCTCCTTACACCTATATCGATTTTCTAATAGACTTCAAACTTAGCTCTTAATTCTACTTGCCTGAGAAGAAAATAAAGCTCAGAAATGAATCTAGCGTGTCATGTACCCCTCCATCCAACCTGCACCCAACCTCTAATCAATTTCAGATACAAATTTTAGTTATAAGGAATTTCCAGGTTTAGGACAGATTCCAGGCAAACTATTTATCCAGCAAGCAAATAACTTTCACATACAGTAGCAGAATCAGCATCGCACCATGCAGCCCACTATGTTGATATTGTTCCCACTATGTTGATATTGTTAGTGAAACTAACTAAATAACCATTTACCATTCTTTTTTGGTGAAGAATTTCAGAATTTCACCAGAATTTCAGAAACAAGTCCAGTGTCTGACCAAGGGTCTAAAATAAGTCTATAACAATTATAAAGTATAAAAAACTTGTTGCACAGCCCTCTGATCAAACATAAATTAAGTCAAACTCTGGTCAAATCAAAACTCTTAGAAATCTGTGGACAGTAGGATAGGCTAGGTTATTTTTCATGCAAAATAATTACCTGATCAGGCTCAATCACGGCTGACTTATCTTTCCGTTTCATGTTACTTTTGTGTTTAAGAAATGCTCCCAAGTTAAGCCTGTAGATTGTCTAAAATATGAAGCGGCCACAGCACGTGTTTTCTTGATATTTCGAAACGTTTGCGTGAGTGTTGCTAAGCGCGCTTAATGCTAGCAGTCATCTCATAAGAATCCCTCACTGCATCCAAAACAAATACTGGCTGGAGGGATTTTAACCTCTGGAACAGCTCTGGACTTATCTCCACGAGAATCCTGTACAGTCAGGGGCGTCGCAAGGGGGGGGGGGGTGCAGCACCCCCCCACCTTTTTGAGATTCGGTAAAGTTTTGGGCCGGAGGCCCAAAATTTTACAAAATTGTTCGGTATTTTTTCGATAGCGGAACTGTTCGATATATTCACGGGGATTCGGTAGTTATACAGAATTCTAGATAGGCTATCTGTACAAATCTCTTCGGTATAATGTTCAGGATTCGTTATAATTGCCAGTATTCGATAGTTATCACAAATTTGGCGAGAGAATTTACTGCAATCATTTGGTAATTTTCCGATGCCGGAACTATTTGGTATATTTATGGAGCTTCCGTAGTTACACAGAATCCTGAATAAGCTATTGGTTCAAAATTATTCGGTATCATGATTGGGAATCCGTAATTTATTCAGTATATTTTCCAGGTTTAGGAAGTTAACCACAAATCCTGACTTTGTTCCAGTTTCGACGAAAATATACCGAATATAAATATTATTCGGTAGTCTTTCGATCCCAAAACAATTCGGTATAACAACCGGGATACGGTAGTTATATAGAATCTCGGACATACTATCGATCTAAACTTATTCGGTATAATAACTGGGATTCGGTAATATATTCGTTATAATTATCAGGATTCAGAAGTTACCACGAAACTCGAAACTCAGAAGAGGTCGAGTGAAGCACTGGTCGCAGACAAAAGGGATGATCTATGATATCATCGATAGTCCTTACTTTTATTTTGGATCCAAGAAGAATATCTAATCATAGATATTTCGAAAATTACGCCTGCAGAACTTTCCGTAATATTCTCTATTTTATGGAGGGGCGCGTCATTTGACGGGGGTTTTAAGCCAGTTCTAGGATTGAGATTTCGAAACATTAAAAGCTAGAATTTGGATGGAAATTAAATTTGGCAGGAAAAGCAAACAAAAATTTCGCCTGCGGCGCTCACTTTATGTGATTATGGCTAGTATATTGACTAGACTACAGTTGCTGCTGCTGCCGGAACGTCACTCCATCCGGTTTCTGGAACTTCTTAGAGTCTCGGTATTTAATCAATGGCAAATGATATAATTTGTAAGAGAAGCATTCAAATTTTAGCCTAAAGAAAAAAAATTACTCCGAAAATTTTCACCTGCAGCGCTCGATTTAATTTTCTGTTGGAATAGATAGAAGCTGTTACTGCAGTCCTGCACGGCAATATATTCTACATGGGGGCTTCGCCAGAACGCCGCCAAATAGCTGGCTTATCGTCTTTCATGCTGCCCTTTATTGTTACTCTTCCTACGTAATCGTTTCTGTTCCATAATTTAAAGCTTGAATTCTAAGTTCTAGGATTTGGTCAGTACTGGTCAGGGTTGCCAAGTATTTGTCACTTCCGCGAAGTTTTTTTTTTAACAAGCTAATACAGAAGGGTGCCACAGCCCGCGACGGTAACGTTTCCCCGTTCAACCTCTTGAGATCTGAGTCGTGTTTATTTGTGTCAGTATTTGCTCCAATTTCCGTTTTAAAGTGACGGTTTTCGAAATCCGTCCTTCGATTTCGTGTTTTCAAGTGGATATTGAAGTATCGGTTTTCAAACACTGGTCGAAATCAGTCTAGGGAACTAGCTTTAAATCAGGGAGTGTCTTCCCACATTTGAGTAGCTACCTGTATACGGGGAGGCCCTACTCGTGTATGGGGAGACCCCCTTGGAAACTCTCGAAATTTTCAATCTTTCACTATTCACAAAAATAGAGGTGTTGTAAGGTCGCAAGGTCTATAGTGTTAATCATCTGATCTACCTTTAACACAACAGTATATTATTTTCATGCGTCCCAAGTATTTTTTTCTTCTTCTAACATCGGTACAACCACATCCAAATATTACTGACTTCTATCAAGAACAAATCTTGCTTCTATGTCGAATTTTTTTTTTGCGATGCATGCATTTCCTGACGAAAGTCAGAAGCTCCGGGGTCTTTGCTTTCCTTTTTGTAAGGAAAAGTAAGCTTCGAACGCTCTAACCTTTAAAAATATACCGATAAAGCACGCATCCACTACTATACAAGACAGACGGTGAATCGAGCAGCTCATTTGCCTACAAAAATGTGAATGAAATTGTATTAGTAGAGCTCAGAAAGTTTCATAAAAGTGTCATTTTAGCAAAAAGTGCCACTTTGGCAACGCTGGTACAGGTGTGACGCAAAAACAGACTACAAAGCGGCAAGCGAAGCGAGGTGCAAGACGTATTTAAATTTATTAACCGTTCTAGGGAAAATCACTACCAGGGTTCGGGGGGGGGGGGGGCCGGCGCCCAGCCTTCCATTTCAGCTTTTCTTCTGTTTTAGTAAAATGTATGATGTATATTGTCGTAACAAAACCGGAAGAGAACAGATTTATAATTCAAATCAGTTATACATATTTAAAAAAAAGAGAACAAGATTAAAGGTAAAAGAGAACATAAGAGATCGAACCTGTACTCGACGCGGCTTCACATTATTCCATGTACCACACAGCTGTTCCAGATCCACCTCGCCAGAGAAAAAATTTGGTGCGAGTGACGAGCAGATAGTCGAAGCGTTCGTCACCCGTTGTGGTACGTAGGTTCGTCATCACATTTTTGGGATCCCAAAACGTAAGTGGAGGGATATCTATGACATCGCAAAAATGTCCGTCTGTCTGTGAGCAAGATAACTCTCGAAGAGAATGAGATATTTTGATGAAACTTGGTGTGAGGATTCACTGGGTCAAGGGTAAGGTCAAGTTCGTAGATGGGTTATGTAGCTGCACATTTTGGGGTGGGGGAGGGGTTCCAAATTAAGGGACACAAATATTTTTAAACAGCTAATGTGGTAGTCGATTATGAGGTAAGAAGGCATGCTGAGCACGATAGTGAAAACCATTTTCTCGCCGGATAAGTAGATCGTCCGGAATCCGGCAAAAGCCGGAAATTTGGTTAAAAGTAAAAGTTTTGTTTGAAGTTGATTAATTAGTTGATTCAGGGGTAAGAAGACATGCTGAACGCGATGGTTAAAATAATTTTCTCGCCGAACAAGTAGTTAGTCCGGAATCCGGCGAAAATCGGAAAGTTGGTTAAAAGTAAAAGTTTAATTTGAAGTTGATTAAATGTTCGATTTATGGGTAAAAAGACATGATGAAGACGATGGGGAAAATAATTTTCTCGCCGGACAACTAGTTCGCCCGGAATCCGGCCGAAACCGGAAAATTTGTTAAAAGCAAAAGTTCGATTAGATGACAGATTAAGGGGTAAGAACAGAGGCTGAGTCGGTATATGACAATCGTTTTTTACCCGGACATATAATTAGTCCGGAATCCGGTTGTAACCGGATTTTTTTTAAGTCAAACTTTTATTCAAACTTGATTAGATGTTCTTTATAGGGATAAGGAGATACGCTGGATTTTTTTCTGAATTTTCTTTTTTTGCTGAACTAGTAGTTCGCTCGGAAATCGGGCGAATCCGGAAACTTGGCAGAAGTAAAGCAGGAAGTCTCGGTCAGTATCGTCAAAATAGATATGTCTTATAAAGGTATATCTGAACTTGGTTTTCTCTGATGATTAGCCTGTCCAAGACTGGATCTGACGAAGACAAGACCCGATTGTCTGAATCAAATATTCGATTTTTGGGATCCCATCGGCACCTTTGGTCTTTGTCATCTTGCTGAAGCTTCTTTCTGCTCCAACAGCAGTTACTAGGGCCGTCAGAAGTACCTAAGGCGTATTCTCGCCGTTCCCCGAGTTCCCCACTTGAGGAGTCCCCGCGTTTTCGTTTGTCCCGGGGACTCACTCCCCGTATTCTCGCGAGTCCCCACGGATGAGGACTGCTCCGATTATCATCACCATCATCAAAAAGGACTCCCTTTCAGACTCGGAGGGGACTCAATTTTTGCTCGTGTTAGTGCAATGTAAAATTAATTAAAAACAATCAGAATAAACAAAACTAAAAATAAAGTGGATCCAGACTAATTTTGTCAACTGCATATCCATTCAAACAAAGTCCATTTGGAAGTATTTCCTGCTCCTCTCGCCAAGCTTTCTAAGAACCACAACTTAGAAATGAGCAAAGGCTAAGCTACAGTTTCTTTAGCAATGAGAGAACTTTTAAAGTTTAGGAGACACGCATTATCCCAGTTCTCAATCTCAACCCCAAAAGCGTAAAATAGAATGAAAAACTCAACAGAAATCACGAACAGAAACAGCTAGTAACAGACACCATAGATGGCCGCACTTTCGGACCCATGGAAAATTACCTTTTTTACTTCTCCAAATTTGTCTATCTATGTCTCGAAGAAGATATTTTGACTGCGGGGCCAGGGAACTTTTCAGTCCCCCCTGACCTGTCGAGCCTGAGCCATCCTACCCCAACGTATATTTGTAACCACACCACAACCATACTTACCCCCATCCGCAAACCTTATACCACCCACCGTATGCATTTCATCTACCAAAAGCAATGCGAATGTCATACCAGCCACTTTCTCACCCCCTCCATCTCCACCCACACTTATCAGATCCGTTCCAGACTTGAAATGGAACATCTGAGACGAGGGCTCTCTTGCCAAGTTTCATTCCCGCTGAACAATTTGTAGCCTGCGTAGTAGTATGGTAGTAGTACGAAAACGTTGCATGTAATACTATGTAATAGCAAAGAATACTGTCATTTAGTGTGCCTCAGACTGGCAGGGGCGTCACTATGGGGGGGGGAGGGGGGGACTCCCCCCCTAAAGGTCCTGAGAAAGTACTTTCGTCGGGCGAAGCCCGGCGAAAGTTCACTTGTTTTTGCACAGAAAAAATAATATTTTGTGTGCTTTTTATCAGGCATCGGTCGATTCGTCGGCACATCGGGTGTTTATATATGCAAGAAATAAAATCCTGCAAACGTTTGTCGGGCAAAAGACTGAAGAAATTGAATTCTGCATGCTTTTGTCGTGCCTCGGTATTCTCGTCGGCACATCGGGTTCTTTTTATACAGAAGGAATACAGAAGAAATAAAAACAAATTAAGTTTTTGTCGGGCGTCGGTCGACTCGTCGGCACATCGGGTTCTTTTTATACGCAAGAAATGAAATCCTGCAAATATTTGTCAGGCAAAGCACTGGAGAAATCGAATTCTGCAGGCTTTTGTCGTGCCTCGGTTCGTCGGCACATCGGGTTCTTTTTATACATAAGAAATCCAGAAGAAATATTTTTGTGTGCTTTTGTCGGGCGTCGGTCTACTCGTCGGCACATCGGGTTCTATTTGTACGTAACAAATCAAATTTTGCAAACTTTGTCGGGCGCACCCAGAAAGTTTAAGTTTCATTGCACAAGGGGTTATTTTTACACGTATGAATCAAGTTCTGTACAGTCTAGTCGAGCAAAACACAGAACAAATCAAATGCTCGATGGTTTTGTCGGGCGTCGGTATTCTCGTCGGCACATCGGGTTCTTTTTACCAAAAAAAAAATTAAAAAAAATCAAATTCTGTAACTTTTTATCGGTGCATGCCGAAAGTTCAAGTCTCGTCGGTGCATCGGCTTCTATTTACGCGTAAAAAATAAAGTTCTTTACAATCTTGTCGGGCAAAACACAGAAGAAATCGAATTCTGAATGCTTTTGTCGGGCGTCGGTATTCTTGTCCGCACACCGGGTCTTTTATACGTAAGAAATCAAATTCTGTAAACATTTGTCGGTCGCAAATTTTTCCGGAAAAATACAGATTTAAAAAAAATTCACCGGCGTTGCTTAATTCAACTTGTTCTGGGTACAGTCGTTGCAAGCTTCGCTTTTTAGCAAAAGTTGAAACGAAAAGCCGAATATGTGAAATTAAATATATGTATTTACATCAAAGGAACAATGTCAACTGATGCATTACAGTAAGTTTTACACAAATTTTCGCCTGCGGCGCATTTTGTAGTATTCCTTATTTGGAAGAATGGTGTATCATTTAGTTTTCCTTTTAGGATAGAAATTCTTGGGGTTTGAAACACGTTAAAAGCCGGAAATTGTATGGTACTATAGCTGAATTTTCTGCAAAAAAAACAGATTACAAAAATTTCGCATGAGGCGCTTGGTTTAACTTGCCTTGGTACAGTCGTTAGAAGCTTCGCTTTCCAGCGAAAGCTCAAATCAAAAGCCGAATATGTGAACTTTAAAATACGAAATTATACCAAAAGAATAACCTCAATTGATGCGTTGTTACAGTTAGTTCACACAAAATTTCGCCTGCGGTGCATTTTGTAGTATTCTTTATTTAGAAGAACAGTGTTTCATTTAGCTTGGCGTTTTAGGATTGAAATTTGTTGAAACACGTTAAAAGCTAGAACTTGTATGGTAGGTACAGCTAACTTTTTCAGGAAAAAAGGCAGATTAAAAAAATTTCGCCTGCGGCGCTTAGTTTAACTTGTTCTTGGTACAGCCGTTGGAAGCTTCGCTGTTTAGCGTAGGCTAAAATGAAAAGCCAAATATGTGAACTTAAAATACGAAATTACATCAAAGGAATAATCTCAACTGATGCATTACAGTTAGTTTTACCCCGATTCTATTCTGTGCTGGCGGGAAATGTACGCCGTTGCCGCGAAGCGGCAACGACGTGTTTTGTCGGCACATTTTTTAGTCCGTCGGCACAAACCGGACGTCCCCCCCCCAAAGGTAAAAGGCTAGTGACGCCCCTGCAGACTGGTCCAATCTTATGTAGTAGTATCCAGTAGCATCCTGTCTTGCCATAGTAGCATCCGGTCTTGCTAATAGTAGCATATATTAGTATGCAGTAACACGGTAGCCTTGAAGCAGAAGCATGTAGCAGCATCGTTAGTATTGCATGCTACTTTTTCGTACTACTTCATAGCACTATTCTGATATAAATTTTATCAGGTTCACATCCGATCTCCCGTTCAAAAGTTATGCATGCCACAATATTTGGGATTCCCCATCCCTCCACTCCCCCCACGGTGATCGGTTTGAGAAACGACTATTCTCAAGTCAGTCTGGTCGGGTCCATGACATGCCACATTTCACTGTCCTAGCACATCCGGAAGTACACTCAGAATCAACAGAATTCCGCCCCTCCCCTTCAACTCCCTCCCAGTGCCCAGATCCTGTTCGGGTCTGTCAAATATGTATCTAGGACTTGTTCTTCTCACCAAGTTTCATCCCGATCTCTCTACTTCAAGCGTGTCCCAAGATTTCGTCCCCCACCCCACCCTAACTCCCCCCAAAGTCACCCAATCCGGTCCGGATCTTTTATCGGTCGTCTGAGACTTTCCAAATATCAAGTTTCATTAAGATACGATCACCCGTTCGAAAGTTATAACACACCTCAAGATTCTGGATTCCTCCCTCCCTCAACCCCAGATGGTCGGATCGGAAATGTGACTATTTCCAAGTTAATCTGGTCGGGTACTTGACACGTTTGCTAAGTTTCGTCGTCCTAGCTTAGTGGAAGCGTCCGAACTAGCAAAACCCGGACAGACCGACGGACGGGCAGAAATTATGACCGCTTTATGGCACTTGGCTGGAGGGCAAGTGAACGAGCTCCGAATTCCTGCCGGACGAGGGGGAGGGAACCAGAGATGGCCGAATCCGGATTCGGATTCGTCCTTTTAGCCGGATACGAATCTTCTGCTTGTCGGGCTGGATTCGGAGTCGGACTCGGATTCCAAACCGCTCAAATTCCTAGACTTCATCCTTCCAGTTTTCGTTTCCCAATTCTTACAGTGTGCTTAGGCAATCCAACTTTTTCTCTCCACAACCAAACATCCTCAGTAATTTATCACGTTATCTGATACCTTAGACATTAGTGCTTTTTGTCACCTCTGATTTTTAAGCCATAACCTATATACATCATTTTATTTTTGTTAAGGTCGGATTCGGCTCCGGATTCAAATCCTCAGCATGAAATGGTGGATTCGGAATCGGATTCGGCCATCCTTGGAGGGAACTCTCCTGGTTAACATCAGTTGCGTTTTGGATCCGAATTCTCATTTCTCACTTCTTGATTCTCGTACAAATCACCATTCTTGCTCTTCTCGCTTCTAGCTTTGGACACAAAATTTTTCTATCTGGATAGTCGGGTATTTTTTCCCCGTGGGTATTTCTCGAACCATCTGACGCTCGGTCAAGAGCGCGTCAGAAATCTCTTAGTGACAAGCCCCCTGAATGGCGAGTCATTACAGGAAACTTATGGGTCCCTGGTTCTAGCTTTGGACAAAAACACTTATTTAGCTAGAACCTGCTCAATTTATCCAGCCCTGCTAAATTTTCACTATTCAGCCAAGAACCTGCTTATAGGGGTTGAACATCCGCCCTTTGTTGACCACACTGTCAGAAGTTTCATAACAGATAGCGTATAACACTTTCAAGAATAACACCTTTTCACTTAGAAATAAAGTGTTATGACCAATTAAGTTTACACTATTTCGTGGCTAGATCTCCAACAGCACATCCAATTGGTAAAAATACTAACGGGAACAAAAGAAACATAACAGATAACATCCCAAAGTGTTATCTGTTGAAACCGCGCATCCTTCTGTAGTCGTTATGTAACGTCTGACAGTGTAGTATTTTTACCTATTGATGGTGTTGTTGGAGATCTTGGCACCAACTAGTATAAACTTAATTGGTTCTAACACTTTATTTCTAAGTGAAAAGGTGTTATTCTTGAAAGTGTTATGCGCAATCTGTTATGAAACTTCTGACAGTGCAATCAAGGAGGAGAATCGCGAGGAGAATTGAGATAAAAACAACGCAACTATTACTGAATATGCCAGTTAGTAACAACAGCTAGACTGGAAATTCAAGCAGTGCCGTAACTGCATAATTCGCAATTACTAAAGTACCGACTTCGCTACTAATTGGCTTCCCTGACATGTCAGTAACTGATTCTGAATTTCTTAACTAATGTATCATAACCATCTGAAGCGCTAATAATCAACTGTTTGAACACGACTCGTATACTTCAAAACATGGTATGATACACATACACAAAAACAGTAAAAAGCAAATAACAACTTACTAACCGTTTGCAAAGACCGAAGACAGTACTTCACCGGACAAGGTATGTCAAATTACGGGGCACGAGTTTTTCTCGCGACGATATTTATTTTGTAGTCAGTAACATGTTACAGACGCGGCATTTAGCCCAGGTAGTTTATCTCTGGGAACGCTGATTCACCGCTAAACCTGATTCCCGCCAGCCCAAATTTGTTTACTACTCAAAATAAAAAAGATCGCGGAGGATTCGCAGGCAAGATAAAAGGCTGGAAAGGTTATCGAAGGAAGTTTCTGATAACTTTACTTGAAGCCTGGTTTACACTGCCCTCGCTTATTTTTTTTTGGCGGCTGGCCGAATATCTTGTAGGAAATTATCAAGGAGAACCTCCATTTCTTGGGAGCTGACTGAGCCTTTACAGCCTAGTCCACACTGCCTTGTAGAATGTGGTCAGAAAACTAAAAAAAAACACCAAAAAAACACGAAAATCTTGGAATATTACCAGAAAGGCTCCGGGGCAGGAAGCCTAGTTTACACTATAAAAAAAACTCTTGCAGTATTTGCTACTGGGATTACTCTTATCTTTATTGAGATAAGATTACCCCTAATTCGGATTAATCTCATTCGAATAGAGATAAGATTAATCCCAGTAGCAAATACTGCATCCTTATTCGGAGACACTTTTTACAGTGTAGTTCACACTGCCTTGTCATTTTTTTTTAGAGGTTTATCAGACAACTGAAAAATCCGAAAATCTTTGAGGATTCCAAAGCCAAAAAAACTGGGGAAGATTCTTCAATAAACCTACATTGCGAGGAAGCTGACTCAAGTTCCAGCCTTATTCCAGAAAATTGATTGATCCATGAGAGTTTACACGCCAGAAAGAAAGCCTGGTCTTGTGCATCAGGCATTGGTGTATGACTCATGGTATGCAGAATTAAGCTGCGTGCACACAAATTCCAATAAAAACATTATGGGAAAATCTGCATGTGATTTGCGTCATAATTTCGGAGCAAAGGAGGAAATTCGCATCCGACTCCGAAAACCGGATTGTTTGTGGACGACCTTAAAGTCCCAGCCCACTGACGAAGCGGTCAACGATACACTGATGCACTGGTTCTTGCATTTTCTGTTCTCGAATCTTTACTTGTGGGATAATTTCAACTTACCGCTTGTCGAAGAGCTCGTTGGTATAAAAAAATACCGGTTATGCATTCTACGTATTTCTAATCCAAGCAAAGGGGATCAAGTGAGCCTAAGACCAGCGGAGAGTCGCCAGGACGGATTTTTTCAACCGGCGGTGTCAGTGGAGTCAGCGTATGTTAGAATATCGGAGCAGCCTGTATTTACTGTCACTTGTGCTTTAAGAGAAATGCAAAACCAGGAGATATATACCGTGTTCCCCCCCTCCTAACAATAGTAACTATTATTAGTATTTTCGTTCCAATCTAGTGAGAAGTTACTACGCTGACCGTTCCAACCTTCTTGATATAGTAACTATTTGCTTACCACGCTCAGGAGCGTCGTAAGCGTGGTAGCTACAACCTCTGTGTCGTGACTGCCCGGTTTCGCCCGCGGCACGATCTTTTGTCGAAAATAGAAGAATTCGTTCCAGCCCTAACGTCAAGAAGCCAAAATCCGGGACATCATACGTAGTAGCTACGGTAAGTAGGGTGGAACCCGCTCTCAATGAATCGTTGGTTCCCTTTCTTACGCATTCCACCGAGGTCATCATGACGCGCTGATTTTCTATTCGAAGCCGATACAAAACCGTAAGTCAAATACGCAACTTCGTTCTTTCATGACTCTATACTAGAATACGTTATAATTATTTTATGTTGTTTCTGTTTCTTCGGATACCGAAAACATCACCAACTCTGGCGTGCTAAACGTACTAAACGTTGCTGGTGCGCTGAAAGTATGATCGCCAAGGAAATAAGTCTAGCCGTGAAGTCGGCGCAGATGAAATAAAAAGACGATTCTGCTTTTCTCCCTGATGCGCTTTCCGAAAAGTAAAGCAAAAATCGGCCGAGCGTAAGATCTCCCGGTTTCCGGCTAGTCCAACTTTCTGGAACCAGTTTCCACCGCCGTCGTGGATTTGCCTTCAAGAACATTTCGCTTCTCTTTCGAAAACCACACAATCAAACGACAATACTTGGGATGTAATCTCTTATGGTTTTGAAAATCTTATCCCTTGTATGTTATGTATAGCAAGCACTGCCGGGAAGAGCCGAAAAAGCATCTCCTGACTTTTTAGTTTATCGTCATGCTATCGGAAAAGTCAGCATATTCTTTTTCTGCTCTTCCTGGCAATGCTTGTTATGCATAACACTTCAAAATCACAACAGTTTACATCCGAAACTGTGCATCCTTGTGTTTTCTGTCATGAAACTTCTGACCGTGTAGCGGAGCTCAAAAACAGCCACACACTGTCGGAAGTCTGATACAAGATAACATATGGTTGCAAATCCGTATGTTAAATGTCATGTTGGATGCTTAAGACCGTTCTATCATGAACCTTTTAAGTAGATATTCCTTCAGCCCAAGCTGACTGCGAATCGCATTCGACAATGCGAACCGGATACGTCAGCTACATTTTATTAGAGTTACATTTCGGCCCTTCTTAGCAAGGGTCCTCTTCAGGCTCAAGTCGCTCAAGTTGGAAAATAAACTCGTCTCAAATGTCAAGATCGTTTTCCAGCTTGAGCATGAAGAGGACCCTTGCCAAGAAGGGCCGAAATATAGCTCTAATAAAATGTAGCTGACGTATCCGTTTTGCATCGTAAAACAACAACTTTTAAGTGTTATTTTTCGAAACAACTTTCTATTATGACCCTTTTAAATGTTACATTTCGCTAAACAATAACGACTTAAAGGGTCTATTATATACGGGTCATAAAAGTAGTCGAGAAACAAAAAGGAACATAGCCAAAATGCTGATCACGACTGGAAAATCCACTTGGTTTAGTAAAACCTCAAGTTTTAGGGTAAAAGTTATACTGTCTAGTTCGCAAGTTAATTCTCTTTCGTGTTTTTCTTCCTTGTTCTCCTTTTTGCTTATTATTGAATACATCTGCGTGCTTTGTGCTTATTTTGTCGGGTTATAAATGAAACCATCATCATGATCTTAAAATTCTTATAACAATTAACATAACGATGTTCAGATATGTGTTATCTGTTACCAATCTCCTAACAATGTGGAAAGTGAAGCGATTTTTAGCCGGAGTCACAGAAACAGCCCGGGAACAAGATCGGCGAGATCGACCTAAAGTCGCGTTTTGCACTAACCTTTCGGCGTGCTACCGAGTCGGAGAGAGCCTCGTTGTTCCTTATAAGGACATGGATATACTGACACTTTAGGAGAGAGAGGACATCGGTAATTTCCTAATATCCGTTCGACCTCGACATGGATCGCTTCACAACCGGGGTCACAAATTCACTAGCTTGACACATGGGATCACAGATTTCACCATTTTTTGCAATGCACTCCTCAACAATACTGGCTTGATGCTTCAATTTCGGAAAGACAAGTACGTCACTAAAACCCGAGTCGCTTCGATCGGAATACGTTGAACCCGTGTTGTTTCGACTCGACTTAGATGCGGTGGTTGGAGTCCGACTATGAGAGAGCTGGAGGGAAGCGAGTTGGGTGAGCGCGGAAATGTCCAAGTCGTCGGACAAACTGTCGAGCCGGGATGTTCGTCGGGAAGAAGAAGAGGAATTTCTTCGTGAAGATAGCGCGGACATTCTGCCGAGTGCCCGGATTGCCGTAGCCGTTTTCTGAAAAAGAAGATAAAGACTTTAAAGTTTAACCGAATATACGTGACAACTAATTACCCATAACTCATTCACTTTGGGCTCCAGACCCGATGAAAAATACATTACTTCACTCCTCTACTATTATAATAGTCGATTTTCATCGAATTAACTTCCTTCCGAAATCTGTGGTATCTTCCACAGAACTGGCCAAGAGTGGCTGGACTCTTGAGTGGAGATTTTTATTCAAAGTATGAAACATATTATGGATTTTTGAAGTGGGCAGTTTTCTGGGTGAAAGCTTCTGAGCTTTCCCAGACGGATGGTAAATTGTAAATATACACAAAATTCGGAATTGTAAATAATCACAGATTTGTGCATATACGCTTTGAACACGCACATTTTATCTTACGTTATTTACTTTTATCTGCATGTCGTTCAATCCGCATCGTTCTTGTGGTTTCTAGTTACATGTCGTCTTATTTTATGTGGATTTTATGATTTAGTTTTATTTCTTCGCTGAAGACGGTTTGCCGGATGTGCAACCGAAATATCCGAAATTGTAGTTATCCCTCGCACATCATCTTGGAGGGGTAACTAGCTGAACAAAAACAAACTCGAAAATCTCGATTTTCTATTTTATTTAAACAATCTCAGCCGACTAAGCAGACCACTATGACTCGCAGTCAGCTTGGGCTAAAGGAATACTTACAGTATTGTATACTTGGGAGTATTACTTGGAGTACTGGAACATCGTATTTTCAGTAGCACTGTTATCAGATTCATTTTTTCCCCAAAATCCGTGATAGAACTTCCTTTGATTTCCTATCACTTCTATGTCATTCAACCACAAACCCTTGATTTTTGGATACCCTATGCCAAAAGTACACCTTACGTTTGGAATACCCTATGCCTAACGCTGGATAGGCTATGCCAAATGCTGGATACTGGAACCCAGTAAAATACTGATGATTTGAGTGCAGCTCAGAAATCAGCCAATCAAAATTCTTCTACACTATCAAAAAAAATCTTGCAGTATTTATTCCTGGGATTAATCTTGTCTCTAAAAATATAATGTTATATCTAATTGGGATTAATCTTATCTCAGTAGACATATGAGTAACCCCAGTAGCAAATACTGCAGTTAACTTTCATTCCTTACTCGGAGAAACCTTTTTACAGTGTATAGTGGGATAGGTCAGGGTTAGGGTAGTAACGGCAACAGCTATCCAGCATTTGGCATTGTTCCCATTTTTCTAACTATGCCTTGTAATGAAAACAATTACCTGCCATTTCCTCCGAATGATGAATTTCTTCAGTTTATCAGTTGATATTTTGGTCGACTTCATTTTGTGCGGAGACTGTGCTAACCACTTGTGTTGAAGGCAGTCTTCAGATGTCATCCTCTGCCTACACAGAGAAACAGAAATTAAATAATGAATGAATGAATAAATAAATACTTCTTCCCGATGACAAATTTGTAGCCTGCGTAGTAGTATGGTAGTAGTACGAAAACGTTGCATGTAATACTGTGTAATAGCAAAAAATACTATCATTTAATGTGCCTCAGACGGGTCCAGTCTTATGTAGTGGTATCCAGTAGCATCCTGTCTTGCCATAGTAGCATCCGGTCTTGCTGATAGTAGCATGTATGCAGTAACACGGTAGCCTTGAAGTAGAAGCATGTAGTAGCATCGTTAGTACTGCATGCTACTTTTTCGTACTACTTCATAGTACTATTTTGAAATAGATTTTTCATCGGGCTTTTTTCAGCAATACTTATATTTACTTGTATTAATATTTATTTATTTGCGTTCTTTCACTTGTTCCGCTTTAAAATGGCGGGTTACAAATTAATTACTTATGCCTTCATTAATTTCATTTAAACAAGGATAAAGAGAAAAATGCAGACTAATCTATCTACAACATTGTAACAAGGATAAACTGCCACACATGCAAGCAATGGAATATTAGCTTGTAAGGGAACAAAAATAATAAAAAGTATCAGAACGATGCAAATTTCATATGCTCTATTTCCGAAATGGAGAGATGGCAAGATAGAACTAGGCTCTAGCCAAGATGGACCTAGACAGAGTTCTAGCCAACTTGTGCCGGACGTCCTACTTCCCAAAGACAGTAAAAGTGGAAAAGACCGGAAACTCCCGTAAGCCCCATGAGTCGCAACAATCAGCGCCGTTTAGAGGTTGGACTTGGTGCAATTTCGGCTGGTAGATGATTCATGTAATCAAAGCAAGAGGGCGAGATTCGGGTGAATCCTGTTCACACGGGCTGAAACAGCAGCCAATTCTCGATCAGCGGCTGATTTACGTGCGTAAATAGCAGCAAAAAACAAAAAAAAATCAGCCACTAATCCTCCAAATAGGCGCATATTTGTATCGCGGCACCGATCGAGATACAGTAAATTCTTTGGAATTTGACCTTTGATGACTCTTGGGACAGTAAACAAACTGTAATTAGGGGAATTAGGTCAAGCTTGGCGAGTTTTATTAGGCCAATCCAGTTCAAACTTTGTCAGACCAATGTGAACATAGTAGAATTTTTACATTAAGCATCCCAGGATTAATAAAAGATCTAAGAGAAGGTAGAATAATTTTCAATTTCAACAGTGTGTGTTCTATTTGTATTCGTTTCCGTTGTTTTTCTTTGAAAAGTAATAATTAATATAATAATACGACAACACTAAATTATATCATTCTGTTCTTGTATTATTTATACTTATTACAATTATATTTTATTTTCTCATTTAAAAACAAACATTTTTAGATGAATTTATTTGTTTTAACTTAATTGCCGTGTCACCTGAAATCTGTCAACATTCAATTTGTGACTTTTTTCTAGTCTGAAGACTATACAAGTCAACTATATTTGACTTCGACAAACTCACAAGATGTTTGTGTTACGTTTTAATTCTGTTTTTAATTCACCCGTAAACCTCAAACAGTCGTCTGAACAGATCAGCCGCTGTTTACGCGCTTGTTTTGGTCCCGTGTGAACAAGCTCAACAGTTCAGGTGTTTTTAATTCACCCGTAAACCTCAAACAGTCGTCCGAACAGATCAGCCGCTGTTTACGCGCTTGTTTCGGTCCCGTGTGAACAAGCTCAACAGTTCAGGTGTTGTAAAAAACACTAATCCATTTTTACGATTAAAAACTCTCCTCTTAGCCTACAGAATGAGATTACGTTCTAAGCTGCTTTGTACCGTATCCTTGAATTTGTTTAAGCATGTTCTTGCTTTCACCAATTTAGCAAGTAACCTATCTGAGCTTCTATTAAACTTCGCACAGACTGAATCAGTTTTGGCCAAATTCGGCGTTTGCAGTAACAAATCGCCAAATATTTGCAACTGCATAAGTTTGTCAGTCGCTTACTATATTTTTCCCAGTCAGCTTGTGCTTCAACAGCCAAACAAAGACCCTTGCCAAGAAGAGCCGAATGTCGGTCGCAAACACTGTAGCTGACTCCAAGTTTAGCAATCATTTATGAAGAGCATGCTTTCTTCCTTCAGATTTCCTCTTTAACTGAAATAAAAGCAAGTAGGAACACAATTAATCACTTTTTTATTAGTAGAAGAGTGCTGAATTCTCGGGCAACCACTAATTTAAAGTCAACTAATATTGACAGACACTGTGGATTCACACCCTCTTGCTTTGATTATATGAATCATCTAGCTCGAAATTGGACAAAGTCCAAACGCTAGGCAGCGTCCCAATCGATTTTCTTCGACGCGGTTTTAGCGGAGTTGCCGGTCTTTCCCACTATTATTGTCTTTGCTACTTCCTACAAGCCGGGCAGGGCAGGGCCCCTGTTCTTGGCAACTCGCGTCTTGCTCTATGATCCATTTGGCTCCTCCTCCAACGCGGGCTGTCACGGCTTGATGTCTCACATGTGAGGCATTTCCTCAAAACATGCACATGAAGATTTAAATTCGGGGTCATTCGAATGAACACCTGGCGGTAAATCTATCGACACTTTCAGACCACAAGGCGACATTTTTGAAATTTTTCAGGAGACGAGAAAAATGTTTGTAAATTAAATTTGTAACATGGCGCTAAGTACTTTTGGGATCCCTGTATCTCGGTAATAAATAGTCTCACAGCTTGAATTTTTATAACTTAGTACCTTATTGTCTCACAGCGCCGATATGAAAACTTTGTTCATTCAAATTTTTGTTATCAAATCCAAATTTCGTGAAAGATTGCCGTAAAATGAAAACCACATTCATTCAATTCCGTTCATAATTATGCCTGTATTTAAAACAGGATTTATAAACGACTGTGAGCAAATTAGACACGGCGTCACGGGCATGCCTAGTTTGCACACCTTAACCGTGTTATTATTCGCACGTCGCGAATTTATTGATGATGTGTCGTACTGTTTGCAAATACGTAAGTATGGCAGAGAGAATCATGACTTTTGGCACGCACGTAATACCAAGGGATCATGACTTATTTTCGTAGCTGTTTCAATGCGCTCGGAATCGCTTTCACTCCCGAGGCCGCCGAATGTTTTTCCGGATCCGTATTGCCGTTTAAGCCCTGCTTACTAACAACTAAATCCGAAAGTGACAACTTCACTCCTACACTCATTAAAACATAAATATATATAAACAGCTTTGTACGTTGGTTGACTTTGTGACCAAGTGATGGTTCTGTTATTTTTTGGCAGCATTTTTATTCATTTTTACTTCAAATTTCAATAACATGCCCAGTTCGGTTTTTATGGCACTTGCCTTTCGGACAAGTGCCATATACCAATCACATTTCCGTCGGTCTGTCGGTCGGTTAGTCCGGTGTTTGCGAGTTAGGGTACTTCCAGATGTGCTAGAATGATGAAATTTGACAGGCATACTAGGGACCTATCCAAACTAACTTGAAAATAGTTACTTGCTCGATCCGACCATAGTGGGGGGGGGGGGGGGAGGGAGGAACTTTCGAACGGGAGATCGGATCTTAATGAAATTTGATATTTGGAAAGACATCATGTCTCAGATGTCCCATTTCAAGTCCGGACCGATTCCGATGAATGTGGGGGGTGGGGGTGGAGGGGGGAATCGGAAATCATGTGACACGCTTCGAGTGGAGTGATCGGGATGAAACTTAGTAGTGGGAGGAACAAGCACAAGCCCTAGGTACATCATTGATAGAACCGGACCGGATTCGTGCACTGTGGGGGGAGTTGGAGGGGGTTCCGGAATTCTAAGTGATACGGAGTTAAGTTATTTCCAGGTGGGCTAGGACAATGAAAATTGGCAGGTAAGTCAGGGATCCGACGAGATTATCCTGGAAATAGTCAACTTCCCGATCCGACCACCGTGGGGGGGGGGCGGGTGGAGGGAGGGGAATCCGGAATCTTGAGGAATGTATAACATTGGAACGGGTGATCGGATCTTAACGAAAATTTATATTTGGAAAGACCTCGTGTCTCGTAGACCCATTTAAAGTCCGGACCGGGTCCGATGAATGTGTGTTGGGGGGGGGGGGATCCGGAAATCTTGTGACACGCTTAGACTGGAGCGATCGGGATGACACTAGGTGGGACGGACAAGCGCAAGAACGAGATACGTCAGTAATAGAACCGGATCGAATTAGGGCCCTGTGGGGAGAGTTAATGGGGAGGGGGGAGTCCGAAATTCCGGCTATCGCGAGTTAAGGTATTTCCAGATGTGCTAGGACGGTGAAACTTGGCTTGAACATTAGTGACTTGCCATGATTGTCTTAGGAATAGTCAGTTCTCCGACCCAACCATCGTGGGGGAATGGAGGGATGGGGAATCCGGAATCTTGAGGTATGTATAACTTTTGAATGAGAGGTCGGATCTTAACATAACTTGATATTTGGAAAGACCTCGTGTGAAAGAATTCAAATACGTTTATCAGAAAAGTCTAGCTATCTTATGCAGCAGCAATCAATAATGATGCCACGTCGACCATCATAACATTAATCTGGTGGTAAGTTGAATCCATGCCAGTATTTTCTTTTCAAATTTTGTACCTGGAGACAGGGGCATCACGACTAGGGGGGGGGGGGGGGGGGGCAAATGTTGTCGGCCAGTCGGTATAAAATAGCCGAGTCGGCGCAAAGAGCCGCGATTTTTCGTAAAAACAGTCGATTATTTTCTTGGAAACAGTCTTTTAAAAAAAACAGTCGGTTTTCTTGTAAAAACAGTAAATTTTTCTTAAAAATAGTAATTTTTCTTAAAAATAGTAATTTTTCTTAAAAATAGTAATTTTTCTTAAAAATAGTAATTTTTCTTAAAAATAGTAATTTTTCTTAAAAATAGTAATTTTTCTTAAAAATAGTAATTTTTCTTAAAAATAGTAATTTTTCTTAAAAATAGTAGTTTTTCTTGAAATCAGCCGATTTTTCGGCAACACAGTCGTTTTTTTCTCAATAATAGTCGTTTTTATTTGCAAAAAAAAACAGTCGGTAAAAATGACCAGCCACTCGGTAAATACCTTGCCCCCCTCCCCAAACATTTTGGCTAGTAACGCCTCTGCCTGGAGAGACAGTTTTTCCCAATCTAATCATTATCCTGTCTAGGGCAATAAGGCTGGTCCTTACTTTTGCCGATGTGAGGAGATATGAATATGAAATCTTATGTGTGAATTTAGGGAATTTAAATGATTTGGGATGTGAAATATTTGGAGGAAATGAGAACGATCAGTGTTAATATGGCGGCCATCTTGGCGGTCTTCAGCCAATGAGAGCACGCCATATCACAGTTACGACGGACTTACGATTGCCAGTGAAGGACCCACTTTATATTTCAGTAAAGAAAGTGCCAGACTCCTCAAGCAGTCGACGAAACACAGAGACAACTTTTTGTAGGTTATATTTAGGTACTAGTTGCTATTTTGTTCTGGTCTGGCTGCATCGCCATGGCTCATGGGCTTTGAAATGTCATCTCATATCGTATCCTGTCTCCATTGTCGGGAGCCGGCCAATTAGGTCCGCTGCAGAGCCGGTGCCGAAACCGCTCTCCGTGACTATTTCACACGCCGATATGAGCAAAGCTTTGTGCCATTTGTCAAGCTTTCTAATGCCGGGTCCACAGTGTAACTTCATTTTACACTTGTCAATTGTATATTGTGGTTATTTCTAGTGTTATTCGGACTTGTTGACAGATAGTCTTACATTACTGTTTTATTCACAACAAAAAAACACGTCGCCAACGTGTCCGTCATGAATCAAATCGTCGGCCGACAGGAAAACAAAATAAAAAAATCTGGCAGGACTTACTACTGGGATTAGTCTTGTCTATTTTGAGATAAGATTATCGCTAATTACATTTAATCTTATCCCAGTAGAGATAAGGTTAATCCTAGTAGCAAATAATGCAGTTAGCTTTAATCCTTGCTCGGAGAAACCTTTTACAGTGAACTCCAACGTCTCGGCCGTGAACCAAACCGCTTAGTCCGTCGCATGTTTTTTGAACAAACTGAAACCCAAACTGAAACTGAAGATGAGACTCTAGTCTCGTTTTTCTGTGTGTAAACGCTGCATTGCCAGAAAATGCATCCCCTTCTTAAGCCCAATTCACACACAGAGAGAATTTTGCCACGCCTGTCGATATTCGTCACGCCATGCGTAAAAACCCATCGTCAGGTAAAAAAAAACGCTTCGTCGGGCTTCGGCTCGGAGCCGAGAAATTCGCAACACCTGGCAAATAATTTGAGACGGGTATGGAATACTAATTAGCCTAGTTCAAATTTATCCTGTACTCTACGATACCAGTATCAAGGAGTACAGAGACAAAGGAATTAGGGAGAATGTCTGGAAAGAAATTAGCCAAGAAATCAGAGAAGAAGATACAGTAGAGACATGTAGGACAGACCATCAGTATATAGTCAGCAGGAAGCTCTTGCCCTTCATTTTTATGTTGTGCCCAGATACCAGCTGTACACAGGCTGTATGGATTTGGGCAGAGCAAGCTACTCCTCTAGGCTCCATACACCTCGCTATTTCTTTTTTGTTCATATTTCTGGAACTAAAATTCTGACGTATTCGCTCTCCGTCTAACACACCCGCCTACGGTTTCTCGTAGACGTCGCTAGGCGTATTTTTGCCTGGCGATTTTAGACACCCTCTGTGCGAATTCCGCTTTACTGTAGCTTCCGTTTGGTAGGTAACTAAATACTTATATGTGTGTGTTTAATGTTGTAGACAGTGTAACATACATCTGAGTGAACCGAGTTCACCTCTCTGCTTAGTGCTGTCATTTTTTTTTTTTTTTTTTTTTTTTATTATTAATATTGAAATACTAAAAGAACTTGAACTTGAATGACTTACTCGGGTTTCATGGCCAGCAGAGCTGAGATGAATTCTTTCGCCTCCTGAGAGATGGCGTCGAAAGCTTCGTCATTAAAGTCGTAATCGCCACGGGTAATGTTGGAAAAAGTGTCGGCGTCCGATTCTCCCATGAACGGAGAAAGTCCAGACAACCTGAAAGAGGGCATTGTCCAATGTACGAATGAAAATGTACTGACCCATTTCAAAGACAAGAGTCACAAACGGAGAAAAAAAAACAAAAAACAGAAACAAGCAATAAATACATTCATTCATTTATTCGTACTAGTTAGACTACATACCATAAATATAAAGCAAGAAACAAGACTCCCTGAAGCTATCTATACGTAACACTCATTTATAAATATTCCTTCAGCTCAACCAGACTGCAAATTATAGTTGATAGTGCAAAACGGATACGTCAGTTGCGTTTTATTAGAGCTCTATTTCGGTCCTTCTTAGCAAGGGTCCTCTTCAGGCTCAAAACCGCTCAAGTTGGGAAAACGAACTTGCGGAAACACGTATCCATATCAACACTCCTTTTTACACACGGGGCAAAAAAGCCCTATACACTAAGCGACTAGCAACGAATAAAACGCGTAAACCGCTCAGATACGGCAATAAACGGACCGGCGAGGTTGTGTTTTTCCGGGTAATAAATTTATTACAGGTTTGTTTCCTTCCCCGCAGTTGAACCAGAGGATTGACAGCCTGACGAGGACCCTTGCCAAGAAGGGCCGAAATATCGCTGACGAGGAATCGTAGCTGACGTATCCGTTGTAAACGTTGTTTGAATAAATGTTTCAAAGTCAGCTTGGGCTCAAAGAATATTTGTTTACATTCTGTATAACATGTGGAAGGCATACGTTTAGATCTGGTCCCTATTGAATTACGCGTTGACAGCCGGTCGGTTCCTTGTGTACCAGCTAATCCATATAGTTTATTTGACACCCAAAGAGCGGTTTGGGACAAGGCCAAAGGTTCGAGCAGGATCATATCCCAAAGCGGATCGCTTTTGTTTCCCCTTGGACCTGCCGTTAGCTTGCTGGTTCGCATATAGTGACGTTCACACTATTTGAATACAAAAATCGTTCGTTCTTATACTTTATTTACCATATGACAAAAATCATCATTATTATCAGACACGTTTGACCAGACGTCTGTAATTCTGAATGGATTCCAAAAATGGGAGCCGGACTTAACGAATTGTATATCTTGGGACGAAACCTTCACTCCCTTACCTTGTTAAAAGGAGGTTAGGCTAGGTACAAATGGCGGGAGTCGTACCGGTGACATGGGATTGGTATGGTCCCTGCACCACCATAGACCCCTGCCTCCGTCCCTATCCTCCAAAGAGAAACCCTGCATACTCGGCCTCAAAGTGGCTTCAGCTACGTTTACACGGAGGGTATTTACCCGTACTCGGCGGGTATTTTCCCCGCAACAGCAACACAAATCCCCGAGTATCTGGACTTTCAATTCGCGAACTTTTTACCCGGGGATTTGTTTGTCAAAGTGTATTCTTCCACGTCTGCAACAACAACAGAATCGGATTTTCGAGCAATAATTTTGAATATGTCCATGTATGAAGTGATCCAAATGGACACATGTTGGTATCCACCTTAGAGAGATATCCTGAGCTTGAATCTATTGCCAGATGACAGTTCTCTCCCTCGAAAAATACCCCGGTACCCTGTGAACATTTTCCCCTCTCGTCACCGGGGAAAAATTCCCTCCGTGTAAATGATCCTTTAGGGCTGGACCTCTCGCGTGACCTCCTAATCAGACCGCGCCTTCAAACAGCCACGCAGGGCACCCATGGCCTGGGGAGCTATGGGTTAAATATATTCCCAAGAAACTGCCAATGAAGAAGAAGAAGTCCTTCACTTACAGTACATAACAGACGACTCCAAGTGCCCACATGTCGGAATAAAACCCGACTGGTTCGTAGCTAACTATTTCAGGTGGAATGAATTCCGGGGTTCCAAACATGACTCGAAGTGGTTCGGCATCGCTCAGCTTTCTCGCAAGGCCAAAGTCGATCAGCTTGATGGAATGAGAAGTCCGCGTGACACAGAGAATGTTTTCAGGCTAAAAGAAAGTAAAAGAATGTGGAGAAAGAATACAATCAACCAGTTTTTTTTGTTCAAGAACCTGTCGTACGGTATTAGAATAAATACCGCATATTTGTCCTCTCGTCAAGCATAGTATACTATGCTTGGTATACAATCGTAGTATACAAGCATAGTACACCATCAGAATTTTACATAGTCAAGCAACTGAAACAACTGAAACTGAAAAAAGAACAAAAACTGCAACAGTTAAACCACTATACTCCAGAAACAAAATCAGGGACGGACAAAAAGGGGGCAAAAAAACTTCGCTTGTACTGCACATGAGTCGTACGTATGGGTTGTATCTTTGGAATTGGCTGCGCTGCAAGTCTCGGCGGTCTTGTACGGTCGTGAACACGGGGAGGGGGAAGTATATGACGATAGTTGATCACCAAACTTGATAAAAAAAAGTTGGTGTCTACGGGTTGACAAAGATGCGAGGAAAAACTCGTTGAGAAGGCAAATATTCGGGGTTTTGATATTACTAGTAAAGATCGGCATTGGATCTTCTATGGCGTTCGTTCCTATACGTGCTATACCATATTC
The DNA here is from genome assembly GCA_023053575.1 of Branchinecta lynchi. NCBI lineage: Eukaryota > Metazoa > Arthropoda > Branchiopoda > Anostraca > Branchinectidae > Branchinecta > Branchinecta lynchi. Next base: position 8,026,164 of record JAKZAP010000017.1, read on the forward strand.
CGTGCTATACCGAGCCTCGTTTTTGTTGCATGCTGCAGGTCCGCTTCTTTGCCGATTCTTTCTACATCCATTTTTGCACTGCAGTGCTTCCGAGGAAGACGGCAGCGCTTCTCAAGAATCACCGACTTGCTCACCAACCAAGTCCGTGCTTCCCTGCAAGATGCTGCAGCGCTGCCGCTTCAACCAAGAAGAAAGTGAATCCAAAAACGCATATTGTGCAAAAGCAAAGAAGTGCTGCAGCAGCGATGCGGCAGCGCTATTGCAACAAAAACGAGGCTTCGGACAACAGTAGTCGAGAGACGGGCAGAAACACAAGGTAGATCCGAAGGAGGTGCTGTTTCCGGGTACCAGTGGATGGAGAGCCTTTTCAGGGACCTTATGCCCATACTGGCTTGTTTTAGCATAGACTGGACATGCTTATCTCACTTGATATGAGCCTCGTTTTTGTTGTAATAGCACTCGCTGCTGCACCACTTCTTTGCTTTTGCACAATATGCGTTTTTGGATTCGCTTTCTTCTTGGTTGAAGCGGCAGCGCTGCAGCACCTTGCAGGGAAGCACGGACTAGGTCGGTGATCAAGCCCGTGATTCTCGAGAAGCGCTGCCGTCTTCCTCGGAAGCACTGCAGTGCAAAAACGGATGTAGAAAGAATCGGCAGAGAAGCGGATCTGCAGCATGCAACAAAAACGAGGCTCGGTATAGCACTTTGGTTTAACACGGGAGCAGTCGGAACGACATAGAAGATCCAATGCCGATCTTTACTAGTAATATCAAAACCCCGTACATTTGCCTTCTCAACGAGTTTTTCCTCACATCTTTGTCATCCAAAAAAATGGATGTAGAACGAACCAGTCCGGAATCGTCCGAGAAGTGGACCTGCAGCATGCAACAAAAACGAGGCTATGTTGTTAGATGAACACCTAAAAGTTTGAGTTTCCCCACTCTACTGTGGTCAGGTTTGAAAGATGGATTAGAGGTAAGAAAAAATGCATTTAAAACGGGCTGATTTGTCTTGTTGGCAGTCTCAGGACACCACCCCATTCTGCAATTAAAACAATCAGAAGTACAAATCAAAGAACCATAATTCCGTTAAAATTAAATCAAATATTCCTATAAGAACAAAGGCTGGGTGGGTAACTTAAGAGTTGGCAAGTATTCTGAGAAAGAAGCCGTGAAATTCGCAAATACTCCCGCCCAATCTTGTTGCCAGCAACGACCATCGAGCGATTTAGGGGTTAGAAGAGCATATTGCGGCAGAAGTAACAACCAGTCAAATCACATTAGGGCTCAGTCACACTCTAGTCACGGTGTTCCTTAATCGTTTACTTGAAACTTAATTTATGACAAATCATCGACAACTTCCTAAAGGTTGGTTTACATATTTAGGCTATTCGTGTTTTGTTGACGCCCGAGTCAAATTCGGCGTTTCGCTCCGTAACTTACTTTTCGATCAAATTCTACAATATTCATTCTGTTCAAATAGTGAGTAATTCCGGTGCTGCAACTGCTTCGTTTGGGACAGCATGCCATATCTACACTATAGCTTAAACAAAAAACAAAACCAAAGGTTTCGATGGGATCACAAAAGTTCAAATTTGATCCAGACAATTGCTTGTCCTCACCAGATCCAGTGTTCACCAGACTCCTTGAAGACTTTTACTGTTAAAATTTAGAAACATATTAAGGCCAAATAGCTAATCGTATGAGAGAACCAAGTTCAAATATGGATTCAGCATGTGTGTTTACCCCTTTAAGTCATATCTATTTTGACGAAGCAGATCGATACTTCCTGCCTTACTTCTGCCGATTTTCTGGTTTCGGCGGAATTCCGGAACTCCTTGTCCGGCGAAAAAATAAAGCTCAAAAACGAATTCAGCATGTCTCCTTGGCCCTATATCCAACCTCTAGTCAACTTCAGATTAAACTTTTACTTTTAAAAAAATTTCCCGGTTTCAGCCGGATTCCGAGCGATCTATACGTCGGGTGAGAAAATGATTGTCGTAAGTGGATTTAGCAAGTCTTCCTACCCGCAAAACGAACATCTTATCAAATTTACATAAAACTTTTACTTTAAAGAAATTCTCTGGTTTTGTCCGGATTCCGGCCGAACTAATTGTCCGGCGAGAAAATAATTTTCATATTCGGACTCCGCAAGTTTCCTTGCCTTTCAGTCGAACCTCCAATCAACTTCATATTAAACTTTTACTTTTCACAAATTTTCGGGTTTTCGCCGGATTCAGCATGCCTCCTTACCCCTGATTCGACTATTCCATTAGCTTTTAAATAATATTTTTTGTTCCCCTTAATTTAAAAACCCTCCCCAGCCCCTAAATATAGAGCTTTTTTTATTTTCTTACAGTCGAATGAACGACTCACTTTGTAGGTTACTGACCGCACGAATTTTTTGTTTCTACAGTGATTGTTTAATGTATTTCTAGTTTAGTGTAACAAATTAAAACCTTGAGCTTGAATGAAAAAATTAAAGCTTTTAACACATATAGCAAAATTTTAATTGCAGATTAGATGTACCAAACATACCCTACGCTCCAATGTAATTATTGCCAGTATTGACTATATGGATTATGTCAATACTGTAAAGCCTTGGACATACCACTAGGGTAGGTTGCTCATGGTCTGGAATTCCTGCCGTCGAATTTTCGGTGCCATCAATTTATTTAATTCGTGATATTACACATCACATAATAAAATTACACTAAGACAGGAAATTTCTTTACTAAATATATACAATCATATATTATAAATATATATAATACCATCATCAAGTCCACAAGGAAAAGTTCCATCTTCATAAAGAAAGTGTAGAAAATCTATTCGGGAAAACCCGATCATTTATTCGCAGCATAAACGTGATTATGGCGTATCCTAATTTGGCGGAAGATTCAATTTTTCCACTGCAATTTCCATCAAAGCGCGCGAAAATATTTCAGCCAGGCGCCAACGTTAATCTCAACCTCCTTATTCATCTTTGTTGAGGGATCGTGCATTCATCACGAATGTTGTTTGAGAGCGAATAATATTCGCCGTCATGGTTTGAAACTAGAACAGTTTAGGACCAGAGGTCCTAAAAAATAAAGTGAGCTGACAGACATAAAGGGGGGGGGGGGAAGACCACCTCCCAGAAATCGATTCAGGCTGAATCTCGGGCGCGTTCCAGGCTACTAACAAGAGAAGCTATAAGTGTGCCGTGGTTCGAGCGTGGTTTCGACCTCGAGCTTGTACGCCTCGACAAAAGGAAGATTCTGACGTCCTTGGTACTTTAAAGGAGTTAGCACTTCCCTTCACTTCCCTTGTTTGAATTCATAGTATAAAGTTGCATTTTTTCGGATGAGGTGTCCGTGTTATTTCACTTAACAGCGTTTTATTTGTTCAAAAGTTTTGCCTCACGCCGTTTTTTGTCCATTCCAGGTACTGTAGTACCTGTAGTACCTAACGTAGTTTACAGTTACGGAAAAAAAGATCTCCATGAAACACAACTACAAACTTCAACAAAACAGAATTGATTCCAAAATAATCGAGTATAACGACATGGTTACCTGGCCCGTATCCAGGATTTTTTTTCGGAGGGGGGGGGCTGCCTTTCGGGGGGGGGGGGGGTTGTTGCCTGCGGGTCGGTACAAAAATGTACAAAAAAGACATAGATCAGAGGGAAAAGCCTGTAAAAATGACTATTTTTGTGTGTTTCGGGGGGGGGGGGGGGGTTAAACCCCCTGACCCCCCCTGGATACGGCCTTGACGGTAACCCACTCTCGACACCAAGTGCCTGGTCGATGCCGGGAAAGGCTGTAACCACGCACCGGGAAGTGAGTAACCCCTCGCAACCTTCAAGCCAGGGCGTGTGCGACCTGATCAAGGTCATTTTAACAACATTTCTTTTAGTTTTATTCATTCCCGAAATAAAAGAATTCCGCCTCATAATCATACAGGCGCCAACCAGCAACTAATCTCCATTATTTATGTGTCCACCTGTCTCATGCCACGATCCCGCGGAGTCACTGCCCAGGACAATACCAGATCCTGCAAACGTGAAACGACACTCACAATATTCAGGGGCTACTGACTACAAGACCGACTAAGCTTCCAGCTTGAACGCTTCTTTTCGTCTATTTTTTTCGCTTATTTCGTTTCTTGGTGATGGTCAAGGCGCGACTCCAAGTTTATCATATCGGCACTCACTAAATCCAGGGGCTACTAACTATAACACCGACTAAGCTTTCTGCTTGAACGCTTCTTTTCGTTTATTTTGTTTCGCTTATTTCGTTCCTTGGTGATGCGCTCATAAGGCGCGACTCCAAATTATATCGGCACTCACTATATATCTATATATCAAGGTACATATATTTATCGAGGCGCTACTCCAAGTTTTATCACATCGGCACTTACTTTATCCAGGAGCTACTAACTATAACACCGACTAAGGTTTCTGCTTGAACGCTTGTTTTTGTTTATTTTGTTTCGCTTACTTCGTTCCTTGGCGATGCGCTGGTGAAGGCGCGACTCCAAGTTATATCGGCACTCACTATATTATATATCAAGAGCAGATATGCAATGCATATCTTCCTATATCTCACAGGAAGTTATTTTATGACAATTATTTTTGAGCAGGATGTTACGACATGGTATCATCCTCCAGAGAGGCTGATACGAAGCCGTAACAGCCTCCACAGAAGTTCATCGAGCACTTTGCTGAAAAACTGAGTTCATCGAGCACTTTTTCTCAAATAATGAAAAAAAAAAGCTGAATTTCTACAAAAAAATAATTAGAAAAAAATACTTTCAGTAAAAAAAAAAAAAATACGAAGCCGTAACAGCCTCCATATATGTTCATCGAGCACTTTGCTCAAATACTGAATTCACCGAGCACTCTTTCTCAAATACTGAAAAAAAAAGAAGCTGAATTTTCACAAAAAAATAATTAGAAAAAAACGTTGGCGTCACCGAGGGTAAGTGGAAGCGTAGTCACCTGGCCAATTCGTATTGGACTGGAAGAACAGAAAAGATACTACGAGGTTTAAAAAAAAACTAAAAAAAAATGTTTTCAGTAATATAAAATTAAAAATACTTAAAAATTATACGAAAAATAAAATAAGAAATAGAATAAATGTTGAAAAATGACAGAACATTTCACTCTTTTAGACAACCAGTCTGTGCCCTAGGTCATAGCTTGTCATAGTCAGATTACCACTCAAAATACAGCTTGTCAACTGAGACAACATCCTACTATTCCTTGCTTTCCAAATGCTAGTTATTTAGCACTGAAAAATGACAGAACATCTTACTCTCATAGCCAACCAGCCTTTGCCCTGGGTTGTACTTTGACACAATCAGATTTCCACTGAAAATACAGCTTGTCAACTGAAACAATATCCTACTATCCCTTGATTTCCAAAGGCTAGTTATGCAGCAATAATCTCTGTCTTTGTTCTGGAATTATCTCAGAAGCCTTCACGTTTGGTTTCTTATTGTTTACTTTTTGGGATCCCAAAACGTAAGTTGAGGGATACCTATGACATCGTAAAGTTGTCCGTCTGTCCGTCCGTCCGTCCGTCTGTTAGCACGATAACTCTCGAAGGGGTTGAGATATTTTGATCAAACTTGGCATGATGACTCTTTAGGTCAAAGTACAGGTCAAGTTCGAAGATGGGCTATGTAGCTCTATATTTAGGGGTGGGGGAGGGGGTTAAAATTAAGGGGAACAAAAAATATTTTTAAAAAGCTAATGAAATAGTCGAATTAGGGGTACGGAGACATGCTGAATCCGAATATGAAATTTATTTTCTCGCCGGATAAATAGTTCACCCGAAATCCGGCGAAAACCGGAATATTTTTGAAAGTAATATGAAGTTGATTGGAGGTTCGAATTAGGGGCAAGGAACGTGCAGGAGTCCGAATATGAAAATTATTTTCTCGCCGGACAATTAGTTCGGCTGGAATCTGGCCAAAACCGGAGAATTTGTTTAAAGTAAAAGTTTTATTTAAATTTGATAAGATGTCCGATTTGCGGGTAAGTAGACATGCTGAATTCGAATATGACAACCATTTTCTCACCGGACGTACAGATCGCTCGGAATCCGGCTGAAACCGGAAAATTTGATAAAAGTAAAAGTTTAATTGGAAGTTAATTAGAGGTTGGATAGGGGTAAGGAGACATGCTGAATTCGTTTTTGAGCTTTATTTTCGCCGGACAAGTAGTTCCAGAATTCCGCCGAAACCGGAAAATTGGCAGAAGTAAGGCAGGAATTTTCGATCTGCTTCGTCAAAACAGATATGACTTAAAGGGGTAAACACACATGCTGAATCCATATCTGAACTTTTTCTCATATGATTAGCTATTTTGCCTTAATCTTTTTCTAAATTTTAATAGTAAAAGTGTTCAAGGAGTCTGGCGAAGACTGGATCTGGCGAAGACAAGACCCAATTGTCTGGATCAAATTTGAACTTTTGGGATCCCATCGAAACCTTTGATCTTGTTACTTCCGCGACCCCTAGAGTCATTTTAGTAGATCTGTAATTGGTTCTAGATGGCACCTGAATCAACAAAAAAGTAAAAGACTATATTGGCAGAAACTGAAGTGCTTGGGTCCCAACAGTAGTCATTTTATTAGGTCTACAGTAGGCTTGGGTTGCTACTTTACTAAAATAAAAATTCCCTACCTCCATTAGCGAAAAAGTACAACAAAAGAAGAATAAGGCCTACCTATAAAAAATATTCTGTTCGAAAAAGTTATAATAGTTAACATACCTCCATCTCGGTTCATATCGGTATAACAACCTCGACGGCCATTCAAAAATATCAACCTCGCTGCGCTCGGCTAATATTTTTCCTAACCTGCCTTACCTTCGGCTCGGACAGTTTATTTTCAATGGCCGTCCCGTTGTTATTTTCCGATATTAACCTCGATGTCTGAAGTTACCTTTAATATATCGAGGTGCGACTCCAAGTTTCATCATACCGTCACTCACTATATCTAGGGGCTACTAATTATAACACCGACTAAGCTTTCTGCTTGAACGCTTCTTTTCGTTCATTTTGTGTTGTTTATTTGGTTGATTGGTGATACGCTGATCAAGGCGCGACTCAAAGTTTTATCACATCGGCACCCACCATATATCTATATATCAAGGCATATATACTTATATCAAGGCGCGACTCTTTTATCATAGCGTAAGCTTAGCTTATGAGGCCGCAACGTTTTTTGTACGTGTGTTGTCCTTATTATGTTAATTTTTAGCACTTAATAAATGGAATGAATGAAGCTCGTTTCCGCGCTAATAAGCAAGTTTACTGGGTGAGGAAACGCTATTAGATTCTTACCTCGGAAAGATGGTCCGACCGGAATCCGGCCCAAAGCGGAGATTTGGAATGAGCCAATTACCATAGATTACCAATTACCAAGATTTATATCTAATTACCTTAGAAACCTGGGACGGGAAAAGTTGTCCGAGGAGATGTACTGGAATGTTGGTTTAGAGGCAAAAGGACATCATGAATCTGGAAATGCTATTGGTTTCTTCACTCGGAAGGCTGTTGCGGCTGGAATCCGACCAAAAGCGGAGATTTCCATTGAACCAAGAACCCTCATTTATACCTAATTCCCTCAAGATTTAGGGATCGGCATGAGCTTAGAAACTTAGGGGGAGAAAAACTTGTTCAATCAATTCTACTGGAATGTTGATTTATGGACATAAGGACAGTTTGCATTACGAAACGCTATTAGTTTCTTCCCTCAGATGGACATTTCGACTGGCCAAAACCGGAAATTTCGAATGAACGATTAACCAGACAGAATACGGCGAATAAGATAAGTTGTTGGTTTGGCAACAGGTGAACAATATCTGATGAAAATCTGTCCACATTTCTATGTCAAGTCTCGCTTCTCGAACTTTAGCTCGAAGTTTTCCACGGAACCAGTGGGAAATTTGGGAGTAAGGTTTCCCTCACAGTAGATGACAAGGCAGCGTTGCCGATAATATGGTCATAAACTTATTTTCTGTTCAAATCTAATTAGACACTGGGCTATACATGACACGGCTTATTATACAGGCTTTGATCCAAGATGTATCGAATCTGTGGGAAAATTCGGGAAGAAGTGTTAATTTAATTCTATGCAGACTATAACGGAAGATGATAATGCATATTTCAGACCAATTATATTCTTTTGACAAATTGGTGTAGCTGACTGCTTGGTTCAAGAGCCGAATTTCACATTGACAGTCAAAGTCCACAATGCTGGGGATCAAAACTAAAGTATTTGACGGTGCAAAACGGACAAGTCAGCTACATTTTATTAGAGCTATATTTCGGCCCTTTTTGGCAAGGGTCGTCTTCAGGGTCAAGCTGAAAAATGAACTTGTGGAAAAACAATTAAAGATTCTTCTTAAATACCTGATTTTGTGAACTTCTACTATTTTTGCTGTTCGACTGGGTCGTCGCTAAGATGGATTTTTGTCGGCGGCATGCAAAGAAGAAGAAGAGATAGGTGACTCTAAAACAAAAATGCAGAAGAATCTCTACCCTTTAGACGACCCAGTCGAACAGTAAAATAGTAGCCGTGTCCAGAATGAAATCACAGCACCAAACTCAAACCAATTTTCAGAGAAGAAGTTGACAAAGTCAGATACTTAAGGAAGAATCTGTAACTGTTTTTCTACAAGTCAATTTTCCAGCTTGAGCGGCTTCAATTTCAATTTTCAATTTATTTAATAATAAAGCAAAACATATCTCTCGTGGGCAGAGCCCAAATACGATGTTTTTGTAGTCATAAACAGAGATAAAATAAGTTGTCAACACATAATTAAAAGAAAATAAAAATAACAAGGCAGATAATGCTAAAGATCATTGTACTGCTTTACGAAGCTAGGCACAAAGCTTCTACTGTAGCGCATAGTGTTACAGTAGATTGGGGTCAATTTGGGAACCTTTTCAGCGACTTCTCGGGGGGGACGAGATCTTACAGGAACAAAGGGTGGGGGAAGGAATGAACGGTACATGGGGTGCTGGAGAAGGGAGGAGCCAAAGTTGCGGCATAGTTTTCCGCGGCGGGAAGAAAGGGATTCAGAAAGGGACCCAGTCGATTCAATTTTAAATTCTTTGAGGTAAAAAGAGTATGGTAGGGGGGAACCACCATAGATAATTTGCAGCATAGAAGAGGACCCTTGCCAAGAAGGGCCGAAATATAGCTCTAATAAAATGTAGCTGACTTATCCGTTTCGCACCGTCAAACATGATTCACAGTCAGCTTGGGCTGAAGGAACATCTATCACCTAAGTACGAAACTACAAATCGCCCATACATGCCGCCGCCAAATATCCATCTTAGCTGGAAAGAACAAGAAGACAGGTGACTCTAAAACCAAATGCAGAAGAATCTCTACCCTTTCGACGACCCAATTGAACAACAAAAACAGTAGCCGTGTCCAGAAAATCACAGCACCAGCTTTAGCTCAAACCAATTTTCACAGAAGTTCACAAAATCAGATATTTAAGGAAGAACCTTTAATTGTTTTTCTACAAGTTCAGTTTCCAGCTCGAGCCTGAAGAGAACCCTTGCCAAGAAGGGCCGAAGTATAGCTCTAATAAAATGTAGCTCACTTATCCGTTTTGCACCGTCAAATATGATTCGCAGTCAGCTTCGGCTGAAGGAACATCCAAAACTGAACTGCTTCCAAAAAAGATCCGGATTCCTCATCTAGCTTCCAGCTACAGCCTGACGAGGACCCTTGCCAAGAAGGGCCGAAATGTCACTGCAGAAAATCTTAGCTGACTTACCTGTTTTTCATCATTTTTTATGATTCGCAGCTTGGGCTGAATGAGTATTTAAAAATGATTATACCGACCAATTTCGTTACGATCCGAAAAATCGCGATGCCGAATGGTTAAAGGACACGTCAAGAGATTGATCAGAGAAACAGCGAATCGGCTATCTCAGATTACAAATCCGGGAATCTTGCCCCGTTGCAAGATTCCCGAATCGACGACCCAAGAACGAATCCGGATTGGCAGAGAAAACGATTTTTCAAATTTTGGATTGACGGAGAAAACGCATTTTTGAGAATTTAGATGGTGAATCGTCAATCTGGATTGTCACGGAAAAACGCCTATAGTAGTGATCGTTCTGGAAAACAGCTGAGCGGACTGACAATGCAATTGCGACTGGGCAGTTAAAGTAGCAAGGGTACAATATACATTTTTATTTTTCACCTTTTCCATGCTTAATGGCTGAGACGAAAAGTTTCGCCTGTCTTTGCCCGTTTGGGTTAATATGTGTAAAAAAGACGGGTGTGGCTAATTTATGTGGTCTGAGGCCTAATATATTTTTTATTTTTGTTGTAGAGCTTGTTTATGGCTTCTTGCCGGAATAAAAGTCTTGAATTGAACTGAAAAGGATATCCTCTGAGCCAAAGCCTAATTATCTTTTCCAATGGTTTTTTGTTGACTGCAGGTTCGTCTCTTCCGCTCCCCAACGTTACCCCTGACGTCCTACAGCCTAACGAGGACCCTTGCCAAGAAGGGCCGAAATATCGCTGCCAAAGCATATATAGCAGACTTTTCCTTTTTTTTCCACTGTGTGAATACAATTATCTTTTCCCCTTGTTAAAAATTTTGCGTTCAAATCGTTCAACTCTTGCGTTGATGTATGGAAGCGGCCCTAGTTGGTCCTTAGTTGAATAATAAAAAAAAATCTTGGCCCCCACCGTAAATTATGAAATAACAGAGAATTATGAATAACTTCAATCATTAAATAGCAGAGAAACGACGTAAACGTCGGGGATGCCATTAACAAACGTTAGAAGGACTTGACATGAAGAACATTATAGAGAAATAGAAAAACAAGACCGAAGGTTTAGATGGGATCCCGAATAATTGCATATTTATTGTACTTCGTGATCCAGACTGACAAAACTTGTCGATTTCCGGCCAACGCCAGACCCCTTTAAAATTTTGCTATTTATCACCCGCTTGAGTTATGTAAAAAAAAAAAAAATATTACCGTAGTTTTTGACAACTTACGGCCAAATAACTAATCAGATGAGAAAACCAAGCTCAGATATGGATTCATCACGCATGTTTACTCCAATATCTCATCTCTAGTCGACTTCAGAAAAGTCTGTTACTTTGACCAAAATTCCTGATTTCAGCAGTACTCCAGGCGAACTGCACGCAGAGCAAAAGATCTGGTGACACTGAGAGGCGAACCTTTCGAGGCGATCGAAATTTCCGGTTTTTGGCAAATTCTGCCAGCTTATCCGTCAAGAAGGTAAAGTTCAAAACTAGATTCAGCATGTCTTCTTACCCCGATACCGAATCTCTAACGAAGAGCCCATCTTCGAGGAGCCCATCTTCGAACTTAACCTGTACTTTGACCCAAAAATTACTGAAGTTTGACCTAAATACCTCAACCCCTTCGAGAGTTATAGTGCAAAAAGGCGGACAGACAGACAGATTGACAACTTTTACGAAATCATACGTAGCCTATACCGTCCCAAATCCCCCCGATCCCAAAAAGGGAAGCTTAGGCCGTTAGCTTTTTAAGAGCTTGGAAACCCTGGTAAGGCAAACAAATTGTGTCCGTTAGGCTTTAAATTGCTTACCTTCAAATCAAGATGAACTATAGACAGGCTGTGCATATACTGAACTCCTTCACAGATCTGTCTCATGAAGAGAATACAATCTTTTTCAGTGAGGGTAAAGTCGTCAGCCACCACGCGTTCAAATAATTCACCGCCGCAAACTCTGAAAGAAGAAAAGAACATTTAAAACGACTCCATCACTAAGAATGACAACGACATTTTACTAGAGCTATATTTCGGCATTTCTTGGCAAGGGTCCTCTTCAGGCTCAGCTTTAAAATCACAAAAAATCAACGAAGAAAACAAACAAAAACAGAGTTTGCAAAGGTCAACGAATATACTGAAAAAAGGAGAATATTTCGCGAAGACAACCACCTCCCTTCTTCAGCGCAGAAATGAAGTTGTCATTCATCTGACGACAAGTGAGCCTGTAGAGGACCCTTGCCAGGGTCATAGGGACGTTTCACCATAGGTTCGTTTTTCCATACGTACATTTCACCATGGGGACGTTTTCTCATGGGGAGGTTTTGCAATGGGGACCTTATGCCATACGGACGTTTCTCTGGGGAAGTGTTTTCGCCCGGACGTTTCACAACTAAGCCATTTAGTATAAATTATGTACTTTTGCTTTTCGTTCGTTTTTAATAACGGCTCTTCCATCACTACACTTACTCATTTCATCAGAGAAATTTGTATAATTATTGTTGGAATTTGCACAATTGCCAGCTTGCTCCCTCATTTTCTACGTCGTTCATCATCAGTAAAGTAGTTTCATGATTAATCGTGGGAGTCTGGGTATGCAAATACCAAGTATGGAATAATGTGGTAATTCTGTGGCGTACATGCTGTGAAATGGTGCGATGAGCAGAGTATTAATTGAAGTAAAAAAATTCAATTGGGAAGGAACTCGAATGACCTAATCTCCTTCATGTGAGTAGTGGAGGATTGTTACAGAAGAATACCCGTTGTCCCTTGCCATGTTTATCTCACTAATTTTTTTTTAATTTTTTCTCTCTCGTCTTCTTTTAAATACAATAGGTTTTGGTGTTGACTAAATTGTGACGGAATTCCATACAAGCGTCACGAGTTTGTGACGTCACAAGGTTCGAGGAGTTACCATACAAGCAACTGGCAAAACTAACAATTTCCAACTTTGGCAGAAAATTAATGTGGAAGATGGCCGGTGGTGTTAAACCCGATTTAGAGGTTCGCATACGGGATAATGAAAATGCGTTGAATCCATTTACGAACTTCATTTTCTTGTCCGACAAGTAATATCATTGAAACTTGCCCAAACTTCAAAAATTTCGTAGACCTGAAAACTTGCATTTTTAAGTCGACTATACTGAAATTGTTTACTGCAACGTCGGTAAGCCGCAAATTAACACAGAGAATGTTAGCTTAACCGTTAGAGTATCAAACTGCAGATCGGGAAGTTCTTAGTCTTTCCCTATCGGTGTCACCCAGGCACATACGCAGGAATTTTTTTCGGTGGGGGCCCAAAATCCTTCAAAACAGTATATGAAAGGCGCATTATATTCGTAATTCGTCGTTTTTTACCCCAAAGCTGGAGAACACTCTGTTGTTTTTTTGACATTTTTACACTTGTCCTTTCTTTAGCGTGCCTACGACCGCTTTATTCCCTAGAGAAATTCTGTCTAGATCAGTAATTGACCACTATCCCTTATTCTGTGTGAAGGGTCAGAAAATTATGCGAAACAAAAAATTGTGAGATTTCGCGGGGGGGGGGGGGGGGGGCCCGGAGGCCCCCCCTCTGCGTACGTGCCTGGAGTCACCTGCTATTTTGTTCCGCAAACATTGTGCGAAGTTTTAGAGTTGCTATGCCTTCAATTAAAGAGTCGATATAAAATACAAACTGAACTTCGTTTTCCCAGAATATCAGCCGTTTGGCCGTAATTTGTCAATAAAACACAACTACGGTATCATTTGTGTTCATTTTCAAGTGGTTGATTAGTGATAAATAGTAAAATATTTCATGGGTCTGTCGAAGGTCAGATCTCTATAGGACCCGATTATCTGGATTATAAAGACCAGTAAATATTAAATTTTGGGGATCCCATCGAAACCTATGGTCTCATTTTGTATGCGTTCTTTTTGTATCCTTTTTTGTTTTGTTTTTTCAAATTACTGGCACTTGGCCATTGGGTTCTACTCTGGATCCCTTTCAGCCATGGTTGCTTCTAGTTCTTCGTTGCTGCAGTTATGAAAAGCTGTTTTCTTGGATAGTAGTGATAGTAGATTTGTCTCTTGCCTTCAGAGGAATTTCATCCAAAAATGTTTGACCATTGGGTTCGGTTTTCATCGATCCCTTTCGGCATTTCGTTTGCAGTGGTCTCTTCTGTCAGTTGTCGAATTTTGAGCGGTCAGCCGCTTTGGCTAGAGTGGAGGGGCTAGTAGATTCCTTTCTCTGTATTTTGAAGATATAACCATACATCTGTTGTTCCTGTCTTCTTGTGAGCTTCGTGTTGTTGATTGCTAACCCCAGAAAATGAAGTTCATAAATGGATTCAACGCATTTTCCGTATCCCCCATGTGAACCTCTAAAGTCAGAACCCAGTTGCTTGTATGCTAACTCCTAAATCTCGTGACGTCAAAATTACGTCACGCTTGTATGGAATTCCGTCACATTTAGTCGACACCGTTAATTTTTGTCTCTCTTTTCTTTTGTTCGTGACACATACAGTTAATGTGTAGATTCTGTTTTTTTGTTTGTTTTTTTTAAATATTATCAGTTAGTGAATTGTGCTTAAATTAAATAATTATTTAATAGTGCACAACGGATACGTCAGCTGAATTTTATTGGAGCTATATTTCGGACCTTCTTGGCAAGGGTCCTCTTCAGGCTCAAAATAGCTGAAGTTGGAAAAACGAACTTATGGGAAACTTGTGCTAATTATTGTGCTTTCACGGTAGGTTAGCTTATGGATATATCTGCATTGAAAAAACCCAAAGGCCATGTATAGTATAAACAAACAACTAATGTAGAAAACTACAAACTAAGAAACTGAAAGAAACCTAACCTGAACTACTTACTACTACTTACAGCTCAGAGAACGTTCCACCCTACTTACCGTAGTTACTACGCATGACGTTACGGATTCTTCCTTCTGTCAAGGCTGGAACGGATTTTTCTATTTTCGGCAATATATCGTGCAACGGCCTAATCCGGCCAATCACGTCACCCAAGGGCAACTGCAAAAATCTCTTTTCTTAGCCCTCCTAACTCTTCCAAAATCAACAAAAAACTTAAAGGAATCTTCGAGCGTGTCCCACCCTACTTACCGTAATTACTGCGCATGTCGTCATGAATTCTTGCTCTTTGCCGTCATTGCTCGAACGATTTTTTCCAGCAGAATATCATGCCACGGGCGAATCCGACCAATCACGTTACTGAGATGCGTAGTTACCACACTTACTACGCTCCCGAGCATGGTAGAAGGATGGAACGGTCAGCGTAGTAACTTTCCGTGAGGTTGGAACGGAAATAGCAATTAATAATTACTATCGTTAGAAGGGTGGAACGCGATCTTCATCATTCACTCCGCACATCGGGTAAAAATCCAACAAGCGGGTGGAAAACAAGAGGAGAGACTACTTACAGCTCTGTCAAAATAACGACGTCCTTTTGCAGCTCAAACGCAGCTTCGATCTGCAGCAGCTTCGGGTGTCGCAGCAGATTCATCACCTCGATTTCCTTCCTAACCTTCTCCCTATCCGCCGACTTTAAGCACCGCACAAACTTGGCGGCGCGCGGTTGACTAGCTCCAACATTTAAGGCGCGATACACAATGCCAAATCGGCCCTTGCCAAGCTCTTCGTGTACCGAATATCGATCGCTAAAGGAGCAGCCATCCTCAACATCGACGGTACGGTAGGGGAATGGTTGCTCGTACTCTCCTAAAACAGGTAAAAAGAGTCATTTAAAGGTTCCCCGAAGAGCATATTGTTCCAATTCTCAACCACAGTCATACAGCTGCTGCAATCTAGTTTGCAATCCTCGGAAGAAAACACAAGTTAGTTCCTGTGCATTTCTCGCAACGTCTCTTTACGGTAAAAGCCCACAACAATTCTTGTTGTACCTTCAACTAAACCAATTACCAACAACGCAAGGGGCGGGGCTCAACTGTGAAAAGGCGCTCCATGGGAATACTGGATTTGACTCGACAGCCAAAGCACGAAAACAACTGTGAAACTGAAATAAAAAATACGCGGACAGGTCGTTACGCTTAGTGTTAAGAAGGAGATAATGGATTAGAGTAGTGTCGAATTTCAGTTTTGCTTTAACCTAAGTAATCTATACTGTGGTTCAGACATTCTAAATAAATAAAAAAGATGGCAAAATGGGGGAAACTCCACTTCAAAAAGAACTAAACGCAAAAGAGAAAAATCATAAGTGCAAGAAAGGAAGCCTCTACCACTAAAGAAACACAGGCCTCAATCAATCAGGCCCCATTTTTTCTTCTTTTGAATACTTCAATAACCTCTTTCCGTCTATATGTTCACAATAAATCAAGACCTGCATTCTTATGACACCCGACTTTCTTGTGACATCCTCCAAGAAGCGTCCTCAACAAAAGAGCTTCTTTTTGGGATCCCAAAACGTAAGTAGAGGGATACCTATGACATCGCAAAAGTTGTCCGTCTGTCCGTCCGTCTGTCAGCACGATAACTCTCGAAGGGAATGAGATATTTTGATAAAACTTGGTCTGAGGATTCCTTGGATCAAAGGTCGATTTCGTAGATGGGCTCTGTAGCCCTACATTTATGGGTGGGGGGAGGCGGTTCAAATTAAGGGGCAAACAAACTATTTTTAAACAGCTAACTATAGTCGGTTGAAAGAAGACATGTTGAACACGATTATGAAAACTATTTTCTCGCCGAACAAGTAGTTCGCCCGGAATCCGGCCAAAACCGTAAAGTCTGTTACGTGAAAGGGTTGCCTAATGAATAATTGCCTCTTGAAGATTTGTCTAATGCTCTAATTGCCTCGTGCGGATTTGCCTATAGTGACACTTGTCAAAAGCCGATTGTCTCGTGAAAACCCGTTACAGATGGCAAAGATTCCACAGGCCAGAATAATGGTAATAAAGTGAAATACTGTGAAAAGACTATGCGAAGCGCTCGATGCGATAAAGGCTAAAGATACAAGCAAGAAAAAAAAGGATACAAGTGAAGAGAAACAAAACGATTGGGTCTTTTTTTTTTATTCTTCTATATCTTGATCACCAGGGACAGCATTCAATAACAATAAATGACAAAAAAAAGTCTTGTCATCATTACCGTGTAAAACGTTCATGATTGGGTCTCAATCAACGCACGATCTTGCGCAGTCAGTCCTGGCGATTTCATTTTTATTTCTGATCAATCAAAATACAAGACGATTTAATTACTGTACAGGACCAAGGGCACATGATGTGCTATTCATAGGTTTCTACTTCGAAATTCAAATCAAGACCTACTTCTGGTTTATTTGTCGCTATACCTCCCATGTATAAGTAAGTAAGTAAGTAAGTAAGTAATTTATTTATAACCCGCCGTTTTCAGAAAGCGGAGTAAATGAAGAAAGTAAATAAAACACATAAACATACACAAAAAGACACTTAACTTCAATCGTCGGCCAGGAAGCAATGTAGAAGGTCGTGCGCTGGTTGGGTTCTGTTGTCAATGATTTTTGATAGCGACGAAGAAACATCCAAAAGGGTAACACTTGCATCTTGAATTTTGAACTTCTCCGTCAAAGTATGGTTATGGCATAATTTCGACAAGTGGAGCAGGTGCTTTGCATATTTAAAATAACATGATCTCATCTTTTTTATCTCCTTTTTTTATCTCCTAAAGATTCCATCTTTAGGTAATATTTATCCAATCTCGTGGCATGGGAATGCGAACTGGTGAGATGAATTGCCTTCGGTGGGATCACTTTTCGTGCAGCCCGCTTCTCTCTGGTGATCGTCGGCTAGTGGTTTGCGAACAATGTTCTCAAGTCCCTCGGTAGCTCAGCGGTAGGGCGTTTGCGAAAGCCGAAGGTCGTCTATCCAAGTCCCGTCGGAGGAGCATTTTTGTCTTTCAGTTACTACTAATAAGGACCTTCCGCTGGTTTAAAAATATAAATTTTCCTTTTTGAAACAAAATGGATTTCAACGAATGAAGTATTTAATTCTACCCGACTGATCATGTGTACTCCAGTGCCATACAGGCCCCCTAAAGCAGTGGTTCCCAACCTTTTCCGTACCGCGTACCCCTAATTAACGTTAAAAAAAGTTGCGTACCCCTTTCTGAAGAATCATTGTTCTACTATTCTGCTCAAGATCAGAACGCCAAAGAAATGGCATGGCATTAATGCGTACAAATATACACAAATAAATGGGATACATGAGGCTGCAAGGTTGTCAATTACATTATCGTCTGCAAACTGGTCAAGAATCAGAAAAATTCAGAGATTATGAACCTTCGCGTACCCCTTTGGGTACGCGTACCCCCGGTTGAGAATCACTGCCCTAAAGAGTTTTCTCTCAGCCTCTGTATCAACTATTTCTTCCCCTAAATTCCATTCAAAAATCTCCCTCCTTGATACAATTTTCTATTCATTCGTTCATTTACTGGTCACAACACATGCTACATAACACGAATTCTATTTTCAATATTTGTATTGCCATGGCCCTCAAGTGTTTTGTGCTAATATACATCATATCATCGTATCATATGACAAAGACAAGATCCCCTGAAGTTTTCTTGCTGGGGAATGCCTGCACATACCGGACAAGAGACGCGAGAAGGTTGTTAGTGAAAGGTGAACAAATAACCCCTCTGCACAGGCAAAGAGGCTTCTTCCGAGTGAATGTATTTTTTCAGGAATTTCTCAAATGTGTTTTTTTTTCTTTTGTATAGAAGTTACAAAAGATATTCCATCTTAAAAGAGAAAAGACCATCCCGCACCCTGGCTTTACCTAGATTTTTACACGCCATCCTCCACAGCCAACAATAAAATATTATCAGGTGTTTCGAGGGGTTTTTAGCGCGGCAAACTTTACCGACAGTTGCTGTCTGCTGAAGCAAACATGTTTGGAAATCTGGATAGGAGAATGCAAATGAAGCTACAGAGAAGAGTTGGAGCGTGTTCCACCCTTCTAACAAAAAGATTAGTTACTATTTTCGTTCCAACCTCGTGATAAGTTACTACATTGAGCCTTCCAACCTTCTCGAAATAGTAACTAATAATTACTATTTACATACCACGCTCAGGGAGCATAATAAGCGTGGTAAATACGACCTCTGTGACGTGATTGGCCCGATTTGACCGTGGCAAGATATTTTGCCGAAAATAGAAAAATTCATTCCAGCCATGACGCCAAGAAGGCAGAATCCTTGACGTCATGGGTAGTAGCTACGGTAAGTAGGGTGGAACGCCGCAAGCACGCCGTGAAAAACTAGGAAGTTAAGCGGGTCCTCGATTGGCAGTCGTAAGCTATCGAAAGCGATCGCGCCGTGCCATAAGCGGACATTTTGACGGTTTTCAGCCAATGAGAACACGCCGGGTCCGGACGAGCTCGGTTACGACAGACTTAAGCCGAATTCACATAGAATTCACGCACAGTCAAAATATTGGCCGGCAAAAATAAGTTTCGCGACGTCTAGGCAAACTCGCAGGGTATGACAGACTGGGAGCAAATTCGCCCGAATTTTATTTCCAGAGATACATTTTCTTTTGTTCCACTGCGTTTATACTCGTTGATACCGATATCGTAAATGACTGAGTAACTCTGAATTAAACCGATAAGCTGTTCCACACCCATCTTCTCTGGATTTAAAACTGTTTGCCTCGGTTGCAATTTTTTTCGGCTCGGAGCCGAAAACTGACGAAGCGTTTTTTTTAACTCCTGGCGGAACGGATGTCGCCAGGCGTAGCGAAATTCACTCTCTGTGTGAACTGGGCTTTACGACTGCCAGTGGAGGAGCCACACTAGAGTGCCTGCTCTGATGGATTTCTTCTTCTTCTTCCATAAGACAGGATCCCTATTCTGAGGAAGCAGCCCTATTTTGATTAAGTCCGGAGCCCAGTTGTGAGAACAGTGTCAGAAGTGTTGTAACATTTTCGCAAGGTCTTATTCCAGCATTTGTTGACTAGTACAATAACCGACAAGCTAGTCCTTTTAAGCGTCTTTTGTGAGAAAAAAGTGATTTAAGTGTATTTTCTTTACTTATTGAGGCGCAAGGGTCAAATTCAGCGGTAACGCTGTGATGATCACTCTTGGTCAGTATCATTCTATTTCATTCTACAATTTCAACAGATAAGACACAAGACGTTATCTGCTGACGTTACAGAAAAGTTGGCTTCGGTTATTATGTTACATGTTGCGTTTCTGCCCAATTATTTTTCTGTTTTGTCTGAGTACTTTTGCTAAAAGTAACGCTGTAAACAATGTTTAGTGTTACTTTACAGAAACGTAACTCGTCAGGCGCATAGCAACGTTAACAAGTAAGGCAAACTAATGGTATACATATACAGGAGGAAGAAAATTTGGACCATTTCCTCTATAGATGCCCGAAACTTTCTGATTTAAGGAAAATTTATCTAGAGTGTCGTGAGTTTATCACTTACTGAAATTTTGAGCAATAGTAACCCTACCGTTATTACTCGACTGGGCGTGTACATAGATAAATCTTTAGAGTTAAGAAGGAGTCTGATTGTTTAAGTTATATTTTTGTTTTTTTTGTTTGTGTATATGGCCAGTGGGCTTTTAAAATACAATAATCTACCTATCTATCTATACTTATATATTATATGTAACCCGCCAAATACTTAAGGTGAGAGCGGAATAAAAAAAAAAACCAAACAGACAAGAAACAAGGCCAAAGGTTTCGATGAGATCCCCAAAATCTAATATTTGATCCAGACATTGTGTGTTGTCTTCGCAAAATCCAGTCTTCCCCAGGCTAATTATCTGAGAAAACCAAGTTCAGATATATCTATAAGCCATATCTATTTTGACGATACTGACCGAAACTCCCTGCTTTACTTCTGCCAAATTTTCGGTTACGGCCGAATTCCGAGCGAACTACTTGTCCAGCAAAAAAAGAAAATTCAGAAACTGATTCAGCGTATCTCTATCCCTATAACAACATCTAATCAACTTCAAATAAAACTTTTACTTTTAACCAACTTTCCGGTTTTCGCCAGATTGCGAACGAACTACTTGTCCGGCGAGAAAATGGTTTTCATCATGTGTTCAGCATATCTTCATACCTCATACTCGACTATCACACTGGCTGTTTAAAAATGTTTTGTTTGACCCTGGATATGAAACCCCACCCATAAATCTAGGGCTACAGAGCCCATCTACGAACTTGACCTTACCCTTGACCCAAAGAATCGTCACACCAAGTTTCATCAAAATATCTCTTCCCCTTCGAGAGTTATCGTGCTGACAGACGGACGGACGGACTTACGGATCAACATACGGACAACTTTTGCGATGTCAGATGTATTCCTCCATTTACGTTTTGGGATCCCAAAAACCTAGTAAAAACATAAAATTTAGATTTAGACCTATAACTGTGCCCAAGAAATTCATAAAAAAACCATGTACTCGGTGACCTGAACGACTTGATATGCGTAGTGTGTTATTGGGATCCCAAAACGTAAGTGACGGGAAGGATACCAATAACTTCGCAAAAGTTGGACGTTTCTTTCGGTCAAGGGAAAGGTCGAGTTCGTAGTTGGGCCTCATAGCTGCATATTTAGGGGAGGGGAAGGGGTTTCAAATAAAGGGCAAAACAAATACTTTTAAAAGCTAATGAGATAGTCGATTAAGGAGTAATAACACATGCTGAACACGGAAATGAAAACCATTTACTCACCGGAAAGGTAGTTCGCCCGGAATCCGGCCAAAACCGCAAAGTTTGTTAAAAGTAAGTTTTATCTGAAGTTGATTAGATGTCCGGTTCAGAGGTACGGAGACATGCTGATCCGAATATGAATATTATTTTATCACCGAACAGGTAGTTCACCCGGAATCCAGCAAAAGCCCGAAAATTTGTAAAAAAAGTACAAGTTTAGTCTGAAGTTGATTAGAGGTTCGGTTTAAGGATAGGAAACCATGCTGAATCCGAATACCAAAACTATTTTCTCATCGGACAAGTAGATAGCCCGGAATCCGGCCAAAACCGGAAATTTTTTACATGAATTTCATTAGGTGCTCGATTTACGGATAAAAAGACATGCTGAATCCGTGTATGAAAATCATTTTCTACCTGAACACATAGTTCGCCACGAATCCGGCTGAAATCGGAAAATTTATTAAAAGTTGATGAGAAGTTCGACAGAGGGGTAAGGAGATACACTGAATCCGTTTTTTAACTTCACTTTTTTTGCAAGACGAGGTTCGACAGAGGGGTAAGGAGATACACTGAATCCGTTTTTGAACTTCATTTTTTTTGCAAGACAAGTAGTTCGCCCGGAATCCGGCCGAAACAGGAAATTTGGCAGAAGTAAGGCAGGAACTTTCGTCAAAGCAGATATGACGCAGGCTATAGATGATATGACACATGCTGAATCCGTATTTGATCTTGGTCTTTTCAGATGATTACCATGTGCCTTAATCTGTTTCTAAATTTCATTAGTAAAGTGTTCAATAGGAGTCTGACGAAGACCGGATCTCTACAAGACTCAATTGTCTGGATCAAATATAAACTTTTGGCATCCCATCGAAACCTTTGGTCTTGTCATCTTTTGAAACTACTCTTCTTCGCCTAGATTTTTGAAAATTCTGGCAGAATAGTGATTGATTCACTGAAGTGTGGGTGTCGGAACAACCGCGTAACTAGATCGGTAGAAGGATAAAAATAAAGGGAAGTATACGTCAGCATTTGCAAGTGTTCTGACGTAAATAGAGAGTCGACCATGAGCAAACATCGACTGATGCACTTGACGCCTGCTAAGGAGTGAATCATCACAAAAAGTGGGATGAGTAAACAAACGATAAGTAGCTGAAGTCGGCGCTTCTTCGCAACCATGTTCATCTCTTCAGGGACCCATACGTTTCCTGTAATGACTCGCCATTCAGGGGGCTTGTCATTTCTTATGCTTCTATGTTGCTATGTTGCCCGAGCCTCACCTAGTTTCCAAAAATTCCGCTTGGGTCGAATCGGCGTTCTTGCTAAGATAGACAAAACTGCAAGCATGCCACCAGGTACCTAAGCTAGGAAAAAAGATCCAGCATACTCTTCCATTACAGAGAAATATTCCTAGTTCACCACAACGGCTGCGAAAATTTTTGTCTATCTGGATAGTCGGGTATTTTATCCCCGTGGGTATTTCTCGAACTATCTGACGCTCGGCCAAGAGCGCATCAGAAATCTCTTAGTGACAGCCAATGGCGAGTCATTACAGGAAACTTATGGGTCCCTGATCTCTTCAACATATTCGACAACCAGACAATACCGAGAGTCCATAGTATTTTTTTTTCAATCAGGACCAAATATTCCAGCAGAGATTTCACGTCTTCAGTCAACTTAACTATTATATTAAGTTTAACTTATATGCATATTTTGTTTTAACTATATGAAAGAAAAATACACAACAAACGTAACATTTCTACCAGGAAAGCAAAAAAAGGAAAGCTCATTCGATGAAATTCATTATTCCTCTGTATGACTCTTGAGTAGTTTTTTTTCGTATATGTTATACTTTTCTCTAATTGTGTGTTCTTATTCTTTGTACTCCACTATTTTCATCTTGAACGATTTGTGGGTTAAAAATAAATGACTATGACTGGAAAAACGGAGTAACGCATCTGTATCGGGATTTTCTATTTAAGTAAATAAGTGATGTGTAACTAGACTGTCGGGTCTTAGGCCTTTCCGGTCAAACTTTAAGCTTAGTCTAAAATGCAACGTCGATTCAAGGTGTTTGAAGAACAGCTGCAGATCGAAATAGCCTCCATGGTATGCTTCTAACAATGATCTGGACAGACGAGCAGGGTTGGTTCCTCGAGGACCGGAATTCCTGCCCGGATTTTTCGGCACCATAGCATCAATTCCACACGAAAAAGTTGAGATTTTTTTATGATTAAAGTGAGCAAATCGGTCAAGAAATCCCGGTCCACAGCATAAATGATACACGAAGAAAGAAATTCCGACTTGGCGCCAAATGGTACTAACGTTCTCTGATAGATTAACGATAGTTTGGCAGAGGCTGTGTAGAGTTCTACGCTTCCAGCCCGAAACAAATTCCGTATGGAGAAGTCGAGATTTGTCAACGATGAGTGCAGGAAATCCTGATCGTGTGTTCGTACCATTAGCAAAAACCTTGAGCTCAGCAACTTGCTGGTTCACAGTTCACACTCTTACGAAACTCAGCGATACTGGAACACTTCTGTCCCCAATTCGTGAATATTTTGAACAATCGACCCACCTTGATTGAGGTTGTGTACCTTGTTTGTTGAAGGCTTCATGTCTTCAACATATTTTTCTCTTTCTTTTTTTCTCTTATAGTATACATAAAATGATTTGTTAGGTAGCAGCTCCAGTTGGCTTAATTGTGTGTTCTCTTTGCTTCAGATTATGTTGTAGGATATACTGTTATTTAAATATTGGCACAGTCAAACACCATTTGGACTCAGGCCACGATGTGTTTGTTCTTTTGAAATAAATTAGAGCGCATTTTTTAGAGGGACTAAATATGGTTCGAAAGAACATAATTTCGCATGTCACAGGAGCTTTCAATTTGCACGCGTTCGGGTTTCAAATAAAAATGATCGAGATTTGGATTTGACTTAATTATAGCCTAAAGAGATACGTGTATTAGCGCCACCGTGATTTTTCGTCACTACAGGTAATGTGACAGGTAAAGAAGGGCGAAAATAGATTATAGGTAAGTGATGGGATTAGCGACAAATCTCAGAAGGATTTTGCGCCACTCCATAATTCTAATTATAAAGGATTAGTTCAGTAAAACTATTATGTGAATCTAGTGTGAAATAAAATTAATAAAAACATCTGATTGATCTCATTCTGTCTTTTCTTCTAGCCGGCAGAGATGGAAAATAATAAAACTACGAGCTGCAAGGAGGGATTTTTGAGTCCAAGATCGAAGACAGTAAGTACCATGTCTGCCCAAGGATCCCTGTAGGACAAGAGCGGTTTTGCGAGCTACGGGGGAGTTCGAGGTCACAAAATTCAAAATTCGAGGTTTAAAATTCTGGCGCCGAATCTTTTTAGGCGAAATATTTCAAATTCTTTTTCTACTGAGGTTTATATTCCAAAGGCTTCAGGTTGTTGTTATGTTTTTGCCATCAGCAACTGCACTAGCCGAAAGGGTCTACGGCAGTGGTTACCAACCGGTGGTACGCGTACCCCAAGGGGTACGCGAGACCCTTGCAAGAGGTAAGCGAAGGAACCAAAATTGGTTAGTCTGTAGCTTCAAAATCTCGCCTCACTCATTTTTTTATTACCGAAAACCTAGTATTCCTAGCAGAGGCATCACCAGCCGAAATGTATCTTAAGGTGCAAGGTATTTTTACTGGCCGACAGGTCATTTCTACCCACTGTTTTTTTATGGCACTTGCCCTTCGGCCAAGTGCCATATAGCGATTGTAATTTCTGTCCGTCAGTCGGTCTGTCGGTCCCGGTTTTGCTAGTTCGGGCACTTCCAGATAAGCTAGGACGATGAAACTTGGCAGGCATATCAGGGACCGGACCAGATCAACTTACAATTAATCATTTCTTCAATCCGACTTTCCCCGGATCCGGGAGTCCGGAAACTATAAAGCAAAAGTGGAGCGAAAAGTAGCAAAAAAAAGCACTGCCCGAATGCGGGAGCGAACCAGGAACCTCTGAGTTATAAGGCCAACGCTCTACCAAGTGAGCCACGAGTCCAGGTATGAGAGAGCGAATGCGGGATTTTACACAAACTGGATAATCTAAACAAATTACACTGTTAGGATAATGGAACTTGTCAGGAATATTGGATGTATTAGGGAGCGAATGCGGGAGTATATATTGTTAAAAGATTGACGACCTGATTAACCTGGACATAGTCAAGAAACATAAATAATAGTTTGGGCACTTCCACGCAAGCTAGGACGATGAAACTTCGCAGGTATATCAGGGACCCGACCAGACTAAGTTGGAAATAGTCACTTGCCCGATCCGACCATCGTGGGGAAGGGGGCGGAATCCGGAAAATAGGGACATTCATCACTTTCGAACGGGTGATCGGATCTTAATGAAACTTGATATCTGGAAAGATCTCGCGTCTCAGATGTCTCATTTCAAGTCCGGACCGGATCGAGGACCGGATCCGATGAATCTTGGGGGTGGGTCTTGAGGGGAGTGGAGGGACGGGGAATCCGGAAAAATTTGGAAAAATTATATATTTTCAGCTTACGAACGGGTTGTCGGATCTTAACGAAACTTGATATATGGAAGGACCTCATGTCTCAGACGCCGGTGACATTGGGGGGAGTTGGAAGGGGAAACCGGAAATCTTGAAAAACGCTCAGAGTGGAGAGATCCGGATGAAACTTGGTAGAAAGAACAAGCACAAGTCCTAGATACCTGACTGACATAACCGGAACGGATCCGCTCACTTTGGGGGAGTTGGGGGGGGGGGGAGTCCTAATTTCTAGTGATCCCGCGAGTTCGATGCTTCCTGATGTGCTAGGACAATGAAAATTGGCAAGCATGCCAAGGACCCGACCAGATTAAATAGGAAATAGTCACTTCCCCGATCCGACCATCTGGGGGGGGGGGATGGAGGGACGGGAAAGCCAAAATTGAGGTATTTTTAACTTGCGAACGGTTGGTC
Source organism: Branchinecta lynchi (assembly GCA_023053575.1). NCBI lineage: Eukaryota > Metazoa > Arthropoda > Branchiopoda > Anostraca > Branchinectidae > Branchinecta > Branchinecta lynchi. The sequence continues at coordinate 8,052,578 of JAKZAP010000017.1, forward strand.
GGATCTTGATGAAAGTTGATATTTAGGATGACCTCGCGTCTCAGATGTCTCATTTCAAGTCCGGACCGGATCGAGGACCGGATCCGATGAATCTTGGGGGTGGGTCTTGAGGGGAGTGGAGGGACGGGGAATCCGGAAAAATTTGGAAAAATTATATATTTTCAGCTTACGAACGGGTTGTCGGATCTTAACGAAACTTGATATATGGAAGGACCTCATGTCTCAGACGCCGGTGACATTGGGGGGAGTTGGAAGGGGAAACCGGAAATCTTGAAAAACGCTCAGAGTGGAGAGATCCGGATGAAACTTGGTAGAAAGAACAAGCACAAGTCCTAGATACCTGACTGACATAACCGGAACGGATCCGCTCACTTTGGGGGAGTTGGGGGGGGGGGAGTCCTAATTTCTAGTGATCCCGCGAGTTCGATGCTTCCTGATGTGCTAGGACAATGAAAATTGGCAAGCATGCCAAGGACCCGACCAGATTAAATAGGAAATAGTCACTTCCCCGATCCGACCATCTGGGGGGGGGGGGGATGGAGGGACGGGAAAGCCAAAATTGAGGTATTTTTAACTTGCGAACGGTTGGTCGGATCTTGATGAAAGTTGATATTTAGGATGACCTCGTGTCTCAGACGTCCCACTTTAAATCCGGACCGGATCCGATGACACTGGGGGGGGGGGAGCTGGTGGAGGGAACCGGAAATCTTGACAAACGCTTAGAGTGGAGGGATCGGGATGAAACTTGGTGGGAAGAAAAAGCACAAGTCCTAGATACGTCATTGACATAACTGGACCGGATCCGGGCACTGTGGGGGAGTTAGGGGGGCGGACTTCTTGTGATCCCGCGAGTCCGGCGTACTTCTTGATGTGCTAGGACGATGGAACTTTGCAGGTATGTAAGGGATCCGATCAGATTGACTTGAGAATAGTCGTTTCTCCGATCCGACCATCGTGGGGGGAGTGGATGGATGGGGAGTCCGGAATCTAGTGGCATGCATAACTTTTGAACGGGTGATCGGAATTAAATGAAACTTTTCAGTTTGAAAGAGCTATCGCCTCAGGGTGTCAAGTCTGGATCGGGTCCGATGCCTGCGGGGGATGGGGGGGGGGAACTAAGAAAACGCTTAAAGCAAAGGGATTGGGATGGAACTTAATTGGGAGAACATGCATTAGGCCTATATACGAAACTGACGGGGCCAGATGGTTTCGGGGCTCTGGGGGGAGGGGGCTTATAATTTCGGTAGTCGCGAGTTAGAATAGTTCCAGATGTACTAAGAGAACGAAACTTTGCAGGCAGTATCTTGGGGGGAGCGAGGGAAGGGAAATATGGAAACTGCTGCAAATTGCGAACGAGTGGTCTGATTCGAGTGAAACTTAATGGGTGATACGAATCTATGAACTCGACATGTAAGACATGCGTTCGAACTGTATGCAACCATGGTGGGGAGAGTTGGGGTTGGAAAATTTTTACATGCACAAAAACCAAACGGTTGGACCGAATGAGATGCAAGTTCGACAGTGCCAAGCTTGTGCGGCCTAGATTTGTTATTTGGTTTTAGGGACGGATTCAGTCAAGGTAGGGGGGGGGGGGGGGGCAGGGTTCCGTTTTTGCCGGCTAAAATTGATTTTTACCATACCTGCGGTTTTAATCGGCTTTTATTAATAAAAACCGATTTTTGCCGGCTAAAACTGGCTAAAATCAAACCGCACTGATCTTTTTACGTATCAATCTTTACTGTTGTTTGTTCATTGTTTTCCGACTATTTTTCAACCAGGGTTGATTCCCGGACTAATTAGCTCCCCTACTCCAATCCAGAAAACCGGTTTGGGGTTGACACGAGTGAGTCATCAGGTCACGTTGCTTCCTGCGATTTATTTATACCGGGAGTTCGTACCGTATTATATTAAAGCGAGGAGGCTATTAGAAACTGCGGAGGCGATTTGTTGTACATGTTGATACGATACGCGGATAGTAAATAGGCTACTTTAAGAATTGAGCTTGTAATTTTATGGCTTGTCCTGCTTGTTTTCTTGATAGTATGTTCCACGGCAGCTCTGTAGGGATTCTCAGCAGAAACTTGTGCATATAAATGAAGAAACCTAGCTTCAGTGCCATTTATAATAGCAGATATGACTTAGCCTACACCTATTCAGTCTTGACATTATTCTGCATCCTTCCCTTCCATCCACTCTAGGCTAACATGAACTACAATCTTTAATACATGAAAGAATTATGATAGTCTTAGAATAGCGGAGTGCTATTAAAATCACATAGTAGCAGTTTTGATTTTAGCCAGTTACTTGATTTTATCCATGCCACTTGAGTTTAACCGTATCGGCAGAAATCACCTATTAGCCGATATTAACCAGCTGGTATTTTAGCCACCCGGGAACCCTGGGGGGGGGGGGGGTACTGAAAATTTGCGGATAAGCTATGCTCCGATTTCAATAAAACGTGATGGAGGGGAAGAGGGGATCAGAGGTCCAACGGGGTGTGGGGGGGGATACCGGAATTTTCCAAAAATGATCAGATTTGAGTGAAACTTGATAGATGGTATAAAAGCAGATGCTTTTTAGATGATCCATTTTTGAGTCCGAACCAGATTCGACCACGGTAGGGGAAGATGGAGGGAGTAAGGAAATGGTGTAACACGTCTAGGGGTCGAACGAGTGGATTTATTGGGCTGAAACTTGGAAGATTGAACAGTCTTGCGCATATGCTGCACATCATACGAGATTATGCCGGAACTGCTCAGAAGTGGGTGAAACTAAATATCCTATTTCTCTTTCCGAACCGCATTTTTGGATGGCGGGTGTATTTCGAGACGTCCTCATCTACTTTCGTGTACCACCTACTCGTAACAAGTGCCATATGAGCTCGTAGCTCTTGTTTGTTTGAAGTAACTGCTTTTACGAAAAATCGCGGCGCTTCGCGCAGACCCTTTTCTTTGTAATCGTCTGGCCGACGTTTTTGTGGTGATGGGTGTTGTTTCAACCCGTGCGTGACGCCTCTCATTACAAGCCCTAGTGAAATAACTTTGATTCAAGAACAGCTAGCCTACTGCAGTAAAATCTGTTCCTGGTCAAACAAAACTGTTTCAAGAAGAATTGAAGACATTGCAAGTGATACTGTCATTCAGGCTGCAAATTAATCTAACGAAAAAGTTTGCCATGCAGCTTGATGAAAGCACGGAGAACATCAAAACCAAACACAGACACAGGCTGACTGTAAAAAATATGCGGCTAAGGACGTCGAGCCGAGATTTGACAAAGTTTTTGCTACAAGGCAGCCTCTAGTGATTGCCTCATTGATTTTGTATATATTTCTACACATGTATACCTTATCATTTATGATAATAGCTATCGTCTTTTTCACTTTGAAAAGGGTTACGCAATCTTTCCGAACCTTGATTAGGGGCACGCGGTACGGAAAAGGTTGGGATCCACTGGTCTACGGTAACGCTTACCCCTTAATCGACTATCCAAAAAAGAAAGTATTGGGCTACGGAGCCCATCTACGAACTTGACCAGTCCTTTGACCTAAAGAATCCTCACACCAAGTTTGAACAAAATATCTAATTCCGTTTTAGAGTTATCGTGCTTATGGACGGACAGCTTTTATGAAGTCGTAGGCCCCCGCCACATACGTTTTGGGATCCCAAAAAGTAACGGTCAACTCGGTTATACAGGTTCAAACAGAAGCGCAAAATATGATTCAGTTGCCCTAGCCATTCAACAAGTAAAATCGTTACGGTGTTACGGCCTAGAAAAACTCTTGAAGATAAGCATTTAAAGTAACCTTCAACTCGGTTATACAGGTTCAAACAGAAGCGCCTGCTCGAAAGCGTCGTACAGTTTACATAAACGTCGAAGAGCGCCTTCGAAAAGTGAGATCAACGAACCGAAGTGGGTCAACGACTAGAGTAACCTTTCTCAGGCAGTGTCTCATCTAGTACACTTGGACTAGACAATCGGCATTGAGTCTGAAACAGTTAAAAAAATTTGAGGATAGCAAAATGGGTAAAAAAATGTTGTACTCTTAAGTGTATACAACTTTTTACGATGTTTTGCCAGTTTTCGTGTTTTCACTGTATAGTTTCTGTAAATTATAAACTAAGTGCTTATCTTCAAGAGTTTTTCTAGGCCGTAACACCGTAACGATTTTACTTGTTGAATGGCTAGGGTAACTGAATCATATTTAACGAGATACTTATTTATTTATTTAACTTTTTGCCCGTGAACAACGAAGTGAAAAATACGGAGTAGGCTACATACAAAAAATAAGATGAAAAGAAAAAAGTGAACATAACATACATACATAAATACAATAGAGCATCTAACCATGCTGTCTAAATGGTAAGGAAGTCACGATAGACAATACGGGTTAATGAGTACTCGCACAAATTTCCTGCAGCTCGTCTTCCGAGCTCTTTTTTATTTTTTTTCCAGACGTAGTGCGGGAGTGTATATATATGAGAGTGGAGAAAAATCCTAGGTGAGTAATCCCACTAAGCGTTCAGGTAACTACACAAGGTTCATGCGCGTTCAAAACCCAGAGTAGCGGTAAATCCCGGTGGCGCTAAAACTCTGTTACGAGTAATACCTTAATCTAGCACATTCGACGACCTATTTTCTCAACCACACGAATTTTCTCGAGATCGATATCGTATTAATTTTGCTGTCGTCTTGTTTTTGGTTCTACTAACCCGAAACTGAAAACAAAAAATGCATCTGAATACTCTATATGACTAAGTCCAAAACACGCCAGTGATCCTCAGGAAGAAGGAGTAAGCGTGTCCGTACGACTCAAATCCTGTGTCAATCAATCACCGCGATCTTTAGGGGCAGCTGTGCCACCACTTCTGCCTTTCTTCCGCTAGCTACCCGGAGAGGCCGGAGTTTTTGCATCGGCAAGAAGAGATAGTCATCAAGAGTATTAGCAGTACTATTACTAACTATTAGTATTATTTGCTTAATGTTATGGGATCGACTAAAACCAGGAAGGGAAGCGAACGCGAGAAAAGCAGGCAGGCATACTAAAACCAGGAAGGGCATACTAAAACGAGGAAGGGCATACTAAAACGAGGAAGGCTGTCACCAGGATTCGCAGCACCGTTCCCTTCCTCTATTTAGTATTCTTGAGGGGTCGGCAACTATTCAAATTCAAAGTTCACCATCCCTTCCTTGTTTCACTATCCTGAGGAAGGGAAGTATGAACTTCCTGGTTAGTCGCCTACCGTTAGAACGAGAAATGAAAAGGGGAATTACAATTTGTATAGTTGCCGACCCCTCACTGAACTTAATGCCTACCCATGACAGGGTACTAAAACGAGGAAGGGATGGTGAGCTTTGAATTTGAAAAGTTGCCGACCCCTCAAATAATACTAAATAGAGGAATAGAACGGTGCTGCGAATTCTGGCAGCAGCATTCCTTGTTTTCGGATGCCCTTCCTCATTTTAGTATACCCTTCCTGGTTTTAGTATGCATTCCTGCTTTTCTCACGTTCCCTTCCCTTCCTGGTTTTAGTCGAGAGTAATTGTTCAAAGAAAAAAAAAAAAAAAACACTCACCGTCATCCGAGATGATGCTGACGGTGCTGACTTTTCTCTGAGGAGGTCCTTTCTTCAGGCAAATGAGGTCAGTTTCAACGCCAGGTGGACTATCCCCATGGATGTTTGAAGCTCGAACTCGAAACTGGTACCAGCCGTAAGGAGTGAGATCACTGACCATACAAGAAGTTGAGTTACATCTAAAATCAATAAGAAATCGTATAAGCCATAAACCCCAATGTCGAAGCCTCGGCAATCAATCAATCAATCAAAATCCGGAGACCTTGGAATCTTTGAAAAAGAGATCCAGAGCGCATTCCACCCTTCTAATTAATAGTAACGTATTAACTTTTCACGAGGTTGGAACGAAACTAGTAAGTAACAGTTACTATTGTTAGAAGGATCGACTAGAAAATAGAAAAGTAGCAACTTAAAGTTTTACACAATATAACTTTTACATTAACCACTTCTCCCCTTGTCGATTTTCTCGCTTGTTTCTCATCTAAACTGACGCGCGGGTCGCCGCAGCTGAACAGCCGGGATGGGACTGTAATTTTTGAAAAACACACCTAGCCCATATACTAATGCAGGCACTACGGTACCTTAGTTTAGCTAGCAGATTGATGATTACAAGGTTGAGCAAGGGAAGCAGTTTCATTTGCCTTGGTAGAAGCTCGACACTGGCATAGTCTCATGGATCCATATAAATATTAAAAGAATGTTGTCGTGTTTATTTACATTGTTTTGTTTAAGTGTTTTAATATGAATATTTTACTTTTGTATTTTATTCATACTCCGCTGTTACGCAAAAAGCGGGTCATAAATAAATAAAAATAAATAAATAAATTCCACCGACAATGCATTTCCTCATTTTCGACTCACCATTCGGATGTTGCCCAGAATTAAAAACTTTAAAGCACGTATCCCCTGAAACGGTTAAGCTACGCTAAACTCTAACCAGAGCCTCGTTTTTGTGCAATAGCGCTGCCGCATCGCTGCTGCAGCACTTCTTTGCTTTTGCATAATATGCGTTTTTGGATTCACTTTCTTCTTGGTTGAAGCGGCAGCGCTGCAGTATCTTCCAGGGAAGCACGGACTTGGTCGCGGAGCAAGTCCGTGATTCTCGAGAAGCGCTGCCGTTTTCCTCGGAAGCGCTGCAGTGCAAAAACGGATGTAGAAAGAATCAGTCCGGAATCCGCCGAGAAGTGGACCTGCAGCATGCAACAAAAACGAGGATCAGGTACCTGAGACTAGATAGGAGATCTGGAAGGAGCGGTTGGGGAGGAGAGGGGGTCAGTACAACCGGCACGACGGATCCTCTGTGGACTTATCAAGAATTAGAACATGCTCTTACGTCTTCAAAATGCCCCACTTATGGTCATCCTCCATTCTATACTCCAAGACGTATCCGGTCACAACTGAGCCTCCATCGTAGACTGATCCGTACCAGGAGAGAGTGGCGCCACCATCGCATATTTCAACGATGTTAGGTGCATCCCGAGGGGGGTCGGGTGGACCTAGAATAAAGAAAACTGTCAGATCACTCATATCCATTCGGCTGATCAACTCAGGTAAATTTAGGGCGCTCAAAAGAGGGACTGTGTGGCAGTTTTGCCTCAACCAAGCACCCAACTGGTACCTTGCTTTTTATGGCACTTGAGCTTACTCAAGTGCCATATAGCGATTGTTATTTCTGTCCGTCAGTCGGTCTGTCGGTCTGTCGTTCTGTCGGTCCCGGTTTTGCTAGTTCGGGCACTTCCAGATAAGCTAGGACGATGAAACTTGGCAAGCATATCAGGAACTGGACCAGATTAAATTAGAAATTGTCGCTTCCTCGATCCGACCATCTGGAGGGGAGTGGAGGGAGGGGGAATCCGGAAAAAATAGGAAAAATGAGATATTCTTAGCTTACGAATGGGTGATCGGATCTTAATGAAACTTAATACATGGAAGGACTTCGTGTCTCAGACCCTCCATTTTAAATCCAGACGGGATCCGGTGACCCTGGGGGGAGTTAGAGGGGGAAACCGGAAATCTTGGAAAACACTTAGAGTGGAGGGATCCGAATGAAACTTGGTGGAAAGTACAAGCAAAAGTCCTAGATACGTGACTGATATAACCGGAACGGATCCCCTCACTTTGGGGGAGTTTGGGGGGGGGGGAGAAGTCCGAATTTGTAGTGATCCCGCGAGTTCCGTGCTTCCTGATGTGCTGGGACGATGGAAATTGACAGGCATGTCTGGGACCCGACCAGCTTAAATAGGAAATCATCAATTCCCCGACTCGACCATCTGGGGGGGGAGTGGAGGGAGGGTGAAGCCAAAATTTGAGGTATTTTTAGCTTGCGAACGGGTGATCGGATCTTGATGAAAATTGATATTTAGGATGACCTCGTGTCTCAGACACCTCACTTTAAATCCGGGCCGGATCCGATGACATGGGGGGGAGTTGGAGGAGGGAACCGGAAATTTTGAGAAACACTTAAAGTGGAGGGATCGGGATGAAACTTGGTGGGAAAAACAAGCACAGGTCCTAGACACGTCATTGACATAACCGGACCGGATCAGGGCACTGTGGGGGAGTTGGGGTGGGGAACCGGAAATTTTGAGAAACGCTTAAAGTGGAGGGATCGGGATGAAACTTGGTGGGAAAAACAAGCACAGGTCCTAGACACGTCATTGACATAACCGGACCGGATCAGGGCACTGTGGGGGAGATGGGGTGGGGGTCCGGATTTCTAGCGATCCCGCGAGTTCGGCATACTTCCTGATGTCCTAGGGCGATGAAACTTGGCAGGTATGTCAGGGATCCGAACAGATTGACTTGAGAACAGCCGTTTCCCCGACCCGACCCTCGTGGGGTGAGCGGGTGGATGGGGAGTCCGGAATCTAGTGGCGTGCATAACTTTTGAACGGGTGATCGGATCTTGATGAAAATTGATATTTAGGATGACCTCGTGTCTCAGACATCTCCCTTGAAATCCGGGCTGGATCCGATGACACTGGGGGAGTTGGAGGAGGGAATCGGAAATTTTGAGAAACGATTAGAGTGGAGGGATCGGGATGAAACTTGCTGGGAAAAACAAGCCCAAGTCCTAGACGTGTCGTTGACATAACCGGACCGAATCAGGGCACTGTGGGGGAGTTGGGTTGGGGGTCCGGATTTCTAGCGATCCCGCGAGTTCGGCATACTTCCTGATGTCCTAGGGCGATGAAACTTGGCAGGTATATCAGGGATCCGAACAGATTGACTTGAGAACAGCCGTTTCCCCGACCCGACCATCGTGGGGGGAGTGGGTGGATGGGGATTCCGGAATCTAGTGGCGTGCATAAATTTTGAACAGGTGATCGGATTTGAATGAAACTTGTCTGGTGAGCTATCGCCTCGGACGTTCAGTGTCACGTCCGGGTCGGGTCCGATACCTGTGGGGATGGGGGGGGGGGGGTGGTGGAAAACTCAAGAAACTCTAAAAGCAGAGGGATTGGGACGAAACTTAATGGATGGAACAAGCATTAGGCCTAGATGAAATTGATGGAGCCAGATGGTTTCGGGGCTCTGTGGGGGGAGTTGGAGGGAGTTTCCTAGAATTCCGGTAGTCGTGAGTTAGAATAGTTCCAGATGTAAAACGACAACGAAACTTTGCAGGCATATTAGCGACCCGAATTATCTTGACTTAAAAACCTGACACAGTATACCCCCGGAAACTTCCGTTCCTAGATCTGAGCATTTTTGGGGGAGCAAGAGAAGAGAAATATGGAAATTGACTTCTATAAATTGCGAACGAGTGGTCTGATTCGAGTGAAACTTCATGGGTGATACGAATCGATGGCCTCGACATGTAAAACATGCGTTCGAACCATATGCGACCACGATTAGGGGAATTGGGGGTGGGGGGACTTTTGACATGCACAAAAACCAAACGGATGGACCGAATGAGATGCAATTCGACAGTGCCGAGTTTATGCGGCCTAGATTTGTTATTTGGCGTCCGGGCCGGAGTCGGCCAAGGTAGGGGGGGGGGGGGGTACTGGAAACTTGCAGATAGGCTATGCTCCAATTTTAGTCAAACTTGATGAGGGAATTAAGAGATTGGGCCCGAACCGGCTCCGACAACGTTGGTGGGAAGGGGGGGGGGTACCGGAACTTTCCAAAAATGCTCAGATTCGAGTGAAACTTGGTAGATGGTATAAACGAAGATGCTTTAGGTGGCCGATTTTTTTTTATTCCGAACCAGATTCGGCCACGGTAGGTGGAAATAGAGTGAGTACCGGAAATCGTGTCATGTGCATTTGCTACAGACAATCGAGACGATTCCGGAACTGCTCAGAAATGAGTGAAACTAAATATCCTATTTCTATTTCCGAACCGCCTTTTTAGATGGCGGGTGTATTTTGTGACGTTCTCATCTACTTTCTTGTACAGCCTACTCGTACAAGTGCCATATGAGCTCGTAGCTCTTGTTATCACAACGTTTCATGCGGGATGTATTCCAGCTTGGACGAACCAGAGACCAGATTTGGTTTCAGGCAGAGATATCATGTTTTCAAGGACAAAAAAATGATTTTCTCGCGATAAAATAGTTCAGAAAAATAGTCTGTCGAAAATATCAACACATGCCCCGTGAAATTAGCGATTTTCTTGTTAGCGCTTGCCCACTCTGTCTAAATTTCTCGCTCTACGACGCATCATCATCCAAATATTCGACACGAAATATTTGAAACTGTGCATGGCCGTGTTTAACAAGACCAAAGGTTTCGATGGGATCCCAAAAATTCAATATCTGATTCAGACAACTGGGTCTTGTCCTAGCCAGATTCAGTCTTCGCCAAGCTCCTTGAACATTTTTACAATTAAAATTCAGAAACAGATTAAGGCCAAATAGCTAATCACCTGAGAAAACCAAGTTCAGATTTGGATTCTGCATGTGTGTTTACCCCTATAAGTCATATCCGTTTTGACGAAAACTTCCTGCCACTTCTGCCAATTTCCCGGTTCCGGCCGAACTCCAGAACTACTTGTCCGGCGAAAAAAGAAAGCTCAAAGACGAAATCAGGGTATCTTCTTTCCCCAGTAATGAACATCTAATCAACTTCAAATAGAAACTTAGCTTATAACAAATTTCCCGATTCCAGCCTGATTCTGGTCGAACTATATGTCCGGGTAAAATACGATTGTCATACAGGGACTCAGCATCTCTTCTTACCCCTAAATCGCTTATCTAATCAACTAGAAATAAAGCTCTGACTTCCAACAGTTTTCCGGTTTTGGCCGGATTCCGGACGAACTACATATCCGGGTAGAAACTTGTTTTCACATAAGTGTTCAGCATGTCTTCTTGCCATAAACCGAACATCTAATCAACTCCAAATAAAACTTTTAATTTTGACAATTTTGACAACTACTTGTCCGGCGAAAAAAAGAAAGCTCAAACACGAAATCAGGGTATCTTCTTTCCCCAGTAATGAACATCTAATCAACTTCAAATAGAAATTTAGCTTATAACACATTTTCCGATTCTAGCCGGATTCCGGTCGAACTATATGTCCGGGTAAAATATGATTGTCATACAGGGACTCAGCATCTCTTCTTACCCCTAAATCGCTTATCTAATCAACTAGAAATAAAACTTTGACTTCCAACAGTTTTCCGGTTTTGGCCGGATTCAGGACGAACTATACATGTCCGGGTAGAAACTTGTTTTCACATAAGTGTTCAGCATGTCTTCTTGCCCTAAATCGAACATCTAATCAACTCCAAATAAAACTTTTAATTTTGACAAACTTTCCGGTTTGGGCAGGATTCCGGTCGAAATACTTGTCCGTCGAGAAAATAGTTTTCACCATCGTCTTCAGCATGTCTTCCTACCTCTAAATCGAACATCTAATCAACTTCAAATAAAACTTTTACTTTCAACAAACTTTCCGGTTTGGGCCGGATTCCGGACGAAATACTTGTCCGTCGAGAAAATAGTTTTCACCATCGTCTTCAGCATGTCTTCCTACCTCTAAATCGAACATCTAATCAACTTCAAATAAAACTTTTACTTTCAACAAACTTTCCGGTTTGGGCCGGATTCCGGACGAAATACTTGTCCGTCGAGAAAATAGTTTTCACCATCGTCTTCAGCATGTCTTCCTACCCCTAAATCGAACATGTAATCAATTTCAAATAAAACTTTTACTTTCAACAAACTTTCCGGTTCGGGCCGGATTCCGGGCGAAATACTTGTCCGTCGAGAAAATAATTTTCACCATCGTCTTCAGCATGTCTTCCTACCCCTAAATCGAACATCTAATCAACTTCAAATAAAACTTTTACTTTCAACAAACTTTCCGGTTTTGGCCGGATTCCGGGCGAACTACTTGTCCGATGACAAAATGGTTTTCACCATCGTGTTCAGCATGTCTTCTTACCCCATAATCGACTATCACATTAGCTGTTTCAAAACATTTTGTTTGTCCCTTAATTTGAATCCCCTCCCTAAATGTAGAGCTACAAAGCCCATCTACGAACTTGACTGGTCCGACGACCCAACGAACCCTCACACCAAGTTTCATCAAAATATCTCATTCCCTTCGAGAGTTATCGTGCTTACAGACGGACGGACGGACTGACAGACGGACAACTTTTGCGATGTCATAGGTATCCCTCCACTTACGTTTTGGGATCCCAAAAAGAGGAAAAGCAAAGCAAACGAGAGGAGTCGGAAAGACAAGATAGACCTGTTGGCCTACCAAGTCTTTCAAAACGAAACTCGAAATTTTTTATTTTTCATGTCCTTTTTTGCTGAAACGGTTGTGGGCGGAGCTTGAAGCTTACGGCGAAGTTTGCGCTGCGAGCCTTGAACACTCTCGGCTCGCGTGAAGGAGCGCTAAAAGTCCAAGGTCCAAAATGATAAAATGACGAAGGATTCTTGACGATTCTGAAGGTTATAGTTCCAATACAATCGGAATCGGAGAAAAAGGCAATTAAACCTATGCGATCTTCTTACTTTCATTTTTGAAAATTGCTTCTTCTCCTAAAAAAAAACTTGTTTCTTTAAAGGACACCTGAATGAAGAGTAACAAGTATCATCCCTATCTGTATGACTTCCGTTAACATTGCCTGCAGAGAACCCAATCCAGATACGGAACAGTGTTTCCAAGCTATGATTTTTGCTCCATTTTGCATCTGTCCTTATTTCAGTACCGAACAATCTTAGAAATGAACAAATGTCTCCAATCAACCATTTGTCTGGAATATTTTTAACCAGTTAAGCCCAAACGTATATATCTAGAAGAAATTCCAATACGATCCGGCCAGCCCTATACAAGATTTGAATGAATTGCGCTTTTTGTCTTGGAGTCTGCATGTGCGAACATCGCTATTTTGAAAACGTCACGTTCAGGAGAACAGACAACTGTCCGAAAAGGCTTACGCGCGTAAATAGCCCTCTCATGGACGGTAGTTTTGGGATCCCAAAACATAAGTGGAGGAATACCTATGACATCGCAAAAGTTGTCCGTCCGTCAGTCTCTGAGCACGATAACTCTCGAAGGGAATGAGATATTGTGATGAAACTTGGTGTGAGGGTTCTTTGGGTCAAGAGTAAGGTCGAGTTTGTAGATGGGCTCTGTAGCCCTACATTTAGGGGTGGGGGTTCGAATTAAGGGGCAATAAAATATTTTTAAACAGCTAATGTGATAGTCGATTATTTGGTAAGAAGACATGCTGAACACGATTGTGAAAACCATTTTCTCGCCGGACTAGTAGTTCGTCCGGAATCTGGCAAAACCGTAACGTTGGTTAAAAGTAAAAGTTTCATTTGAAGTGATTAAATGTTCGATTTAGGGGTAAGAAGACATGCTGAACACTTATGTGAAAAGCATTTTCTACCCGGACAACTAGTTCGCCCGGAATCCGTCCAAAACTGGAAAATTTGTTAAAAGCAAAACTTGTATTTGAAGTTGATTAGATGACAGATTTAGGGGTAAGAAGAGACACTGAGTTTGTATATGACAGTCATTTTAATTCACCCGGACATATAATTCGTCCGCAATGTGGTTGTAACCGGAATTTTTTTATAAGTTAAAGTTTTACCTGAAGTTGATTAGATGTTCTTTATAGGGATAAGGAGATACGCTAAATTCGTTTCTGAATTTTCTTTTTTTGCTGGACAAGTAGTTCGCTCGGAATTCGGCCGAAACCAGAAATTTGGCAGAAGTAAAGCAGGAAGTTTCAGTCAGTATCGTCAAAATAGATATGGCTTATAGAGGTATATCTGAACTTGGTTTCTCTGATGATTAGCCTGGCGAAGACTGGATCTGGCGAAGACAAGACCCAATTGTCTGGATCAAATATTAGATTTCTGGGATCCCATCGAAACCTTTGGTCTTGGTTTTTACCTACTATGTTTTTCCCTAATTACGTCTCTTTATTTTCCTTTGTACTCCCCTATTTTCGCCTTGTTCGATTTATAGGCTGGACCTAAATTATGATTTTTATTTAGGGAAGATAGCGATAATATTAAAGGCAGAAAAAGTACGCGTGGTTCTTCCAGGCCGTCTATAAGCCCTAGCCGAGAACCGAGTCCATATCTCAGCTTTGACATTAAAGACTCCCTAAATATGGTCCGCACCGTATCTCAACGAGTCATCATTATTATTGGGTACGATATATGGGACATATTGGCCGTAAACCATATATATGACACCGTTAACGTCATAGCGCTACCCTAGTATCCCTGAAATGCATACCGCCTTGTACGTATGTGCAAGTTCATGTCTGCGAGAACATTAAAGCAAGTACTACAAGGGCATAAGCACAAGCTATGAACTGACTTGATTTTTTTTTATATTTGTTTCTTAAATAAAGGACATTATTTGAGTGATCTGTGGATCTGATTATTAAATTAGTTTAGAAGCAAACCGGGCCGGTCCATTTAGCACATGACAGACATATATATTTATTTATTCCCTTATTATTCTTGCTTGTATTAAGAGTAATACGGGTTTGACCCTAGTTTGCCGAAAAAAATTGGAACAATGACATTAATTTTACGACCAACCAATTCAACAAAGCAATGTGTGTCTCAGACTTGCATCAAGCGTAACTACGAGTTTGACCCTGCCTGACCGAAGATAACTTAAAACTTTGGAACAATGATATTAAATTTTACGGTCAACCAATTCAAATCAAAATGCGTATTTCGAATATACTGATATTTGTACAAAAAGTGGTCCGTCAAGCAACGAATATCCGAATGGTCATTAACTTTCTCAAAGTTTTATCATACTCTTGTGCACGATTACTAAGAAGCTACAATTCACTTCATTGAAGGTTTGCAAAGGTTTTTGAAAAATATTACGACCCTTTTATCGATCGGCGGCTCTTTTGAGAGGTGAGCGGCCAAGAGACCGAAGATTTTACTGTCAAAGACCTCGCTTAGGAACCCAGTAGACCAGTGGTGAAACATTATCTTGTACAACTCAAAATCTACAAGCCTCATTCCTTTTGACCAAACTAAACCCCTGGTTGTTATCAGAAGCGATAAGCATCCTAAGAGACGAATTTTATACCCCTTTCGAAAGAAATAGAAAACCGTGATTTTCGGTTTTTTTTCTTGATCAGCTAATTATCCCTCTAGGATGATGTGCGAGGGATAAATATAAATATAAATCACGGTTTTCTATTTCTTTCGTAATGAATGGTCAGCTTGGCTTCAAACCTTATATTTATACCCCTTCCTCGCAACATATTTTCTAATAAACGAAATGATGTCCTTGTCTCACTCCCCACGTGACGGCCCTGACTGCAGCATCTCTTAACTGACACTTCCCAACGACTGTTAATGTCCTTGTCTCACTCCCCACGTGACGGCCCTGACTGCAGCATCTCTTAACTGACACTTCCCAACGACTGTTAATATAGTGCACCCAAGGCCGTATTCAGGGGGGGGAGGGTTAGGGGGTTGACCCCCCCCCCTCCGAAACATACAAAAATAACAATTTTTATAGGCTTTTCCCTCTGATCTAGGTGTTTTTGTACTTTTATGTCCGACCAGCAGGCAACCCCCCCCCCCCCGAAATAAATTCTTGGATACGGGCCTGAGTGCACCAAAAGAAATATCCACAGTACGAGAAGCATTGTTGTGTTACTAAGTTCTAAGACTTCTAACTTTGTCTTAATCTACAATAGGCAAAGGCTCAAACCCACTCAACTTCAGCATCAGAAGAAGCTTACAACCCCTCAACTAATTCAGGTAGCTGCTAATCAAAATAAGAACAAACTCCCACCCCGTTGTGATCCATTACACCTACCATTTGCGAACGTCATTAACTTCAATCAGGAACTAATGAGTTCTCACTTTTAATTTTCGTTTCTACTCAGACTTGATTTTCAAGTGCCAGATACATAGGGCGGGCTCACACTTGTCAAACAAACGAAGCACTATGTCAACAATTCACTCAACTATAGGGAGGACAAGACTTTTTTCGCTCTAATCTGATGCGGTCTAAATGTGACACAAAGAAAGATGTTCTGAAAACCCAACCAACAGCCCTGTGGCATTGAGCGATCCAAGTTTTTCTTCAAAACGTTTTCGCACAGTTTAAAGGAGATCAATCACGATGAAAGGGCGCTGACGGATATTTACAGTAAAAAAAAACCTACAAGACCTAAATTCACACGTTACCTTTGTGTTGTGGGATACGTTCTCACGCAGCCCTTTCTCTCGTCCTACACTATCCCTAGCAATTAGCTCTCCGCTCAGCAGTTTATTCCCCAAAGTCAACCATCATACAATAGCCAATTCTTGAATGAATTAGGTAAGGACGCGAGGTCGGGTGACCTTTGCGTCAGAGCGAACTCGGAGAGAAGGGAGAACACTACCGAATCTTACCTGTGCAGAATTACATATTACTTTGACTTTGAGGAAAGCTATTGAGCGGAGAGTGAGTTCAACTATCTTGTATCTTTCGTTTTATATCTTCATCTTGTTTGACCGATCGGAAGTATTTCTATAAGAATATAGTTATTTGTTTATTTCAACTATAGACAAGGTTTACGAACACCATAATACGGCAGTATCCCAACATCGTGGTGGCAGCGGTGGGATAGTGTTGCACTGGGGGGAACGACTGTTGTGGGATGCGTTCTCACAACAGTGTTTTTAGAAGAGCTAAAAAAGTTTATGTGACTGGTTGTAAGTGTTGTAGCCAATGTTATGAATGAAGTAATCCCTTGTTTGGAGGAGCGATATTTTTTAAACGACAGGATTTGTCAGTGGTCTTAGATGCCCAAAGTTTATTTTTCTTTCAACATAATCAAACTCTTTATGCAGCCCTTTGTATCTAAGTACAGTGAAGGTTGGCTTAAAACCGAGTTTTAAACAGAGCACTTGGCAAATAGTTCACTCAAATACAAGACAAACGATTGTTACAGCAATATATACGCAACAAAATATGAATTCACACATTAGCTTACCTTAGTTTCTTCGAAAATAAAAAAAGTTTGCTTGGAGGAGACAATTTTTTTTTATACGATAGTTTCTTCGATGCTCTCTAAATATTGGTCCTTTCAATAAAATTCAAATCTGTACAAAGCCCTTTGTACACAAGTACAGCGAAGATATAATATATATTAATAGTATATAATAATATATACTAAGATATAATAATAAGAATATATAATAATATATATTAAGTAATTCTTCCGTCTCTATAACAAGTGGAGTGCCCCAGGGTAGTGTACTGGGACCATTACTTTTCAATATCTACATTAATGACTTAGTGTCCGGCATTGATTCCGATATCGGGTTGCATGCGGATGACACCAAGATCTACAGGTTCGTCAGGTTTTCCAAGACTCACAGATACTCCAAAATGATCTTCACAAAATTGAACTCTGGATGCAAGTGTGGCTGATGGAAGTCAACGTCGAAAAAAGCCACCATCTTCGCCTGGGACCATCTCACTTTCAAACTTTTTATAATTTCAACAGCCATACGATACCGGAATGCATGACCCAACGGGATCTAGGGGTCCTGATCGATGGGGATCTGCGTTTCTCTCAACATTACAACTTACATTGAAAAAGTGTAATAGAATCCTTGGTATAATTCGAAGAAACTTTACATTTAAGCAGGATGGTTTGTTCTCACTTCTTTTCAAGTCGATGGTTCGCCCGATCGTTGAATACGGCCACACCACAGTGAGGCCATATTACAATTGTGACATTGAGGCTTATGAAAAAATTCAACGGAGAGCTACGAAGTTCGTACCAGATCTGCGCGATCTTCCCTACCTAGTGAGATTAGCCAAGTTGTGCCTTCCCTCCATTGCATACAGACTTTTTAGAGGAATAAGCAATATCGAAAGTGGGACACAAACATAATTGCGAGGAACACGTCTTAAATAAAAGAATTATCACCAAGATCTATCACGAGGAGGGTCAATCAAGTAGATCAATCACGACGAAAGGGTGCTGACAGATATTTACAACAAAAAATCTGCAACAACATCGACATTCACAACTATTCACACTTGTTTCATAAAAAAAATCAAAGTAAGGTATTTATTTATTTATGAATAGAAAAAGAGGTTAATGGGACGCTTGCCTCCCTATACACAGATATGGGACTGACTGTCGCTATAGGTGATGGTTCGAAAAAAGATACTTATTTATTTATTAATAGAAAAAGAGGAAGCTTCTCTCCCTACACATAGATATGGAACTGAATGTAGCTATGAGTGGGGGTCAATGTTATAGAAGTGGTTACGATGTGATTACATTTTCCGTTTCACTATGAACCTGAGATAATGAAGAAACTGGAGCTTGAATCCTTGCCGACACGGCCCCACATATCAATGGAACAAATATACATCCATCACCGTTATCCGTTTACCGCCTTGAAATGCTACCCGTATTACCAGTTGTTATGTGACAGAACCGAGGGGTTGCCCCCTCTCGATCTCAGTGTACAGCAAGTGCCCGGCACAAGCAGACACTGCTTGCCCACGTGTTAAAACATCAAAATAAGCATTTTTAGAAGCGTTTTAAAGCACAACTGGCACTGGACGTGTCTGAAAGCTTTTTAGTGCTGTATATGCTGTATTAATGCTGCATTTTCTTTTTCTTTTTGTCCGAAAGCTGTTACCTTTTTTTCTCCTCTGACACTTGTAGAATACCAAAATTTAGGTCAGGAAGAAGAAGAAGAAAAAAGAATTACCTGTATAAAGCTGACAAAATGGATTAGCTACTGATATCCAACCTTCTTATCTTTCCTTTCTTCGTTGGCCATGATCGCCAGTTGGCTTAGAATTTGGAATGTTTTCCGAATTGTCAGTTGTCTTTTGGAATTTGTTATGTTTGCTGCCGAAAACGCTGAGAGAATCGCCGTACTCTCCAGTTTCTTCTTGGAAATTCAGCATAAAATTTAGCATTTCTTGCTGAATTTTTCGATGAATTTTATGCTGAATTAATGCTGCATTAATTGAGCGAAAATTTAAGTCCAAAAGCGAAATGCTGCATAAAATGCTGAATTAATTCAGCATTTTCGGTCGTTTCTGAGCTTTCGGACACGTTCACTATTTACTGTTTATGTTCCAATATTCAAAGATATCTGAATACTGTAAAGCTAGGCTCTGATCTTAAAAATCATCCATGGCCCTGCCTCTTTTAACCCTTTTCACAGGCGAACCGTAAGATCTCGCCAAAATTCAGAAGACCGGTTTTACGCATCAACAGCATGATAATTTCAATATTTTATTCCTCTTCTTGCTTTAAGCTATTTGGAAAATAAACTTGACTGATTGATTGATTGATACACACATACTCGTCCGGAGCAGAATGCGCATGGAAACTAGTGAATTACGGCAAGTGGAAAGATTAGTGAGGTGTCGTTAGTGGGTTCAGAATGTAACACAGGAGATTTGGATCTCCGGGTTTAAGAACTAATGAATGATGTTACGGAAGTAGGTTGCATTGACATTGCGGGGTTTTTTTTCCTCTCTACTACAGTCGTTACCCTTTATCGTTCCCGCTAGCCTACGCCATGCTTCGCCGAGCGACTAACCCGGCCTGGCCTCCCAGTACTCGGCTTAGTAATATAATCCGAATCCTGGTCAGCCCGGCCGGGGGGATTTAGATATGGAGGATCGCCCACCTTCATCTAGAATACGGCCTTTCTACCTTCACCTAACCCTCAAAACTCCAAATCCACGACTGGTCCTTTAAAAATGAATTGCCTAATTTATGGACGGCACCCGATTCCAGGAAAGGGTGTACAGCAGGTGCGCGAGAGTGGGTAACCCCTCGGACAGAACAACTTACCTTGAATATTTATAGATGCAAAATGGCAATCGGAGCCATGAGTGTTGGCTACAACGATTATGTATTTCCCGCAGTCCTTGTCAGTGACATCAGATAGTCGGAGTGTGGCGCAACCGTCGCTGACCTGAGTTGATATGCGCTCTGAAGTTTCCAGTACATCGTTCTAGAATAAACGGTCTAGAATAAAACGGCCATCGTTCTCGAATGAACTTGTCCTGTACTATTTCTACACCTGCCTCACCTGGCTGAAATACACACGACTTAAAAATGGCATTCTTCTCTTTCTGCAGAGCTCTCTGATCGCCTGGAAAATGTCCGAAAGAGAGCAGTGAGAATCACTCTGGGTAATCATAACATTTCATATGAAAAGGCTCTCATTAAACTGAACGTTCCTAAGTTGATGACCACAGAAATACTCTTTCAAAAATTTTGGAGCAAAGATAGTGCGTTGTCTCCAGATGGGCCGTCTGTTCCCCCCTCCCCTTCCGTCGTCCGTGCGTCAGTCCGAGAGGAACAGCGGTAACCAGTTTTCTCCATATTCTGCTAGTTCTTCTGCCTAATTATTACATAGTTTCATCCCATCATGTATTTCTGGTCATATCTTCTAAGTGTGTGAGTTAATTTTTTTCGTTTTTGTGTAATTACGCTTGCCAAGTTTCAGTGTCCTAACCCACCTGGAAGTAACTTAACTCCGTATCACCGGAATTCCGGACCCGCCCCCTCCAACTCCGTGCACAAATCTCGTCCGGTATTACAATGATGTACCTAGGGCTAGTGCTTGTTCCTCTCACCAAGTTTCATCTCAATCCTTCCGCTCTAAGCGTGTCACATGATTTCCGGCCCCCTCTCCGCCTCCTCCCCCCTGTGAGGATACATACCCCCCCCCCCACATTCATCGGATTCGGTCCGGACTTGAAATGGGACATCTGAGACATGACGCCTTTCCAAATATCAAATTTCATTAAGATCCGATAACCCGTTCGAAAGTTATTCATGCCAATGAATTCCGGATTCCGGCTCCCCTCCCTCCCCCCACGATGGTCGGATCGGGCAAGTGACTATTTCCAACTTAGTTTGGTCGGGCCCCTCATACGCCTGCCAAGTTTCATCGTCCTAGCTTATCTGAAGGTACCCTAACCGAGCGACCGACCGACAGACCGACGAAAAAGTGATCGGTATATGGCACTTGGCCGGAAGACAAGTGCCATAAAAAATATAGTTATAAACTGTTTTGTAATTTGCTGTCCGTCTTGCACAGCTAACCTATTGTCACATTCTAAGACGAACTACTGGTATATAAAAATGTTGAAGAACTAAACAATTGAAACACAAGTACCAGCACGAGAATTTTTAGGAGCAACACACATGCAATGAAAGAGAGAAAAAAAAGAAACAAGCGCACGGCAATAGCCTACGTTACTGGATTACAAATCGACATTGCTAGACTCACCCCCTTCAGCCAAACGACGCTCGGCTCCGGCTTCCCGACGAACAAAGCTTCTAATACCACCTCGCTCCCCCTCGTAGCACACAAGTCCATAGGCCCTTTTACAATCGCCGCTGTTTTCTCGAAACTCCGCCTACTGCACGCAGAGGGAGTGCGCCGGGGCGTCACATTGGCTGCTGGATAAACCACCACGCGCGCCGAGGCAGTGGCGGATCCACAGTTATTCAAGATTCGACAGGTCACATGGCCATCGTCCTTTGTTTCTACACGAGATACTTTGAGAGTGCTGGAGGTGCTGTCTGTGTGGATCTGCAAGAAAGGGTAGTATTAAAGTTGGAAGATATTTTAATTTTTCGATATTTTCACTTTCGATAGATTGATATCTGAGACCATTTTTCGCTCTCACATACCTCTCGTTTACGTTCATAAAACGAAAACAGTAGTCAAAGATAATTTTGCATCATCTTTTTGCTAAAAAAAAAAAAAGGCGAGGTGTGGGGCTAACTGTTGAAAAAGACTCCTGGAGGGTGGAATTTGGCTTAAGAACGAAAGCGTGAAAGAAATGTGAAAAAAATTGGAAAATATGCGGGCTGACGATGGCGCTTGTTATTAGAAAGGAATTTCAGTTCAACTTTAAGCGGAAAGGGTGACTCTTTACTGAGAACGGGCGAAAGCACCAACGAAGACAGGGCTTTGTTCAGTGACACAATTGTCACATGGCGTGGCTAACCCCTTGATGAGTGGTCATAACAAGGGTGGGGCATGAAGAAAATGACAGACCAGATTGATACTATCAGATGCTCCCGGGCTTCACATGCTAATTCGATTACACAAATAAATACTTGCGAGAGACGTCCAGTCTTGCATACAAATAAAGAGCTTACGGGTGACATAACCCAACAACCACCAGCTGTCCCATCCATCATATTATTTTCAGGCGAAGTCGCACGCCTGTTCAACCATGAAAAGGTCAAACTAATTCTCAAGAAAGGATATTCTTGGGGAGTTTCCGGAAAGAAATATGGAAGTATCCAAATTTCTTCGATCCTAAAAAGGGCCTCAAAATGTTCTTCTGTCTATATGTTCTGGTCCCTGAGATCTTTTCCTAAACACTGACTAACGTCTGGTTTTTGGGATAACAAAACGTAAGTGTAGGGATACCTATGACATCGCAAAAGTTTTCCGTCTGTCCGTCCGTCTGTCAGCACGATAACTCTCGAAGGGAATGATATATTTTGATGAAACTTGGTGTGAGGATTCTTTGGGTCAGGTGTAAGGTCAAAATCGTAGATGGGCTCTGTAGCCCACGTTTAGGGCTGGGGGAGGGGGTTCAAATTAAGGGCCAAACAAAATATTTTTAAACAGATAATGTGATAGTCGATCATGGGGTAAGAAGACATGTTGAACACGAATATACAAAACATTTTCTCGTCCGACAAGTAGGTCGCCCGGAATCCGGCAAAAACCGGAGAGTTGGTTAAAAGTAAAAGTTTCATTTCTAGTTGATTAAATGTCCGATTTAGAGGTCAAGTCGATTATGGGGTAAGAAGACATGTTGAACACGAATATACAAAACATTTTCTCGTCCGACAAGTAGGTCGCCCGGAATCCGGCAAAAACCGGAGAGTTGGTTAAAAGTAAAAGTTTCATTTCTAGTTGATTAAATGTTCGATTTAGAGGTCAAGCCGATTATGGGGTAAAAAGACATGCTGAGCACGATGGTGAAAATCATTTACTCGCCGGACACGTAGTTCGTCCGGAATCCGGCAAAAACCGGAAAGTTGGTTAAAGTAAAATTTTCATTTGAAGTTGATTAAATGTTTGATTTACAGGTAAGAAGACATGCTGAGCATGATGGTGAAAATCATTTTCTCGCCGGACAAATAGTTCGTCCGGAATCCGGCAAAAACCGGAAAGTTTGTTAAAAGTAAAAGTTTCATTTGAAGTTTATTACATGATTAATTTAGTAGGGGTAAGAAGACATGCTGAACACGATGGTGAAAACTATTTTCTCGCTGGACAAGTAGTTCATCTGTATTCCGGCAAAACATGGAAAGTTGGTTAGAAGTAAAAGTTTCATTTGAAGTTGATTAAATGTCTGATTTAGGGGTAAGAAGATGCTGAACACGATGGTGAAAATCATTTTCTCGCCGGACAACTAGTTCGCCTGAAATCCGGCCAAAACTGGAAAATATGTTAAAAGCAAAAGTTTTATCTGAAGTTGATTAGATGATAGATTTACGGGTAAGAAGAGACGCTGAGTCTGTATATGACAATCATTTTTTACCCGGACATATAATTAGTCCGAAATCCGGTTGTACCCGCATTTTTGTAAAGTCAAAATTTTATTTAAAGTTGATTAAATGTTCTTTATAGGGGGACAAGGAGATACGCTGGATTAGTTTCTGAATTTTCTTTTTTGCTGGACTAGTAGTTCGCTCGGAATTCGGGCGAAACCGCAAATTTGGCAGAAGTAAAGCAGGAAGTTTCGGTCAGTATCGTCAAAATAGATATGGCTCTTAACTGGATTTTCTCTGATCATTAGCCTGGCGAAGACTGGATCTGGCGAAGACAAGACCCAACTGTCTGGATCAAATCTTAGAATTTTGGGATCCCATCGACACCTTTGGTCTTGTTGTAGATCAAATTTATTAGAAGAGTTGATGTTTGTTTTTCATTTGTTTTGAATGCGATGGCCCTCGGGCTTTAAGCAAATATATATCATATCATATCATAATGCTTGGAGATACCACTTCAAGGACACGGCTTGACAGCGGTTCGAGCGAGGACGACAGAGCAAAATAACACCAGGGAGTAGCACCAAGACCTATGTTTGCCATGCTTCACAGTTGGGCCATACTCGTAGCGCCGCTCACTACGCTTGTGGTATTTAAAGCGACACAAAGTTGCGGGTTTAAAAACTTCTAGTAAAGCTAAAACGCAGTCTGCTCCATCGAAAAAACAGGGGAGGCTGTTTAATTTTTTCTGCTGTATTCAGAATTCTAAGTTACTGGAGCCAGGGCTGGTGTACGACTGATTGAGTTTCAGTCGGGACGTTCTCTATCACTAGTGGTGCTGGTGTCGCTGCTGTTCGAGTGTGTGTCACTTTTCTCAGACTTGCCTCTACTCCATACTGTGATTTGGCTGTGGAGGACGACTGAACTTACTGTATACAGGGACCCATAAATTTCCTTTAATGACTCGCCATTCAGGGGGCTTGTCAATAAGAGATTTCTGATGCGCTCTTGACCGAGCGTCAGATAGTTCTAGAAAATACCCACGGGGATAAAATACACGACTATCCAGATAGACAAAATTTTTCGCAGCTGTTGTGCTGAACTAGGAATAATTCTCTGTAATGGAAGAGTATACTGGATATTTTGTCATAGCTTAGGTACCTGGTGGCATGCTGAATAGTCCTGACATGTGCCAACAAATTTTATCTATCTGAGCAAGAACGCCGATTCGACCCATCGGAATGTTTGGAAACTAGGTGAGGCTCGGGCAACATAGCAACATAGAAGCAATAGGAAATGACTGGCCCCTGTAAGGAAACTTAACAGGAAATTTATGGGTCCCTGCTGTATAGTGTACCAACAGATCACAGGATCTATAACAACCCTTGAGTAATTACATCACGCAATCCCAAAGCTTATCTTTTTATTCCTCTTCCGGATAGTAGAATTGCAAACGGATGAGCGCTAATCAAGCAAGACGATAAAACCACAAAACGGACAAATAGGAAGAGCACTGTTTCCACGCCATAAAAGTATCAACAGCTGTTTTTATGGGCAGCCAAAAATGTGTGGCTATGCAGTCATAAAGGTATGATTACATTAGTCGAGAGACGCATTTCGCTGATGCATCTTTCAAAGCTGAGTCAGCCGTTTTGAAGAGCTGTAATTTGACCGTATGGTCCGCTTCTGTTTAGAAGGGGGCGGGGGAACGACTCCTTTTTTGAAAACTGAACTTCGGGTGCCACGTCCGATACGAATGAGATAAGTTTCAATTTTCTCACAGCCACACACTTCTGATTTGCAGTAGAGGTAT
Source organism: Branchinecta lynchi (assembly GCA_023053575.1). Lineage (NCBI taxonomy): Eukaryota > Metazoa > Arthropoda > Branchiopoda > Anostraca > Branchinectidae > Branchinecta > Branchinecta lynchi. The sequence goes on from JAKZAP010000017.1 coordinate 8,077,937, forward strand.
AATATAATAATAACTTCATTGCTTTAAAAGTCCGAAAACAAAACAAACCACAAAATCACTGGTAAGATACTACAGTATCTTATACGTCACGAAATTACTTAATTCAACTCTAAATTATTTTATTTTGGACGTCATCTAACTATGAACGGCGCTGAAGAATATGATGTAATTCAAACCTAACAAACATTTATGCATTAATACCTCGATTAATACTGACGGCACTGTTATTCTTTTGAATCCTTTTCTCTTTTTACTCGGGATAAAATCGGACAGACAACATGTATTTCGAAGGCAGTGTCTATCGTTCCCCTATCTGGGAAGCGATACTCCACACTCTATTGTTCCCCGTTTGTCGGGGAATCGAAGTATCCAGAGCTAATGTTCCCTCGTAATCAAATAATCGATTTAGAGATTGGGGAATCGAGGTGTGAGGTGCTAATGTTCCCCGACATGCAGATATTGATTTTGTTGAGTTGAGGTCGGGGAATCCAAATGCAAGGGGCTAATGTTCCTCGACATGCAAGTAATCGATTTTTAGATCAGGGAACCGAAGTGCAAGGGGCTAATGTTCCTCGACATACAAATATTGATTTTTTTAAATTATGTCGGGGAATCCAAGTGCCAGGGGCTAATGTTCCCCGATAAGTAATAATGGCTTTGAGGTCGGGGAATCCAAATGACAGGGGTAATGTACCCCGACATGCATATAATCGATTTTTAGATCGGTGAACCGAAGTGCGAGGGGCTAATGTTCCCCGACATGCAAATAATCGATTTTTAGATCGGGGAACCGGAGTGTGAGGGGCTAATGTTCCCCGACAATACAAATATTGATTTTGTTGAGTTCTGGTCAGTTCTGGTCGGGGAATCCAAGTGCCAGGGACTAATGTTCCCCGATAAGCAACAATGGCTTCGAGGTCGGGGAATCGAATTGTCCAGATCTAATGTTCCCTCATAATCAAATAATCGATTTAGAGATGGGGGAATCAAGGTGTGAGGGACTAATGTTCCCCGACATGCAAATATTGGTTTTGTCGAGGTGAGGTCGGGGAATCCAAATATCAGGGGCTAATGTTCCCCGACATGCAAATAATCGGTTTTTAGATCGGGGAATCGAAGTTCTAGAGGCTAATGTTCCCCCACATGCAAATATTGCTTTTGTTGAGTTGAGGTCGGGGAATCCAAATTGCCAGGAGCTAATGTTTCCCGATAAGCAATGATGGTTTTGGAGGTCGGGGAATCGAATCGTCCAGAACTAATATTCCCGCATAATCAAATGGCCTGGCACTTGGATTCCCAAACCTCAACTCAGTGTTTGCATGTCGGGGAACATTAGCCAATGAAACTTCGATTCCCCGACCTCAAAAACCATAATTGCTCATCGGGAAACATTAGCCCCTCGCACTTGGATTCCCCGACCTCAAAATCGATTATTTGAGTATGAGGGAAAATTAGCCCCTGGCATTTGGATTCCCCGACTTCAACTCAACAAAATCAGTAATTGCATGTCAGGGAACATTACCCCTCACACTTCGATTCCTCGATCTCTAAATCGATTATTTGATTATGAGGGAACATTAGCTCTGGACACTTCGATTCCCCGACCTCAAAAGCCATTATTACTTATCGGGGAACTTTAGCCCCTGGCACTTCGATTCCCCGACCAAAACTCAACTAAATGAACATTTGCATGTCGGGGAACATTAGCCCCTCACACTCCGACTCCCCAATCTCTAAATCGAATATTTGATTATGAGGGAACATTAGCTTTGGACACTTCGATTCCCCGACCTCAAAGCCATTATTACTTATCGGGGAACATTAGCCCCTGGCACTTGGATTCACCGACCAGAACTCAACAAAATCAACATTTGCATGCCGGGGAACATTAGCCCCTATCACTTCGGTTCCCTGATCTAAAAATCGATTATTTGCATGTCGGGGAACATTAGCCCCTTGCATTTGGATTCCCCGACCTCAACTCAACAAAATCAATATCTGCATGTCGGGGAACATTAGCACCTCACACCTCGATTCCCCCATCTCTAAATCGATTATTTGATTATGAGGGAACATTAGCTCTGGACACTTCGATTCCCCGAGTACTCGGGGAATGTTAGCCCAGGGCACATCGATTCCCCGACTTGGCGGGGAAGATTAGCCATGGGCAAGTGGATTCCCCGATATGTTGGGGAACATTAGCTCCTGACACGTCGATTCCCCGACAAACGGGGAACAATAGCGTGTGGAGTTTCGATTTCCAGATAGGGGAACGATAGACACTGCCTAATTCGAATCCTCTTTTTATGGGCTATCGAATGGTAAGTTTTTAAACTAATTTGCTTTTTTTTTTACAAACGGCTTAGAAGCCAAGAGAAAACGAATTTTCTTACACCTTTTTTGCCTAAACTGTAATTGTTTATCGGAAAAAATTCTACCAAACTATATGTTTTATTCTTCTAGAAAGATAAGCTTCTTTCCAATCGTTTGAACTATTAAAACTTAATAAAACTTGCAACTTAATAAAACGTTTGTTTCCAAGAATTTCTAGAAATTTTCTAAGAAGACTTAAACATTTTCTACGATCCATACTGAAATTTCGAAACTGAATATTTAGTTTGACGATAGGTTTAGGGTCACTTTTGACGTGAGGGATTTTCGTCAGTTTTGCTCGACGAGCTGGAAGGAAGTATTTTAAGATAATGAGATAATAAGCCAATATGCAAATAATCTATATAGCTCTTCTGCTTGTGGGCTATCGAACGATATATGTCGCATTTTTATAAACCCACTATTTCTATCACAAATGCATTTTAAAGTTCCTTAGGACTGCCTAAAAACATAATTAGTAACGAAATTTTTTTTAGTAATAGAAAATTATGCATGACTGGATTCCAGAATTCCATCTTTTACGGCTACATAGGGGTGCACCGAGTGTATGACGGAGACAACAGTTATTTTGATTTCTACATTTAGACACAAGCTCGCATCGCATCAGTCGACTTGAAAAAATAGAATGCTGGGATCTGGTTCCGCCGAGTCGGGTGCAATCTGTCTTCGTAGATTTTCAGCCTGTCATAACTAAAATTTTCTTGAGCGTTGTTTACTTGTAAAATCGTGCATTAGCCCTAAGGAAAACACGCCCACCAGTAATTTGATATGACTGAAATGGGATATTTTACATACAGTTTTCCCATTGCCTGTTGGTCGTTCATATGTCAGTCAGATTGGCCGTAGAAGGGGGGGGGGGGCAATAGGAGAGTTTTCACGCTATTCCGGAATTACTTTTCAGCGTGCAAAGTGCATAGCGAATATGAGATTCCGTTTCCTGGGATTACTCTCCACTTTCCTGTTTGTATCGATCGCGAAAACACATGAAAGGCTGACAAACAAGACCAGAGGTGTTGATGGGATCCCAAAATATAATATTTGATCCAGACAATTCGCTCTTGTCTTCGCCAGATCCAGTCTTCGCCCGGCTAATCATCAGCAATATACAAGCAATATCTAATTTGACGATACTGACCGAACCTTCCTGCTTTACTTCTGCCAATTTTCCGCCCGAATTCCGAGCGAACTACTAGTCCAGGAAAGAAAGAAAACTCAGATACAATTCCAGCGAATCTCCTTATTCCTCGCCTTATCCCTACAAAGAACATCTAATGAACTTTAAATAAAACTTTGACTTAAAACTACTCGTCCGGCGAGAAAATGGTTTTCATTATCGTGCTCAGCATGTCTTCTTACCCCATAATCGACTATCACATTAGCTGTTTGAAAATATTTTGTTTGTCCCTGAAACTGAACCCCCTCCCCCACCCCTAAATGTAGAGCTACAGAGCCCATCTACAAACTTGACCTTACCATCGACCGAAGAAGCCTCACACCAAGCTTCATCAGATTATCTCATTCCCTTCGAGAGTTATCGTGCTAACAGACGGACGGACCGACAGACGGACAACTTATGCGATGTCATATGTATCCCTCCAGTCCACTTACGTTTTGGGATCCCAAAAAACGGAAAAAAGAACGGAACACGCTGAATTGTGAACTTTATAGAATAGAAATGGTTCACTGGATATTCTTTGAATCTTATGTGTTGCCACGACGACATCATTTATGACGCTTGCCGTGTGGTTTCGGTCTAGTTCAAATCTAGGTGAGATTCGATACAAGAGTCACAACTATTTAATCTAATGAACCCCTGAAGGCAAATAATTGTAATTTGTAACTAATGTATATATTCTTGAATTTATATATATGAAGCTGAGCGACCAGCGAGGCGCCGGACACGTTTCCATTTATAAACCGTCATAGAGACAATCAAATCCTATGTTAGCTCCTCAATCATATCACGTCACAATTTACGTCACGACTGTGTGGTATTCCGCCTAGATTGAACAAAAAAACACCTTTTTCATTCGTTAGCCATGATCGCCGTAATTTTTCCACATAATTCTATGTTTTGCATCCCAAATCTGAGGACACAGTCTTACGGGCAGAACATTCGGATATGGAACGAGTAGGCTAGTTCAGGTTACGGACCCTTTCCCCCAAATAATAAATGGTACCCTACCTGTCTTGTCTAAATGGTGTTCTTACAACATGCGACTACTTACTAAACTGAGTTCTAGAACCCATATCTTCCACGGGGGAATCGACAATACTGCTGAAAGCACAACTCTTACTAGAAAAGATTTTTTCACTATGAAATGGATCAGAAATACTGTTTTTCGAAAATACTATTAATTTCCAGGCTACGTGAAATTAGCGATTTCTTGTTAGCGCTTGTCGACTCTAACCAGCCTTCATGCTCTCCGACGCGGCAGCTGGGCGCAAAACATTTGAAAACTGATCGCCGTGGTTAAAAAGTGGGAAACTGAAAGAAGTCCAAAACAGAAGATAGACCTAACGGTCTACCATGTCTTCCAAATGAACAAGACCAAAGGTTTAGATGGGATCCCAAAATTTTAATATTTGCTCAGGGTAGGTATTCGGTCTTCAACAGACTTCTTAAACATTTTTACTTTTAAAATTTACAAACAGGTTAAGACCTGATAATAATCGGAGAAGACCAAGTTCGTATTTGACAGAGCAAACCGGATACGCCAGCTAATTTTTCAATAAGTTCAGATATCCGTTTTGTGCTGTCAAATATTCAGATACGGATTCAGCATATGGTTTACCCTATAGCCTACGTCGTATCTCCTTCCTTCCTTACTTCTGCCTAACTTCCGGTTTCGGCCGGATTACGAGCAAACTATGAATGAATGAACTTTATTACCCATAAAGTGTAAAACACAAAATACGGAGTATTATGAAAGAAATAAACGATAAATGACGAAAAAAAACTATAAAAAATAAAAAAAAACTAAACGAAAAAACATGAATAAGCTAACCAGTATCAATTGGAAAGAATGTCCGCAGAGGGTCATAAGCATGAAAATAAGCATGAATTAAGTTCTAAGCATGAATCAAGCGATATATACGTCCGGTGGGAAAATGATTGTTATATGCAAATTCAGCACGTCTTCTTACCCGCAAATCGAACATCTTATCAAATTTACATAAAACTTTTACTTTAACATTTCTCAGGTTTTGGCCGGATTCCGGCCGAACTAATTGTCCGGCAAGAAAATAAATTTCATATTCGGATGAATTCAGCATGTCTCCTTACCCCTAAATCTATCTCAATAGTTTTCAAAAAATATTTGTTTGCCCCTTAATTTGAAACCCCTCCCCCACCTCAAATATAGGTGTACGAAGCCCATCTTCGAACTTGACCGGTACTTTGACCCAAAGGATCCTCCGACCAAGTTTCATCAAAATATCTCAATCCCTTCGAGAGTTTTCGTGCGGACAGACGGACAACTTTTGCGATGTCATAGGTATCCCTCCACTTACGTTTTGGGATCCCAAAAACAACGCTTTCAAGCTTCTCATATTGTTATGTGTGAAAGAATTGTCAGTGGACGTTGAAGATTCCGGCAAAGTTTCCGTTACGTGACGGGCAAAACTCGGCGCGGCCAAAAAAGCGCTAACAATTCGTAGGCACAAAATGAAATAATGGTGAAAGGTGGGGGTTTAGAAGCTTGTAACTCGTAGCATGTTAAAGGTTCATTGTTTTGCTGTATATGAATTTGATGCGTTATTCTCAGCCGTTTAAGTTGTATTTTATCATTAAGTTTTTGTTTTGGATAGTTAGTAGTGATTCTGGTTGAAAATGTGTTGTTGTTTTTTGGTTGTTTTTCTGGTTGGGCGTCCCAGACCGGGTAAGTCAAGCTCCTTTCTTTCTTTCTTTCCATTTTTTCCTTTATTTTTGTCGAAGTTTTTGTTTTTGTTAATGTTTTGTTTCGAGAGTAATTAGTCCCTTACAGGTTCGCCTCTGAGCATTGAAGCTTCCAGTTTTTTTTAATAAACCCTTCATTCATTCATTCATTCAAAGGAGATAGGTATGCTATAAAAGCCAGAATAAACAAGAGGGTCCATTAAGATTATCCTAGTCTGAAACTGAGTAAAATGAAACTAAATACTGACTACACACACCTACACGGATGGAGTTGTATCATACAAACTATCCAGGCTACAAAATTTTGCATCTGGTATCTAGGTGAAACACCTTTAATGTTTTGCATTACAAATTTTAGGAGTCTTATGGGTAGAAATGACGGATGTGGAGCCAGTGGTTTATGATATGGGCGAGGGGTTGCCCACTCTCGCTTTTAGTATACAACAAGTGCCCAGCACCGTTTGCCACGTGTTAGAGCATCCAAATCAGTATGTTTAGACGTGAGAATCACCTACTTTTTGGCTGTCACCCGTTCCGACACCACTGGTTACAGTTGGTGCCGACCGGTGCCGGGAAAGGGTGTACAGCAGGTGCCGGGGAGTTGGCAACCCCTCGGATATGGGGCGAGCAGTTCGGTCACGGACCGTTTCGCCCAAATAAAAACCTGTCTCGGCAAGGTGGTGTGTAAGAAAAGGTGGCGAACTTAAAATTTGCGACTAACCTGCGTTCTAGAACTACTAACTTCTACAGGGAAATCGCCTAGCAACCACTCCACGCGCGGGGCAGGCAGCCCAGAAAACCGGGCGACAAATTTCGCCCTCGACGCTTCGTCCACTTCCAGAGTTCCCGGGAACGTGGTGAAATGAGGGGGGAAGTCAAGGGTGGGCTGGAAGTACATAGGCACTGACTCTGGAAAAACAAAAAAATAATCCACCAACTAAATAAATACTTATTCAGCCCAAGATGACTGGCCCGATGAAAAATTTGTAGCCTGTGTAGTTGTATGGTTGCAGGTATTGATACGTAGTAGTACAAAATACTTTTATTTAATGTGCCTCACACTGGGCTAACCTTAAGCAGTACTATTAAGTAGCATCCCGCCTTGCTCCAGTAGCATCCAGCATTGCTAAAGTAGCATGTAGTAGCATCAGTTGGTACTGCATGCTACTTTTTCGTAAAACTTCAGACTACTATTTTGAGATAATTTATCGGGGGGGGGGGGGATCATATATACATGAGATGGCTAAAATGGATAAGTAAACTGGAACTTTCTTCAGCGATATTTCGTCCCTTCAGGCAGGGGTCTTCATCAGGCTATAGTTGAGACGAGCGTGCAATCTGCAGAACGAACCTAAATTATCACTAAAGATTATCACACAAGGAGACCTCACAGGCTCACACTCCGGGCTCACACTACATTTACTCCGCTTTGTCAAAATGGCGGGTTATAAATAAATTACTTACTTAATTACTTAATACATACTGTTTCTGCTAAGATGTTCCTGAGATAGTCGACTACTTTAAAACTTAGCTGTGTTACGGGGACATCCCACAGAACTTTGCTCTGCAATAGTCCTCCTGGTTATTTCCTCCCTCTATCACCTACTTTTCTATATATCTCTTTGGTTTCCATCACCATCATTAATTTCCCGGCATCGTGACAATAGGTAACAGCATATAACTGTATAGGTTGCACGTTCGTTTTCCAAGAACGGGCAAATAATCATTAAAGAATACACGAGGAGACCTCACAGGCTCAAACGACATACTGTTTCTGCTAAAATGTTACTGAGATGGTTGACTACTTTAAAACTATGCTTACAACAACTTACACAAGGCTTCGGCTGCTTTTAGCCTCTCTCCATGCCCTTTGCCTTTGATGACAAATGTGGCAAAATTTGCATACCCGGTCTGCTGACCAATAAGGTCCTCGGAAATAATGACGGAAGCCTGATACGTCACGCAAAGAGAGCAAATGTGGCAAGCGCGATAATCGGTGTAATGCCAATTGAGGAGATAGGATGCACTTATGAAACGCAGAATCATGGAAAGAGAATGGATTGAAATACTACTGAACTATAATGAATTAGTATCAGAAGTGCAACGGGACTTTCAAGTTTCTGTATACATCAACTCAAAATTGTCAAAAATTGTTACGCTTAGAGCTACTTTGACAATACCCAGCTGGTTACATTCGGAACATAGCATGCTTCTTTAGTGCGTTGGAGTTGAGGCCGATTTGGCGGCTTGTGTCTGTGCTACAAGAAAGACTGGGAATATTTTTTAGAATAAAGGAATTTTTCAGAATAAATGCATGTTATAGTTATTATGATCGGCTTTGAGACAGCGTTAGCTTACGAGCAACAGCATGGACGGGAACAACCCCCCCCCGAAAAAAATTAAATAAAAAAATTAAAGAGCACCTCAAACAATTGAGTCAAAGTCGCCTATGGGCCCACTCCCGCCGCCACGACGTATCAGAATAATACTGACTTCTTGAAAGAAAATTACAGTCAAGTGGATGAGAATATGTGCGTCATGCAGGCTACACTAGTGACGGTCATCTCTGTACCCTATACAAGGGACTTTTAACGTGACAAATAAATCAGAAGTAACTGTGAATTTAATTAATTGTTACGGTAAAAAGTACCTTTTTATAAAATTACATCTTTGCGTAATATTTATTCAATCCCGTGACATGAGGATTTTAACTGCTTAGTTGAACTCGCCTTTGACAGTATCACTGTTCCATGGCCCGCTTCTATCTCAGTATTATAACTATATTCACAAGCCCCTTCAGAGAGCAGCGGCGTTGTAAGCCGGAGGTAGTGATGGGCGATATTTGGATTTTTCGATATATCGATATTTTCACTTTCGATATTCGATAATCGATATATCGATATCGATATTTCTTTAGTATGTTTCGCTATAGGATACGTCTCGTTTCGCCAAAATTTACTAACGAAATTGTCGTTAAATACCATTTTGCATCATCTCAAACTCTGAATAAATAAGTACTGAATTACGAAAACTTATTGCTCCAATTTCGGATATATAAATGTAGGTTATGTTGGATTATTTACAATAATTATGAATGAAAAAATATCGTTTTCGATATCGATATTTACTTTTCGATATTCGATATCGATATTTGGTCCGATATATCGATATATCGTTATCGATATCGAATATCGCCCAACACTAGCCGGAGGTCGTAGGTTCAAACCCCACCCAAGGAGCACTTTTGTCTTTCAGCTCATTATTTAAAACTGACAAGGGGCTTCCGTAGGGTTTAATCCCGCACTGACTCCAATACTTGGCAATTCTACCCGCTGGGGATTTCTTAGCAGGTGCTGTAAAATATTTTGTATACATGTGTAAAATAAAATTTAACCTAATCTAACCTTAAATCTACCACTACCATACTTTACATTACTTACCATTATTGACTAGAACACGACACCAGCAATCCGCATCGCCTGCGGCACTATACACTTCGCAGACGTAGATGGCACTACGGACGACACTCCGAATTCGGAGTTTAAACCACCCATCCTTCAAACAAAATAGTTCATAATCATCCGAATTAGGGGGAATCTCCTCGTCTTCACAAATCCATATAGTCCTGATAGGCCCAGTGCCTGAAACGGTAAATGAAACGCTATAGATTTCTGAGGAATGGTCAAAACCAGCAATGAGGCTATGACAGGGTCTGTCGGCTAGACCTTAGTCCCTCCTACAACTCCAGAGGTTCTTAAGGCATCTAAGTGTAAGGAATGATATAGCGGATTCATGGTAGTTAGAATTGCAGCCGCAATCAGAATTCTTTTGTCTTAAAAGTGGCCGTTAATGGCAAATTGTTTGTTTAATTTATATGTTTTTAATTAAAAATTCTGTCAATGTCCTTCTGTCAGTCGTCCCTCAAACAATTCGCTGCACAGAGACAGGGGCGGTTCGAAGGGCTTGGGCATGGGGGGGGGGGGGGGGTGAGGACTTCAACATATATGACTGGCTGAAAACACAAACACCGGCAGGCTCAAGAAATATTAACGTTATAAGTTCTAAAACGTTACCGAAAATGCCATTGTTGTAATAAAATAATAAACAAATAAGTAACAGGAATTAGACGATATCTTTCATATCAAATTTCGCTGGAGAGAAGACAAGCGTCGGTACCAGCTTCTGACGTATCTACTCAAGCCAAACTAAAGTGGGCGCCGCAGGCGAAATTTTTTCAATCCGAACAAAATTCAACTACTCCTTTACAACTTATACCTTTTAATGTAGCTTAGACCCCAAATCTCAAGCTTAAAGCCGCACATAAATGATGCACACTTCAACTAAATAGAAATAGGGTAGGACTTGGAAAGAGTCGCAGGCAAAATTTGTTGAATCTGCCTTTATTCGGCAATATTCGACTACTTCCGACACAAACTCTTACTTTTAACGTGGCTCAGATCCCAAGCAGCAGCTTTTACCGTATGTAACCAAGACAAATTTAAACTCAGTGCCGCAGGCGATTTTTTTTAATCCGACATTTTTCTGGTATTTCTAGCTTTTAAGGTGGCTGAAATCTTAGGCCTGACATCTCAGCTAAATTACGGGCCATTCAACCAGATAGCGAGTAGGCTACTATGAAAGACAGCGCAGGTGAAGTTTTGCGAAACGTTTTAAAGGCTGCCTACGATATCACAAACCAGTCCGTGTCCCGATAACTCGCAACCGGAGTGGGATATTTTCCGTTGGTACGTGCTAGTGCTTCCACTTTGAATTCAGACTATAAACAAGAGCTACGAGCTCATATGGCACTTGTACGAGTAGGCTATACAAGAAAGTAGACGAGAACGTCACAAAATACACCCGCCATCGAAAAATGCGGTTTGGAAATAGAAAGAGGATATTTAGTTTCACTCATTTCTGAGCAGTTCCGGCATCGTCTCGATTGTCTGTAGCAAATGCACATGACTGTTCAAACTTTCATCCCAATAAATCCATTTGTTTGATCCTTAGACGGGCTACACGATTTCCGGTACTCACTCTATCTCCACCTACCGCGGCCGAATCTGGTTCGGAATAAAAAAAATCGACCACCTAAAGCATCTTCTTTTATACCATCTATCAAGTTTCACTCGAATCTGAGCATTTTTGGAAAGTTCCGGTACCCCCCCCCCTCCCTCCCACCAACGTTTTAGGAGCCGGTTCGGGCCCAATCTCTTAATTCCCTGTTCCTGTCCATCAAGTTTTACTGAAATTGGAGCATAGCCTATCTGCAAGTTTCCAGTACCCTCCCTACCTTGGCCGAATCCGGCCCGGACGCCAAATAACAAATCTAGGCCGCATAAACTCGGCACTGTCGAGTTTGCATCTCATTCGGTCCATCCTTTGGTTTGTATGCATGTCAAAAGTCCCCCCACCCCCAATTCCCCCATCGATTCGTATCACCCATGAAGTTTCACTCGAATCAGACCACTCGTTTCCAATTTATAGAAGTCAATTTCCATATTTCGCTTCTCTTGCTCCCCCAAAAATGCTCGGATCTAGGAACGGAAGTTTCCGGGGGTATGTTGTGTCAGAACCTTAAGTCAAGATAATTCGGGTCGCTAATATGCCTGCAAAGTTTCGTTGTCGTTTTACATCTGGAACTATTCTAACTCACGACTACCGGAATTCCAGGAAACCCCCTCCAACTCCCCCCACAGAGCCCCAAAACCATCTGGCTCCGTCAATTTCATCTAGGCCTAATGCTTGTTCTATCCATTAAGTTTCGTCCCAATCCCTCTGCTTTTAGAGTTTCTTAAGTTTTCCACCCCCCCCCCATCCCCACAGGTATCGGACCCGACCCGGACGTGACACTGAACGTCCGAGGCGATAGCTCACCAGACAAGTTTCATTCAAATCCGATCACCCGTTCAAAAGTTATGCACGCCACTAGATTCGGGACTCCCCATCCACCCACTCAACCCACTATGGTCGGGTCGGGGAAACGGCTGTTCTCAAGTCAATCTGTTCGGATCCCTGACATACCTGCCAAGTTTCATCGCCCTAGGACATCAGGAAGTATGCCGAACTCGTGGGATCGCTAGAAATCCGGACCCCCACCCCAACTCCCCCACAGTGCCCTGATCCGGTCCGGTTATGTCAATGGCGTGTCTAGGACTTGTGCTTGTTTTTCCCACCAAGTTTCATCCCGATCCCTCCACTCTAAGCGTTTCTCAAAATTTCCGGTTCCCTCCTCCAACTTCCCCCAGTGTCATCGGATCCGGCCCGGATTTAAAGTGAGACGTCTGAGACACGAGGTCATCCTAAATATCAACTTTCATCAAGATCCGATCACCCGTTCGCAAGCTAAAAATACCTCAAATTTGGCTTCACCCTCCCTCACTCCCCCCCCCCCCCAGATGGTCGAATCGGGGAATTGACGATTTCCTATTTAATCTGGTCGGGTCCCAGACATGCCTGTCAATTTCCATCGTCCCAGCACATCAGGAAGCACGGAACTCGCGGGATCACTACAAATTCGGACTTCTCCCCCCCCCAGCTCCCCCAAAGTGAGCGGATCCGTTCCGGTTATATCAGTCACGTATCTAGGACTTTTGCTTGTACTTTCCACCAAGTTTCATCCGGATCCCTCCACTCTAAGTGTTTTCCAAGATTTCCGGTTTCCCCCTCCAACTCCCCCCAATGTCACCGGATCCGGTCTGGATTTAAAATGGAGGGTCTGAGACACGAAGTCCTTCCATGTATTAAGTTTCATTAAGATCCGATCACCCGTTCGTAAGATAAAAATATCTAATTTTCCCTATTTTTTCCGGATTCCCCCTCCCTCCACTCCCCTCCAGATGGTCGGATCGGGGAAGCGACCATTTCTAATTTAATCTGGTCCAGTTCCTGATATGCCTGCCAAGTTTCATCGTCCTAGCTTATCTGGAAGTGCCCGAACTAGCAAAACCGGGACCGACAGACCGACTGACGGACAGAAATTACAATCGCTATATGGCACTTGAGTAAGCCCAAGTGCCATAAAAAGTGCAATCATCAGGCCCGTCATACCGTGCTTACAAAGCCTGTTAATGTGCAAACCTTACTCCGCAAGCCATTTAAAAAAATTAAACCTGTTTCTTTAAGATAAGGAGATTTTTGCACAAAACCAGATAGGACAATATTTAAATGTCGCGCCGCAGGCAAAATTTTCGACACTCAGCCTGTTGTCAGCGCCACAGAGTGAAAATCATGATTTGCTAATAGCATTTATGTCACTCTGACAAGTTCTCTTACGACTGTCTCTAATATACGACTAGAAAATCTATTCGTAAAATACGACAACAAACGGGATTTTTTCAGGGAAAATTCGCGGATGATGTATTTCTGGCAAGTTACATACGACTGTGATTCTGACAAACTGAGAACACAAAACGGTGAATCTGACAAGCTAAGAACATACTACTAAAATCTCTATGGAATAATACGACCAGAAACAAGTCATTTGAATGCGATTTTTTTCACGATTAGCTAACTGCTTTGTCTGCCTTTATCTCGCAAGCTCAAACAATACGACTTTCTTTCTAGAAAACTCAGAACACACAACTGTGAATCTGAAAACATACGAAAAGAAATTTCTGAAAGTCAGAAAGTCAGCTTGGGCTGAAGGAAAATTTATAGCTATAAATACCTCAAGATTCCGGATTCCCGTTCCCTCCACTCCCCCACGATGCTCGGATAGGGCAAGAGACTTTTTTCAACTTGATATTTTGGGGTCCCAGATATGCCTGCCAGGTTTCGTCGCCCTAGCTTTTGTGGAAGCGCCCGAACTAGCAAAGCCCGGACAGACCGACAGACAGACCGACGGACTGACAGAAACTGCGATCGCTACATGGCACTTGGCCGAAGAGCAAGCGCCATAAAAATCCGTAGCCCGTAGGCTAACTAATTCAGTTCTAATTGCTGCGATGCGATAATAATACTGCTGCTCCGATGGAACCTAAGGGAGAATTTTTTTCAAAATATTTCAATTTTTATAACGCCTAGCCTGCCGTATATGATATAATATCATCACCTTGCTTATGTGGAAGTTCCCGAACTAGCAAACCCAAACAGACCGACGGACCGATAGCAGTTGCGATCGCTATATGGCACTTGGCCGAAGACCAAGTGCCATAAAAACTACGTAGCCCGTAGGCTAACTAATTCAGTTGTAATTGCTGTGATGCGAAAATAATACTCGGATGCTGTCCAGATGTAACCGAAGGTACACTTTTTACAAAGTATTTCGATTTTTAGGAAATCTGGCCTGCCGTATATGATATGATACGATATGACATATTTGCTTAAAGCCCGAGCGCCATCGCATACAGAACACATAAAATTAAAAAAAATTTCACCCACACAACCACACACCAGGCAGAAGGACCAATAGACACATATTTACTTAGATTGTATACTTAGATGATATTTTTTTCCAAGGGAGCTGGGAGCTCAGCTGGATTTTTTTTTCTAAAGAAAAGAGCAGTCTCAAGTGTACAAACTTAACAAAACAAATAAATGTGTTTTCAGCCCGTAAACTTTCAGTTGTAATTGTTCCGGTGCAAAACTACCGCTGGGACAGCTGGCGTTCTCTTTTTTTTTGCATTCCTCACTCCTTCTTTAGATTATCTTATTCTAAAATGTTGTTTCATTTCTCCCTTAATTGACCTTGTAGTTCAGTGAATCAGATTTGTTTTAATGTTTTCTAGTTCGTTTTAATATTTTCTAGTTCGTACTTGAATACTTGAATGGGAGAAACGGTACCAAATTCGATTTTCACCTAATGTACAATGTCGTATTATTATTTTTACAAGACAGCGAAAGCTCAGCTGGATGTTTTGTGCTTCTAAAGAGAGATTCTCAAGTATATAGACGAAACAGAAAGGAGCCTAAAAGCCTCGCAGCCATCAAAGTCAAAGTTCATTCACTTCTTTCTAATAGTACAGGAGGGGTACATGACATCGTTCTACACTGCCTCGATTTTTGCCGCGAAAATGTTAAAATGAAATTACATCCTATCCTGACAGTCAAGAGTCAAGATATGAATTTTTGGGATCCCAAAACGTACGTGGAGGGATACCGATGACATCGCAAAAGTTGTCCGTCTGTGCGCGCTATAACTCTCGAAGGGAATGAGATATTTTGAAGAAACTTGGTGTGAGGACTCTTTGGGTCAAGAGTAAGGTCGAGTTCGCAGATGGGCTCTGTAACCTACATTTAAGGGTGCGGGAGGGGGTTTAAATTAAGGGGCAAATGAAATATTTTTAAATAGACGATGTGATAGTCGATAATGGGAACCGGAAAGTTTGTTGAAAGTAAAAGTTTTATCTGAAGCTCATTAGATGCTCGATATAGGGGTGAGAAGACATGCTGAATACGATGGTGAAAACCATTTTTTCGCCGGACAAGTAGTTAGCCGGGAATCCGGCTAAAATCGGAAAGTCTTTTAAAAGTAAAAGTCTTATTTGAAGTTGATTAGATGTTCGATTTATGGGTAGAAAGACAGGCTGAACACGATGGTGAAAACCATTTTCTCGCAAGGCAAGAAGTTCGCCCAGAATTCGGCCAAAACCGGAAAGTTTCTTAAAAGTAAAATTTTTATCTGAAGTTTATTAGATGACAGATTTAGGGGTAAGAAGACACGCTGAATCTGTATATGACAATCTTTTTTTTACTGGGACATATAGTTCGTTCGGAATCCGGTTGAAACCGAATTCTTTTTATAAGAAGTTTTACTTGAAGTTGATTAGATTAGATGTTCTTTATACGGATAAGGAGATATGATGAATTTGCTTCTGAACTTTTTTTTTTTTTTTTTCTGGACAAGGTATGTTAGTTCGTTCGCAATTGTCTGAATCAAATATTCGATTTTTGGGATCCAATCGAAACCTTTGGTCTTGTTATAAGAGCCATGTGTCCAATAATATTCAAATTCTGTGCCTTTTCTTTCTTTTGAAGCTGCTTTGAAAAGGGATTTTCTGGCTATTGACTTTGATAACTACCTTTTTCATCATTTTGTAAGTAGATCGAGTTAGAATGGAGTGATCTTGTTTGAAAAGAAAAATATAAGTAAGTAAGTAAGTAATTTACTTGTAACCCGCCATTTCGAAAAAGCGGAGAAATATAAGAAAATAAATGAAACACATAAAGACACAGAAAAATACACTAATTTTCTATCTTTGGCCAGGAAGCAGTGTTGAAGGTCGTGCGCTGGTTGGGGTCGGTTGTCAATGATTTTCGGTAGCAACGAAGAAACATGCAAAAGGGTAACACTTGCATCTTGAATCTTGAACTTCTCCGTCAATGTATGGTTATGGCATAATTTCAACAAGTGGAGCAAGTTTGACAAGTCTGCATATTTAGAATAACATGATCTCATCTTTCTAATATGTTTAACTAGAAATATTGAAGCATTTATTTATCCAATATGCAAACCATTCAGTTGGCTCCAATCTAGTATTTTTGTCATAGTTGTTGTGTTCCTTTTTAAGCCAAACAGATTGTTCTGAAGAAAGACTTCTCTGGAAATTTGAAATCTTGTCTGAGGTTGGATACCCCGCCTGTATGTTGCTTTAGGGTCTCATTAGAGGTGCAGTTTATTAACGTCGATTCACTTAGATTCCAATGAATCTGATGAGTAAGGGATCCTGACAGCGAGGGCTTCAAAAGCGAACTTTAAATAAACAATGCTAATTTCAAGGCCGGCGCCATCCTAATTACAAAGAAGCTGCTGATGCGTTGGTTCTCTTTCATAGGCACTAACACAATACCAGAAAACATGTTCAATGACATAGCCGTGTTAGGTGCTCGCTGTTTTAGTGTTTTCGAGTGTTAATACAGCACGATACAATGGGTAAACAAAAAAAGTTCCCTCCCCCTCACCATTCACAGGTTATTTTATACAAACCACTGATTATTCCGAATATTTTTTTTTGCCAAGGATATTCGACTTTTCACGGAGTGTCCAATGGGCGATCCGGTCCTTACGTATGTCCGATATATGTCAGTATGGACGAGAACTTCAAACAATTGTTGCGGGAATGTGAAAGTTGGACTAAACTTCGGTTACAAATTTTTTGAGTGAATGGAAGGGGACGGAATGAAGAGTGGATGCGTAATGTCATGGGGAATAGCTGTTTGTGGAAAATATGGAAGATTTTGTTTTTAAAAGTGCTATTTATGATTGCCTCTCAGGTGTATTACCAACATTTTCCTTGGAGACCTAAGTATTAATTACATAGCTCATGCACACGACACTTTTATTAATAAGTCGAACTAAAAAAGGGTTAGAATTATGAGTTCTTAGTTTTTTTTTTTTTAAATAATACAAAATTAAATTTTCCCTCAGCCCCTGCAGCTGAAACTAGAAACGGTTAAAATAAAAATAAAAAAGAGACACAGTAACACATTTGTGCAATTTTTCGTTAACATGTTGAATAAAATGTCAGTGTAACTTTAATATTTGTAGTATATAGTATTTAAGTAACTCGTCAGTATTTAAAAGAATGAAATTTTTGTAAAGACAACCAAATTAGCTAGCTAACAAGTTTCTGTCTAATAAACCTTACTTACTTACTTACTTACAAGCTGACTGCGAATCATATTTGACAGTGTGAAACACAACACTTGTTTGTTTCCCACAAGATCGTTTTTCCAACTTGAGCGGCTTTGAGCCTGAAGAGGACGCTTGCCAAGAAGGGCCGAAATATAGCTCTTATAAAATTCAGCTGACGTGTCCGTTTTGCAATATCAAATATAATACAAAATAAGTCAAACTAGACCTACGTTGCCCGGGCAACGTGAAGTGTTGCGGCAACCTTTGTCCGGCTTCGCCGACTAAAGTGTTGCGAGAGCAACACTTTGGTTTTGTTTCTTAGCTGTCGGTTAAATGCTGAAGTTGTCAAATTATCGAAGCTTTTAAAACGGTATGTTCTAAAAAGAATAATCACATGATTAAAAGCTGTTCTTTAGCGTTGTAAAACCAACAACAAAACAATATCGGAAGAACGGACTAATTGGCGGTCAGTTGAACCTTATCCTTTTCAATCGTAGATATCGTGACGGATGAAAACTTGGAGCAATATCTTGTATAATCTAGTTGGTATTATAAAGCTGTCCGTAACGTTTCAGGATTAAAATACCATAGATGACACTATTAATTATTACAAAATTATCTTATTGTTTTACATTACCGTATCATTTGTATCCGTTGCGTAAACAGTTAATTATAGGTTATAGCGATAGACCATCGATACAAACTTTCTTACCGTCATATTTACAGAAATCGAATACAATGTGCACCAATTTTCAACAATTTCTAGCC
Source organism: Branchinecta lynchi (assembly GCA_023053575.1). Taxonomy (NCBI): domain Eukaryota; kingdom Metazoa; phylum Arthropoda; class Branchiopoda; order Anostraca; family Branchinectidae; genus Branchinecta; species Branchinecta lynchi. The sequence continues at coordinate 8,096,569 of JAKZAP010000017.1, forward strand.
CCTCGTGAACCGATTCTTACTTACAAGTCCCTCTCCCGTGATTGACATCAAATTCACCGGAAACAAATAATGGATACACCAGCTAGCAAAAGTTGCAAACCCCTCATCGCTGAAGATGATTATAGCATAAAAGCCGATTATTACTTACAAGTCCCATGCATGTCTTACAATTGGGAACAAAATTGTTCTTACCATCGAATACACCTGAGACAAATAACAGGTATACCAACTAGCAAAAGCTGCAAACTCCTCGTTGCCGAAGATGATTATGAGCTAACAGTCGACTGTTGCTTACAAGTCCCTTACATGTCTCACAACTGGTATCGCCTATTTTTGGTTTCAGTGTGTACCTAACTCCTGAAGTTGTCAACCCCTTGAAACTTTCAAACTGGTTTATCTCATGAAGGATTTTTGTTCAAAAAAATGGATGACATATACATCAGCTCACCAACGGCTATCGATTGCCCTAACAACAACAAAAGAATATCGGAAGAAGGGACTAAATTAACTTTGCAGTCAGTTGAACTTTATCCTTTTCAGTCGTATACATCGTGACGGATGAAAACTTGGAACAATATCTTATATAATCTAGTTGGTATTATAAAGCTATCCGTAACTTTTCAGGATTAAAATACCATAGAGACACTATTAATTATTACGAAACTACCTCATTGTTTTACATTATCGTTTGTACCCCTTGCGTAAACAGTTAATCCTAGGTTATAGTGATAGACCATCGATACAAACTTTCTTACCGTCATATTTACAGAAATCGAATACAATGTGCACTAATTTGCAAAAATTTCTAGCCCCTCGTGAACCGATTCCTACTTACAAGTTCCTCTCCCGTGATAGACATCAATTTCACCGGATAAAAATAATGGGTACACCGACTAGCAAAAGTTGCAAACCCCTCATCGCTGAAGATATTTGTAGCAAAACAGCCGGTTATTATTTACAAGTCCCTTGCATGTCTTACTTGGGAACCAAATTGAAGACACCGGAAACAAATAACAGGTACACCAACGATGCAAAAGCTGCAAACCCCTCATTGCCGAAGATGATTATGAGCTAACATTTGACTGCTGCGTACAAGTCCTCTACATGTCTCCCAACTGGTATCGCCTATTTTTGGTTTCAATGTGTACCTTACTACTGAAGTTGTCGACCCCTTGCAACTTTCAAACTGGTGTATCTCATGAAGGAATTTTTGTACCACTTTGATCGGCTCATCAACGGCTATCGATTGCCTTCGAAAAAAATTTGTTACCTGTCTTAGTTCAAAAGTTGACTTTTTTGCCGTAGGTCAACTTTCGAACGTCACCACTTAGAAAGGAGCAAAGGATAAGCTCTAGTTTCTTTAGCATGAGAGAACTTCTAAAGTTTAAGAGGCACATCTCACCGTTACTCTACCGTTAACCCAAGTGCAAAAAAAAAAGAAGATAAACTCAGCTGAAATCGTCGCAGACATGGATAGACACAATAGATGGCAGCACTTTCGGACCCGTGGGAAAAAGCCACTTTTTTGTCTCTGTAGATTTTTCTGTTTATCACTCAAAGAAGATATGTTGGCTATGGGGCCGGGAAACTGCCGCATATATTTAACACTTATAGATTTTAGTCCATCTTCAATTTGAAACTGGTGCCTGCCTGCTTGCGTGCTAGAACGGAGCTTTCCACTCGAAAGCAGAAACATGGTTTGATGAAACGAAAGGTTCGCTACACAACTTCAGATAGTCCTCTCTGACATAGGCTATATAACTCCACTTCCCTTCGCAAACCGCAGGCTCTGGCTCGAGGACAAGCAAAAACCATCCTTATTGGCCCCAGGCAAGAGTTCTACGGAGCTTTCCAAAATGTAATGTCATATTCATCAATCCGGCCTAAGGTCCACACTTTCAGTAAAAACCGCACAGGTTAGACCCTTCCCAGTTACCAGGAATAAAATGAAATCGGCGGCATAGGAGAACAACTCGCAACACAGTTACAAAAGATGCTAGGGCTTGAGAAAAAATAATTTCTTATTGGATGAAGCTATACGTCGATTGCTATTTGCTGCTTTCTGTAGGGACAAAATTCCAGAAGTCGAAAAAACGTTGCTCATGGTATTCGGAATACTCCCATTTATTTCAGGTGTTGCTACGTCGATTAACCTTGCACGTTTTCATATGGTTGCTAACAATAGACCGTAAATCATCCACTTGATACGCGGACCGGTCTGGGAGTACGTGATGTATACAAGAACGCATGTAAAAAACATCCTATCCTTTTTCAGAATCCTTAGGAGTGGGTAGAAGAAAAAAAGCCTGACTACAACGAGAAGACTGTTGCGAAACTAATCATGAATGCTGATTACACCTTTTTTGCAAATAGTTACCTCCTGCAAAGTCCCAGAGTTGTTAATGAAGTTGGTCATAATAAAGCGACATTCTGCACTTTCCCACTAGTAGCATAATTTAGAGGGTTGTAATAAGTGATAGTGGGGGGGGGGGGGGGGAGGGGGCATCAATTTTTTTTTTCTTCTTCTAAGAATCCTCCACAATCTTCAAGACGAACAAGACCAAAGGTTTCGATGGGATCCCACAAATCTAATATTTGATCCGCCAGATCCAGTCTTCACCAGGCTAATCGTTAGAGAAAACCAAGTTCAGATATACCTCTATAAGCCATATCTATTTTGACGATACTGACCGAAACTTCCTGCTATACTTCTGCCAAATTTCCGGTTTCGACCGAATTCCGAGCGAACTACTTGTCCAGCAAAGAAAGAAAATTCAGAATCAAATTCAGCGTAGGTATCTCCTTATCCTTATAAAGAACATCTAATCAATTTCAAATAAAACTTTAGCTTCTAAAAAAAAGCGGTTACTACCGGATTCCTGACGAATTATATATCAGGTTAAAAAGTGACGGTCGTACACAGACTCAGCGTCTCTTCTTACCCCTAAATCTGTCATCTAATCAACTTCAAATAAAACTTATTACGTTTTACAAAATTCCCAGTTTTGGCCGGACTCCAGGCAAATTAGTTGTCCAGGTAGAAAATGCTTTTCACATAAATGTTCAGCATGTCTAGTTACCCCTAAATCGAACATTTAATCAGCTTCAAAGTCAAACTTTTACTTTTAACCAACTTTCCGGTTTTTGTCGGATCCGGGCGAACTACTTGTCGGACGAATATATTTTGCATATTCGTGTTCAGCATGTCTTCTTACCCCATAATCGACTATCACACTACCTGTTTAAAAATACTTTGTTTGCCCCTTAGTTTGAACCCCCTCCCCCACCCCTAAATGTAGGGCTACAGAGCACATCTACGAACTTGACCTTACCCTTGACCCGAAGAGTCCTCATACCAAGTTTCATCAAAATATCTCATTCCCTTCGAGAGTCATCGTGCTAATAGACGGACAGACGGACAACTTTTACGATGTCATAGGTATCCCTCCACTTACGTTTTAGGATCCCAAAAAGGTGTCTTCGCTAGAGCCGATGAATCGCTGCCGGTAACTATTTTTTCGTCATTGCAAAAAAGTGATCAAGCCTAAAAATCAAAGCTCTAAAAAAGAAGCTGCTCTAAGGGGCTGATTTTGGTTGCTGTATTTGTAAGTAATATTGTCTGGTGTCGGTATTCTTAGAAAAAAAAGGTACAACTGTGTTCCATCAATCATTCAATATAGTACAAGTATTTTCTTAGAACGTTCGTTAACTTTGAACAGTTTTGGGCTAAACGGCACAATGAAGACCCAAAACAGCCATTCAGGTATTCTTCTTAGTAGAACTTAATTAGCTATTTTGGCTGTTGGTAGTTAACCTTTGTAACAGCAAGTGTGTGAAAATGGCACTGTCGGAAGTTACCAGACGTTCAAAGAAGCATAGACCTACCTCTACCGTTTGACTGTTCATAGGTTCTCCTCCATTTGCGGGAGTATCAATATTGCTTTAACTCTCTAAAAACTCTTTTAAACTTACTTGTCATCAAATAGAAAATTGTATCCATACATTTTTGCCATTCTTGTGGTTCACGTTCGGGAAAGAAAAGAAATGATGATGATTTGACCAAGGCCGTATCCAGGGAGGGGGCGGGGTAGGGGATTGACCCCCCCCCCCCCCCCCCCTACGAAACATACAAAAATACTCATTTTTATAGGCTTTTTCCTCTGATTTATGTCTTTTTTGTCCGACCGGCAGGCAACTCCCCCCAGCCCCAAAGGCACCCCCCCCGAAATAAATTCCTGGATACGGGCCGGGATTTGACGGTGCAAAACGGATAAGTCAGCTACATTTTATTAGATTTCGGCCCTTCTAGGCAAGGGTCCTCTTCAGGTTCAAGCCGCTCAAGCTTGAAAATGGACTTCGGAAAAACAATTAAAGATTCTTCGTTAAACATCCGATTTTGTAAACTTCATCTTTGAAAATTGGTCGGATTTAAAGCTGGTCCTGTGATTTCATTCTGGATATGGCCGCTGTTTGACTGGGTCGTCGAAATGGTAGAGATTCTTATGCATTTTGGTTTTGGAGTCACCTGTCTCTTCTTCTTCTTTCCAGCTAAGATGGGTACTTTTCGGCGGCATGTATGGGCGATTTGTAATTCCGTACTTCGGTGATGATGGTTAAATTTTAATTACGCACTTTAGAAGAGGGAAATAACGCATTACACAAGATGAAGAATGTGTCTTCTGGAATGTGTAGGATAAACAAACAAAATCGCAATCACCAACAAATCTTCATAGCTTTTAAACCAGACGCCCTTCACAGAACCTTCAATTCCATGCGGAGGTAATTATCCCCCCAAGAGAAACAGTAGCACCAAATAAAAAAGTGCCCAATCGAACCAGCAGGGAGCTTGTAGCCTGTGGATCACTAAATATGGCTGTCTGACTAGCCGCATTACCCGACGATTTAATAATAAAATAGCAAGCTGATAATTGCAAATACCAAATTCCTGCAGGCGCGAACTGCTGTTCTTTAGTTTAAACATTACGTTGGTGCAGTGCTTCTACATTAGGAAAGCCAATTTACTGTTTAGCTAGACAGAAAATCAAGACAAACAAATGCTAAAATACCGATGCAAATCTGGCAAATTTTCGCAAGTCCTATCCTAATCTCTATTTTGGAACAATTTCGCTCAAACAGCCAAGGACCACCATAAAGTAGTGATACACCTTGAAATGAGTATGTTGTAAACATTGGCATCAATTCATATCATATCATATTGCTGCCCGAACTACTGCTCTATTGTTCAAACATTACGTTGGTGTGTTTCCACAATGGAAAAGACAGTTTACTGTTTCGTTGTCAGAAAATACTGACAAAAAATGCCAAAATACTGAGAAAAATCTGAAAAAAAAATCAACCATATCCTAGGTTATTTATTTTGAGGAAGAATTCTTCTCAAACAAACAAAGAACACTGTTTACGGAACACCTAACCATTGCCATAAATTCAGATCATAGTCATTGTGCTGCCCGAAATACTGCTATTACTTCAAACATTACATTAGTGTGCATACACAATGGGACAGCCAATTTAGGCTGCTGTTTCTCAGTCAGAAGATACTGACAAAAAAAATACTAATCGAAGATACAAATCGGAAAAAAAACCTGACATCCTATTTTCTTTTTTATTCCACCTTTTATATCATCTCTAGCTCCCTAATCGAATTATAAGGTTCTGAAATCCCCGTCTTTGGCAATTTTTTTCGTTTCGTACCTTCAACTTTTTGGCGGTTTTTCGTCCTAGCTGAGTTTTGCTACTCAAGCGTGAAGCGCCGCAAACTTCCCCAGAAGTTTCTAGGTTCACTAACAACTCTTTTATACATAAATACACGGGAAGCTTCAAAGCGGTGTTTTTCATTTTAGAAGACAGGTATGGTAGACCATCAGGTCTATCTTGTGTTTTGGACTTGTGTTCTGTTGCTTGGTTTTCCCACTTTTTAACAACAGAGCGTTCAGTGTTCAAATATTTTGCGACCAGCAGCCGCGCCGCAGTGCAGGAAGGTTGAATAGACTCGAGAAGCGCTAACAAGAAACTCGCTAATTTCACGTGGCAAAAAGGTTTTCCGGAAAGCGATATTTCTGAGCCAGTTCATGGTGAAAAGATCATCTCTAGTAAGAGGTGTGCTTTAAGGAACAATTTTGCTCGAACAACCCATACCACTACAGAGATGTGATACGCGTTGAAATGAACAAGTTGTAGACATTGCCATAAATATTTCCCTGATTATTCTCTTCTTGCCCTGAGCAAACAAGACCAAAGGTTTCGATGGGATCCAAAAAATTAAATATTTATTGAACTTCTTGATCCAGACAATCGGGTCTTGTAGATTTCCGATCTTTGCCAGACCTTTTCAACATGGTACTGTTTATATATTCAAGTGCAACTACAACTCGAAACTGTAAACAAAAATTCTGGTGTTTTTGACGAATTGCGGCCAAATAACTAATCAGATGAGAAAACTAAGTTCCGACATGGACTCAGCACGCATATTTACCCTATATCTCATCTCTAATCGACTTCAGAAAAGTCTTTTCCTTCGACTAAATTCCTCGTTTTAGCTGTAGGCTATTCCGGGCGAACTGCATGCAGAGCAAACGAGAGAGGCGAACCAAGAACCGATCGACCCAAATCCTGGGTTTTGGCAAATATCGGCAGAGTTATTTGTCTAACGAGAAATAAAGTTCAGACATGGATTCATCGAGTATTGTTACCCTCGGTACGAACTCTAATCGAATTAAGAACAGACTTTTGTCTTTACCAAATTTCCGGTTTGGCCGGATTCCGGGCTAACTACTTTTCCGGCGAGAAAACTAAGTTAAAAAACAGATTCAGCCTGTCTCCTTACCCTTAAATAGAACCTCTAAGTCTAATCAACTTCAGATTAAAGTTTTACTTTTCACAAATCTTCCTGTTTTTGCCGGATTCAGGGTGAACTACTTTTCCGGCGAGAAAATAATTTTCATATTCGGCTTCATCCTCCTCCTTAACAGGGAGGCCCCTGTTTCCTTATCTCTAAATCGACTCATCAGCTTTTAAAAAATATTTTTTCTTTGCCCCTTAATTTGAAACCGCTCCCCAATCCATAAATATAGGGCTACAGAGCCCACCTTTTGACTTGACCCGTTTTTTTACCCAAATAGTCCTCTTGCCAAATTTGAACAAAATATCTCAACCCCTTCAAGAGTTATTGTGCTAACAGAAGGACAGACGGACAACTTTTTCGAGGGTATTCCGTCACTTACGTTTTGCAATCCCAAAAACCATTAGACACAAAGCATCATGATTTAAAAAATCATTAAAACGGAAATGTGTCTTTGTTTTCCATTTTGTCCTAGAAATCTGACAAAAATTTCTCATCTGACAATTAGAGCCGATAGCATTACGTCTATGAATCAGGCGAGCGCGATCAGAGACAGAAACTTTTTTCTGTGATCCTCTAACAGCAAGCCAATCCGACCGAAATGTTTTGTTCCAAGTCCCAGGCTCCGGCGGAACAAAATTCGCCTTATTCCAGTTTAGCACTCGAAGCGGACTATTTTCTAAGGGTCCCCCAATATCTCATTATCAACACTTGTGACACAGAGATCGTAAAATATGGATCCGTAAGGTAATGAGCAGAACACGATAGCTTTCACCTTCTAATCCAAAGACAGTTCACACTGCCATTAGTCGGCAAGCAGATGCAGACTTTTTTGTTGATAATACGACAATGGAGGACTTCCAGAAACTAGTCCACTTCATAGGGAATCCCTTGTCAACCAATTTTCGTCGGATCCACTTGATAAGTTTGAACTGAAACTCAACTGCGGGATTGAAGAAGATGGTAAAAATTCACTCTAACAGTGCGTACACACGATCAGGATTTCCCGGCCGGATTCCCTGCACTTTCATCATCAAGTTGACAAAGTTTCAACTTTTCCATACGGAAGTGATATTCCGGGGGAGGAATCCGGGCTGGAATTCCAGACCGGGAGCACCCAACCCTGATCCTGTGTTCGCGCCGACTGCTTTTTAAGAAAAATTCTACTAATTTTACAAAAAACAGACTGTTTTTAAGAGAACCCACTGTTTTGAAGAAAAATCGACTGTTTCGAAAAAAAATCGGCTGTTTCCAAGAAAAAAAAACCCACATTCACAAATGGGCCCTTTGTATGTCGGTTCGGTTCGCCCTTGCGGTCATAAAGAAAGTAGGAAAGAAACTCACCCTCAACTCTGACTTCCAGCTCCAGGCTCTCCCCTTTCTTCACCACAACATTTTTTAGGGGGACGATGAACCTCGGGGGTAATTCATCATCCGTGACAACTTCGGTTGAACTGGTTAAGGGGGACATCGCTTCAAGGTCTAAAGAACGTGGCGAGGCCATTCTAGTTTCTACTTAGGGCTTTAATTTATCCTCATAAACTAGACGGCGGGACCATTGTAGGAGTTCGTGGTCCTTGGCGGAAAATCGAGCGTTCAGCTTCTACAGTGTTTCCCGAGCGGTATAACCGTTTTCAGTTTCTTCTCAGGGGGGGGGGGGGTATTATTTCTACTTCCTACACGTTTGGGGCAACGTAACTGTTTCTACGCGCCAATGTCACTTTTTCCCAAATATATCAGCTATGGTTCAAACTGTTATTTGGTGGCATTTATTTTTATTTCACAAACACATGTGTCACTGTTAATGGTTCCCAAATGTATCAGCTGTGGTTCCAACTTTTGCTGGGTGGTATTGTTTCCTATTTCACAAACGTATGGGTCACAGTTACTGTTCCATGCGCCACTGTTACAAGTTTTCCAAATATATCAGCTTATCCACCTTTTCATCACCTACTCTGAATCGGTATTTAATCAGAGTGTTCCGTGTCCACGTCGACTTGCAATTTCTGCAAATTACATCAATTGTCAGATCCTTTGCACTAAATATGCTCTTTTTTGTAAATTCATCGACCGATGGACAAGCAACTTGGAACAGTGTGAGCGGTCAGCCCGGCTTTGAACATTATATAAGCTCAAGATACTTCAGCACTGGTGTACACACAGCTCCTCCGAAATCGGTATCTTCCCCGGGTTAACGCGTGAAGGAACGGAGCAAACCTCGAATCGGTTTATCCTGCCGTACTATTACAGAAGCCGGACACAAATTTGCTGACACTACCCTATCCTCTACAGACCGGGTATGGCAAAGTCTTGCGTGATTAAGCCTGTACTTGATCTTACACCTTCTGTGTTTCTGTGTATCACTACCCGAATTTAGTGATCGAGCTATCACTTGCTGATACAAAAAGTTACTGAATTAAGTATATCAGCTAATCTAGTCAGTCGCACTTTAACTCTTAGCAGCTCAATGATCGCACTTCAGACACAGCACTCTTCTGATTTTTGACCTTTCCAAAAAATTAGCAAGCCAGATGGGCAAAATTCAAATAAATCTGCAAATCACAAGTAATAAAAGGCTTTCTATCAACTGAACGCTGTGGACAACGGTGGTGCAGAACTTTCTCACTTCAAACAGAGCACACCACTGACTTTTCAGCCTTCAAATTCATTTTGTTTCCTACCAAAATATTACCAAACCGGATGGGCAGAACCGTCTCACTTCGGGTCAAGTACCTCACTGATTTCTGAGCATTCAAGTTCACGCTGTTTGCCTAACCTCTCCGAAAATATTAGCAAACCAGATGTGTGAAATTCAAATCCTTCAAATCGTCACAAGCAAATCACTTATGCGTTCGACACACGCAATGAAGTGCTTGCTAAATAAATTAAGGCGCCTCAATCACTCGCACACGAAGACTAACTGAATCCAATTATCTGTCATTTTGAGACAGTGACACATCCTTGTGAAACAGATATTTTTTTATCAGGAGGTGCGACGACTGAATAGTAACTACCGGAGTCCGGGAACAAATCTAAAAAATAAAGTTTAGGATTAAACGAAATTCCTGTCAACAGAAATTGCGGAGATGTAATGTTATGCAAGGGACTTGTTCCGTGACAAATAAATAAGAGGTAAATTCCGAGGGGATACGCACTCTCGATTTTTGGGCAGGAACTGCCCGGTGCCGACAACGACTAACACCAGCCGGGACCGGTTGCAACGTGTTAAGGACAACAAAATCAGAATGTAATGTAAGAAACGGGAATCGCCTAATTTATGGCCGACATCGCTGGTATTGGCCGGTGCTAGGTAAGGATGTGCAGCAGGTGTCTGGGAGTGGTTAACCGATCGGTAAATTTTGAACTGAATTAAGGCCTATTCACAACGGGTTTTAGCTAATACTCGGTACCAGCCAGTTCCGGAAATCGCTCTGAGACCGAGAATTATCTGGGTTTCTGCCGTTCGCAATTGATATTGGTGCCAGTTTCGGATACCAGCTAGTCTCGCACCCAAGTTCAAATCAGTTCAACTTTTCAGGGTACTAGCCAATCAGATTGTTTTGGCAAATATTAAGGAATATTCTGATTGGCTAGTTTCGAACCAAGCCCAATAGATAAAATCACATCCACTCCTTGCCCTCTTGAAAACCGAAAGCGAATTTAGGACATTGTTATTCGGTCTGACGTGGTTCAGCATTAGCCAATCGGAACATTCCCGAGTATTCCCCTAAGTAATGTGATTGGCTAGTACCCTGAAAAGTGGGACTGATTTCAACCTGGGTGCGAGACTAGCTGGTACCCGAAACTGGCACCAATATCAATTGCGAACGGCAGAAACCCAGATAATTCTCGGTCTCAGAGCGATTTCCGGAACTGGCTGGTACCGAGTATTGGCTAAAACCGATTGGTTCTCTGAGGCCTCGTGGGTCTCGTGGTTAAAACCAAATAAAACCAAAGATTTAATTTGATGGGAAGGATGCCTTGAGATCAAGAACAAATAATCTGATAGAACCTCCCTATCTCTATAATATAACCATGCGGAGTCGAATATTTCCCCATACCCTGCCCGGTTAAAACAAGCGGAGATTAGAAGCTACGCGCCACATCACGTTTCGTTACCTCTACAAATAGCTACATCGACAATGCAGACTCTAATATTTCCCCATACCTTGCCCGATGCAAACGAGCGGAGACTAGGAGCCATGCCGCACATCACGTTTCATTACATCTACAAATAGCTATATCAGCCGCGCAGAAGAAACTTTCAAAGTAAAAGCCGATTGGTCCTCTGAACGTCAGCGCGCCTCCTGCACTTATTCCTCTGCTCTGAGCAACGGCGAAGACGGAAGTAGACGTGTATTAGCCCAAAGCTGGAGCAAGTACCTCTAGCTCGTCTCAGTTTTGTCGGGGTATCCATAGTCACTGGCGTCACTGCACGGGACCAAAGACGGAGGTTCCTTCAGATTAATTGTTCTTGTTGAGATAGAAGCACTTGATAAGTAGTGAACTTAAAGCTTAACCGAAAAGGGCTGAGATACGACATCTAGTTACCCGTCAATTATTCACTTGAAGAGGCTTTAAGAGACAGATAGTGGAAAACAAAATCCCTTAGCAGAATCCAAATAAGATATGTAGATATTTGTATTGATCTAACTCGTAGCGCCGACATGGCACTAAATACGTCAACCATTACATATAATGTGTTAAAATACTTGAATATATTCAATTATTACAGAAAAGAAAATAAATCCACTACGCTGAAGGATTTCCTAACGACGGTAGGACGTCCTTCATTTCGTAGGAAGAGCGATGTTTATTTTTGTTGGTTTAATTGTTTTTGGTTTTATACACTTTATGAAAGTTTTTGACTATTAATAGTGTTGTTTTAGTTTTATAATGAAACTGATTTCAAATTATAACAGGGTATTATATTAATTGACTGCTTTTGTGTAGTAGACTGTTTATATGTAGTATATTAGTTATTGTGACGAAGCATGGTTGTGTGATGGTGAGGGGGTCAGGGTAAATTAATCAAGAATTTGTCATTTTAAGGTTGGAGACAAAGTCAAGAATAAGGATTCTGGAGCATAGAGAAGAAATCATTGAAGCTCCAATAAACAACACAAAAAAAAGAAAGAAAATAAATCACTTGGAATTCACTCGCTTTTTGTTAATTTTCTCAGTGAAATATGGTACAAAGGAATTCGAATACCAATTAGTGCGACATCTAACTGGCACCAGGAGATTTTGGTACCGCGTCGCTCCTGTCGCCAGTGCTAGATCGGGCAGAATATCTCTATGTTTTTATTGATCGGCCAAAACGTAAAATTAAGTTTTCGCGGCGACATGGAGTGGCTCGAGTCTTAAAAGGAGGAGGGAAGCTTTGTGACCATTGTATTTCAGTGCTAGCATAATGCGGCACGCTCTGATTTGCACTGATTCAACGTCTTCGTTATGTTGAACACTCTTTCCCCGGTCCCCAAGTATAATTCAATAATTCAGCGTATTCAATTAAATGATACAAAAATAAGTTGGCTTTCAGTTAAACTTTAAAGGCAAAATCTGCTACTCAGCTGGGATTTGAAAACAGTGACCTACACTTTTGCACTCATACTAAAAGCCTAAATAGGACAACCGCAACGCGTCAAGCCTTGCGAATTATCTGATTCGAGCAGAAAGGAAGTCAGCAGTAAACATTGTGGAAGCAAATTTCGATTTTGGCTTAAGCCTGAAGAGAACCCTGGCCGAATGGCCGAAATATTGCCTATCAAACATTCCAGGTGATTAGCTTGTTCAGTAGTCAACCACTACACTACAGTAATTTATCACGAAAAAGAGGAAGTCTGCAGTAATTAACATGATCGCGAATTTCACTATTAACTCCAACCTGAAGAGGACCCCGGCCACGGGCCGAAATATTGCCTAACACAAATTTCAGGTCATAAGTGTGTTCAGTAGTCAATTACGGTCCTACAGTAAAATATCAGAACAGCAAATTTTCACTTTAGCTTAGATCTTCCACTTTCTGGGATCCCAAAACGTAAGTGGAGGGATACCTATGACATCGCAAAAGTTGTCCGTCTGTCCGTCCGTCTGTCAGCACGATAACTCTCGAAGGGAATGAGATATTTTGATGAAACTTGGTGTGGGGACTCTTCGAGTCAAGGGAAAGGTCGAGTTCGTAGATGGGCCCGATAGCTGCATATTTAGGGGAGGGGGAGGGGTTTCAAATTAAGGGGCGATTTTTTTTTTTAAAGCTAACGAGATAGTTGATTACGGGGTAAGACGACATGCTGAACACAAATATGAAAATCATTTTCTCGCCGGACAAGTAGTTCACCCGGAATCCGGCTAAAACCGGAAAGTTTGTTAAAAGTAAAAGTTTTACCTGACGTTGATTGGATATCCGATTTAGGGGTAAGGAGACATGCTGAATTTGGATATGAAAATATTTCTTCGTCGAACAAGTAGATCGACTGGAATCTGGCCAAAACCGGAAAGTTTGTCAAAAATAAAAGATTATTCTGAAGTTGATTAGAGGTTCGATTTAAGGCTAGTGAAACGTGCTGAATCCGAATATGAAAATGATTTTGTCTCGGGACAAGTAGATCGCCCGGAATCCGGCCATAGCCGGAAAATCTGTTAAAAGTAAGTTTTATATAAATTTCATTAGGTGTTCGATTTACGGGTAAGGCAAGAAGGCATGCTGAATTCGTGTACGACAATCATTTTATACCTGGACACATTTCAACACGAATCCTGCTAAAATCGGAAAATTTGTTAAAAGTTGAAGTTTTATGTGAAGTTCATTATGGAGATATGGATGGAATGGACAATGAATCTGTTTTTGAACTTCAATTTTTTGCAAGACAAGTAGTTCACCCGGAATCCGGCTGAAACCGGAAATTCGGCAGAAGCAATGCAGAAACTTTAGTCAAAGTAGACATGACGCAGGCTATAGGGGTAAACTCACATGCTGAATCCATATTTAAACTTCGTCTTTTCCGATGATTACCATTTGACCGCTACAAGACCCAATTGTCTGTAATTATTAAATTTTGGGATCCCATCGAAACCTTTGGTCTTGTTATTTTCCACAACTATGTAAAAATAACTCTCCAGATCATCCCATCGTAGCTTCTCCGCACATTTCCAATTCAAATCGTTTATTGATAAACCAACTTCGTCGCTTTCTTCGTTAGAAGATGCTAAATTACGCTGGTCGTACAGTAATAAAATAAATAAATTACGCTAATTATTCGCTTGCTCACGGCCTTGCCCTTATTCTTTGTCAATTTTAGTGTTGTCTTGTTCATTTTAATTCATTATTTGTACTACACTACGGTAAAAAAAAAAAAGTATAACAAAATTTTCGAGTAAAACTTTCTTAGCCATGTTTTTAGGACCTTGTTTGCCAACGTTATCTTCTACGGGAGGAAATTTTGGGCCTTGAATTTATACAGAAACTGGAAACTATCCAAACACCACTAGTTAGCAACAGCCTGGCGAGAATCGTTATCATCGGTGCTGATTTATTCCAACAATGTTTTCAACGGCTACGTCAGCTACGATTCTTCATCAGCGATATTTCGGCCCTTCTTGGCAAGGGTCCTCGTCAGGCTGTCAATCCTCTGGTTCAACTTCGGGGAAGGAAACAAACCTGTAGATCATTACAAACAAGTGCAAAAATATTAATACTTTTTACCAAACGATACTTCTCGTGGTTTCCAAGGGCCCACGATCATTCTTTTTCAATGGTACCTACGAATTGGTAAAATCCCACCTTCATCATCTGGCCCAGCCTTGCAAGTGCCATGTGTGCTTCTAGCTCTTGTTGCTCTGTGAATATGTGTTTTTCTCTTATTTTATAATGAGCATACTGCACCAATTCCTCTTGATTGTACGACAGGTGGTAAACCAACATTTCATTACACCAATTACATGTAATCGCTCATGCTACCGACTTTTGCCAACGGGAATAAGCTTAAGAAATGTACTTTAATTTTTGGGGAAACTTACACATCTCTGAGTACCAGCTGTAGAATAACTAGAACAGTCAATTTATTTATCCCCTACTAGCATTTGACTAAAGCAATTAACAAAGCCAAAGGTTTCGGTGGGACTAAAACCTGGGACATGTTTGTATATCCTACCAATGGCCTACGTGACACTGTTTTGTCCTACTTCCATAGCGGATCGTGTGAGATTTTTGAGAAAATTCCTCCAGATTGATTTGCACCGACGCGATTTGTTTATTGAATGGTTATTATTTTTTCTTTGTATGTTGTTAATGGTTTGTGTTTATTCAAACCAATGTTAACACTATTTGTTTATGCCATGGCCTTCGGTCTTTCGTGTAAAATATATTTTATTTATACTCTATAAGTAATTAAAAATTTATTTATAACCCGTCATTTTGAACTAGCGGAGTAAATGACAGAAAATAAATAAAACATATAAACACACAGAAAAAGACACTTTATTTTCAATCTTCGGCCAGGAAGCATTGTATAACGTCGTGCGCTGGTTGTTGTCCATGATTTTTTAAAGCGATGAGGAAACATCCAAAAGGGTAACACTTGCATCTTGAATTTTAAACTTTTCCGTCAATGTATGGTTATGACACAATTTCGACAAGTGGAGCAGGTGCTTTGCATATTGAAAATAACATGATCTCATCTTTTTAATCTCCTTCATTCGCAGAACATGAGTGGCACCAGAACGAAATAGTATAGAAGGAGCGCAGATGCAGAAGGTGCTGTACAAATTTCCCAAAGCTTTACGGTTACAGCGCCCTCGGTGGGGGATGATGCGCCCATAGGCAGTACGGATTGATTTACTAACTTCTTGAACAACCGAAGAGCAGTCTGTTGGTTTGACGATGAACGGTCCAAGAGGGATAGAAGCTTTGGATGCATACGAACCGTTTGAAGATGGGATGAAATGTTGAATAGTTGAAAGTAGTACTATTTCCTTTTCAGCATGCTATTTTCACCGCATGCTGGCCCCTAGCCTGACTTTATCCACACAAAAAAATATATATAAAAGTGGTAATCTTAATTAATATGAGTAGTGAGCGTGCGACGATGAATCACCCATTCATTATCATTTAACCTTTCGTACATTATAAACGTAGAGCAAGTCTCAAGGGACTCACTAGATTCAAACCAAGTGTTTAGACAGAAAGCCAAGGGACGTATTTTTATGATATCGGTTCCATCTGACCAGATTGCTCAGTTCACTTCGATTAGTTGGTATATACCAACGAACCTGGTGTGCCTTACCGGACATGCACTTTTTCGTTATTTTCCGTTTTTCTCTTATTTGCTTCTCTTCTTCTCTTTCTATTTTCAACTCATTTTTGTCCGTTATATATAGCCTACTGTTCCTGATATATCCAGCACCTCTCTTTTATAACTGATATATTGTAATATTTTATTATAATTACTATTGATTTAGGGTTGTCTGGGGGGTGGGGGATAAAAATAAGAAAGAAGGTTAAGACGGTAAATGTGTATTATCGTTTGTCATGAGTGATTGAAAGCTGTGCACTCCCGCACACGACACGGTTGAGCCCTTCTTGGGAGCGTTATGTCTGTTATTTTGTTTAAAGCACAACTCTTACTAGAAATAATCATTTCACGATGAAAAAACTCTGCGTTATGATTTTTCGAAAACACCATATAATATACATAGATGGCACTTTACACAAGGGACTTGTACCGTGACCAATAAACCAGAGGCATTTTTTCCGAATATAATTTAGAAGTCTAGGACTCCATTGTCGGAGCCACGTAGACATACCAGGACCCACAAGGCTGGGTCTCATGGTGAAAACTAAATAGAGCCAAATATATAATTTCAATGGGGAAACGTGAACTGGTTAGATGAATTTGCCTACGGGCGGGACCACTTTTCCTATGGCCGGCTTCTACCAGACTTGTAGTGGTTTGCGAGCTCTGTTCTCAAGCCCCTGGGTAGCTCAGTTGGTAGACCGCCTGCCTTGTAAGCAGAAGGTCCTGGGTTCAAATCCCGGCTGAGGAACATTTTTGTCTTTCAGCTCACTACTATAAAACCATTACTTTCCGCGTCAGATTAGCTATTTTCTTGTTAGCACTTATCAACTCTTTCCAGCCTTCCTGCTCTCCGACGCGGCGGATAGACGCAAAATATTTGAACGGTGAGTGCGCAGCGGATAAAAGTTGGAAAACGAAGCAAAATAAAAAAAATTTAGAAGAACGACCTGGTCGACCTTCCAAAAAGAAAAAAAAAACACTTTGAAGTATCTCTTGACTGAAAACTCGGCTCGACCGAAAAAGCATTAAAAATCGTAGGTAAAAAGGGAAGCAATGGCGGAATGGGGGGATTTTAGAAGCTTATAATTCCCAGGGAGCTGAGGATATCTTAAAACGCAGAATTAGCAAGAGGGGTCCTTTAAGGAAAGTTAAAATTAAAATGAATTGAACTGATAGTAGCCTAATGTGCGCAAGTTTGCCTATTTCGGCGGTTGAAATATACACTGTTGTCATGAGGTTATAAATAAAACGATCACAGTAACGTTTACCAACGATCAATACTGTAAAAATCTCAAGCCGATATTTGGCATTCCCATAACCGATCCCTGTTCAAGTCGAAAGCACAAGACACCAAATAGCATTTACCAACAAGCTACGCTGTGAAAATCCCGCGATAGCTTCACACAAAGATTATACACTGACTGCAAGTCCTTCCTGCTCCGAAGGCGGTAACGCACTGAAGCTCAGATAAAGAGAACGCGTGCAGATACGCTCATCACACAAGAATAAAACGGCGGCTCTTCGGCTCAAGTAACTCCCTGAACAAAGAAACTCCCAAATTCTAGGCCCAGCATAACTTAAGCCGAACATGAAATTTGACTGTTTTTATTCAGGAATCCAGCACCCAAAATGCATTTATGTTTTACCGCCCTGACGGCATCACCCTCACTTTGCTCGGAAAAAATTGAGAAGCTGCCACGGTTGTTACCACCCTCAACTAGTTAGTACCTCTAATGCACCCAAATTGGACAATAGTATATAATACTACTGGCATGGTTACGACCCCAGTTATTTTTTTTCTTTTTTATTCTTCCTTCTTTTCTTTTTTGTTCTTTCTCTTTTTTTCTTTCAGTTTATTTAAAAAATTATGTACAGATAAATTTCGAGAGAAAATTTATTTGGCTGCCCCGACAGTCCCACTCGGGCTTTCCTGCAGCTAGAGGTAGCCTACCGACTACAAGGGTGAAGGATAATAAAAATGTTTTAAAAGGGTTATTTATGTAGTAGTTTAGTTATATAATAAATATATATAAATATAAATAACTAATTTTCAGAGAAGAAGTTCACAAAATCGGATATTTAAGGAAGAATACCTTTAATTGTTTTTCCACAAGTTGATTTTCCAGCTTGAGCGGCTTTAGCCTGAAGAGGAGGCCAAGAAGGGCCAAAATATAGCTCTAAAAAATGTAGCTGACTTATCCGTTTTGCACCGTCAAATATGATTCGCAGTCAGCTTGGGCTGAAGGAATATCTATCAACGAAGTACGGAACTTCAAATCGCCCATACAGGCCGCAGACAATTAGTATCCATCTTAGCTGGAAAGAAGAAGAAGAGACAGGTGACTCCAAAACCAAAATGCAGAAGAATCTCTACCCTTTCGGCGACCCAATCGAACGAGCAAAAACAGTAGCCGTGTCCAGCACCAGGGTTGGTCACCAAGAACCAGGGTGTACGAGTTACTTCAGGATAATTTGGGTTACTTTTGGTTACATTGGGTTACTTTTGGTTACATTGGGTTACTTTGGGTTAAACTGCATTGGGTTACATTAGGTTACATCGGTTCACTTTGAGATACTTTTGGGTTACTTTCTAGGGTGTACGAAGTTACTTTTGGTGACCAACCCTGGGTCCACAATGAAATCACAGCACCAGCTCCAACCAATTTTCAGAGAACTGTTCAGAAAATCGGATGTTTAAGGAAACATCTTTTACTGTTTTTCCATAAGTTTATTTTCCAGCTTGAGCCTTAAGAGGACTCTTGCCAAGAAGGGCCAAAATATAGCTCTAAAAAAATTTAGCTGACTTATCCGTTTTGCACCGTCAAACATGATTCGCAGTCAGCTTGGGCTGAAGGAATATCTATCAACGAAGTACGGAACTTCAAATCACCCATACAGGCCGCAGACAATTAGTATCCATCTTAGCTGGAAAGAAGAAGAAGAAACAGGTGACTCCAAAACCAAAATGCAGAAGAATCTCTACCCTTTCGGCGACCCAATCGAACAGCAAAACAACAGCAGCCGTGTCCAGAATGAAATCACTGCACCAGCTCCAACCAATTTTCAGAGAACTGTTCAGAAAATCGGATGTTTAAGGAAGAATCTTTTACTGTTTTTCCACAAGTTCATTTTACAGCTTCAGCGGCTTGAGCCTTAAGAGGACCCTTGCCAAGAAGGGCCGAAATATAGCTCTAAAAAAATGTAGCTGACTTATCCGTTTTTCCCCAGCTTGGGCTGAAGGAATATCTATCGCCGAAGTACGGAACTTCAAATCCAACCAAAATACCTCGAACCAATTTTCAGAGAAGAAGTTTACAAGATCGGATATTTAAGGAAGAATTTTCCACAAGTTCGTTTTCCAGCTTGAGCCTGGAGAGGACCCTTGCCAGGAAGAGCCGATACCTAGCTCTAATAAAATGTAGCTGACTTATCCGTTTTGCACCGTCAAACATGGTTCGCAGTCAGCTTGGGCTGCAGGAATATGTAGTATAAAAAAAAAAAAAAACATATTTCTTCTTCCAAAACGGACCGCAAATGATGTCGCAAGTTCAAGTTTTGAGCTAAGACCTGTAGCCGACTCTCTCGACGGGAGCCGAAACCCAGCTCACTAATAAAGTCACTGATTTGTTCACCTTTTTCTCATACCATCAATCACCAGTTCAATGCCGACTGTTTCACCGATTCCAGCAGGGAAATTTCGGCCTTAATTTCCCTTTACGCAATTCCGTCCAAAGTCATGATCGTACGGACAAATAACTGTCAAATTCAGAACCAACATGCCCAAAAGATTTCGGGAAATTAAGGGTTCGAGAGGTTCCTGAAAATGGCTATGGAGAATTCGAGATATATTTTTTGTAATTTGATCGAATTTAGTTAGATGTATTGGTTGTTGGTGTTGATATTTTTGTTCCGATGGGCTTTATTTTGGAATCATACCATATCATAGTACCTAAAACCTGAGTATTACTGAAGAGATATTGTGTCCGTACCTAGATAGATGCCAGTTCCACATCATCAGCAAGTGCGGAGAAAGAGCGGAAGCACAACAGAGCTGTTTTTCTAGAACAGAGTAATTCCCTTGTGGAAACATTAGGCTACTTTAATAAAAAAAAAAATTTAACTGTAATTAGTTTTTATTTTCGTTCATATTCTTTGTATGTTATCCGTACTGTTTGTGAGTGTTTTTTTTTCAATCTCTGCCCGTTTCAGCCCTGTGATGTTGAGGCCAAAATAAACCGACTGACTGAAAAATTTTTGACAGAAGGCATCGTCACCAGCAAAACATCTGAACCCTTCAAGGAGCGGCTGGTCAAGAAATCACAGTCCTGGAGGGATGATTGGTGCACTTCTGAGCCGGTAAGCAGGAAAGTAACAAACGCAAGCTACTCATAGGGATTCTACGGCCTTACTGCTTGCAAGTGCAAGAACTTGCTTTTCATGTTTTCACACCCACACTGACGATGTATGTGGTATTCTCAATTCTGAAATATCGATCTTAACAAAAATTCTTGTGAATCCCTTCAACCGATTGCATCGCTCTCCCGGGTTGCCAGACATGAACTTTTGTTTTCTCAGGAATAGTTAGTAGAAACTCCTCTATTCTCTCTTGTTCACACTGTTTTCTCTGCTTTCGCTCTGATCTCTCAGTAACCACAACACGAATCTGTTTTAATTTTTCTTTAAAGAAAAACATAGTATTTCTGCGCCAAGCCGGGCCAGAGTCGACAAGTTCTAAGAAGAGAATCCTTAATTTCAGGAGGCAAGCATAGGTACTTCTGAAAAACAATATTTCCTGACTACGAAAAAATCATTTCTGACTTCGAAAAAATCTTTTCTAACAAGAGTGAACGCGAAGGTACCAAATCACAGATTACGTCTACGAACTACGCTAGTTTGTGTTTTATTCGTATAGTTCGTGAGTGTTTTTATTCCTGAGTGTTCTTTTTACTAGTAAAGAAAGTAAAATATCTAGTTTAAAGGGAATTATCGTGGTCACAAAAAGACGACATACTTTCGTTAAAGATCACATAAATCTGAAACAAAAACGTAAATACTACAAACGAGGGCTTTCCTTGTTATAAGAGCTATACTTCATTTTCCTGGAACAGTGACAAACAAAACTGAAATTGTTTTTTTCAAACTACTTCAAGTCAAATGTGAACTGTAACATATTCAAACGACATATACATTAGACAATTATCGTGATCAAGCATGTAGGGGCTTTTTCTTAGCAATCCAGTAATCATATGTTGTATATTGTGAACAAGGAATTCGCATAACAGTTGGAACCGAAGTTAAAGAATCACGCGTTAGTGGTTATCCCGGCTCTTCAAAAATCTAAGAAAAGCCTGATCTCTGACACAATCTTTTCTTTGGTTACCCTTCAACCAAACTACTCCTCCACCCAAAAACTCGTTATGATTAATTTTTAATGCTGGTAAAGTCATTTATATTAGCTCTATTTTCTGCCAGTTCTCCACTTGATTATGTATTAATAAATTTAGTGGTAAGCTTTGATCGTCACCCTCTTCATACACATTCGCTTACAGTCAGGCCTGGGAGTGACCTAAGGGTAAATATATATAGGGTATAGGATTTTTCACATCAAAATATTGGACAATATAGGATAAAAAAAACAGATTATTTGGATGAGAAAATCCCATGACCCCATCTCCCAAGATAACAAAGGACGATTCTGGTGAAACAACTTAGGATCTCACCTTAAAACAAACAAGAGCTGGAAGCTCATATGGCACTTGCAAGACTTGTCATATGGAAATGATGGACAAATTTTTATTTTTTATTTTTAGGTTAAGATGCACACTTTAAGGGTGCCAAAAATTATTTTCCAAGCAAAACCCTTGAGCAAAAAGGATCATGTGCTCATGAAGATCGTGAAAAAGTAAATATTTTATAAGGGCGTCTTCCCCATTGAAATTAGATATTTGGCTCTATTTAATTTTCACCATGAGACCCCGCCCTGTGGGTCCTGGTATGTCTACGTGGCTCCGACAATGGAGTCCTAGACTTCTAAATTATATTCGAAAACACTGTTTCTGGTTTAAATTGGTCACGGTACAAGGCCCTTGTGTAAAGTGTCATCTATGTATTATTAGAAAAAGTAAATTTTGCCCAAAAGTATTTTTTGCACTCTGCGATGTCTAACCCAACGATGTCAGTTCCTAATGCTCCAGGAAATCGTCCTAGTACATCTGGAAGTACCTTAACTCACGATCACCGGAATTCCGGACACCCCATACAGCTCCCCCCCCCCTCGGTACCCGAATTTGTCACTGCTGCTCCTAGGACTTGTGCTTGTAATCCCCACCAATTTCCATCCTGATCGCTCCACTCTGTGTGTGTCACAAGATTTCCAATTCTCCCCTCCGACCCCCTCCCCCCAGTTCATCGGATCCTTTCCTGAATTGAAATTGGACATCTGAGACACGAGGTCTTTCAAGATATCAAGTTTCATTAAGATCCGGTAACCCATTCGAAAGTCATACATGCCACAAATTTCCGGATTCCGCCGTCTCCCCCTCCCCCCCCCCACGACGGTAAGATCGGTCAAGCGACTGTTTCCAAGTTAATCAGGTCGGGTCCCGGATATGCCTGTCAAGCTTTATCGTCGTAGCCCATCTTGAAGTACATTAACTACGGATCGCCGGAATTCCTGACACCCCTCCAACTCCCCCCACAGTGTTCGAATCCAGTCCAGATCTGTTAATGATGTATCTAGAGCTTGTGCTTGTTCTTCCCACCAAGTTTCATCCCGATCACTCCACTCTGAGAGTTTCACACGATTTCCGGTTTCCCCTCCGACCCCCCCCCCCCCCACATTCATCGGATCCGGTCCGGATTGGAAATGAGACATCCAAGACACGAGGTCTTTCCAGATATCAACTTTCATTAAGATCCGATCACCCGTTCGAAAGTTATGCATGCCCTATTTTCCGGATTTCGCCACCTCCCCCTCCCCCCACGATGGTCGGATCGGGCAAGTGACTACGTCCAATTTAGTTTGGTCAGGTCCCTAATATCCTGTCAAGTTTCATCGTCCTAGCACTTCTGGAAGTACCCTAACTCGAGAACAGTGGACCGACAGACCGATCGCCCGACCGAAAAGTGTTCGTTATATGTCACTTGAGCGTAAATCCAAGACGAGAGACTTTGATAGGCAAGCTTTATCCATGAACAGAGATCAAATACAAAATTAAAGAACAAAGGACACACTACTGATTGACTTCGTGAAAACTTCAGGAAAGGACCAGAAAACCACACAACCGCGTCAAACTGAGTGTCAACAGCGCTTTTTAAATGAAGAAAGCTTCTCGATCTTTGCTTTTCATCTGCTTTTTTCCTTTTTTTCTGAAGGGCAGAAAGGTCTGCAAAACTTTCACTCCCTTTGCTCTCCGAAAGCTCAATGAGAATTTGAGAAAATGTGTTTGCAGAAATATTAATTACTTCGACCTTTGCCCAGTTTTGCAAAATCAACTTCGAAATTTACGAAAAAAAAGCAAAAGCTGAAATATAGGAGAATATAGGATTTTTGACTCAATATAGTATATAATAGGACAAGTTTTAAAATATAGGATACATAGGTCTCACTCCCACCCCTGCTTACAGTCGAATCTTAGAAACTACTGAATTAATAAAATTTTTAGAAAAAAAATAGATTAAAAATGCGTCTTTAGCTACTTTTATTTTCTGTGTTATA
The DNA here is from genome assembly GCA_023053575.1 of Branchinecta lynchi. Classification (NCBI taxonomy): domain Eukaryota; kingdom Metazoa; phylum Arthropoda; class Branchiopoda; order Anostraca; family Branchinectidae; genus Branchinecta; species Branchinecta lynchi. The sequence goes on from JAKZAP010000017.1 coordinate 8,120,441, forward strand.
TGACACCTAACTGGCGAGCCCGTGGGAAATTTACTGGGCCACTTCCGGAACAGCCCCAATACCCCTTCCTCCCTTTGGCCTAAGAGACAAACGATGAAAACAGATTAAGTGCTACAATCAGGCTACAATACAAATCTTGTTTGTGTGTTAGTGTGTTTGTACAAATGTTTAGTATTTTTCTGTCTTCATTCGTGCAACTTTACTCTTTTTACCTTCCTTTGTGGAATTTCGGAAGTCGAGTAAATTATTCATTATTATTGTGATTAGCTCCATCGATTCCATATGATATAGTTCCAAAATTAAAAACCATCGGGCCAAAGCGAAAAAAAAAACGACACCATAACAGCCCAGTTACCAATTTACTAAAAAACAACGAACTAGAAAAATCGAGATTTTTCTTCTGCCGGTTCGCACGTTGAACTTGAGGTACTTAGTTTGCGTTTGCTTTCCTACTTTCCTTGTTTTGTTACGTTTTTGACCTTGTTTTGGGCATGGTATCGAGACCGCATTAAGCAAAATTGATTGATTGAATGCCAGTCACTTGTTTCAACAAGTGACTTCAAAATTATCCTTGAGATCATTTGAGTCAAATTTGGGTTTTAGCCCAAAAGTCTTTTGTCTGAAATCAAAGCCATTATCTGATTTCCAAATTTGGATGCATTTGTCAGATTGATAATGTTTGGCTTTCGGAAGCGCCCGGATTAGCATAATATCTCCACGTGACACGCACGAGCAACCATGCTCAACATAGGCAAAATGATGCCTATTTGGCACTTAGTAGGTCTGCTCTCAGCTGGAAAATATACTTACTATCTGCCAAATGTATTATTATCTCTAATTAGCGAAGAGACCCTTTTTGGTAATCGTTTTGGCTTTGCAGTGGGTTCAAAACTAAACTGAAAGTTGATCCATTTAAGACAGCATATGATCTATTCAGACAAGCTCACATGTTTTAAAATTTACAAAATTAATGCATCATTCATTTAACGATGGGACCTTTTTGGTAATATTTTTTGGCTTTGCACTGAAAGCCGATCCATTAAGATAGTATTTTATTTATTTCAGACCAGCAAAACAAATTTTCACAAAATTTTCTAAAAAAAATAAACAACGGAAGTTTGGAAAAATAATGCATCATTAATTTAAAAAAGGGAACCTTTCTGATAATATTTTGCTTTTGTATTTAGTTCAAACTAAACTGAAAGTTGATCCATTTGAAAAAGTTTTTTTTTTCAGACTAGATCTAGCATAGCCTATTTGCGTAACCTTTTTGGCTTTGCAGTGTGCTCCAACTAAACTGAAAGTCGATCGGTCAAGATAGTATTTTTATTTATTTCCAACAAGCTTCAGATTAGCATCTTTTTTCTAAAACGGAAACGACAAATTTGTATATCCGTGTTTCCACCCGAACAGCTAAGAAAATACATTTATTGAAACGAGTCGCATTCCAGCGAATACCGCCAAACCATCGAAATCGTAGGAAAAAGACGCTGAAAGATTGATTTTCTATCTGTTCTTGCCCTTGGTTCAAAACCCCGACGAATGCACTGTCAGAAGTTTCATAACAGATAGCGTCTAACACTTTCAGGAATAACACCTTTTTCACTTAGAAATAAAGTGTTATGACCAATTAAGTTTACACTATTTCGTGCCTAGATCTCCAACAACACCTTCAATAGGTAAAATACTAACGGGAATGAAAGAAACATAACAGATAACATCCCAAAGTGTTATCTATTGAAACCATTCTGTTGTCGTTATGTAACTTCTGACAGTGCAGTATTTTTACCTATTGAAGGTGTTGTTGGAGATCTAGGCACGAAATAGTATAAACTCAATTGGTCATAACACTTTATTTCTAAGTGTAAAGGTGTTATTCTTGAAAGTGTTATGCGCAATCTGTTATGAAACTTCTGACAGTGTGGCTACCGAACTTCCGGTTTTCGCCTGATTCTATCCGTACTATCAAAAAAGCAGGAAAAAGAAAGCAACAGAACGATTCAGTATGTCACCATGGCCCACTGTGGATAATGATCAGGAAATTATAAGCATTACCGAAATTCCGGTTTTGCCGCATTCCGGCCAAATATTGGTTCGGCAGGGAAAGAAGTGAAGTATTATTCTCTCCTACACTAACAAACTTGAGATTTGTTAACTCTACGGGCGAAATTACATGTCTGGTTCAAAGAAAATTCAGATGTAGGTGCAGGGTGTCTTCTTACCCCTAAAAATTACTAGAATTACTTCCTATCAGATCTAGCTAGATTTTTTGTTTGTCTAACTTCTTAATCTGAAACACCTCCTCCCCTACCTAGGCCCATCTCTAGCTTGTCTCGTACTTTGACCCGGAGAGGTGAACACACAAAGTTGAACAAATATTTTGGGGGAAAAGATTTATTTTTAAGGGGGGTTTAATAATGAAGATAAATATGAGGGCTGGTCGTTTACCACTGGGAGATGGGAGGAGGTATGTGGGAAGGGGGTTAAGTCGGGAGTCCTTACTACTGCGCCATGTGCGGGGATATGAATGAGAATATGGTGCACGTCATGTGCGAATGTTAAGGATTGGATGGGTTGACGGAAGAAGTGTTTGAAGGAGTGTATGATGAAGAGTGGAGTGGATGGTTAAAGTGATAAAGCGATTAACGACAGTGATTAATCGAGAGAGGTTTATCTAGTTGGAATTTGGTAAATAGATAATGTCTTTCTATTAATAATAATATAATATAATTGCAATAATAAGGCTTTCGCCTCTATATTGTTTTTTTGTATTGTATTGCCATGGTCCTCAGGCTTTTTATGTAAATATATCATGTCATATCATATGAACCTTTTCGAGAGTTATCATGCTAACAGACGGACAACGATCGGCAACTGAGTAGCAGCCGCTTCGATTGTCGAAACCCTTTGCAGATAATCACAACTCGTCAAGCCATTGGGAGGGACGTCAGCGTCGTTCCCTTTCGACCTCACTTCTTGGCTCGGTGGCCTGCGTCGTCTGCACCTTCTTTCTTCGTTGGGCGCAAGGCCGTATCCACAGGGGGGGGGGGGGGGGGGGTTAGGGGGTTGAAAGCACCCCCGAAACATACCAAAATATTCATTTTTATAGGCTTTTCCCTCTGATCTATGTGTTTTTTGTACTTTTTTGTCCGACCAGCAGGCAACCCCCCCCCCCCCCCCCCCCGAAATAAATTCCTGGATACTGGCCTGGTTGGGCGTATGCCTATAGGTCAAACGGGGTCTAGCTCATTTCCCTTTCATGTAGGATCTTGATCATCTGGTGGAGTTCTTTCTCCTCCGACTTCCGAAGTGGTGCTGAGTCGATCCCGTTTAAAGACGGCTTATCAAGTGACAGAATTTTAAATGCTGGTGGCCAAAACCGATACTGAGAAATGTACATCGAAAATGGATAATTTCTCAGAGGTTCACTTTTGTAGCTTGAGCCTGAAGACGACCCTTGCTAAGAAGGGCCGAAATATCGTTCGAATAAAATGGATCTGCGCAGTCAACTGTGATTCACAATCAACTTGGGCGGAAAGAATATTTATTTGAGTACCAATGATAATTTGACTAAGAAGATAGGAAGAGTAACTTTAACGTTTAACTGAAAAATCACAGCACAAGCTTTAACTCCAAGCAGTTTTAAGGGAAGAAGTTCGTAAAATCAGATATTTAAGGAAGAATCTTTAATTGTTTTTCCACAATTTGATTTGCGGCTCGAGCCTGAAGAGGACCCTTGCCAAGAAGGGATAAAATATAGCAATAATAAAATGTAGCTGACGTATCCGTTTTGCATTGTCAGATATGAATTCAGCTTGGGCTGAAGGAATATGTAGCTTATTTTTGCATCTGATATTTGAATACACTTAAATATTTTGACTCATCTAAAGGAATTTGTTACCCCCCCCCCTCCCACCACGGGCTCTAGTAATAACGTTCAGAATGTAGGCTGCTTGAACGACAAGCAAAAATTCACCTTGACGCCGAAAATTTGAATTTCAACCTAGGACTGCATTTCCATGATTAAAGATGTTAAGCTTGGAAAAGTCAAGGCTGAAGAAAGTAGAAAAGTCATGCAAAGGTATGGAAATCAAGGAATCTGCCATTTTCTTTTATTTTTCGGCATTGGTTTACCTTTTTATTTGCTAATTACTTTAAGCCTAGATGTACAAGCCCATAGAGGTACCGCAAATCCGAAAGGAAAAGTTCAATCGATGAAATCGATTATCTCTGGATAGCGGAAAAAAGAAGTAACGCATTTTTATCCGATTTTCAGGCCTATTTAACTGAATTCGTGATGGACAAACAGACTGTCGGATCTCACCTCTTTTCTTTTCGGCTAAACTTTAAGAATCTCGGTAACAACAAATAAAAATAAAAAAATTTCCATTCCCGATCGATGAAACATTTCTTCATTTCTCAGCCGAGTCCCAGAGGGCAGCAGTTTTTTAGCTAAAGAAATAAGTGAAGTTGGCAAGTTAATTTTCTCATGTGTCAAAGGTCCCAAAAACAGAGGGTATCCTTCATGTGAAATGAAATATCATCACCCTAATGTGATTATCAAAAGGATGTAATTTAGTACCAGTAAGTGACCTGGCAACCTCTGGCAATATCGAATAAAAGCACGCAAAAAAAAAATGATTGGAGTGTGATACGCAGGCGTTAGGGTTAATGAATATGGTTATGGTTAGTGAAAACCACGTGTGTAAGCTGTTCATTGCGTGTTCTTAATTAAGAGAGAAGTCGTTCTGAGGGAATGATTTAGTTGGTACAATAATGTTGTGTCAAGACCCATTTCTGTCTTACAGTTCACTATTAAAGTTTAACTGAAAGGCAAACTAATTTTTGTATCACTTAGACGAGTACACTGATCTATTTGGATTCTGCTAAGAAATCTTATGATTTTCCCCCATCTGCTCTAGTAGTGAGGTTCAAAATATCTAACACAACACAAATCTACTATGACGCCGAATATTTGAATCACAACATAAACGCGGCTTTTCAGTGGGTAAGATACAAGAGCCCAGAGGTACAACAAATTCGACTGTAAAATTCCACTATCTGAAAACTGATTACTAGAATGAATGAATGAATATTTTTATTTACCCACTTCTATAAATAGAAATAGTGGAGTACATAAAGAAAAGAAAGGATCTGACAACAACTTGGGGGGGGGGGGATACATGACCGGCTTAGACTGGAGAGATCGGGATGGAACCTTGTGGGAATAACTAAAAGATGCTCCGGATAAATCATTTAAAGAACCGGATTGGCTCAGGGCAATGGGGGGAGTTTAAGGTAAGGGGGAGTCCAGAATTCCGGTGATCGCTAGTAAAGGTACTTCCAGGTGTGATAGGACGATGAAACTCGGCTGGAATATTAGAAATTCGACAAGATTGGCTTAGAAACCGCCACTTTCCAAATCCGACCATTCCTTAAAGTACCAATCATGACCGCAAATTAAGAAAAGCAAAATATGCATTTTCATGATCCTCATGAGCCCATTACCATTTTTGCCTCAAGGGTTTGCTTACAAATGAGGTTCTAGCTCTGTTAAAGAGCGCGTCTTCACCGCAAGGTCGAAAAGTACTTTTTATCAGACGATACCTTCTAGCTACTAGCAGGCGAAACCCTAGACGAAGCAGAGGTCCGTCTCCTCAAAACGGGAAATTACGCAGCAACAATTCAAAGAAGAAACGTACTTGATATAAATGTTGAAACCATATTGAAGACCACTGAACCACCCGACGAAGAAGAGGAGTTCTAGAAATGCCTTTTACAGTACTTTTTACTTACTAGTGTATATAAAATAATATTAGACTCTTTACAAAATTCCCAAACAAAAAACTCCCACCAACGTTTTGCCTATTCTTGCAAGTGCCATATGAGCTTTCAGCTCTTGTTCAGTTAAACTTTAACAATGTTTACATCTCAAAGACGGCTTCCCCATCAAATTAAATTCCCCTTGTAGATAATATGATAGCTTGTATATGTGTTTAATAGCTTTTGTTCTCCCTCTGTTTGTAACCTTTCCGGAATTGTTGGTGTTCTGAATATTTAAAACGTATCAGGATTTTCTATTTCAAATATTGAACATCTCGTTTATACCTTCCTCGTTGCTACAAGAAGTCATGGTTTACCATCTGGCCCTTGTGCAAAGCTAATCTTCCATTGCTCAGGACTCAGGACCTAAACGTGTCTGCCCTTGGCCATTTTTTCACTTTCCATCTGGGAAGAAGATTGTTAGACCTGATTATTTCCTTTTTATGGCGCTTGCAGCTTCGCTCAACTGCCATATACCAAGAACTCGTTATTTGTTCTTGCATATACCTATTACTTTTCGGTCGATCTGTCCGTCGGTATGTCGGTCTGTACTAAAACTACTAAAAGTACTAAAACTATCTTTTAAAGCACTTTAACCTCAAAACATGGCAGACACGCAGAAAAGAGCTAAGCAGTGACTTCGGTTCAGCCATGGTACAGTAGAGGTATGCTTATGTGAACGTCTGCTAACAGTGAACGATCGCCGAAGAAAAAACTAAAACCCAAACCAGGCATTTTTTCCTAAAAACACTAGTAATAATCACTCATGCTTTTGTCGCTTTTTAAATATTTTGCTAATTCATCTATGAAAGTGACTCAGCTGACACCTGGTTTGCTTTTTATAATTTGAAAAATTTGCCGCGAGGAACGCACCTTCAGTGAAGAAGATGGCGATCCGAACCGTAAGATGCCTTCAAAAGAGGAAGGACCTTTTTAATAAATTCAAAATCAAAGAAAGTTAATTGAATGTCTGCTCCAGATTTGTGCCAGGATAACCCTGAAATAGTTGGCTGTTTGTTGATATCAAGTTTGTTATTTTTCTTTTCCATTTTACTTTTTTATATGCAAGTAAGAAAGCCAAGGTACTGGAACAGTTAAAAAAGTGTTCACATAAGCATACCTCTACTGTATCTCATCCTCTCCACTCCCAAATCCTCCCTCCCCCCCCCCGACCAAAATGTTAGAAATCGACCAGAACGAGGGGTAAGTTCTAGGGTTTTCAAGCTCTGTCCTGTACCTACAAAACATGCTAGATATGCAAAAATTTTATTACTGAATTCGTGCAATTTTGTAATGAAGCGTGACAGATTTTTAGGTGTACTGGCATTTGAACAATATATTGTAATTTATTCTGTTTGTTATGGCACTTGCCCTTTGGTCAAGTGCCATATAGCGATTGTAATTTCTGTCCGTCAGTCGGTCTGTCGGTACCGGTTTTGCGGGCACTTCCAGATAAGCTAGGACGATGAAACTTGGCAGGCATATCGGGGACCTGACCATATTAAATTAGAAATAGTAGCCTCCCCGGCCCGACTATCTGGAGGGGAGGGGAGGGTTAGGAAAAATGAGATATTTTTAGCTGACGAATGGGTGATCAGACCTTAATGAAACTTGATATATGGAAGGACCTGCTTGACCTTGTGTCTTGGACGTTCAATTTTAAACCAAGACCGGATCGGGTGACATTGGGGGGAGTTGGAGGGGGAAACCGGAAATCTTGGAAAAGGCTTAGAGTGGAGAGATCCGGATGAAACTTGGTGGAAAGAACAAGCACAAGTCCTAGATACGTGACTGACATAACTGGAAGAGATCCACTCACTTTTGCGGGGAGGGGGGGGGGGGTCCGAATTTCTAGTGATCCCGTGAGTTCGGTTCTTCCTGCTGTGCTAGGACGATGAAAATTGGCAGGCATGTCAGGGACCCGACCAGATTAAATAGGAAATAGTCAATTCCCCGATCCGACAATCTGGGGGGGGGTGGAGGGAGGGGGAAGCTGAAAAATTTAGGTATTTTTAAACCAACGAACGGTGATCGGATCTTGGTGAAAGTTGATATTTTGGATAACCTCCTGTCTCGTGAATATAAATATCCTATTTCTATTTCCAAACCGCATTTTTGGATGGCGGGTGTATTTTGTGACGTTCTCATCTACTTTCTTGTACCGCCTACTGATAACAAGTGCTATATGAGCTCGTAACTCTTGTTTTTTACAATAATCGCAAATTTGGTTTATAACCACGAAATTCGATTTGTACAGTAAACATTCTATCTATCGATCTATATATCTGTCAGGCCACTGTTCTCGAGTAAGGGTACTTCCCGAAGCCAGAAGGGCTAGGACGCTAAAACTTGACAGGCATATCAGGGACCCGACCAAACTAACTTGGAAATAGTGACTTCCCCGCCGACCACCGTGGGGGGAGTAGAGGGAAGGGGAATCCGAAAACCTTGAGGATTGTATAACTTTGGAACTGGTGATCCGATCTTAACAAAACTTGATATTTGGAAAGACATCGTGTCTTGGATGTCCCATTTCAAGTCGAACCAGTTCCGATGAACATGGGGGGGGGGGAGTCGGATGGGGGAACCGGAAATCTTGTGACACGCTTAGTGTAATTTTTCCTTTCTTTTTTGTACTGCGCTATTTCCCCCTTGTTGTTGAGTGCATTAATAAACTTCGTCATCATCAAATCTTCATTAAATCTTTGTCTGGGGGATCCCAAATCGTTAGTGACGGGATACCTATGGTTTTGTAAAGTCTCTTCGTCTGTCAGTCTGTTAGGACTATACCTCTCGAAGGATTTGAGATAATTTTGTCAAACTTAGTGTGAGGATCCATATGGCCAAAGTACAGGTCAAAATTGTAGATGGTCCCCGTGTATCCCTATGGTTAGGGGTGGGAGAGGGAGTTTTAGACTGAGAGATGAAGACAATTTTTGACAAGCAGGCATCACGAAAGTTCTCCTGAGCCGGTCTTTGTCTTTCGGTTTTCCCTATCAATATTGCAGCTTTTTTTTTTAAAAAGGTAAGGTAAGGTGCAATTTTAATGGCAAATATAAATAAATCTGGTGTTTCTTAAAAGCATCAGACATAAAAAACGACGCTTCACTAATTCTGATGGGTCTTTAAAAATTATTAATACAATTCTAGCCTAAGGCATAATAAATAAATCTGGTGTTTCTTAAAAGCATCAGGCATAAAAAACGACGCTTCACTAATTCTGATGGATTTGTAAAATTATTAATACAATTCTACCCTAGGTCCACTCGAGGTAGTGTTGCCACCGGCAGTAAAATTTTACTAGATCTAGTAAGAAAAATAAAATCTAGAAAATATAGAGGATCTAGTAAAATCCGTTATAATCTAGTAAAAAAATGCTAATTTATAGTAAAAAAAAATAGTCCAATCGAAAAGCTATGTCATTATCGCAAATTCTGAGGAAATGTGCAGAGGTATTAGGATCCAGTCTTGCTCCTCACTCTCTGCAGCTGGCCTCGTACATACGAAGAGGCCAAAGCGACAGCGACAACCAGATTTTACCAAATCCTAGAACTAAGAATTAAAGAGCTTTAAATTAGCTTTAAATTATGCTTTAAATTATTTAAATTATGGAACAGAAACGATTACGTAGGAAGACTAACAATAAAGGGCAGCATGAAAGACGATAATCCAACTATTAGGCAGCGTTTCGGAGAAGCCCAGATGTAAAATATATTGTCGGGTATGATTGCAGTAACAGCTTGTATCTATTATAGCCAATATGAAACTAAATCGAGCGCCGCAGGCGAAATTTTTTGAAATGTTTTTGTTTTCTGTAGGCTCAATGTGACAGCTTCTCTTACAAATTCTATCATTTACGGTTGATTAAATACCGAGATTAAGAAGTTCCAGAAACCAGATGGAGCGAAGTTCCGGCAGCAGCAGCAACTGTAGTCTAGTTATATACTACCCATAATCACATAAAGCGAGCGCCGCCGGCGAAATTTTTTTTTGCTTTTTCCTGCCAAATTTTATTTCCATCCAGATTCTAGCTTTTAATGTTTAAAAATCTCGATCCTAAAATTGGCTTAAAATCCCCGTCAAATGACGCGCCCTTCCACACAATAGAGAATATTACGAAAAGTTCTGAAGGCGGAATTTTCGAAATACTTATCATTAGGTATTCTTTTGGGGATCCAAAATAAAAGTAAGGACTATCGATGGTATCATAGATCATCCCTTTTGTCTGCGACCAGTGCTTCACTCGACCTCTTCTTAGTTTCGAGGTTCATGGTAACTTCCCAATCCTGGAAATTATACTGAATAAATTACCGAATCCTGATCATGATACCGAATAATTTTGAACCAATAGCTTATTCGGGGTTCTGTGTAACTACGGAACCTCCATAAATATATCGAATTTCCGGCATCGAAAAATTACCAAATTATTTCAGTAAATTCTCTCACCAAATTCGTGATAACTACCGAATAATGGCAATTATACCGAATCCCGACCATTATACCGAAGAGATTTGTACAGATAGCCTATTTAGGATTCTGTATAACTACCGAATCCCCGAAAATATGTCGAACAGTTCTGCTATCGAAAAAATACCGAACAATTTTGGCCCAAAATTTTACCGAATCTCAGAAAGGTAGGGGGGGGGGGGGTGCTTCACCCCCCCTAAGTCTGTGGTCGGATATATTTTTGATGTTTTCTTTACGGATCAGAAGTGTGACTAAAAATCATTGCCTCAAAATTTAACTGTCTTCCGATGCATTTTCTTTATCGTTGAAATGTAGTATGGGTCCCCTGAATCAATGCACGTGTTTTTCTTTTCGAGTTAGTAAATTTTATTAAAATCTAGTAAAAAATATCTCCAGAATCTAGTAAACTTAATTTTGGTTGGGTGTCAAAACACTGCTCGATGACCTTTCGCAGAAAACAATCGAGATTGCCACCAAGTAAGACGGGAGATGGTCGTCTATGTAAGGCATTTTGATTATCAAACTGTCAAGCGCAGCGCTAACTAGCGGCTGTACGGACGGGTTTTACAGCTAGCAACATTTGCCAACTCAAGGACTGTTCTAAGTTCTAAGGCCGCCCGAACCTCCAAAAATAAGCCCTAAACAAAGAGTGATTAAAACACTTACTGTATTCAAAATAGAGCTTCTTATTCATCTTTCACGACTGTACACTTCAGGAATTTATACTAATTGTCGCAGAACTCGAAAAGTAGACCCACATTAACTTCAAACCAATGTAACAATTTATCTATAACACTTAAATACGAAAAGACTTCAATTACTAATAGTAATATAAAAGAAGATAATTTCGCACCGAATACTTTTCTATAAACTATTATGTTCAACACATAAGAGCTTTAGTTCCGTAATTAATGGAACTTTGGTAATTCGAGTTCTGTGACACAAACCTGATACGATTCACGAGGCTTAACACATAATCCACGAAGAAGCGTCCTTCTCATTTAGCAATAAGGCTAAATGAGTTATGATTAATGGAAATTTATCTCGACTTCTTTAATAGCCTATATCAAAGAAGTTCAAAGCCTCTGACTTTGAATACAGATTATTATTATTATCGTTATTATTGTAGTTATGCAAATTTAATACGATTTCACGAGGTTTAGTACTAATCTTTATTACAAGAGAATCGTCCTCATAAAAGGTCACTACCATTTTGGCAATAAGGCCCTCCTACTAGGTAACTAGTTCACTCCAACCCGTCTTTTTAAAGGACACCTGAACAATGAAACCATACTTGAACACACCATGGAGAATGCCTTTAAATTTTACAGACATGGCCACGGACAGCATTCTTCTCCCGAGCGTGAAGTTTTCAAAATAGAGATGTTCGTTTCTGGAGGTTTGCACATGCAGACTCCAAGACAAAAAGCGCAATTCGTTCAAATCTTGTACAGCGCTGGCTGGATCGTATTGGAATTTCTTCTAGATATACATTTTGGCTTAACTGGTTAAATAAATTCCAGAAGAAGGGTTGATTGGAGAGATTTGTTCATTTCTGAAATTGTTCGGTACTGAAATAAGGACAGATGCAAAATGGAGCAAAAATCATAGCTTGGAAACACTATTTCGTATTTGTATTCGGTTTTCTGCAGGCAATGTTAACAGAAGTCATACAGATAGGGATGATACTTGATACTCTTCATTCAGGTGTCTTTTAATACTACATATATTGTAGTTTTGTAAAATTTAATACTATTCACGAGGTTTAAGAATCGTCCTTATTAAAATGACTACAGATTCGGCAATAAGGCACTCCTAGGTAACGTAATTAGTTGAATGCAAATTTCTCTTGTACCATATATGATGTAGTTATGGCAAATTTTTTACTATTCATGGTGTTTAACTAACTGAAAATCAGCTAAAGTAACATTCTGTGACAGTCTCCTTTTCCGTGTACAGGTGTCAATGATGTAGTATCTTTACACTCCTTTGTGATTTCATGAATATCATTCAATTAATCAGCAGGAAAAAGTACATGAAGTACTTCAAAAGATATCTGATCTACGATCAGTCTTTCCTGTGACATGGTGACATCACGCTGATGGTACTGACACATACGAATTGCTGTTACGAACGAGACCAAAGGTTTCGATGGGATCCCAAAAAGTCAATATTTGATCCAGACAATTGGGTCTTGTCTTCGCCAGACTCCTTGAACGCTTTTACTATTAAAATTCAGAAACAGATTAAGGCCAAATAGCTAATCATCTGAGAAAACAAAGTTCAGATATGGATTCAGCATGTGTGTTTACCCCTATAAGTCATATCTGTTTTGACGAAAACTTCCTGCCACTTCTGCCAATTTCCAGGTTTCAGCCGAACTCCGGAACTACTTGTCCGGCAAAAAAACAAAGCTCAAAAACGAACTCAGCGTATCTTCTTTCCCGAATATTGAATATCTAATCAACTTCAAATAAAAATTTAACTTATAACACATTTTCTGGCTCCAGTCGGATTCCGATCGAACTATATGTCCGGGCGAAAAATGATTTTGATACACGGACTCAGCATCTCTTCTTACCCCTAAATCGGATATCTAATCAACTAAAACTAAAACTTTAAATTTTTCCGGTTTTGGCCGGACTCCGGGCAAAGTATTTGCCCGGGTAGAAAATTGTTTTCACACAAGTGTTCAGCATGTCTTCTTACACCTAAATCGAACATCTAAGCAATTCCAAATAAAACTTTTACTTTTAACAAACTTTCCGGCTTTGGCCGGATTCCGGGCGAACTACTTGTCCCGAGAGAAAATGGTTTTCACCCTCGTGTTCAGCATGTCCTCCTACCCCTAAATCGAACATCTAATCAACTTCAAATAAAACTTTTACTTTTAACAAACTTTCCGGTTTTGGCCAGATTCCGGGCGAACTACTTGTCCGATAACAAAATGATTTTCCCCATCATGTTCTGCATGACTTCTTACCCCATAATCGACTATCACAGTATATGTTTAAAAATATTTAATTTGCCCCTTAATTTAAGGGGCTACAGAGCCATGTACGAACTTGACCTTACTCTTGATCCAAAGAATCCTCACACCAAGTTTCATCAAAATATTTCATTCCCTTCGAGAGTTACAGTGCGCACAGGCGGACGGACAACTTTTGTGATGTCATAGGTATCCCTCCACTTACGTTTTGGGATCCCAAAAACGTATAAGAACTGTTGTATATGTTGGCTTTTATAAGATGGTACATATACAGTAAATGTATGCTTCTTTGAACACTTCATGTTTTAGACAACCATGGTTTTTGTTTTTCGAATCTAAAACAGTCAAATATGGAAATACTAAATTAAGAGCTTCTATTATACAAGAGCCATATGTTTCAGCCAGCTGTGAAATAAAGAATGAAATCAACAAAAGCTGGAGTAATTTTGTATTCCGTTGAGTGAGTCATTTTTATTTTAGCTGAAATGTCTACAAAACGTTTTACAGAAGAAGGCTTTACGCTAACTGCAGTACCAATTTACGATCCCAAAAAGCCAAACATGTTGATGTCCGCGGTGACTGACCAATTTATGGCTTGGTGCCTGGTGCCCTGACCAGGTCCTTGGGTGTGATTAAGACAGTGTCATTTTCAGATACATCATCAGGAACTCCATCACCCATATCATCGTCCATCATGACAACTTCTTCCAAGTCCTCTTAAGTAATCTCCAAAGCAAGATGTAATCAACAAAGTAATATTTTGCGTGCATAGTCTTATTATTGGTTTCGTGCGCTTGTAATGAAGCCTGAAAGGGTGCCGCCCCAAAAATTAAAATTTCAATCTTTGTAACTCGAAAAAAATGGTCAAACATAATTGGTGATCATGCGATTTAAAGGATATGCATCAGTATATGTGATTCATCTCCGAAGGTTCCTCTTTTCTACACACAACTTGTAACCCATCTGATGCCTCTGCTGTCGAAGTATCTTATTGAATTTGTAACGTGCAACACATTTCTTAAGTCTAGAGAAAAAGATGACAAGTTTTCACAAAGCGCAATCTCTGAAAACAAGAAACAGAAGCTCATATGACACTTGTAAGGCTGGGTCTAAGGATGAAAGTAGGAATTTGCCAATAAGAGGGTTTGTTGTGACCATTTGTAAGCAAAACCTTTTAGATAAGAACGATCATGGGCCCTTGGAAACAAGAAAATGTATCGTTTGGTAAAAATTATTATACTTTTGCACTTGGATGTGATGATGCGCACTTAAAGGGCGCCAGAAATTCATCTGTAATCAAAATTCAAAACCTTGAAGCAAAAAGGATGGTTCGATAGGCTCATCGAGATCATGAAAAGGTAAATTTTGCTCAAAAGTATTGTTTCGTACTTTAATGGATTCATCTGTAAGTAAAACCCTTGAGGCAAAAATGTTCATGGGCCCTTGTGAATCACCAATATATATCGTTTGGTAAAAAGTATTTTTTTGACATTTTGGTTAAGTTGAGCAATTTGAGGATACTAGAAATTCATTTTTAAGCAAAACCCTTGGGGCACGAAGATCACGGGCCCTTGGAGATTATGAAATGTATCGTTAAGCCAATAGTTGTTTACACTTTGCGGGTAAGATGCCAAAATTAAAGGACCTAGAAATTAATTTCTATGGAAAACCCTTCTGGGAAAATGATCATGGGCTCATGAGACCATGAAAATGTATATTTAGCTTAAAAGTATTTCTTTTTACTTTATGGTTAAGATGAGTAACCTAGTTTAAGGGATGGTCGAATCTGGGAAGTGACAACTTCTTAATAAATCTTGTTAAATTTATAATGTTCAACCAAGTTTCGTCGCCCTAACGCATCAGGAAGTACCTGAACTAGCGATCACCGGAATTCAGGACCCCCCCCCCCACAGTACCCGAATCCGGTCCAGTTCTTCACTAATGTGTCTAGCTTGTTCTCCATACCAAGTTTCGTCCCGATCGCCACTCTAAGCGTGTCACGAGATTTCCGGCTCTCCCTCCCCCCCCCCCCCACATTCATCGGATCCGGTCCGAACTTAAAACGGTCCATTTGAGACACGAGGTCTTTCCAAATATCAAGTTTCATTAAGATCCCACCACCCGTTCGAAAGTTATGCCTACCTCAAGATTCAGGATTCCCCCTCCCTGCACTCCCTCAACGATGGTCGGATTAGGAAACTGACTATTTCTAAGCCAATCCTGTCAAGTATGTAATGTTCAACCGAATTTTCATCGTTCTAGCGCATCTGGAAGTAGCCTACCTTAACTCGCGATCACCAGAATTCCGGATCCCCCCCCCCCCCCGTAACTACCCCCAGTCCGGTCCGGTCCTGTTACTGATGTACTTAGGGCTTGTGCTTCTTCTTACCCCCAAGTTTCATCCCAATCGCTCCACTCTAAGCGTGTGACAAGATTTCGGTTCCCCCCTCCGACCCCACCCCACCCCCCAGATTCATTGGATCCGGTTCCGACTTGAAATGGGAAATCCGTGTCTTTCCAAATATCAAGTTTTATTAAGATCCAATTACCCGTTCCAAAGTTATACATACCTCAAGATTCCCCCTCCCTCCACTCCCCCCACGACGGTCGGATCGGGGAAGTGACTATTTCCAAGTTAGTTTGGCCGGGTCTCTAATATGCCTGCCAAGTTTCACCGTCAAAGAACTTCTGGATGTACCCTAACTTCTGAACAGTGGGACCGACAGACCGAAAAGTAATCGGTATATGGCACTTGAGCGAAGCTGCAAGCTCTAAGGCTTGAATTGAGCGAAGCTGCAAGTGCCACAAAAAGGAGGAGTTTCGTGAGATTCCGCTTCCAGCGACCGTAGTACATCGCGAAAACTGGGGAATCCCGAGTCTTGTTATTACTTTCCACTTTCCCGGTTGGATTGATCGCAAAAACACACGGAAAGATGATATCACTGGGAATTCCAACTTTATAGAATAAATACGGTTCAATGGACATTCATTCCTTCAATTACCATACGTTCCAACGATGTCATACTTATCCTTTATACCAAATATGATTCACTGGACAATCCTTCCATTTTCCTAAGCGGAACGAAGGGAAAGGTCTCAGTGTAAAATCAGCGAACATTAAAATCAAGAATTGAAGACAACAGATCCAATCGTGGCGTAACTATCTTCACAAGTCATCTAGACTAAAACTAAATCGTGAAATTAAAGTCTTTAAGAAATTTAAGACCAATTGTTTAAAGTTGAAAGTTGAAAAAGACTCCCCTCAAATTTGACAAAGCTAGTAAACTAGAAGTTGTAACCATAAAAAAAAGTTGCGACCATACACTGTCAAAATAAAGTATCAGTAAATTGGCTGATTTCTGAGGTAATACTGTAATACGATGGGTGGTAGTTGATAGTTAGATACATGGTGCAAATTATCATGATACATGAGATAAACTATCATAAGAAGCTTCGGCTTAACCTCCTTTTCTATCAATTAAAAAAAAAAAATTATACCTGATACAAACTATCAAACTTTGATACATGATGCGGATCATGATGCCCAGTGAGATATTTATATACCCTAACGGGTAGACTATTTCTTCTGGTTTTCCTTGTTTGGCGCTTTTCGACACGGGTCGGAAAGGAAGCTTATCGTCTCTGATGATCTCATTGGTTAGAAATACCGATTATACAAAGGTAAGATAACAAGGTCACCTTCAACTTCCGGATTACCAGACGTCCGGAGCTACCGCCAACACCTTCCAGATGTTAATTTTGCTATTCTTCAACATTTCCTAGATATCCTCTTCGCATTTCAAATATCTCTTGCATGCCAATCACAACTGTCAATCACTTTCCCTTTTCTTCGTACATTTGCATATTTGTTATGTCTCTCGAATGGATTGCCTCTGTGGTACCTTCCACATATCCGGAGTCTGGGGTGTCCAATACCCCGGACCCAAAAATATGTACACCGCCAGGTGTAAATAGTCTTTGCCCCGGACTTCCAGACGTTTTTGGCCTGGCGTCTGGAAGGTGAAGCCTGGCTTTTACAATAAAGGATTGACTGACTTAGAACATGTTACACCCTACTTACCGTAGTTACTACGCATGACGTCACGAATTCTCGCTATTTTCGTCAAAATATCAGGTTATAGTCCGACCGCCAGGTCCTGAAAATGTGACACCCCCCTAACCCAAACGGTACAGTAGGTTTATAAGTGGATTCCGACCAAATCGAACACGCTGATTCCGAATATGCCGGGAATTGGTTCCGGAAACGATGGCTTAAAGTAGAAATGAAGCTCGATGCTGTTCCATTATTTCCTCTCAATAAGAAGTATCGCTCTCAAACACAGTAGGTTGAAAAATGGATTCCGAACAAATCGAACCCGCTAATTCCGAATATGCCGATAATAAATTCCGGAATAGGTGGCTTAAAGTAGAAATGAAGCCTGATGCTATTCCATTATTTCTTCTCAATAATGAGTTTAGCTATCAAACACAGTGGTTGAAAAATGGATTACAACCAAAGCGAACCCGTTGATTATGAATATACCGTTAATAAATAAGTAGACCTGAAATCTGATAAGTTATTCTCCTCCTCAGAAACAAGTGCCATCATCTGGTATAGTGGGCTACTGTCGGCAGAAAAGTTATTCTAAACAAATTGAACCCGCTTATTCCGTGTGCCAGGAATAGACACTCGTTGATTAAGGATGTGATGCGAGTCTGTTGCTTAATAACCTAAGTTGGCTGGAATTAATCAACAACTACAGGGCTTACAACTGGTTCCAATAATATGCTCGTGTACTGAAATGTTGCATGAAATATCTAAAGCACAAAAAGACGAGTTGAATGGGACACACAAATCTCAAACTTTGCCAACGTTGCTTCACAAAATCAAATTCCCTATTCTTCATCCGAATCGACAGAGCACCTGCCCCCCATACGAACATTTTCGCGGCAACAAGCGAGGTAGTGTAAAAGCGAGGTCTTGTACCCCTCCTGTACGTAAGAAATTAAATTGTGCAAACTTCGTCGGGTGCACCCGAGAAGTTCAAGTCTTGTCGGTACAACATTAATGTCCATTCGTCTTCACATTAGGTTCTTTAGTACCATGCACTACACGTTCTACCATTTACCACACACCTGCATTGTTCGCATTCAAGTAACTGTTCACATAATAAACACACCAGACAGACTGAGCTGCAACCAAGGCCGTATCCAGGGGTGGGGGGTAGGGGTTTGACCCCCCCCCCCTCCGAAACATACAAAAAGCATTATTTGTATAGGCTTTTCCCTCTGATCTATGTGTTTTTTGTACTTTTTTGTCCGACCAGCAGGCAACCCCCCCCCCCGAAAGTCAAAAACTCCCCGAAATAAATTCCTGGATACGGGCCTGGCTGCAACCATGGGTAAAAATCATCGTATTACCATGCCAAGTTCAGCCACATTATTTCCCCTGTTAATAGTCAGAAATCAAATATTTTGCCTTTTACGGCGTTCTCTGAGTAAGTAGCAAGAAAGTCTGATCTTCAGTTGCTTTTACTGTCATGTTTGTCTCTCTGTAGGGTTAACTAATTAGCGGCTTTTCTTGCTTGTGCGCACTACCTGTTGAGCAATTCTCAACTAAAATAGGTACTTTTCGAGAAGGGGTCTAACACTTCCAAAATGCAAGTATAAACGAAAACAAAAAAGTATTTTTAGGAGTTAAGCCAGCGTCGGATACCACCGTTCCAAGCATATTCTGAATCAGGATTTTTTGGCCTACAAAATGGTATCGTCAGACTGACTGTACCTTTTGGGTCGGGTGTTTTCGAAACTAAGCGTCTTTTGACGAGCTGGCGGTCGGACTATTACAGAGATTCTTAGTTACCGCGATTACTACGCTTGCGAGCATGGTAGCAAATTGTTACTGTTAGTTACTATTTGGAGAAGGATGGAACGGTCAGCATAGTAACTTTTCGTGAGGACGGAACAGAAATAGTACTAATAGTTACTTATGTTAGAAGGGTCGAACACGCTCTTAGTCGTTACTTACTTTGGTTGGCGAAGTAGTGAAATCTAGTGGATTGAGATGGTCTTTGCTTGCTTGATCTTCTTGACGCTGCGTTCAGCCGGCCTGGTGGCCATGTTTCTTCCAAACAGCGTGAATTCCAACCCATGAAATTTGAATGTAAAGTTCGTGTACAGCTTTGGAAGGACTGAAAATGAAGAATATTAAAGAAGCCATTTCATATAGCAGAAAATGGTGAGTTCCTCCCCCCCCCCCCCCCAGTATCCAAATAAGATTTGAGAATTTTCCGAATCGTTCGGAACTAATATTATTATTTTAAGCCCGTGCAGGACGGAGTCACAAAATATTAAATATTTTGACTAAAACTAATCAACTTTAAATAAAATTTTGACTTAAAAAAAATGCGGGTAAAACCGGATTCCGGACTAATTATATGTCCGGGTAATAAATGATCATTATATACAGACTCAGCGTCTCTTCTTACCCCTAATTATATCATTTAATCAACTTCAGATAAAGCTTTTACTTTTAACATATTTTCCGGTTTTGGCCGGATTACAGGCGAACTAGTTGTCCGGCGAGAAAATGGTTTTCACCATCGGGTTCAGCATGTCTCCTTACCCATAAATCAAACATTTAATCAACTTCAAATGAAAATGTTACTTTTAACCAACTTTCCGGTTTTGGCCGGATTCCGGACGAACTGCTTGTCCGGCGACAAATGAGTTTCACCATCATGCTCACATGTCTTCTTACCCCTAAATCAAACATTTAATCAACTTCAAATGAAACTTTTACTTTTAACAAACTTTCCGGTTATTGCCGGATTCCTGACGGACTACCTGTCCGGCAAGAAAATGATAGTCACCATCGTGCTCAGCATGTCTTCTTACCACATAACAACTATCACATTAGCTGTTTAAAGATATTTTTTTTGTCCCTTAAACTGAACCCCCTCCCCCACCCCCAAATATAGGGCTACAGAGCCCATCTACGAACTCGACCTTACCCTTGACCCAAACAATCCTCATACCAAGTTTCATCAAAATATCTCATTCCCTTCGAGAGTTATCGTGCTTACAGACAGACGGACGGACGGACAGTCAGACAGACGGACGGACGGATAACTTTTGCGATGTCATAGGTATCCCTCCACTTCCGTTTTGGGATCCCAAAAAGGAAACCCTTGCCAAGACGGGCCCGAGGAGGGAGGGGATGTAAGCGCGTAACGAATAGTAAAAGGATTAGAGTTATATCCGTGCCTACACTGTAAAAAGTTCCTCCGATTAAGGATGCAGTATTTGCTACTGGGATTAATCTTATCTCTATTAGGATAAAATTAGTCCGAATTAGGATAATCTTATCTCTATAAAGACAAGATTAATCCCAGTAGTAAATACTGCAAGATTTGTTTGTACAGTTTAGGGGACGTTTCCGCGTCGATGGCTGTAGATCTGAACGGGTAATCCTGTCCACGCGAAAACTAGAAAACCGTGAATGGCTGAGGAGAATGGTTTCCGTCCACGCGAAAATGCCCATTCAGCTGGATGGTCCACATTTTTTCTGTCATCAATCTGTGCAGACCTTTTTTCTATCCACGTTCAGCTCAACGCTGCCCTAGGAGCGGGGTCGAAAGGGAGGCGTCTATCGAGTTGGCGATGGCCAGTTCACCAGTTCATCCGTACACGCGAAAATGACAAAACGATCGACGCCATCCACGCGAAAATGCCCGTCGAGCTCCACGGGAGGTCGACGAGACCAGAGCCATCGAGGCATACAACACTAGGACGCCCAATCCACCTGCAGCGAGCGTAGCACTTATCGCGAGTTGCGAATAGCACTTAAGCGAGCGTAGACCAATCCGGGATTGAATGATGATGAGTAGAGAGGCAAAGGAATGGGTACCTAAAGTCTAAGACAGAACTACTTGGCAAAGAAGTATGTTTTTTAAAAAAACAAGGAGGAAGAGAGAAGGTAGTGTAGAAAAATTCAAGTCCGCAAAGAGCTGGAAAGGCAGTTGTTCGTCAATGATATCGATACCTAGTCCTAACTGCTTGCTACCAGGATTGCACGGCCAACAGTACTGGTTATCGCAGTCACAAACGATTCACAGTCAGCTTGGGCTGAAGGAATATTTACGCCTAGTCTTTCCATGAAAGTCTTTACACAAGTAAAAACCCGTCGAAACGTTTGTGAAGTCCGAGGTACGGACTGAACAAACCAATCTGAGAAACTTTCTGATGGCGATCTTCTTCAAGATTGCGCGTAGTATGTAGTGTGCTTTGAGACATTGCGAGAGTAAGAAGCCGATCCTTTTTTCTTCTGGGGAGTTTGAACTTGAATGCAACAACTATAGTGCTTATAACAACTATAAACTGGAACGAACAGCCCGTCAGCGAACCTTTAAAATACACTTACTTCTCAATTTGTTATCCTCGCCGACGATTTGCAACGTGTTCCTTGTTTCCATAACGACGATTCCCTTAATGCCCACGTGACTGGGATTCCTCGATTCCGAGACAGCGATCTCACAACCATGAAAGTCGGCTTTGGGTAGGCAACTGTAGATAACTTCTGTTAGTCTGCTGTCCAACCTAAATTTAAAGTTTGACTGAAGGACAGCTTATTTTTTGGGATCCCAAAACGTAAGTGGAGGGATACCTATGACATCGCAAAAGTTGTCCGTCTGTCCGTCCGTCTGTAAGCACGATAACTCTCGAAGGGAATGAGATATTTCGATGAAACTTCGTGTGAGGGTTCGTTGGGTCGTTGGACCAGTCAAGTTCGTAGATGGGCTTTGTAGCTCTACATTTAGGGGTGGGGGAGGGGATTCAAATTAAGGGACAAACAAAATATTTTGAAACAGCTAATGTGATAGTCGATTATGGGGTAAGAAGACATGCTGAACACGATGGTGAAAACCATTTAGTCATCGGACAAGTAGTTCGCCCGGAATCCGGCCAAAACCGGAAAGTTTGTTGAAAGTAAAAGTTTTATTTGAAGTTGATTAGATGTTCGATTTAGGGGTAGGAAGACATGCTGAAGACGATGGTGAAAATTATTTTCTCGATGGACAAGTATTTCGCCCGGAATCCGGCCCAAACCGGAAAGTTTGTTGAAAGTAAAAGTTTTATTTGAAATTGGTTAGATGTTTGATTTCGGGGTAGGAAGACATGCTGAAGACGATGGTGAAAACTGTTTTCTCGACGGACAAGTATTTCGCCCGGAATCCGGCCCAAACCGGAAAGTTTGTTGAAAGTAAAAGTTTTATTTGAAGTTGATTAAATGTTCGATTTAGAGGTAGGAAGACATGCTGAAGACGATGGTGAAAACTATTTTCTCGATGGACAAGTATTTTGACCGGAATCCGGGCCAAACCGGAAAGTTTGTCAAAATTAAAAGTTTTATTTGGAGTTGATTAGATGTTCGATTTAGGGCAAGAAGACATGCTGAACACTTATGTGAAAACAAGTTTCTACCCGGACATGTAGTTCGTCCGGAATCCGGCCAAAACCGGAAAACTGTTGGAAGTCATAGTTTTATTTCTAGTTGATTAGATAAGCGATTTAGGGGTAATAAGAGATGCTGAGTCCCTGTATGACAATCGTATTTTACCCGGACATATAGTTCGACCGGAATCCGGCTGGAATCGGAAAATTTGTTATAAGCTAAATTTTTATTTGAAGTTGATTAGATGTTCATTACTGGGGAAAGAAGATACCCTGATTTCGTCTTTGAGCTTTCTTTTTTCGCCGGACAAGTAGTTCTGGAGTTCGGCCGGAACCGGGAAATTGGCAGAAGTGGCAGGAAGTTTTCGTCAAAACAGATATGACTTATAGGGGTAAACACACGTGCTGAATCCAAATCTGAACTTGGTTTTCTCAGGTGATTAGCTATTTGGCCTTAATCTGTTTCTGAATTTTAATTGTAAAAATTTTCAAGGTGTCTGGCGAAGACTGGATCTGGCTAAGACAAGACCCAGTTGTCTGGATCAGATATTGAATTTTTGGGATCCCATCGAAACCTTTGGTCTTGTTTATCTTGTAACTGAATCCGCTGAATTATTATGACTCAGCAGAGCACTTTTTATTTTGCTCTGGTCGTGACATTTAGAATATGGACGGCAACCCGACAAGACTAAATTCATAGCTAGACGGTGCAATTTAAATATCAACGGGCACGTGCTTTTCTGTTTTTGATCATAAATATTTGAGATTCAAAGAGCTACCTTAAATTTAGAAGATACAAAAATAAACAAAAATAAACTTTATTTGGTAATGGCGGAAAATGGGACTACCGAATTTTGGTCTGGTTTTCAAACCTAAGGATTCTTGGCGAGACTTTCGTATTTCAGCTGTAGAACAAGCATTTAATGCTACTTCACAAATTTCAATGGCACCATATGATGAATTCAAACGTAGCAAATTACAGTAGGCTAATGAGTGAAAATAATAATTTACGTAAACTAAAGTCAAATAAAAGCCATATTTTGCATTTTTGTTTTTGTTTGCTCAGTTGCTTCTGTACGTTCCAAATATCCCTTTTCTTTTGCGGATAGCCGACGAATTGCATCAACAAATACCCAGTTTGGAATGGAAAGGGTATTGGCGACCCCCCCCCCCCCCCCCCCCCGGTACAAACCCACCCTGGCGAAAACCCACCAGGGTTTTACCAGAGCAAAGTGTTTTATTTAGTCTTTGTCTGTCGTAATATCCTGGTATGATCTATGTGATTACAATATCCATTTCCCAAACAAACCAAAGCAATTGAACTCACACTGTCACATCAGCTTTGAGGTCCAATAAGTCCTTCATGTACCCGCACCAAATATGGTTCATGTCCATTGCTTGGGAGTAGGTAATCCCTCCTTTCTTCGGAAGCTTATGAATTCCCATATCTCTCCTCCGTTTTGAAGTCAACATCTTCTTTTTCCTTTCTTCAGTCGGAATTTTCTTGTCCTTTCTAACTTTAGAAAGCAGAATCTCAAAGTCATGATATTTGTTTAGTGCTGACGGATCCGGGAGATGCTCGGCAAGGAACTGTTTGACCTTCTTAAGAGTTTCTTTTTTGTCATTAATGTTTGTCACAACTCCTTGAGAAGTTCCGGCTCTCAAAGCCACTGGAAGTTTGCGGTAAGGATCCATTTCCTTGATTGCTGATTTGGCTTGCTTTGGCACAGAGGATAACTGTTGCAGAATAAGATCTCAACCTGAAACAGAAAGCGATGCTATCTAAGTTTGAGATTACCCCCATATAGAACTCTTCAAAGCATCTCTTGGCCATGTTTCGGGCAGTCATACACAAATCCTCAATTTCTCCATTCGGTTTGAAAAGCTGATTCTCATTTCAGATTTTTAGTTCAACAGATTTTCATGGGGTAACATGCCCTTGCTGCCCCTTCAACATGTTGGGGCATGCCCAGACATCGGGGCATCATGCCCAAAATTTGGTTATCTGGGGTCGGGTCGGTCAGGGTCGTTTTTTTTTTAAGTTGGCAGTCTTTGGAAACGTGAGGCTCAAATGCCATACAGGGGCTCCGTATCAGTCTACCACAAACCTGTGCTTTGTGGATATAACTCTGCATACACTATGCCAAATGCTCGGAACATCTAGCAATTTTAAAGTAGTTAACTGAAAGACAAAAATACTCCTCAGCTGGGATTTGAACCCAGGGCCATATGCTAGTCCCTCCCTAGTCCCGTGTATAAAGCGCCATCCATGTATTATATACGTATGGCAATTGGCATTCTGCATGGAGTTTGATGTCAAATCTTTGAGATGTCAAATTGACAAAAGTATTTTTCTTTGGAAAAGCTTGTAAAAAGGCTCCCTTGCAAGGCAGGCTGGCCACTCTGGTGAAAATCTGCTGCCAATCAAACATGCTAACCAGAGGCCAGCATCAGTTATTCTTTGTTCGTTCGGATTTGTCCCTTCTTCAATTCCTCAAAGTTTTCCCTGACGTTCGACATCCTAACGAGGACCCTTACGAAGAAA
Source organism: Branchinecta lynchi (assembly GCA_023053575.1). NCBI lineage: Eukaryota > Metazoa > Arthropoda > Branchiopoda > Anostraca > Branchinectidae > Branchinecta > Branchinecta lynchi. The sequence continues at coordinate 8,145,718 of JAKZAP010000017.1, forward strand.
GGCACAAATATCAGTACCAAAGCATCATAGCTGAGGTATCAGTTTTATCCACTGTTTGAATATTTCTGCTCTTGTAAGAACAAAGAGGTTTTTCTTCTTGTTATTTTTTAATTATAGGATACCTTGCTATTTTCTCCACCCATATATTTACATCACCCCTAGTAAACTTCCGTAAATAAAGAATAAATCACAAGGATTGCATGTGGAACATCAAAATACATCCATTCTAAGTGAATTAAATAACACCAAATGTCAGACGCATAACACAGTTGAAACGAAGCAAAAACATGTGACAGAAGGTGCAAATAGTCACATTCAAGCTACGAGTTAACCTAACCTGGTATAATATTGTGCTAACCTGGTAGCATAAATAAATCTATGAAAGGCCCAAAGAAAACTGAAAATGGAAGGTGATGCAAAAACAATTTGGCAGTGGTCAACAGGTGTTCAGAAGAAAAGCATTTGGAAACCCTGAAAATATTAGGTTGTAGAGAATAAATAATCCTTTCAATGCCCAATTTCATACAATATATTTGATTAATGGGGGCTGGCGCAAATAGCAAGGTATCCTGTACCTGAGGGCAGAACTCCACTGATGACCATGTCTCATCATCATTTGAAGGGTGAATACTAGCAGGGAATGCAAATCTCAGTTAAAGATAAAGAGATAGTCTGAAAGACTGAAAATAATGTTGAAACTGAACATTATTTACAATCCATCTGAATTGTACCTGAACTTCAGGGATCAGGCACAACCAGGGACGTCCCGAGGGGGGGGGGGGCCTCTACGTTTCGGGCATTCGGTCAAATTTAAATTCGGTCAAAACGGACATCGCGACGAAGCCGTGGTGCCTGTTTTCTTAAATCTTTCGTACCCACATTTCCAAATTAGGCAATTTAATGTGTTTATTAGTTCCCATTCTTTATCGAATTTGGTAATTAATTCGATAAAGAATATCGAATTTGGTAATTAATTCGATAAAGAATATCGAATTAATCGAATTAAAAATTTATTAGTTTATTAGTTCCCATTCTTTATTTGGTATTTGGTAATTAAACCAATTTTTGTTCAGTCCGAGTCGATTTCAACGCATTCGGTACGTCCCTACGTATATTCAGTTATTTAAGTATTTATTTGGTCACACTCGTTAGCAAATTCGGTTGTTCATCGGACTTTTTTCAAGTCCGTATCTGTTCTCTCGCATTCACTCAGTTAATTTCATAATTCGGTCATTAATCAGATTCATTTGGTTCTTATTCGTGACTGAAATCGACAATTCATCCAACTTTTGTTCAGTCCGAGTCGATTTAACCGCATTCGGTACGTCCCTACGTTTTTTGTCGGCACATTTTCAAGTCCTGTTGGCAAAACTGGACGTCCCCCAAAGGCTAGTGATGGCGTATTCCTGAGAAAAAAAAAGAAGTGGAAGAGAGTGAAAACACATCAAATTTTCTCTTTAGACTTGATTTTGTACAAAGCCTATTATGCAGCTTTTTACATTATAGCTTCTTGAAGTTAACTTGCTGTATTTTAGAAACAAGTAAAAAATTTGGTCAATATCAGGTACCGATTCTGTCAATTTTCCCCAGGTTCCCCCCCCCCCCCCCCCAATGAAGAAAGGCTCGGGACGCCCCTGGGTACAACACAGGTTTATACAGTTAAGTGCTCCGAGTAGTGCACTGTCTCACTAAATACAGACCAGTCTACCACAAATCCCCGATTTTTGGATACCCTATGCCTAACGCTGGATACCCTATGCCAAACGCCGGATAACCTAACCCTGAACTACCTCAATATAAAGGAGTTCTGATTGGTTGATTTTTTAGCTTCACTCAAATCATCAATATTTTACTGGGTTACAGTATCCTGCACCTGACATAGTGTATCCAGCGTTAGGCATAGGGTATGCCAAACGCTAGACATATCCAAAGTTTGGCATAAGGTATCCAAAAATCAGGGGTTTGTGGTTGACTGATACAGACCCATAATGTAATAAGCAAAATATATAGTGTCAGATGATCAGATTCAGATAGGTAGAGGTATGCTTGTTTGAACGTTTGGTGGCTTGGGAAGTTTGGACCACTTTTATGCACTTGCTCTGATTAAATTCAACTATGAGTTAGCCAAAGTAGGTAATCAAGGGCCTCTGATAACATCTGAATAAGTAGCCTATTTTGGATCTTCATTCTACCATTTAACCCAAAACTACACTGTTCAGGTTTATGAACTATTCAAATAAACATATCTCTAGTCCTCTACTATACGTTGTGTAAGAGGGAAATCAGACTTGACTGTTGGCTAAAGACAACACAGACAATATCCCACGCATAACTAAGCTGTCATGCTGTCATCTACAACAGTTAATTTTTTATGCTAATTCTCCTAGCGATTCTCCTCGCAATTCTCCTATTAATTAATAGCAATTCTCCTATTAAGTAATTTCAGCCCTGTCCGAGCTGGAGCTCAGTTTGTATGACAGAAACTGTGTTTTTGATGTATGCACTGTATACTGAAATCCATGCACCATACATGAAATCCAAGGTACAGTGCTTGAACGTCTAGCACCAAGGCATGGTACTAGACATTTGAGCACCGTGCCTGAAAAGGGGCTAGTGTACTAGACTGAAGCGAGCTCCTTTTCTTGCACTTTTGTCAGAATCGAGAACAGAGAAAGCCTCAGGATTCTGCAGAATTCAGAAGTCGCTCTGATGGTGAATTCTCAATTCTCCTTTCTTCGTTCTCCTCCTTGATTGGTCAACAGATTGTGGATTTTCAATATTCATAAACATGTATACTGTGTTGTGGACCAGCTGCCAAATTAGTGTTTATGTCAAAAACGAGAATGGAGAAGCCAGAGGAGCAAAAACGGTAATTTGTATGAGAATTGAGAATTCAGAAGCGAGAACAGATAACTGAGACTGAACTGAGAATCCAGATCAGAAACGCAGCTAATAGTTTAATAACAATTCTCGCTTTTGACAAAAACACTACAGGAGTGCTGCGTGAAGCCGCCACCCTAAACTCCTATTTTTGGGAAATGACTTAAGGAAAAAGAGTAAAGGTTGAGATAAAATTCAGTGGAGTATCCTGAAAGGAAGCTTAGAACCTTCACTTTCTGCTGGTACCATAGTTTACTTGAAATTGTTCAAGGCTAAGCTGGAAAACACGAAAGAATATAGGCACCCAAGTGATCATGAAGTCGCCCACTTTGCTAAAAATAGTATTTTGCTACATGGTGAAGTTAGAGGCCAGCTGTTTGGTCAGAGAGGTTCCTTGACCTTTTGCAAATAACAAAATTTGCTGTTTTCTTGGAATTTGCATGATTTGTCTGGGGGTGGCAGCTTCATGATCCAAGGTGGCAGGATCATGTACCATGGCCAATTGGGGGTGGGCGGTGTCATAGTAAGGGCAGCTTCATGCAACACTCCTGTAATTTGGCAGCTCATCCGCAACCCAGTATCCGTGTTTATGCACACTGAACACCCGCACTCTGTTGACCAATCAGAGAGGAGTACAGAGAGATGAGAATCGAGAATTCACCACAGCAGCAACTTGTCGATTTTGCAGAATACTGAGGCTTTCCCCCTTCTTGATTCTGACAAAAACACAAGGAAAGGAGAATTCGCTTCATCTGAGTAGTCCAAAAACACAAAACAGGAGAATTGCGAAGAGAATCACAAGCTGAATTCCGATCAAAAACGCAACTAACGTCTGAAACAGTAACAGTATACATAAACACCGTCAACAGTTTAACATGCACCTGCCCACGTTGTACAATACTTTTAAACTACAACCAACCAAGACTTAGCAGGCAAGAACGCCATCCATTACGATGAGACTCATCATGCAAGTTCGTAAATTTCTCTATAGATGTCCTCCAAGTTTTCATTTTTTTTTTAATCTTTCGTTCAGTCTCTGGGGACTCGGCCACATGAAAAGCAGAAGGTGAAGTTACTTGTGCTCAGGGGTGTCGGCAAGGGGGTGCACACCCCCAACTTTTTTAGATTCGATAAAAAATTTGGGCCAGAGGCCAAATTTTCGCCTACTTTTCGTTATCTGAACTATTCCGTATATTTACGGGATTCGGTAGTTATACAGAATCCCGAATAGGCTATGGCTCCAAAATTACTGGGTATGATACCGAGATTCGGTAATTTATTCGATACAATTGACGGAGTTATAATGAATCCCGAACTTCGGTCAAGTTTCGACGAACAAATTTATTCGGAATAATTGGGATGCGCTGGTTATACAGAATACTGAATAGGCTATCAGTCCAAGATTATTCGGTATTTTAACTTGGATTCGGTATAATTGCCCCCCCCCCCCCCCCCCGTTCATGCCGAAGAGAATCGTACTCTCAGTTGTATTCTTTAATCTTGTCAGAATATCATTCGCATGCTAAGAGCTTGCCAGAATGACAAAATGTTAGTTACAAAACTTTGAATTTCACAGTCGGGTCTCAACCTAAATCCTTCTGAAAGTGGGGAGAGGCCGATTTTCGAAATTTTTGCCTGTGGCGCACATTTCGACACGATTTGGTTCTGTGCAAAAATCTTGTATTTCTTGATTCATCTTGAGAACTTGCTCAAGTCTTAGAGACATTGTTGACATAACCGGGCCGGATTTAGGCACTGTGGGGGGAGTTGGGGGGGGGGGGGGGGAGAATTTGGTGGTTCCGCGGGTTGGGGGGGGGAGAATTCGGTGATTCCGCGGGTTTGGTACTAGGAAGGTGAAATTTGATAGGCATATCAGGGACTCGAACAGGCTGCCTTGAGAATAGTTGTTTCCCCGATCCTACCATCGTGGGGGGGCGTGGAGGGACGGGGAATCCAGAATCTAGTGGCATGCCTAACTTTTGAACGGGTGATCGGATTTGAATGAAACTTAGCAAGTGGAAAGAGCAATCGTCTCAGATGTTCCACGCGAAGTCCGGACCGGATCCGACACTTGTGGGGGGAGTTTGAGGGGGCCACCGGAAATCTCGCGAAACGCTTAGAGTCGAGGGATCGGGGATAGAATTAGGTAGGAAAAACAAGCATGAGCCCTGTAGACACGTTCTTGACAGAACTAGATCTTACCGGGGCTCTTTGGGGGAAGCTGGAGGAGGTTTCCCGGAATTCCAGTGATCGCGAGTTATGACAATTACGATGTCCCAAGGACGATAAGACTTGGCGGGCATATCCCTGACCCAACCAAATAGACTTAAGAACCCGACATGATGCCCTAAGAAAACTTCCGTTCCTGGATCCGACCGTTTTTGAGGAAGCTAAGGGAATTGGAATCCGGAAATTGCTGACTTCCCTATGTTGCGAAGAGGTGGTCCGATTCGAGTGAAACTTTACGGGTGACAAGATCTGATGACCTAGGTATGCAAGACAGCTAGATATCCTATTTCTTGGTCCGAACCTAGGGAGGTTGAAGGTGGTATTTTGTGACATTCTCATCTACTTTCTAGCACCACCTACTCGTAGTGCCATATGAGCTCGTAGCTCTTGTTTTAAGTTTGCTTTTCCTGCCAAATTTAAATAGATCCGTGCAGACCCTAGCTTTCAATGTCTCTCAAATCACAAGCCTAAAACTGTTTTAAAACCCTAGCTAAATGAACTGACTGTAGCAGCAAAAATAGAGAATTTTACGCAAGGAGCCGAAGCAGAATTTTTGGAAACAATTATGATTAGAGCGTCTTTTTGGGATCCAAAACAAAAGTAAGGATTAGCCTACCGAAGAAATCCTAGATCGGTCTTTTTGTCTGTGGCCAGTGCTTCACTTGATCTCATCTCAGGGCTTACAGATTCGAGTTTTGTCCCAACCTTGCCCCCATGAAGTTTACACGGCAGGTATTTTTCCACGGAGAGGAGAAGGGAAAGTATTCACACGGTACTCGGGTATTTTTCAAGGGACAGTACTGTCATGTGGCAATAAATTACAAGGTTGTAAGGCCCACGATATCTCTCTACAATGGATACCAACATGTATCCATTCGGACCAATTTTTACATGGGCATAATCAAAATTATTCCTCAAAAATCCAATTTTATTGTTGCTGACGTCGAAGAATACCCTTCGACAAACAAATACCCGGGTAAAAAGTTCGCGAAATTGAAGTCCAAAATACCCGGGTTTTGTGTTGCTGTTGCGGGGAAAAATACCCGCGGAGTACGGGCAAATACCCTCCGTATAAACGTAGCTCCTGACAATCCTTTCTCTTGAAAAATACCCAGGTACCGTGTGAAAACTTTCCCCTCTCGTCTCCGGGGGGGGGGGGGATACCCGCCGTGTAAATGACCCTTAAGGGAGGCGGCGTCAGCGCCACTGCAGGAGAGTAGTGTGGTAATCTCAATCCTAACTGGTGTTGAAGAATGGTACAACCTGCATCAACGGAGCATGGCCTCTCCACCGCAGGTGACGATGAAAATGTTCACCATATAGGTAGCTCCTTGTATTTACAAATTTTTAGCAAAGTCAAAAAAGTAATTCTTACAGAGGCGACCGAACAAAATGCATTTTTTTCAACAACTGTACACAAAAAAAATCAGCAACTGCAACATTGTAAGGCGAAGTTAGGGCATTAATTTCAAGCAACCATCTTGGATCTCACGCAATATTAAAAATGTTTGTTGCCCAACCCCCATTTCTCCTTAAAGGTTTCCCGACAAGAGAGAAAAGACGGAATTTTTTCCAGAAAGTACAAAACCATAGTCAACGCAGTTGAATGAGGTGCGTCACAGTGAACTTCGACTTAGTAATATTCAAAGACTGAGTAGAACTAAAACCCTCGTGTATTTCGACAATTACAGTTGCCATTCTCACACAGGGATGTTTTTACTTATTCAAGACTAAAGACCCACTCAGACGGCGTTCGCAAACGCGTAAAGTCGTTCGCAAACTTCACAAAGTTGCTCGCCAAACCCTGCATGTTCTCTCGTCTAGTGCTTTACAACTAGTTTAACTTAAGTAACCTTTTTCGTCAAGTTCGTAAAGTCGACCAGTAGTAGAAGAGATCTAAAGTAAAGACATGTTGATTCATCCAAGTCGGACTGAATCCTACATATATCAAATAATGAAAGAAAAAGACAAAATCTATTTACTAATTCGCCTTATTACCGTTCAGCGCTTCCAAGCGGGAGATCGACTAACTGAGGCACGGCATGGCGCGGGAGACATGAGTAATAAAAGAGGTTAACATTGAGGCTTATGAAAAAATCCAACGGAGAGCTACGAAGTTCGTACCAGATCTGCGCGATCTCCCCTACCAAGTGAGATTAGCCAAGTTGTGCCTTCCCTCCATTGCATACAGATTTTTTTAGAGGAGACCTGATTGAATCGTTCAAATTAATCAATGGAAGTTATGACAATTTTGAAGTGACTGATTTAATAAGATTCAGCATTAACCGTCATCATCGGGGGCACGCGTACAAGCTTACAAAGTCAAGATTCCACAAGGACGTTTTTAAGTGGGGTTTTGGCAACAGAATTGTTGATCCTTGGAACAGCCTTACCGAAGATACGGTTAATGCTGAATCGATCAATAGATTTAAGTGCATTGTTGATGAGATTTTTAACTCTGATCAGTTCGACTACTCAAAATTTCTTAGAGTTATTTAGAGGCGAAAGCCTTTTCTCTTGCTTTGTATTATTAACAAGTATTAGAAGTAGACAAGTAAGTCAGAGTTCGTAACTCCTGAGCCTAAAAGAAGTCACGATAGAACACTGTTCCTCCCCCTTACTCCAAAACCTGAAAGGTCATCCTTATAGTACTCGTGCCTCCCACACAACGTGCCGTGCCTCTGTTTAGTCAATCCCCTTCCAAGCTGACTAGTGCCTGTAAATCCCTCCCTGTCTCATTGTCAGCACTGGTCAACAGATATGGTAACGTAGATCCAAAAGTTGACGAGTAGACAATATGCAATCTGCTTCCCCAGCAATGAAAGTCTTTCGAGTAGAAACTAATATCTATTATTTTGTGCTCATCAGCCACATTTTACTAGCTCTAAGTACAGATATAGTTGCGTTTTTGATCAAAGTTTGAAGTTACCTTCAAACTCGAAGGTCTCTGTTTAAAAAACGTTTTTGGTCGCCGGTCAGTTTCTTTGTCCTTCAAACTCTGACAGCCGAACTTCGTGAGCTAGTAAGTTCGAAGTTTGCTTGAAATGTTGAAGAAATGGCGACCGGGCAAGGATCGCCGGAGTGGTAAAAATACAAATTAAGTCGACGGCGTTTGAAAACGGGAATTAAGCAACCAGCTAAGCCAATGGCGAACAAAACTTCGGTCAAAAACGCAATGAGACAATGCAGAGACAATGCAGAGACAATGCATGAGAATAACGAGACAATTGAGGACTTTCAGAAACTACTCCGCTTAGAGTGTTCAACTAGAATAAGGCGAATTAGTGGTCAGATTCTACCTATTTCTTGCACTGACTGATAATAAGCGGGGGGGGGGGGGGGGGTCTGAATAGATGGATCAGCATATCTTTAGCTTTAGATATCTTCTCCTTTTGGTAGAACAAACTTAACGGAAAAGTTTACTTAAGTTGACCGTTTTCCCTAGTTGCTAAGGACCTTACTAGAAAATTCCCAAAATTGAAAATTTGCTACACAAGTTAACAAGGTCAAAGTATCATCAGCGCGGCGACGATCTTTACGAAACATACTCTGCGAACCTTACACCCGCTATCTGAGCCGCCCTTAAACGAGTCGGATTCGACCTTATTGGAACAAGACAAAATCATCTTCGCGTTAGAAAATCACTAAACGAACAAATGAACGGGGTTGCAAAGTTTTTTCTCGAGAAAACAGCGCGTAGTACTATCACCTTCGGAGTTAGAAAACAGAAAAGTTTACAGGAATTGTTGAAGAATCACCACGTGCGGTATAGAAGATCTAGAAAGCAGTCGAAAAACACGGGACTACACGTTTGATCGTTTACTCATGATAAGTGAACACAGGGGATTTCGACGGACGGGTTTTCTACTGCCTCTAGACCTCATATACTGCAGCTCTCATGGACAAATTTATTCCTATCCTAGGGCCATTAATACTCATCGGGAGGCGGGACGTCTTGCTCTTCGGGTGCGGCGAAACCGTCCTGCAACAGAGGCTTAACATTAGTTTGTACCGGTCTTACATAGAGCACAAACCGTCACCAAAAGCACTGCACCCGGCATCTAATCGGCTTGAAATAAATCTCTCTGAATTACGAAGTCAAAGTTACGATAGTACGGCACAGATGTTTTATGGCACTTGCCCTTCGGCCAAGTGCCACATAGCGATCGCAATTTCTGTCCCTCCGTCAGTCGGTCGGTCGCTCTGTCGGTCGGTCTGTCCAGGTTTTGCTAGTTCGGGTACTTCCACATAAGATAGGACGATGAAACTTGGCAGACATATCAGGGACCCCAATTGAATAAATTTTGTAGTGAAAGTTTGAATCCTTCAAGCTCCCATTTCTGACAAAACTTTTCTACAAAGCTGTAATTACACAATTCAGAAAGAGCCAACGAAATGTTTCCAATCATTTACAGCCTCAGAATACGTATCAAACATGCGTAAATCAGTCTCACATTCCAAAGTCCTCTACATAATTTACTCTATACCCTTTCCGTATTCTTCGGATCGGCTGCAAGCTCTCTATAGTTGGGGTAACTTCGTCGGCACGAAGAGATAGTCACCAAGATTATTATCCCGACTCATGGGGATCATACCGTCTACCCCAAACCCCTGATTTTGGGAAAACCTATGCCAAACGCTGGGCATACCTGGTCTTTGGTTTACACTATGCCTAACGCTGGATACACTATGCCAAATGCCAGATACTTGAACCCGATAAAATATTGATGATTTGAGTTGAGCTTGGAAATCAACCAATCAGAATTCGTCTACACTGGGGTAGGTCAGGGTTAGGTTACCAACAGCTATCCAGCGTTATACATAAGGCATATTCTCGCCGTTCCCCGAGGACTCTACTTGAGGAGTTCTCGCGTTTCTGTTTGTCCCGGGGACTCACTCCCCGTATTCTCGCGAGCACACGGACGGGGAATGCTCCGATTACCATCACGATCATCAAACAGGACTCCCTTTCAGATTCGGAGGGGAATCAGTTTCTGCTGGTGTTAGTGCAACGTAAAATTAATTAAAAAACAATCAGAATAAACAAAACAAAAACAAAGTCGATCCAGACTACTTTCGTCAACTGCACATTTTTTTTCGAACAAAATCAGTTTTAAAAGCATTCCCCGTGTTCTCGCTGTTTTCTGTACGCGGAGTCCGCGTGGAGTGACTCCCTCTATTCTCGCCGTTCCCTTCGATTCCCCGAGCCTCGGGAAACGGCGAGAATACCCCTATAGGCTATGCCAAACACTAGATATACCCAGCGTTTGGCATACGGTACCCAAAAATCAAAGGTTTGTGGCTGACTGGGCTCATGGGAGACTCCTGTCTTGCCACCGCTAACGTCTTTAGTTCCACCAAAAATCTCAGAAAGCGGGTGTAGTACCCCTCAAATATAGGCTATAATTGCATCCTAACGCTCATGCAAAGCAAGGCTGGAAAATTCTGAAGAGACGGAACACAAAATAGGTTAGTGAAGAATAAGATGTCAAAAGGAAGTGGACAAAAAAAAGCCTTTTGTTAGGGTGAACGAAGAATTTGGGAGCCGAACTTTTCAAACATTTATTAAATATTCTGTGAGCTTAAGCTGACTGCTCATGGGAATCTGACGAAAACAGATATTTCAGAGAAACACAACAAAATAATTTAACATTGAGAGGTATAGGACATTCGACTTTGAGAAGTAAATTAATGGCGTTTGGTCATCACTGTGAGCCAGTGAATTGCTGGAAATTTTAATCTGAATATTTCTTTCACCGAATATTTCTCCGCTGCTTCCTGGCCGAAGATTGAAAATTAGTGTCTTTTTCTGCGTCTATGTGTTTCTTCTTTCACTTCTCCGCTTTTTCGAAATGGCGGGTTACAAATAAACTACTTACTTTATTACTTATCACTTACTGGGAATCATAGTTGACAGTACAAAACGGGTACGTCGGCTGCATTTTACTACAATATTCATTATCCTAGTTAGTAGTGGAGGCACTTGACAACCTAAGATTATGAAAGTGCAACCAAACAATTAAAAGGAAAAAAACAAAAACAGTGTTGTTCAAAAAAGGGTACGACATGTCGGAAAATCTCCTACCTCAGTTGCGTAAAGGATATCCAAGATTTTCGTGGTGACTGGACTCTCGTTGTAATCCGGTTCTTGACACAGGACCTCAATATCACGTAACTTGTTGAAGTAGAAATCTCTTTCCTTCTCCATTCCTTCAACGGTGAGCTTCATTTCCATCAGCTAAATTAATACAGAATCGGTGTAAACATATTACGATTTGTTTGTCCTCATAGTATTCACAATAGTTGCGTTTTTGCAGATAACATAGTATATGTTACCGCGGTAACTGGATATGTAATTAGTTGCTTTTGCAGTTACTGTGGTATCTGATATACTCTGCAAAAGACAACTGCCGAAATTGCGCTTTTAGAAGTCAACCCAAAAGAAAAACTGATATTCAGTAACACCACTAAGTGCCAAACGTCTTTCCCACCAATTTGACAAAAATTGATGAAAGTGAGGTGAATTTTCCAGATACCACGATCTCACGTCGGACCGTGGTATATCAAGAACAAATAACGAGTAAGAACAATGGTCTCTCGTCCATCCACCGACTAAAAATGTTCCGACAAAAATGAGCGGAGGTGGAGCCTTCTTGGTCTCCCGTGTATACTCGTTGGTCTCTGCCGTTACACACTTGAGTCATTTACGAAGAAAACAACGTAGCCACTAGCGAGGCGGATGTTCTGGCCTGTTCAGATGGGAAGGAAACAGCGTTGATTTTGTTTGAGTAGACGCTGGCGTCTGATTAGCGATTCGAAAAATAAAAGCGAGCTTGACGATGGTCATTCACAATCGCGTTTGTTATACCATGGCCATCAATATGGAGATTGAAATCCCTTGTGACATTCCTTTTTATGTCTCTGGGGAGAACCATACAATGAAAACCGGGATTTCAAGCACACTCACTGAAGTCATGACCCATTGAGTTTCAACATCTGTAGTTTTAACTTTGTCAGACGAGTTTAAACTAAGAGTAACGTAATTAAGGCTAGCGAGGATTACTGAAAGTACCGAAAAGGTAGAATAGCATGGAATAGTAAAAATAATACCAGTAGGTGAGTGTATTTTCTGTTTTTTTTTTTTTTTTTCCGAAATGTATAATTGTATAGATTTCGATTTAGTGAGTTAGATTTCGATTCAGCAGTTAATTGAAAGACGAAACTTCACCAACGTGGTCTATCTCGTTTGTCTTTTAGTTCACTACTTACAAATAATTGGATATCAACGGTGTATTTTCCCATCAAATAAGGTCTTTAGTTTTCGTACTGAGGCCTATTATGGGTTCTAGTTTGTCTAGGACCCACATAGGAGTCCTAGTTTTTTTTTAAATTCAATTCAAAATACTTTCTGGTTAGTTCGTCACAGTAGAAGCCCATCGTATAATGTTCCATCTGTGTAATATTTGTTCATTTCCACTCAGCCTACTAAATCTGAAACACGGCTTTTTTTTTTAAAGAGTCTGCCTGTTTTCCTATGATATTCTCAGATGAGAGCAAATACCTGGAAGGAAATTTATCTCTTCTTGTTCTGGATACTGACACCACGTAGTTAAATTGACCCCGAAAAGATACAGTTTACGTTACCTACAATTTACGTTACCATATACAGTTTGTCGTACTTTTAACTAAATTACCAGAGGGTTTGACACATTTGTAATATCTGCTTTGTATCAAATGCCAGTTTCTGTATATTTCGATATATTCTTAATTGCTTCTGAATTTTTTTGTCAATCCCCGAAAGCTTGTCTGGATGAATGAGCCGGCAACCGCTGTTTCCGCGTCCAGTTCAGTGTGAACAGGCTTATCACTTCTGCCTCCATCTGATTTTTCTTCCTCAGTGGTTTACTGCGTTACACCTTCTCTGTAGAGGTAACGACTTTTGATGTCCAGGGTAAGCTCCACCCCGGCTCATTTGCGTCGGGAGTCGACTAGACTAAGCTTGGTTGTATGGCAGAGACAGGGAGACAGCAGTTCTTGCTTTTATTTCTTCTTGAGTATATGAATGTCAGATACCATGATAACTGGCCGGATACCACGATAACTGCAAAAACTCCCTTTGAAGGTGGTATCAGATACCACGATAACTGCAAAAACTACTTTAGACTGTGGTATCAAATACCTATCTGCAAAAACGTAACTAATGTTGTTAAACGTATTATCTGGTTGAGCTATTTTCTGTGTTGTTTTTGTATCATTACCCCCAGTGGCGAACTCCCTGGTCCAGAAAACAGATCCAGAAGCCGGTGTAAGTCTGCAATCTACTTCGCGAGCAACGTAAGTTGTGTAGCCTTTGGAGCAGAAGGTTGAAGCTAGGAGTATATATATATAATTATATACTGCTTTATTTTAGTCGATAAGACCATGACAACAACAAACAAACAAACATTAAAACAGACACTGAACAAAAATAGAAAAGAAATCTACCCCATGCAAAAGATATCCAGGAGGATACCCTTAGAAAATGGGTGGGGCAGCAAAAGCTACCAAATCATTATCACAATCTTTTAATCGGCTAAACATAGCAAAATTCGCTTTGCAGCGCAGCTCCATCATGGTGGCAACTCTTATTCAGCCTATCGGTTCGTTATTTATGTTTGTTTTAAGGGACACGGTCCGAATTTTCCAGTCGGATGCGAATTTCTTCCGTTAATACTTAATGCAGGTTTCCCCGTACTTTCGCAAGCCAAAAAATGCATGCTCGCAATAGTTTCGCCAGCGAAACGGACTACGTGTGCACGTAGCTTCTGTGCGATCCGGCAAGCGATCTGAGAACATGCAGATAGGTGGCCTCGGGGGTCCTCTGTGATTGCCTCTTCGTGCCTGTATATGGTGGCATTTCGGAGACATAAATCGATACTTCGTTGTTTTCTTAAAGGTCCTGTCTTACCTATAATACTAACGCAACCTACTCCCATAATCATTCCATAATCCATATGACCCCAATTTCGCACGGTACATTCTAACCTTCTGATAAAACCACGCTGATTTTCTCTTTTGCCGTGTTTTGGTAGCTTCGATGTGTATCACGCTGTCGACGGTTGTCTCCGAGAGATTTTTCCATCAGAAATACCGGCTATGTAAATTGTTTCCCTGTTTTCACTACAAATCAAAGGGTCTCGGAAAAGGCTTAAAACAGCCAAAACCTTGGGTTATTTGTTGAAAGCACAGCCTATAGTTTCGAAGTATTCAAATATTTTAAAATATTGTAAGTTGAAGAGTAAATAGTGCGAAATTTTGTAACAGATAACGTATATTTCCGTATATTAAACATTATGAGGATACATCCGTTAAGAACCTTTAAATTGCTTATGTTTCAAAAGAAAACTTCTATTACAGCCCCTTTAAGTGTTAAGTTGGAAAAATTACATCTAAAAGGGCCATGACAAATATGTTCTCATAACGTTAACACAACGATGACCAAACATATGTTATCTGTTATCAAACTTCTGACCGCGTGCTACTTATATGCAGATAATTAAAAAGTACATTGTAAAAAAATTCTCCGATTAAGGATTAAAGTCAACTGCAGTATTTGCTACTGGAATTAATCTTATCTCTACTGAAACAAGAGTAATCGGAATTAGAGATAAGATTATCTTTTTAGAGACAAGATTAATCCCAGTACCAAATACTGCAAGATTTTGTTTTTACTGTGTAGCCCGGCCCTGTCGCGGTTTCTACCCTGTCGCGGAATTCCATACAGCCATGACGTACATAGTGACGTCGTGTGAGGAGGACCCAACATAGAATTTGGTTTTCCCTAGGCCGCTTGAAATATGTACACGCGACCGGCGCCTCGCTGGCCGCTAGGCTCTCTCTCTCTATATATATATATATTAAAATATATATTCACTGATAGACCGATAAACTACAAATTTTCATTTTCTGAGGTAAAATAGATAAAATGGGTGTGACTTCACACTTGTATGGAATTCCAATACAATTTAGTTTAGACCCCCTGTCGCGATTCTTAAAGGACCCCTCGCAGTATTTGCTATTCGACTTAAAGTATTTTAAAATACTTGAATAATTAAACAGGGAAACAATTTAAATAACCGGTTTTTCTGATGGAAAAACTTCTCGCAGACAACCGTCGACAGCGTGATACACATCGAAGGTAGCAAAACACGAAAAGTGAGATATTATCAGCGTAATTTTCTTAGAGGGGTTAGAATATACCGTACGAAGTGGGGGTCTTTGGGTTTAGAAATATATAGTGATTATGGAAGTAGGTTGCGTTAGTATTATAGGTAAGACAGTTCTTTTAACACCTATTTAAAGCGAAACGTCGCGCGTTTCCCTGACCTTCACATTAATTATGGCGTGTGTGTAAAAGAATGAAATAGTATCAGGTTTCCATTCTGCTTCAATATTAGTCGCGTTTCTTGTCACTTATCTACCAAGGCCTTGGTTCATTTTCCGTTTCTTTGCACCAAGCTCTTACTCTTCTGACCCTTTTCACTGCTCACTGCTCTTCTAACCCTTTTCGGACCAAGCCCTTTGTCCTTTCCGCTCAGTCCAGCAGAGAAACGAGATTGGCAACTCTGAGGCGAGTTGGCCTATCTGCTCAAGAGAGCAGAGCCTGACTCCCCTCTGCCAAAAACGGCCAAATTAGCAGTAAGGACAGAGGACCTGGAAGAGAGGCGTGAGCTCTTTTGGCAAAAAACGCTACTATTATAATGAGCGCGTTCCACCCTCCTAACAATAGTAACTATTAGTTACTACTTTCATTCCAACCTCGTAAAAAGTTACTACGCTGACCTACGCTGACATCCTCGAAATAGTAACTATTTGCTTACCATGCTCGGGAGCGTAGCAAGCATGGTAACTACGCATCTTTGTAACGTGACTGGTCGGATTCGCCCGTGGCTCGATATCTCTGCTGGAAAATAGAAAAATCGTTCCAGCCTTGATGGCAGAAAGCAGCAATTCGTGACGTCATGCGTAGTGACTACGGTAAGTAGGGTGGAACACGCCCAATTATATTCCCTTACCTGTGTGGTGAGTTCGTCAACTTTTAAATCATTTGCTGCGTGGTTTTTAGCGGCGGGAGCAGCAGGGAGCCTTGTGTTTGAAGTGGGAGCGGGACGGACGGCAGCGACAGGGGCTCTTGCTGGAGGTGCTGAAAGATAGGACGGTAGTTTTAGTAAGAATAATTAAGATATTGGAAAACACAAAAGGCGTATTCTCGCCGTTCCCCGAGGACTCCTCGGGGAATCGAAGGGAACGTCGAGAATAGAGGGAGTGACTCCACGCGGACTCCGCGTCCGGAAAACAACGAGAACACGGGGAATGCTTCCAAAAGGAATTTTCTCTAAAAAGAAGGATGCATTTGACAAAATTAGTCTGGATCCACTTTATTTTTGGTTTTGTTTATTCTGATTGTTCTCAATTAATTTTACATTACACCTACACCAGCAAAAATTGATTCCCCTCTGAATCTGAAAGGGAGTCCTTATTGATGATGGTGATGATAATCGGAGCATTCCCCGTCTGTGGGGACTCGCGAGAATACGGGGAGTGAGTCCCCGGGACAAACAAAAACGCTGGGACTCCTCAAGTGGAGTCCTCGGGGAACGGCGAGAATACGCCTAAAGTAAAGCTTAAGGGACCCGTCGTACCTGCAGTGCCAATGCAACCTACTTCCGAATTACAGTCATTAATTCTTAAACCTGAAGATCTAAATTTCACACGTTACATTCTAAACCCTCTAACGACACCACACTAGTCTTTGCAATTGCCACGATTCGCGTTTTTCCATAGGCATATGCTCCCAATGAGTGTTGGCGTATCATGCTACTAAAGAAATAGAAAACCGTGGTTTTCAGTTCTGTGAAATTACTGGTACAGTGATGGGAAAAGCGAAGGCTTATAAAATTGCGGGTGAAAGCTTCTGCGCTTTCCCAGGGAATTGGTAAATTGTAAATATACACAGAATTCAGAATTGTAAATTAGTCACAGATTTGTACATATACACTTTTAACACGCAGATTTTAATATTCGTTATTTTATTCGAATTTGTCTGTCGTTTCAATCCGCAACGTTCTTCTGGTTTTTAGTTACATATCGTTGTATGTTTTGTTGGTTCCGCATCACTTTTCTGTTGGTATTTTGTTGGATTTTATGATTTAGTTGTTTGTTTTTTCGCTGAGGACGGTTTGTCGGAAGTGCATCCGAAATATCCGAATTTATATTTATCACTCGCACATCATCCTAGAGGGATAATTAGCTGATCAAGAAAAAAACCCGAAAATCACGGTTTTCTACTTCTTTCGTAATGAATGGTCAGCTTGACTTCAAACCATATATTTATCATGATACTGGTGCGTAAAACCGGTACTATCGGTCTTGCCGAGTTTTTTCTAGAAGTCAATGGGTCTGGGAAAAGGCTTAAAACAGCCAACGCCGTGGTTAATTTTTTAAGAGTAGAGCTTAGTTTTACAGTATTCAGATGGTTTTGGCTACAGGAACATAAAAAGTAGGAAGTGCGAGGCGTGCTTTAACTGAAAAGCCAACTTATTTTTGGGATCCCAAAACGTAAGTGGAGGGATACCTATGACATCGCAAAAGTTGTCCGTCTGTCCGTCCGTCCGTCCGTCTGTAAGCACGATAACTCTCGAAGGGAACGAGATATTTTGATGAAACTTGGTGTGAGGGTTCGTTGGGTCGTCGGACCAGTCAAGTTCGTAGATGGGCTTTGTAGCTCTACGTTTAGGGGTGGGGGAGGGGATTCAAATTAAGGGACAAACAAAATATTTTGAAACAGCTAATGTGATAGTCGATTATGGGGTAAGAAGACATGCTGAACACGATGGTGAAAACTATTTTGTCATCGGACAAGTAGTTCGCCCGGACTCCGGCCAACACCGGAAAGTTTGTTGAAAGTAAAAGTTTTATTTGAAGTTGATTAGATGTTCGATTTAGGGGTAAGAAGACATGCTGAAGTCGATGGTGAAAATTATTTTCTCGACGGACAAGTATTTCGCCCGGAATCCGTCCCAAACCGGAACGTTTGTTGAAAGTAAAAGTTTTATTTGAAATTGATTAGATGTTCGATTTAGGGGTAAGAAGACATGCTGAAGACGATGGTGAAAACTATTTTCTCGACGGACAAGTATTTCGCCCAGAATCCGGCCTAAACCGGAAAGTTTGTTGAAAGTAAAAGTTTTATTTGAAGTTGATTAGATGTTTGATTTAGAGTTAGGAAGACATGCTGAAGACGATGGTGAAAACTATTTTCTCGACCGACAAGTATTTCGACCGGAATCCGGCCCAAACCGGAAAGTTTGTCAAAATTAAAAGTTTTATTTGGAGTTGATTAGATGTTCGATTTAGGGCAAGAAGACATGCTGAACACTTATGTGAAAACAATTTTCTACCCGGACATGTAGTTCGTCCGGAATCCGGCCAAAACCGGAAATCTGTTGGAAGTCAAAGTTTTATTTCTAGTTGATTAGATAAGCGATTTAGGGGTAAGAAGAGATGCTGAGTCCCTGTATGACAATCATATTTTACCCGGACATATAGTTCGACCGGAATCCGGCTGGAATCGGAAAATTTGTTATAAGCTAAATTTCTATTTGAAGTTGATTAGATGTTCATTACTGGGGAAAGAAGATACCCTGATTTCGGCCGGTACCGGGAAATTGGCAGAAGTGGCAGGAAGTTTTCGTCAAAACAGATATGACTTATAGGGGTAAACACACATGCTGAATCCAAATCTGAACTTGGTTTTCTCAGGTGATTAGCTATTTGGCCTTAATTCTGTTTCTGAATTTTAATTGTAAAAATGTTCAAGGAGTCTGGCGAAGACTGGATCTGGCTAATACAAGATCCAGTTGTCTGGATCAGATATTGAATTTTTGGGATCCCATCGAAACCTTTGGTCTTGTTATATCCTGAATTTGAATACACTGAATAATTTTGACTTTACTACGGTATTTATTTTTAACCTTGGACTCCAGCAGTGACGTTCTGCTGGCCCAACAAGATAAAGTTCCTTCCGAAGCGGGGGATTTGAATTCCAACAAAGCGTGCACTGCAATGGCTAACGAAGCGTAGTACAAGCACATAGATGTACCACGGAGCAACGAAGTAACGCACTTTCATCGGGTCTTCAACCCTATTCATGTGAATAAGTGATTAGAAACTAGACTAGAAGTTTATAGTTTAGTTCAATAGTCGATTGGCAAGTTCGAAAATTCGCCTGCTTTAAAAATGCAAAAACATGCTTGCATACTCTAAGGAAATAGATCTATTCATGCATTCAATAGAGAGTTAGATAGAAAGTTCATTTAAATTCGACTTTCGCGGTTACACAACCAAATTTGCGATTATTGAAAACAAAAATATTGACAGTATCTGTGTCAATACACCTAAAATTAACCATGCTTCGTTAAAAAGTTTTACAGATTCTGGAATAAACTTACCTGAGCTGTTTTGTAAATATGGACGGAGTTTGGCAACATTCTGGGCAATCACGCGTAGAATTTGAAATCTCTCCCCCTCAAATATTTCAGCCGTTCATGGGAAGGTGTTCGCTCAGAACCAACGTTAAATGAAGAATTTTGATGCATTTTTTTTTAATCTTTATGTATTATCTTAGTTACGCAAATTTTCCTTGAAATATTTAGTGTGGTTTTATTTACGTATTGATTCCTGTATTTATCTATTGATATGTCTGCGCTAGCTAACGCTATTTTGGTAAAAATAAAGAGCGTGTTCCATCCTACTTACCGTAGTTACTACGCATGGCGTCACAGATTCTGCCTTTTTGTCGTCAGGGCTGGAACGATTTTTCTATTTTCCAACAGAATATCATGCCACGGGCGAATCCGACCAATCACGTGACAGATCCGTAGTTACTACTCTTACTACGCTCCTGAGCGTGGTGAGCAAATAGTTACTATTTCGAGAAAGCTGGAACGGTCAGCGTAGTAACTTATTCGTGAGGTCGGAACAGACTTAGTAACGAATAATTACTACTGATACGAGGGTGGAACACGCTCAAAGAGTCCGTTTATGTTTGGATTCGGTGTTGAAACGCTTGAAGCCAAAGAACTAGGAACCCGTGTAAGGATGCGCACTGGATGCGCTCCGTAAAAACGATTTGTGACGAACAAAGCTTGAGAATCGCGAGCCTGAAAACGCAACTAAAGCCCTCATTAATACTCTTGATGACTATCTCTCGTTGCCGATGCAAACTCTCCGGCCTCTCCGGGTGAAGTAAGAAAGGCAGAAGTGGTGTCAAAGCTGCTCCCAAAGATCGCGGTGACTGATTAACACAGTTTGAGTCGTACGGACACGCTTACTCCTTCTTCCTGAGGTCGCTGGCGTGTTTTGGACTTAGTCATATAGAGTATTCAACCGGAACCACACGCTCCTAATCGGGTAGCTCGGCTAGCGGTGGGTAGAGTAAGGAGTCGAGCATTTAAAGCAAGAAGGTGAACAGGAACATGCATTCGAAAAAAAGAATCAAAGGCAGTTAGCAAACGCAAGTCATCAACAGAACTGACTATACTGCAAGCAAAAAACAGGCAAGTAAAAAAATAAGAGAAAAGTGATTTCAATTTTGAAGAGGCTCTAAAACCAGCTCCTCTCTAAATATCGTGTAAAAAAAAAGGCACCAAGTAAAGCAAGTTACAAAGATACCGTTTAGATTTTGAAGAGGCCCTAAAACCAGTGAATTTCGTTTAAAAAAAGGCACCAAGTAAAGCAAGTTACAAAGTCAGTTAGGTTGCGTCGAAGTTTATAGGTGAGATAGCATTTGTAGGAAGTTTACTTATCGGTTCGAATCAAGTACAGTAATGAGTAATGTATAATATGTTTATAAACAAAAAAAGAAATAAACTTAAAAGTCGGTTTGCTTCTTTCAATAATAATTTAGCACTACTATATTGAAAGAGAGTTATTACTTATTGCAATTGCAATTATGACGAACTATATTGTATTTGTTAAGCCGACATTTTAAATCGTGTCGGTATTTTCATGAACTATATTTTAAAATCGTGAACTGTGTCCACTAAAAAAATTAAAGAACTAGAACTTGAATAAACTTGTTTATTTTATTGAACTGTATTTTAAAATCGTGTCCTGTGTCCATATTGAAAATTAAAAGACTTGAACATGAATAAACTTAGTTTGAAACTGTACTAGACTAACAGTTCTCTTGGTTGCACTGTCAGAAGTTCGCAAGCATCAGAAAGCATTGCACAAGGTATTGCTAAGAGCTTTTCTTCTCAGTCCGGACTCGTGGTTGCCTTAGGCACTGTGTACAAAATAGTAAAATTCACTAGAATTTATAACCACAGGGACGGTGGTGTAGGCAGTATACACCTCTCGTACCTTACCTTCATCGCGCGGCCATGTAGATTCACAAGGACAGAAGGATCAGCAGTTTCAACAGACAACACCTGCGATGTAATCTGCTCTGATTTTGAAAGCGTTATGCATTAAATTTTATGCAGAACAAGCACTGCCAGAAAGAGCAAAATAAAAACGCTAAAAAATCATCTGCTGACTTTTTTGTTTGTCGTCACTATACCCGAAGCTCATGAGATGCTTTACGGCGTTTTTTCGTCCTTCTTGGCAAAGCATGTTTTGCATAACATTTAAAGAATAGCTTTTCAAAATCACAACAGATTACATCCCAAGTGTTATATGTTGAAACTGTGCATCCTTCTGTTATCTCTTATGAAACTTCCGACAGTGTGATCCCTTTAACTGTGATGGCTTATCCAGGTAGAAGACATTACGGTCGAATAAACAGAACTGCAACTGGCAAATTTCCCAACAAAAAAAAAGTACAAAACGAAGAAACACAGTCTATGTGACCGACATGTAAGACGCGGTATATTGCAGGACAGCCACAGTAGAAATGTGCTTAAGCACGTATTGGTACCGTCAGGGTGCATATGTCATCTCTTGAATCACGAAATTAATGTAACAAAGAGATTTTGCAAAAAATTTGGCTGCAATACAATTATGACTTTTTCAACGCGTAGAGTTGAGCGTGCCATGCGATAAAGTTCGCTTGATTTGACGCGAAAGTCATTCTTCACGCATGAGAAATTCAATGACAACGCCGTCTCACTCAAATAAAGTGCAGCCCTATCATATGGAACGCTCGACTCGACGCAGTTAAAATTCGTAAAATCTATACCAAAGCCAAATTTTAGAAATCTCTTGACTACATTATTTTAATCTCCAGAATCAAGGGATTACATATATATCCTGTCAGGTACCAATCCAGACTTAAAAAAAAAGGCGAAATCGCAAAAGCAGTAGTTGCGTTTTTGATCTGAATTCTCAATTCTCGTTTCTCGCACAAATCACCGTTTTTGCTCGTCGTAACTTCTCAGTTCTCGTTTCTGACAAAAACACTAATTTAGCCACCCGTTAATACCTGTTTATAGGGATTGAACATCCGCCCTTTGTTGACCAATCAGGACGGAGAACAGAGAACGAGAACCGAGGTGACTATCCAAAGCAGCTTCTCGATTCTCCCGAATTGCGAAGCTCCAGAAAAGGAGAACTGGCTTCATTTCAATAGTCAAAAAACGGGAAGTAGGAGAATAGTGAGGAGAATCGCGAGAACACTGATTAAGAAAAAATGCAACTATGTTTATATGCTATTTAAAGGACACCTGAACCATGAAACCATACTTGAACACACCATGGAGAATGCATTTATAGACATGGACACGGAGAGCATTCTTCTCCTGAGCGTGACGTTTTCAAAATAGGGATATTCGTTTCTGGAGATTTGCACATGCAGACTCCAAGACAAAAAGCGCAATTCATTCAAATCTTGTACAATACTGGCCGGATCGTACTGGAATTTCTTCTAGATATACGTTTGGGCTTAATTGGTTAAAAAATATTCCAGAAGATGGGTTGATTGGAGACATTTGTTCATTTCTAAAATTGTTCGGTACTGAAATAAGGACAGATGCAAAATGGAGCAAAAATCATAGCTTGGAAAAACTATTTCGTATTTGGATTGGGTTTTAGGCAGGCAATGTTAACGGAAGTCATACAGATAGGGATGATACTTGGTACTCTTCATTCAGGTGTCCTTTAAAGCTGAACACATTAGTTTGTAAAACCAAAAGCAAAAGCATGCATACAAGCAGACAGCTTCAGACATGGCTTTTTTAGCATCTTAGGCGCAGGCAGCGAAGGCTTAGGCAGGGCATTCTCTTTCTCCAAACCTCTTGCGGTGGGTACAGATCGGGTGGCAGTAGGCAGCTTCTTTTGGGGTGGGGTTGAGCGACCCCCAATCCCTGCAGGCATCCCGTGACCTAACCCCTCACCCTCCCGGGCGGCTGAGGCGTCGTATGGAGATCCATCGTAGTTGGCGTCGAAGAATTTCTTGAACCATTGAAGAAACTCGAAATTATCTTGGAACCGGCCTTTGATAAGCTTATCGACAGGAATAATCTGGAAGAGAATTTTAACTTTTACAAAATTTTCTGTTGGAGTCAATAGTCCTTGATCCCAAGCTGACTGGGAAGCATACATTCAAACAATGCATAAAACGGATACGTCAGCTACGATGCTTCGGCAGCGATATTTCGACCCTTCTTGGCCAGGGTCCTCGTAGACTTGGGATGTAACCTGTTGTAATTCTGAAGACGTTACGAATTAAATGTTATGCATAACAAGCATTGCCAGGAAAAGCCGAAAAAGTATCTACTGACTCTTCGATATCATGGCGACTAACAAAAAGGTCAGCAGATGCTTTTCCGGCGGTTTCTCCGGGCATGAAACTTCTGACAGTGTGTTGAAACCCAGGTGGAACCAAGTGTTTGAGTGGTATGAAAAGGGTCAGCACGAAAGTTCATAATCACCTTGTCGACAGTCATCTTCTTGAATGCGCCCTGAAGTATTTTGAAGTTCTGAATGTACTCATGTTCTAAGTTGGTTCGAAATTTAATTCTCTTCACGATGACACTACCTGAAAAAAAAAAAAAAAAAATCAATTTCAACCAGTGGCGAAACTAGCCCATTTTCGTGTGGGGGGGGGAGGGGAGCCCAGATTTTACCGAACGATTTACCTACAAAAAGCGCCATTGCCGCTGAATCAGGAACGCACTATGCAGTCAGTAGTCTTGCAAATCAGAACAGTGATAGACACTGCAACAGGCTACTTCACTTGCTTGAAAATTTACGCGGCTGTCTTTTTCCGTTAGCCTCGTTTTTGTTGCAATAGCGCTGTCGCATCGCTGCTGCAGCCCTTCTTTGCTTTTGCATAATATGCGTTTTCGGATTCACTTTCTTCTTGGTTGAAGCGGCAGCGCTGCAGCATCTTGCAGGGAAGCACGGACTTGGTCGAGGAGCAAGTCCGTGATTCTCGAGAAGCGCTGCCGTCTTCTTCGGAAGCGCTGCAGTGCAAAAACGGAAGTAGAAAGAATCAGTCCGGAATCGGCCGAGAAGTAGACCAGCAGCATGCAACAAAAACGAGGCTCTTGTAAACTAAGCGGTAATTGGGGGGTCCTAACGTTACCATCTATGAGTTCGTAAAGTTTGTCTGTCTGTCTGTTACCATGATAACTCTCAAAGGGGTTGAGATATTTTGTT
Organism: Branchinecta lynchi; assembly: GCA_023053575.1. Lineage (NCBI taxonomy): Eukaryota > Metazoa > Arthropoda > Branchiopoda > Anostraca > Branchinectidae > Branchinecta > Branchinecta lynchi. The sequence goes on from JAKZAP010000017.1 coordinate 8,170,468, forward strand.
GAAATTTGGTATGAGGATGCGTTGCATCAAAGTACAGGTGAAGTGAACCGGCAATCCAGTTTATGGAAACTTGATGGCTGATGGGAGCAGACGCCCTAAATTTTCTGTTTCTGTGTCCGAACGAAATCCGACAACTGAGTGGAAGGTAGTGGTCAGAGTAACGTTGTGATATGCTTCAAAAACCAAACGGGTGCATGCGCGTTAGAAAGTGGTCGGATTCGACCGAAATTCGCCCAAGTTGTTCAATGTATCCGCGTCCGAGAACAGTGTCGCAAGGAGGTCTCGGAAATATTGTAATACGAGTAGGGGCCGAACTGATATAGTGATTGGGATAAAACTTAAAAGGTACAAAAACCGGATCTGACGTCTGTTGGGTGAAGGTGGGGCTGAGCGGTACCGGACAGGTAGGCCCACTGGAAATTTCTCGGAAATGCTCCGTTCGAGTGACGCAGATGCCAAATATGTGTCATTTATGTGTCCGAACCTCTTCTTGCCATTAGGTAGTCCTGTGGCCGGGGGGTTAGAGGTGGGTTCTGGACATTTTCTTAAGCGCTTCGGGACCAAATCGGTTGAACGATTGAGATAAACTTGGCAATACTGCGCCCATGTGACGTAATTTTATTATTCAGATATCCTTGCCTGATCCAACTTCGGTGGGCTGAGTTGGTGGGGATATCACTGACGGGATTTTGAAACTAAGTCACTGAATAAAGTGGACTATTTCCCTGATTGGTAAACAGTCAGATCAAACCAAAAGAGCAGTTTATGGGTGGGAACAGAGAAATCACTCAGGAACAATTTGAGGAAACAGGTTTGCCGGTTGTTCGCATTACCGCCAAGTAAAAGAAACGAATGAAGATGTGTTTGGTTAGTGCATTTTCGGATTTCGGATCCAGTCACCACATCAAAAAGTCTGGCACTAACGAATACTTTAGACCATGGTATCACATACTGTGGTATCTGCAAAACACAACTAATTTTTAGTGTAGTTCTGCAGGATGGTTCTGTGATATCGAGATTAACTTTAAAATCCAGAAAGTTCAAAAGTTGGAGCAAGGTTCGTCATGCTACTAGTTGGAGCCTTGTTCATCAAGGCGTTATTAATACAGGGCTCTTATCCTACCATTGCCAGTCAGAACAGGACTCCTGTCTTAATAAAAAAAGGGCTCCTGCCTCAGAACATGTGTCCTGTCTTAAAGAAGAAGAATCTAGAAGAAGAATTATAACCTTTAAAATGCAGAAAAAGGTGACGCCTTCTTTCTGACAATTTTTTTTCTTTTTCTGTATGCCTTATATTTCAAGTCCACATTCCACATATGGATTACATGATTTCAGTGTTTGGGGGAATCAGTCAAGTATATTAATAATTCTAAAATATCAAACAGTCGTTACTTTTCATGAAATGTGAAGCTTATGTTATTCCCTTGAAGTCTTTAGGGAACCTTTGACATTCTCTATGAAAAGATTAAAATGTATCAGGACCTTCTATTTCAAATTGCAAGTGCAAATTTCCTGTTTACCTTCCAGACATTATAAGTTGTAAATAAACATTGCTTTAATCTGTTTGCCAGTTGATCATGTGCTAAGTTAGCATCTATTGCCAGGATCTCCTGTCTGTTTTCCACTTGCCATTTGGGGATAAGATTTTTAGGCGCAAATAAAGTCTGTTCACTTTAGCCTTGTTATCGCTGGATCACCATTGTTTTTTTGGTGTTTCAATGTGTAAAGAACTTCATTACCATCACGGTGACATCATTTTAACCCACTTTATCTAATAAGGGAATAATGCCATTTGACATTGCAAAACGGATATGTCAGCTGAATTTATTAGAGCTATACTTCGGCCCCTTCATGGCAAGGGTCCTCTCCAGGCTCAAGCCACTCAAACTGGAAAAAGAAATTGTGAAGAAAACAAGGGCTACGAACTCATATAGCACTTGTACGAGTAGGCAGTACAAGAAAGTAGATGAGAACGTCACAAAATACACCCGCCATCCAAAAATGCGGTTCGGAAATAGAAATAGGATATTTAGTTTCACTCATTTCTGAGCAAATCCGGCATCGTCTCGATTGTCTGTCGCAAATGCACATGACTGTTCAAACTTTCATCCCAATAAATCCATTTGTTTGATCCCTAGACGTGCTACACGATTTCCGGTACTCACTCTATCTCCACCTACCGTGGCCGAATCTGGTTCGGAATAAAAAAAAATCCACCATCTAAAGCATCTTCGTTTATACCATCTATCAAGTTTCACTCGAATCTGAGCATTTTTGGAAAGTTCCGGTACACCCCCCCTCCCACCAACGTTGTCGGAGCCGGTTCGGGCCCAATCTCATAATTCCCTGTTCCTGTCCATCAAGTTTTACTGAAATTGGAGCATAGCCTATCTGCAAGTTTCCAGTAGCCTACCCCCCTTACCTTGGCCGAATCCGGCCCGGACGCCAAATAACAAATCTAGGCCGCATAAACTCGGCACTGTCGAATTGCATCTCATTCGGTCCATCCGTTTGGTTTTTGTGCATGTTAAAAGTCCCCCCACCCCCAATTCCCCTAATCGTGGTCGCATATGGTTCGAACGCATGTTTTACATGTCGGAGCCATCGATTCGTATCACCCATGAAGTTTCACTCGAATCAGACCACTCGTTCGCAATTAATAGAAGTCAATTTCCATATTTCTCTTCTCTTGCTCCCCAACAAATGCTCGGATCTAGGAACGGAAGTTTCCGGGGGTATGTTGTGTCAGGTTCTTAAGTCAAGATAATTCGGGTCGCTAATATGCCTGCAAAGTTTCGTTGTCGAACTATTCTAACTCACGACTACCGGAATTCCAGGAAACCCCCTCCAACTCCCCCCACAGAGCACCGAAACCATCTGGCTCCGTCAATTTCATCTAGGCCTAATGCTTGTTCCATCCATTAAGTTTCGTCCCAATCCCTCTGCTTTTAGAGTTTCTTGAGTTTTCCACCCCCCCCCCATCCCCACAGGTATCGGTACCCGACCCGGACGTGACACTGAACGTCCGAGGCTATAGCTCACCAGACAAGTTTCATTCAAATCCGATCACCCGTTCAAAAGTTATGCACGCCACTAGATTCCCGACTCTCCATCCACCCACTCCCCCCACGATGGTCGGATCGGGGAAACGGCTGTTCTCAAGTCAATCTGTTCGAATCCCTGACCTACCAGCCAAGTTTCATCGCCCTAGGACATCAGGAAGTATACCGAACTCGCGGGATCGCTAGAAATCCGGACCCCCACCCCAACTCCCCCACAGTGAAGTTTCACTCGAATCAGACCACTCGTTCGCAATTAATAGAAGTCAATTTCCATATTTCTCTTCTCTTGCTCCCCAACAAATGCTCGGATCTAGGAACGGAAGTTTCCGGGGGTATGTTGTGTCAGGTTCTTAAGTCAAGATAATTCGGGTCGCTAATATGCCTGCAAAGTTTCGTTGTCGAACTATTCTAACTCACGACTACCGGAATTCCAGGAAACCCCCTCCAACTCCCCCCACAGAGCACCGAAACCATCTGGCTCCGTCAATTTCATCTAGGCCTAATGCTTGTTCCATCCATTAAGTTTCGTCCCAATCCCTCTGCTTTTAGAGTTTCTTGAGTTTCCCCCCCCCCCCCATCCCCACAGGTATCGGTACCCGACCCGGACGTGACACTGAACGTCCGAGGCTATAGCTCACCAGACAAGTTTCATTCAAATCCGATCACCCGTTCAAAAGTTATGCACGCCACTAGATTCCCGACTCTCCATCCACCCACTCCCCCCACGATGGTCGGGTCGGGGAAACGGCTGTTCTCAAGTCAATCTGTTCGAATCCCTGACCTACCAGCCAAGTTTCATCGCCCTAGGACATCAGGAAGTATACCGAACTCGCGGGATCGCTAGAAATCCGGACCCCCACCCCAACTCCCCCACAGTGCCCTGATCCGGTCCGGTTATGTCAATGACGTGTCTAGGACCTGTGCTTGTTTTTCCCACCAAGTTTCATCCCGATCCCTCCACTTTAAGCGTTTCTCAAAATTTCCGGTCCCCTCCTCCAACTCCCCCCAGTGTCATCGGATCCGGCCCAGATTTAAAGTGAGATGTCTGAGACACGAGGTTATCCTAAATATCAATTTTCATCAAAATCCGATCACCCGTTCGCAAGCTAAAAATACCTCAAATTTTGGCTTCACCCTCCCTCCACTCCCCCCCCCCCCCCAGATGGTCGAATCGGGGAATTGATGATTTCCTATTTAATTTGGTCGGGTCCCAGACATACCTGTAAATTTCCATCGTCCCAGCACATCAGGAAGCACGGAACTCGCGGGATCACTACAAATTCGGACTTCTCCCCCCCCCCCCCAACTCCCCCAAAGTGAGCGGATCCGTTCCGGTTATATCAGTCACGTATCTAGGACTTTTGCTTGTACTTTCCACCAAGTTTCATCCGGATCCCTCCACTCTAAGTGTTTTCCAAGATTTCCGGTTTCCCCCTCCAACTCCCCCCAGTGTCACCGGATCCGGTCTGGATTTAAAATGGAGGGTCTGAGACACGAAGTCCTTCCATATATCAAGTTTCATGAAGATCCGATCACCCGTTCGTAAGCTAAAAATATCTCATTTTTCCTATTTTTTCCGGATTCCCCCTCCCTCCACTCCCCTCCAGATGGTCGGATCGAGGAAGCGACAATTTCTAATTTAATCTGGTCCAGTTCCTGATATGCCTGCCAAGTTTCATCGTCCTAGCTTATCTGGAAGTGCCCTAACTAGCAAAACCGGGACCGACAGACCGACTGACGGACAGAAATTACAATCGCTATATGGCACTTTAGTAAGCTCAAGTGCCATAAAAACACTAAAGAGTCATTCTTAAGGATCTGATTTGGTGAATTCGTTTGTGAGAGTTGCTTGGAGTTAAAGTTGGTGCTATGATTCATTTTGGACACGGCTGTTTTTGCTGCTCGATTGGGTCGTAGTTAGGGTGGAGATTTTTCCACAGTTGGGCTGACTTCCAAACAAATTCAGACCCCAAGCCCTCCTCTACAATTAAGCCAAATTCAACCCGAATGCGGAAAAATCTCTCCCCTTGACCCAATCAAGCAGCAACAAGAGCTGGAAGCTCATATGGCACTTGCAAGGCTTGGTCAGATGGAAGAGATGGTCAAAAGTATTTTTTTACCGTTAAGAGTCGCCAAACTTGATAAGCTGGGTTAGAGGATGGAACTGATGGTCAAGTTTTTTTGTTTTCTTTACTTTTCATTTGAGATGCGCACTAAGGGTGCAAAAAAATAATTTCCAAGCAAAATCCTTGAGGCAAAAAGGATCATGTGCTCATGGCGATCGTGAAAAAGTAAATTTTGCTTAAAAGTATTTTTTTGTACTTTCCGGCTAAGAGGAGTTCTTTAACGGATGGTCGGGTCGAAGAGTGACGATGTCTTAACCCAATGATGTCAAGTTTCTAACGCTCCCGCATAGTTTTATCGTCCTAGCACATCTGGAAGTACCCTCACTCACGATTACCGGAATTCAGGACACCCCCTACAGCCCCCCGGATTCTACCGTCTCCTCCTCCCCCCACGATAGTCAGATCGGGCAAGTGACTGTTTCAAAGTTAATCTGGTCGGGTCCCTGAGATGCCTGCCAAGTTTATCGTCATAGCCCACCTGGAAGTACATTAACTACGGATCGCCGGAATTCCGGAGCCCCCCTCCACCTCCCCCCACAGTGTCCAAATTCGGGCCAGTCCTGTCAGTGATGTATCTAGAGCGTGTGCTTGTTCTTCGCACCAAGTTTCATCCCGATCGCTCCACTCTGAGAGTTTCACACGATTTACGGTTCTCCCCTCCGACCCCCCTCAGATTCGTCGGATCCGCTGAAACGAGAAATACGAGGCAAGAGATTTTTCCAGACATCAGACTTCATTATGATCCGATCACCCGTTCCAAAGTTATGCATGTCCCTATTTTCCGGATTCCCCCCCCCCCGATGGTCGGACCGGGCAAGTAACTATTTCTAAATTAGTCGTCCTAGCCCACCCGGAAGAACATTAACTACGGATCGCCGGAATTCCGGAATCCCCCCTCCAACTCCCCCCCCCCACAGTGTCCGAATCCGGTCAAGTTCTGTCAGTAATGTATCTAGAGCTTGTGCTTGTTCTTACCACTAAGTTTCATCCCGATCGCTCCACTCTGAGAGTTTCACACGATTTCCGGCTCCCCCCTCCAACTCCCCCCAGATTCATCGGATCCGGTCCGGACTTGAAATGAGACATCTGAGACACGAGATCTTTCCGGATATAAAGTTTCATTAAGATCCGACCACCCGTTGGAAAGTTATATATGTTCCTGTTTTCCGGATTCCACCCCCTCCCCCCACGATGGTCGGATCGGGCAAGTGACTATTTCCATGTTAGTTTGGTCGGGTCCCTGATATGCTTGCCAAGTTTCATCGTCCTTGCATATCTGGAAGTACCCTAACTCGCAAACACCTGACTAACCGACCGACCGACCGAAATGTGATCGGTATATGGCACTTGGCCGGAAGGCAAGTGCCATAAAAACAGCAGTTGTATCGGAAATTAAATCACAGTACCAACTTTAACTCCAAGCAACTCTTACAAAACAGTTGACCAAAACAGACACTTGAGGAAAAGCTAGACTCTTTAGTTTGTTTTTTCAAAAGTTCATTTTCCAGTTTGCATGGCTTGAGCCTGAAGAGGGCCCTTGCCAAGAAGGGCGAAATATAGCTCTAACAAAATTCAGCTGACATATCCGTTTGTCATTGTCAAATATACAAGGGTCCTTGTGAAAACAAAAAATAATGACCTGCTGAGTCACTTGGGAGCTAAGGCGAAATGAGGGTTCTGAAAACCTTACGAAAAAAATACAACTTTCCTTTAAACCAAACCTCCCTTCCATATGGATATATTGTATAACCCTTTTGGATGTTTCTTCGTCGCTATCAAAAATCATCGACAACAGAACCCAACCAGCGCACGACCTTCTACACTGCTTCCTGGCCGACGATTGAAATTAAGTGTCTTTTTGTGTATGTTTATGTGTTTTATTTATTTTCTTCATTTACTCCGCTTTCTGAAAACGGCGGGTTATAAATAAATTACTTACTTACTTACTGTTATCCCCTCTATCTACACCATTTTCAGAAGCCTTCATAAAGTTGATGGACAATGAGTAGTCATGTAGGAACTGAAAAAACTGCTAGGATAATCCAGACCATTAACAGATGTGTGCCACTGATCCCCCAACCTCCCCCAACTACAAATTAAGGTCATTAAGGTAAATATGAATACACTAATCATGCATTTATTTACAGTTTACCTGGGAAAAGCATATCCATAAACTGGCAGTAGGCTGCTCCTGAGCACATTTCTTCCACTTTTGTCAAGTTTGAATGTAAACAGTCGTTCACCCATGAGAGCATATCATGTCGGCTAAGATTGTCTGATGTTACAGAGGTAGAATAAACATTCACTGCCATTTTCAGCCCTGAAAACTGAAAAAAATAACCATGAAAATACAGCAATACAACATTACAACAGCATACAAGCTAACAGCTAGAAATAAATTGCTAAAGACATCTGTTTACCTCACAGTAATATCTGTTTGAAGAGCAAAAAAGAAAGCAGGAAGCCTTTGCTCAAACTATGATGTGCTGTACTAGCCACATATAACTGGATAAGCAAGGGGAAGTTTTTCTAATAACAATATTCCACGTTTCACATGTCTTAAGTTCCCTAAGCTCCAAAGATCTATCCCTCTATTTCTCTACATGGCTATCTATCAATATTGATACATGTCTATCTAGATACCTTTACTTTACTATTTTTGCCAGTAAAAAGTATTTTATTAACTTCAAAGGCTTTTTGGGATCCCAAAACGTAAGTGGAGGGATACCTATGACATCGCAAAAGTTGTCGGTCTGTTTGTCCGTCTGTCCGCACGATAACTTGGTGGGAGGATCCTTTGGGTCAAAGTACAGGTTAAGTTCGAAGATGGGCTCTGTATCCCTATATTTGAGGTTGGGGGAGGGGTTTCAACTAACGGGGCAAACAAAATATATTTTGAATGCTATTGAGATAGTTGATTTAGGGGTAAGGAGACATGCTGAATTCAAATATGAAATTTATTTTCTCGTCGGACAAATAGTTCACCCGGAATCCGGGGTAATCCACGGGATAATCCAGCCAATCACCTTACGGATATCCGTAGTTACCACGCTTCCGAACATAGTAAGCAAATAGTTAGGCCACTATTTGGAACAGTCAACACAGTAACTAAAGTATTTCATGTATTTTGATTGGCTGGATTACCCGTGGAATGGTATTTTACAGAAAATCTAATAATGCGTTCCAGAAATTTAAAAATGCGTTCCAGCTTGACGCAAAGAAGCCAACATTTGTGACGTCATGCGTAGTAACTACGGTAAGTAGGGTTTAAATTTCAAAAATAAAAGACTTGGTTATGTCACTTTTTCAGGTCAATGAAATAACTGAGTCATAACCCATATTATGGTAATTTTGGGGATGAACCCAACCTGACTTTGGTTGGGGAAAGAAAGGTCTGATAAGTATTCTCAGCAAAGAAATGGGTAAAAAAAAATGTCTTCTGGTGTAGGATACTGTCCATCGAAAACGCTCAGCGGGTTGCGCGAAGTCAGTCGGTACATTTTTGGGGCTTCTTTGGTACCTTTTCTTTCGAAGCGTTGGCAACACTGATTACAGGTTTGTTTTCTTCCCGAAGTTGAACCAGAGGATTGACAGCCTGACGAGGACCCTTGCCAAGAAGGGCTGAAATATCGCTGATGAAGAATCGTAGATGACGTATCTATTGTAAACATTGTTTGAATAAATGTTTCAAAGTCAGCTTGGGCTCAAAGAATATTTATCTAATATGTCCAATTTAACGAACTGAATTAGTGATCACTTTAGTTTAATTTTTCACTTCAGAAAGACTGATCCAGCGTTACAAGGAACTAAAAATGTGATGAAAATACCAGTGAAGCTAAAACAACTGTTTACAGGTTTCAAGGTTTAATGCCAGTTCTGCTTTATTCTCTTTAGTCATGCTATACAAGCCATTAGAGGTTTTCCAGTAATAGAGGCTACTTCAATTGAAGTATGTTTAAGTGAAGTATATTCTCCTTACTTTGTATGACGAAAAGGGCTAAAAACTAAGGAGTCTGACTGAACAGACCATTTCCAATTGACGGTTTTAAAGGCAAAAAATAAAAACCAGGTTACAGAAATTTAATGAGGTATTCAAATAGATCCAGAATAGGCCTACCTTAACTGCTGCTCTACTGTATTCCAAAACTGAGTGAAGTCTTCCCAGAAGCTAATCTTATTTGAATGTCACCTAACAGGAAAAGTTGCAGAAGAAAACATACCAGGCAACTTTACTGTACAATACTTGCAGAAAGTTTTATTTAATGTCCCTCCCTTATGACCTTATGGTTCTTTTAAAAAACAGTTGCTTTTTATTTTCTACTGTTCTTTTTCCAAAATGCAAATCATGACTCCTACTGCTGACCTATTGCCAACCAATAGTAGGCTATTGGTTTTAAATTAAAGCCTTCCTAGTGTCAATAGATGACCCTGTCAATGAGCTCCAGAACAGTGCCAGAGCAGGACAGGATCTGAGGACAGGACAGAGAACAGAATCCGAGAACAGGACAAGAATTTGATGGCTATTGAAATTAAAAAATGTCTCTACACAACCAATGATCTGGATGAAGAAACAGATTAAAAGTAAAAAGACAAATAAACAATGTTTATCTGACTGTAAATTTTACTAATTACAGTTGAATGTTCCAGTTCATTATTATTCCAGAAGATTGCTTAACTGAAACAGTTAAAAAGCTGTTAGGGCTATTAGCTGAAATCAGGTTTGTTATCTTTCGTTCCATTTGAATCAGGAAACAAATGAAAGTTATAAAATAATGATGGAGGTGTGTGCTGGGTGTACAGGAGGAGTACCTGACCTTGTTTAACACTAACTCGATTTTGGCCGTGGCAATGTTAAAATGAAATGTTCATGCTGTCCTTACAGTCAAGAGGCAAAATGCAACTTTTTAGAACAGTCATGTGTCCAAAAATATTCCAATTCTGTGCCTTCACTTTGTTTTGAAGCTGCTTTGAAAAGGGATTTTCTGGCTATTGACTTTGCTGCTCATTTTGTAGTGATTATAGGTAAGGTTAGAATGAAGGGATCTTGTTTGAAAAGAAAAATATGTTTGACTAGAAATATTGAAGCAATATTTATTTATCCAACATGTAAACCATTCAATTAGCTGCAATTTATGTGTATATAGGAGAGGTACAGGAGTGGTACCTCACCTCATTTTTACGCTACCTCAATTGTTGCAGTGAAAATGTAAAATGAAATGTACATGCTGTCCTGACAGTCGAGACCTTATTCAACAGTCATGTGTCCAAAAATATTCAAATTCTGTCCCTTTTCTTGGTTTTGAAGCTGCTTTGGAACAGGATTTTCTGGCTATTGACTTTGGTAATTCTATCTTTTCTATCATTTTCGTCAATCGTCAAGTCAATCGAGGTAAGGTTAAAATGAAATGTTTAACAAGAAATATTTAAGCAATTATAAACAATTTATAAATTAACTTCAATCTAGTATGTTTGTCATATTTGTTGGTTCCTTTTTAAGGCAGATAGATTATTCTGAATGAAAGACTTCTCTGGAAATTCAAAATCTTGTTTGAGGTCGGATACCCCTCCTAGGCCGCAGCCTTAGTATACCTCTACTAACGTACTGTCATTATCAAGGCAAGAAGAGATGGATCCAAATCTGAGACTACGGTTATATATATAAGTACTGTCACTTATCACAGGCAGATCACAGGAAGGCTTGGTTACTATAAGCAGTGCTTCCACTTTCTTGTTTTGAAAATCAGGAATTGCTTTGAAAAAACCGGGAGATTATTGGGAGATATTTTTAAGAAATCGGGGAAAAAATTAGGAGTTAAACAGTGTTATGTTTGACACATCAGTTTTCTAGTTAGCTTTGTTACAAAAAAAGACACTGAGTAACTTTACTCAACCTGTTAGCACGTAAAAATGCTCCTTTAATTTGTCATACTTATAATCTCGATACGCAAATGCTACACTTTAGTAATTGACCGGTTTGATAGCAAGGCAATTTCTATTACACCTATAAATTTAAAGGACACTTAAAGAGGTTCCTCTCTGCTTAGAGGTTTACTTAAAATTTATCTTTCTTTTTCCTTAAGAGCCAGGGCCCCAGATTTTGGAAAATTTGAGAAACAGCGTGTATTTCTCGAATGAAAAATAGTCAATTTTTGCACCACCCATGGAGCTTCATGATGTTTTGTTTTGAATTTTAGTTATTTTGGTTGTTCTTGTGTTGTTTTTTTCCCATACTATGTCTTCACCTAGGCTAGCTAGGTTATAAATACAGTTTAATTTAATCTGTGCAGGTTTACAAAATGTATGTAATTTTTCTCACTGACTACATGTTTGTTGTTTGAAGGTTGACGTATACATCAAAGCGAGTGCGTCTGGCGGAATTTTTAAATTTTGTCTTTTTCGCCAAAATTTAACATTTCCCACAAAGATTCTATTTTTCTCTGATTCTTAGCCTAACTGGCGAAAACCCCACCTAAATGATTTGCCCTTCCCAAAAATTGAGAAAAATACGAAAGGCGCTGGCGAAGTTTTGGGAAACGTATATGATCAATCATCTTTTTGGAATCTCACTGACCAGAGCTTTACTCCACCAACTTCTGTCAAACCATAGAGCAGTCATAGAGAGAAGATTCATGTTCAAATATTGCCATGAAGGATTTTTTTTTAAATCAGTACCAGTCATACACAAATCCTCAATTTTTGGGCATGGTGCCCCAACGTCTGGGCATGCCCGAACGTATGGGCATGGTACCCATACGTTGGAGCACCATGCTCTGGAGCATGGGCATGGTACCCCTGTGAAATTTGGATAAACTGAGACTGGCTACATACCTAAATAGGGCCTTCTCCCTGTCCTAGATCAAAAGATACCTGATTTCACTGTCTATCCAACCTCATTTTCCAATTTACAAAATGTTAGAGCACTTCCAAGATACAGAGAGTTTTTTGGAGGCCACTTCTCTTCTAGTGGGCTTATCCTATCCTTTTTCAGAAAGTTGCTGCTAGGTAGCATGGATGAGGCAAGCTTTTCAATCTGTTCACTGGAGCAAATATTTCCTTTAGATTGTTTGCCTTTTATTGTATTTATTTTGAGTTGTTTTTTTTTTTACCTGTTTTTACTCTGACTTTTGACTTTTTGACAACATGGAAAAGGATTGAGTAACCTAATGGCAACTACCTGTAAAAGGATAGGGTAAACCCACTGGGAAAGAAGTGGCCTCCACAAAACTCTCTGTATCTTGAAAGTGCTCTAACTTTTTGGAAATTGGAAAATGAGGTTGTATAGACAATGAAATCAGGTATCTTTTGATCTAGGACAGGGAGAAGGCCCTATTTAGGTATGTAACCAGTCTCAGTTTATCCAAATTTCACAGGGGTACCATGCCCATGCTCCAGAGCATGGTGCTCCAACGTATGGGTACCATGCCCATACGTTCGGGCATGCCCAGACGTTGGGGCACCATGCCCAAGAATTGAGGATTTGTGCATGACTGATCAGTACACTACACTTCTGATAAAAAATAGTGGTTCTTGCACAAAACCAAATATTGATGCAACCATGCGCCGCAGGCTAACATTTTGCACCTTGGACATTTTTCCGCTAGAATAAAGAGATTTTGGTATAAAACCCAGTTGTGAAATTCGAGAATTGTAACCTTATTGTAATTTTGGCAACATCAGGAGATTATCGGGAGAAAATTTTGGTCGGGAGATTTACAAAAATTTCGCGAGATCTCCCGAGAAATCGGGAAAAGTGGAAGCACTGACTATAAGAGAAAACTTACCAAATACACTACCGGACAAAACAAAATTCAAAATCTCCCGAATCCCGATCTTCCTTTCTTTTCTAAATTGCAGGCGCTGGGAGGCCCCACCCTCTCTGCATTCTCGAAATCCCTAATAAAGGTAGTCGCAAAATCGATTTTTGTGGGAGGTCAGGAACCAAAACAGTCGGCTGAAAACAGTATCGCAAATTCGGGAGCTCTTCCATCTGTATTGACATGCGCCAATTCCCGATGAGTGAGATGATCGTTTTCCAGCTCCAGCACTGGAAGGCGTAGTGGAATTCTTGTCTGTATAAACAATGTCTGACGGTTCAGGAAATATCGGGATAAACAGAGGAATATAAAACAGTTTTGTTAAAATCCAGGCGAGGAATTTTCAAACTGGAAGCTGCAGTAAACGGGGGTATTCCCCCACGAAAATCCAGACTTGGCAGAACGGCCAACGTATCAACAATAACTGGTAAGCTCCTAGACTTGGAATCTTAGGTACAGCAAAAAGTGTGAGAAGTCGAAGAAAAAAAAAGTGAAACCATTGTTCAGTGCAAACAACAGATTGCAGATAAGACGTGGTAACGTGAGATCTTTTTCAGATCTCTGTACAGACGAGAATATCCCAGAGATCGAGCTCATAAGTTTAGTCGAAGAGCAACTACCGAGATATAACCTGAGGGAAGACGTACAGACGGGCTTTCTTGGTTACGAAGGAGCCGATTGGTTTATAGCAGCGCCATCCACCCGCTCCGACAAGCTAAACAGTAACCTTACAACGGAGCAAATTCGCCAGACATTGAATTACTTCGGTGAGTGGTTGTAGCTATTTTTCGTAGAATTCCTCGCAGTGTCCTGAACGCCCGGGACAATCAATCAATTCACTCGCTACCCCCTTTGACTAACTGTGTACGCCTCGTCTCGTCTCTCAACTTTAGTCTCAACCCATCCTGACATTCCTGACGCGTCTCATCGGTTGACTCCACGAGGCTGTAGACAAAAAGTTCTTGTTCATCATTTCCACTTTGTCCCCTATAATAATAATAATTTACCGAGGCCCGCCATACAACAAGTGAAAGAGCGGAGTAGTAAAACAAGACCAAAGGTGTCGATGGGATCCCAAAAATCTAAGACTTGATCCAGACAATTGGGTCTTTGTCTTCGCCAGATCCAGTCTTCGTCAGGCTAATTATCAGAGAAAACCGAGTTCAGATAATCTTTCGGCAAATTTGCGTTGCGCGACTGGCAATACTCGGCTGGTCCGAAGAAAACGCTAAAAAGTCGTCAGTACAGAATGAAACAATGGCGAAATGCGGAGATTTCAGAAGATTATAATCCCGTCAGGGAGCCAGGGATATTGTAAAGGCAAAATAGTAAAGAGGGTACTTTAAGACTTTTCCCTGTGTATAATATATCGCAAATAAGAGCCAGCTACGAGTGCGTCCGCGCTCATTTCACATTCACATCCAACTCCAGTCATCGGATTTTGTTTCACTCAAACCCGCCATCTGTCGTAGGTCATCGCCAGGGCAAGACAAAATTTCAAGTGTCAAACATTCCTGATTTCAAAAGCACCCACCCATATCGATTGAGACATAAAACACAAATTAAAACGACATTAATAATTGCATTAATGAAAGCTGGGAAGAGCACATATCTTAGATGTCTGATTTGTATGAGCGGGCCACATGCGGCCCCTGGAGCTAAAATACATGTTACCTACCCTTTACAAGTGCCTTACGAGCTTTTTGTTCGTCCCGCACGCCCCGTCACAATTCCCTGACCGAGGTCGTCCTCGATTCGGACACATACATATCTCGTCTAGGGGTTTTGCTCCTGAAAACCCATCCAAGTTTCACTTGAATCTGAAAACTTGCGGAAAATTCTAGCCAACAGCTCATCTCCTCACAGAGGTAGTCTCCAGTGAAACCCCAAATGGCACATGTAGACTAGGGCCCATAATCATTGCACCAACCAAGTTTCATCACTATCCTCGATCTGTTTTCTTAAAATTTCCGCGGCTCCCCCCCCCCCACCCCACACCGTGTTCAAATGTGATTCGGACACGCCGAGGTCGTCTCCAGCCAACCAGGGAAACACAGGGGCGGCTCGAAGGTGTTGGGCATAGGGGGGGGGGGGGGTGAGGACTTCAAAATATACGACTGGCTAAAAACACAGCACCGGCAGGCTCAAGAAATAGTATCGTTATAAGTTCTAAAACATTATGGAAAATGACATTGTAGTAATAAAATAAAAAACAAATGAATTACACGATGCCGTTCATATCGAATTTCGCTGGAAAGAAGACAGGCCTCGAAGGCGAACTTTTCTCAATCCGAGCAAAATTCAACTACTCCTTTACAACTTTTACCTTTTAATATAGCTTGGAACCCAAATCTCAAGCTTAAAACCGCACGACTTTTTAGCGTTTTCTTCGGCCTAGCCGAGTATTGCCAGTCGCGCAACGCAAATTTGCCGAAAGACGAAAGACAACTCTTCTATATTTAAGGACGTTAGTAGCTTCAAATCGTGTTTTTTGGGATCCCAAAACGTAAGTGGAGGGATACCTATGACACCGCAAAAGTTGTCCGTCTGTCCGTCCGTCCGTCTGTCCATCTGTGCGCACTATAACTCTCGAAGGGAATTTGATGAAACTTGGTGTGAGGATTCTTTGGGTCAAGAGTCTTATTTGAAGTTCAATTTAGAGGTAAGAAGACATGCTGAACACGATGGTGAAAATGATATTTTCGCCGGACAAGTAGTTAGCCCGGAATCCGGCCAAAACCGGAAAGTCAGTCAAAAGTAAAAGTTTTATTTAAGGTTGATTAGATGTTCGTTTTAAGGGTAAGAAGACATGCTGAAAACGACGGTGAAAACCATTTTCTCGCCGGACAAGTAATTAGCCTGGAATCCGGCCAAAACCGGAAAGTTTGTTAAAAGTAAAAGTTTTATTTTTGGTTGATTAGATATCCGATTTAGGGGTAAGAAGAAATGCCGAATCCGTGTATGAAAATCAGTTTTTACCCGGACATATAGTTCGACCGGAATCCGGCTGGAGCCGGAAAATTTGTTATAAGATAAATTTTTATTTGAAGTTGATTAGATGTTCAATATCGGGGAAAGAAGATACGCTGAGTTCGTTTTTTAGCTTTCTTTTTTCGCCGGACAAGTAGTTCCGGAATTCGGCCGAAACTGGGAAATTGGCAGAAGTGGCAGGAAGTTTTCGTCAAAACAGATACGACTTATAGGGGTAAACACATATGTTGAATTGATATCTGAACTTGGTTTTCTCAGATGATTAGCTATTTGGCCCTAATCTGTTTCTGAATTTGAACAGTAAAAATGTTCAAGGAGTCTGGCGAAGACAAGACCGAATTGTCTGGAACAAATATTGAATTTCTGGGATCCCATCAAAACCTTTGGTCTAATTCTTTTTGAAAGACGTGGTAGGCAATCAGGTCTTTCTTCTGTTTTTGACTTGTTTTGTTTGGCTTTTCCCACTTTTTACGGCGCGTTCAATCTTCAAATATTTTGGGTCCATCCGCGACGTTGGCGGGGGGGGGGGGGATGCTGGCTAGAGTCGACTAGCACTAACAAGCAACTCGATAATTTCAAGAGGAAATTAATGGGTCTTTTTCGAAAAATAAATTTCTGAGCCATTTCGACGTGAAAAGATCATTCATGCCGAAGCAATATTTTCAAAATTTCTCTTTGATGTGTTATTTTAACCTCTAGATTTCAGATATTACTGATGCAACCTGTCAGATGCCTGCCTAAATGTACTGGATTATGCGAACGGGGTTATATATGGTGTGCTTAAAATGAAACTTCTGTGCAGTGCAGTCCTAACTATATCTTAACTGGCAAGCAGCAAAAATTTAAACGATTCAGACCACTGCACATGAAATTGCATCGATGAAATTTTACCGAAAACGAATATTATTCTGTAGTCTTTCGACACCAAAACAATTCGGTATAATAACCGGGATACGGTAGTCATACAGAATCCCGAACATACTATCGGTCTAAACTTATTCGGTATTATCACTGGGATTTGGTAATTTATTCTGTATAATTGTCAGGATTCGGGAGTTTCCACGAACCTTGAAAGTCAGAAGAGGTCGAGTAAAGCGCTGATCGTAGACAAAAGGACTGGTCGAGATTTCATCGATAGTCCTTACTTCTATTTTTGAACCCAAAGATAAGATGTAATCATAAGTATTTCAAAAATTCCCTGCGGCGCTTTTCGTAATATTCTCTATTTTGTGGAAAGGCGTGTCATTTGACTGGGGTTTTAAGCCAGTTTTAGGATTGGGATTTCGAAACATTAAAAGCTAGAATCTGGACTGAAATAGTTAAATTTGGCAGAAAAGCTAACTTAAACAAAAATCTCGCCTGCGGCGTTCATTTTACGTGATTTTGGGTAGTATTGACTAGACCGTAGTAGCTGCTACTGCCGGAACGTCGCTCCACCCGTTTTCTGGTATTTCTTCGAGTCTCGGTGTTTAACTCACGGTAAATGATAGAATATGTAAGAGAAGCAATTAAATTGTAGCCTAGACTACAGGAAAAAAAAAATGGATTTCGGAAATTTTGGCCGGCGGCGCTCGATTTAATTTTCTCTTGGGTATAATAGATAGAAGCTGTTACTGTAATCGTGCCCCGGCAATATATCCTCCAAGTGGGATTCGCCAAAACGCCGCCTAATAATTGGCCTATCGTCTTTCCTAAGTAGCCTAATCCTTTCTGTTCCATAACTTAATAGCTTAATAGCACATCCTCGCAAGCAGTGCTTTTGCTGTGCTATTTATGGATCCTTGATTGTCTTGTCAATAAAAGTATTCTACTACTACTAGGATTCGGTAAATTTTTTGAGAGATTCGGTAAAAAATAATTGGATCTACCCCCCCCCCCCCCCCCCCCCCCCAACGAACATGCACTTGCGACGCCCCTGAAGACAGCAGCTTCTGGTGGGGTTTGCGGCATTACACACACCTAGCGTGCATTGCTTGTCATGGCATTCGAATTATCCCGGAAGATGACAAGCGCTATACGTTCGGAAAGCTGGGAAGCTCTCAAAAGGCGTTTTTCCGTGCTCCCACAAGTAGTTTGTGGGTTGACTCTGCTCGAAAAAAGTGTTTCCGCGGTCTTTCGTGCGGCCCACAAGTCTGTTTCCGCGACCAACAAGATTTTCGTGGCTCGCTTTGTGGCTCAAATTTGACAAACAACTGGCGAGGCGATTGTCTATTTTGTGGCTCGATTCTGGCGGGGAATTCAAATTAAGCAGCAAAATAAGGCGTATTCTCGCAGTTCCCCGAGGAGTCCTCGGGGAATCGAAGGGAACGGCGAGAATAGAGGGAGTCACTCCACGCTGACTCCGCGTACAGAAACAGCGAGAACACGGGGAATGCTTCCAAAATGGATTTTGTTCGACGGAAACATATACAATTGACAAATTTAGTCTGGGTCCACTTTATTTTTCATTTTGTTTATTGTGATTGTTTTCAATTAATTTTACATTGCGCCAACACCAGCAAAAATTGATTCCCCTCTGAATCTGAAAGGGAGTCCTTTTTGATGATGGTGATGATAATCGGAGCATTCCCCGTCCGTCGGGACTCGCGACAATACGGGGAGTGAGTCCCCGGGACAAACAAAAACGCGGGGACTCCTCAAGTGGAGTCCTCGGGGAACGGCGAGAGTGTCTAAACAATAAAGCAAACTACTTTTTCAGGCATGTAGACTTAAAACTGGGGATGCTTTTTGTGCAGAATGGTATGAGTTCTATTTATTGAGATTTTACAATTTACATGAATTTTATTTTTATTTTCATATATTTGAAGCCGCACAAAAAATAGACAAAACGGCGTTTCCGCTAGTTTCAACTAGTGTCTCGACTGTGTGGGACACAATCGTGTTTCCACGACAAACGCTCAGATGTGTATGGCCCACAACTGTGTCGCGGAAAAACGCCTTAAAACAGACAGATCAGTCAACTGTTGTGTTTTTGCAGATACCATGGTATCTGTTACCACGGTAACTGGATCTGCAATTAGTCATTTTATCGTCGTATCTGATATACGGTTGCTCTGCAAAAACGCAAAAACGACTATTGCCGAAATTGCACATTTTGAAGCATCCCAAAAGAAAAACTGATATCTAATTACATGATTACAATTACATCACAAAGTGCTAAACTTCTTTCTCACCAATTGGACAAATTTGTTGAAAGTGAGATGAATTTTTAGATACCACGACCAGTTACCACGATCGGACCGTAGTATCTGGATATCAGATAACACGGCAACTGGCCAGATACCATGATAACTGCAAAAACGCCTTTGACCGTGGTATGAGATACCACGATAACTGCGAAACGACTTTACACCGTGGTATCAGATACCATGGTATCTGCAAAAACGCAACTTACATTTCTGCTCGAAAATGGAAGAAGATAAGTTCGCACCTCGAATCTTGATGTATGGGGAAAATTTAATAAACTAGGCTTCAATAAGTAAACAAAAAAGGTGGGACCAACGCAATATCAGCTTCGGGGCATAGAATATACCCCTGTCGTGTCGTGTCATCTAGCTGTCTTCCGAAGTTGATCTGACATATAAATAGTTTCCGGTAGATGACGTATGTCCGTCCAATTCGAATTATGAAACAATTTAAAATTCATATATGTGACGACTCTTTCCGCTCTTTCCGCTTAAGTGTATTCGGGTATCTAAGTCGTTCGACGAAATGGACTTCGAATGAATTAAGTCAAAAATAAGGCTTTTACTTTATTTGTGATTTTTTTTAACAGTGCCGGGATAAACCCAGGAAGCCCCTAGTGGAGCCCTCGAAAGGAATGAGATATTTAGATGAAACTTGGTGTGAGGGAGGATTCTTTCGGTCATGGAACAGGTCGAGTTCGCAGATGGGCTCTGTATCACTACATTTAGGGGTAATATATTTTATTAGATATCTTCACTATCTAATGAGATAGCCGAATTAAGGGTAAGAAGACAAGCTAAACGCGAATATGAAAATCATTTTCTCGCCGGACAAGTAGTTCACCCGAAATCCGGCACAAACCGGACAGTTTGTTAAAAGTAAAAGTTGTACTTGAAATTGATAAGATGTTCGATTTAGGGGTAAGAAGCATTTTGAACATTTATATGAAAATTATTTTCTCGTCGCAAAAGTAGTTCGTCCGGAATCCGGCCAGAACCGGGCAATTCGTTAAAAGTAAAAGATATATCTGAAGATGATTAGCTGTTCGCTTTATGACTATCATTTTCTACCGGGATATATATTTCGTCCGGAATCCGGTGGAAACCGGACAAGTTCTTAAAAGTTATAGTTTCATCTGAAGTTGATTAGAGGTTCGATATAGGGGTAAGGAGATGTGCGGAATTAGTTTTTGAGTTTTACTTTTTTGCCAGACAAGTAGTTCGGCCAACATTCGGCTGAAAACGAAAATATGGCATACATATAAGGCAGGAAAGTTTCGATCAATTTCGTCAAACTAGGTATGACGAATAGGTGTAAATACACATGCTGAATCCACGCCTGAGCTTAGTTTTCTCAGATGATTAGCCAATGGCCTTATTCTGTTTCTAAATTTTAATAGTAAAAGTGTTCAAGGAGTCTGGCAAAGACCGGATATTTACAAGACCAGTTTTGTGGATCAGATATTAAATTTTTGGGATCTCATTGAAACCTTTGGTCTTGTTTTGGTCCCCTAAAGAAATGGTGTCCATAGGCCGTGTCTATCTGGCATTTGTTTTGTACCAAATTCTTGAAAGAATAAAAGCAAGAAGAAAATGACTGGCACTGCGATCGCATCGTGATCGATTCTAAAATTGCATTTATGCACATGCCATAGGTTTTCTGCTTGTTTTGATATGTCAAACTGATAAGAAAAGGTCAATTATAGCAAAAACCTGTTTTACACGCGTCAAATTACAGCGAGTGCAGACGAGATACGCTGATATTAATTTGCAAAGAAAAAATCAGTTTTGCTTAAATAACAGTTTTGGATACAAACATTAATACGATGTGCAAAAGTCGCTGTGGCCAAATCTTGGGTACGAACCATTGTTTTATTTCATAGTATGGTTTGTTTCATAAGATTTCCTGATGTATATATTTGTGCTGTCTTTTGGACAAAATAGTATCTAAGCTCAACCTTTCACGTAACCGTAGGCCAACTTGTTGATGGTCCTTCCCAGGTTCTTCCGAGGTCATTGCATTCGCGGTCTTTGTGGAACATTGGGAACATACACATTTACCCGAGAACTACTTTTCAGTTATGTTTTCACCAATTTTTACAGATACTACATATCTGTACTATTGATTTGTCGTTTATAAGTTTATACGGCGAGAAATAGTGATCTACCTTTTTAGTCGTTCGAGTGCAGGTTGTACTTCGTGCCGCGACTGCAGCGCCACCTTCCGGCTTATTTTTGTCAGAAAAATAGTTTGTACGTTGGGCTGGAAACTTGTGATCAAAATTAAGATGTAAACAAACTAAAT
Organism: Branchinecta lynchi; assembly: GCA_023053575.1. Taxonomy (NCBI): domain Eukaryota; kingdom Metazoa; phylum Arthropoda; class Branchiopoda; order Anostraca; family Branchinectidae; genus Branchinecta; species Branchinecta lynchi. The sequence continues at coordinate 8,191,951 of JAKZAP010000017.1, forward strand.
CTAATAAAAATTGTATTTTCCTGCAGTTCTGTCTGGGGACAGAGTCAGCCAGATGACCAGAACCTACGATGATGTAGACGCTGTTACCAAGCTTCTTGAAGAGGTCAGTTTGAAGTCTCCTTTTCTCTCCTAATTTGCAGGTGTTAACCTACTGCAGCCTGTTGAGTGTTGTCTGATATCCTGGAATTGGCCTCAGTATTGTTAAAATGTAATCTCTGTGCAGTCTTATGTGAATGTTTGTTGACAGTGGACTTTGCCATTTTCATGCACTTGCTGTGTCTAAAGCTAACTACCAGATAGCCAGATAGCCAAAGTAGGTAATTAAAGCTTCAGCGACCTAATGAGCTATTTCTCGACTCCACCCCTCCCCCTAGTAGATCTGCTTTCATCCGAAACCTTTTATGATAAAAAATCCTTTATATCGAAGTTAGAGGTCTTCGACCATTTTTCACGGTGATCGTGAGATTGCCAGTGTTTCCAAGTTGTTACTCGAATTTCTACGTTGCCGCTACGTATGTTTCAAAGATCTTTGCCGTTGGTGCGTGGCAATATTCAAAATATCGAAGTGCTGTATCTAGTTTGGCTCTGTAGACGAGAGGCGACGTAAATCATCAACAACAGTTGGCTCTGTAAGTAAGTAAGTAATTTATTTATGACCAGCAATTTTGAAAAGGCGGAGTGTTTTGAGTGTGCTTCCACTTCTACTTATTTTGGCAGTAGGATACTTATTTTCAGCCTTTTCTACTTACCAAATTTTGTATTTACTTACCTAGACTACTTATTTTTTGGGTCTACTACTTATTATCTCAACATTTAATCTTTATTCAAAAGCTCTATTTTTGTCTCCAGTTCTCTCTATTATAGCTGAAAAGCAGGTTGATTTTCAAAAAAATTCTGCAGGGCATGGTTTGACGTAAATCGGCTTTGTCACTATTGGCATTCAGAGTAGATGCACAAGTGAAGAAAAACACTGTGATTTCACGGTTAGCCCTTGCTTTCATTTGGGATGCTTTGGAAAGGGGAAACTGGATGCTTGGGAAACTACAACGGGTTTCATAATATTCTCTATTAGAAGGTGCCTTTTTATCTGGTTTTAGGCCTGGGATTTGAGAAACATTTGTTCAAGAACCTGTCGTGGAAATGGTTAAATATTGGCAGAAAAATGCTTGAAGCTGCTGTTAGGGTTTCACCCTCTCTGTTCTTGATAATTCTGAAAGTTCTTGGGTCTTAATGTTTGGTCCACATTAAAAGCTAGGATTTGCATGGGAAGCAGTTGAGTTCGGCAGAAAAAGAAAATGCAAATATCAGAACTTTGCCTGCAGCGGTCAGTTGAATTTGGTCTTGGGTTTGGTAGTTCGGCCGCAGCAATAGGCATCCACTGTCCAAGTGTTCTTCGCAAAAGTGACGCCTAGTAGCTGCATAATCAGCTGCCGAGCTGCCCTTTTTGATTAGTTGTACTTACAAAATCTTATTTTTGAATTTTAACATTTTAAAGTAACTTAAAACTGGTTTAAAAACTCAAAACAATCTAGCCTAATGGTCAAAATTGTCATTAAATTGCCGGTGAAAATTTTGACGCTGCATCCTCCCTATCGAAAATGCAATGCTCCAGCACTGCCCCCAGGCAGTGCTGGAGCACTGCAATTGTACCAGGCATTCCTCAACTTCTCGAGGTACAGGAGGGGTATCCAACCTCAGACACGTCTTTCCTTCAGAATAACTTATCTGGTTTAAAAAGGAACCAATAAATATGACAAACACACTAGACTGAAGCTAACTGAATGGTTTACATATTGGATAAATAAATATTGGCTCAATCTTATTGTTACAAATATTTTCTTTTCAAACATGATCCCTTCATTCTAACCTTACCTCGATTGACGAGAAAATGGTGAAAAAGGTAGCAAAGTCAATAGCTAGAAAATCCCTTTTCAAAACAGCTTGAAAACAAAGAAAAGGCAGAGAATTTGAATATTTGAAGACACATGACTGTTCAAAAAGTCGTATTTTGTCTCTTGACTGTCAGGACAGCATGTACATTTCATTTTAACATTTTCGCGGCAAAAATCGAGGTAGTATAAAAACGAGGTCAGGTATCCCTCCTGTACAAGAAGGGTTGAGCCAGCAGGTCAACCACTAAAACATGACGAAGATGCCTCAAACTGGTATGTGCGTGATAGCTTACTGTAGTCTAGGTAACTAGGTAAAAAAAGAGACTCCAGTTCAGGCTGATTAGGTCTGACAGACAGACAACAAAACCAATTATGGTAAGGTAGGTTGCACAAAAAGCTTGAGTAACATGAGAAATTATTGATTGTTCGAGTAAATAAAAAATTTACATCAGGTCAGGGTCCCCAGACTTGTCACAAACTATAACCTTCTTTTAGAATCACATTTGTACGACATTCTCTGACCAGAAAATTCTTGCTGACATAACCTGACAGACAGACAACCGACTGGTTAACTCCAACTTGGGTAAAGTTTTGAGAATAGTTTTGAGAATAGCATAAATGGGAATTGTGGGATAGCAATGAAGAAGCTTAAAAACTACAATACAAAACAATATTGGAGGGTTGAGTAAAATCATTTACAACAAACTTTTTTTTCCTAGCTGTTCAGGATCCCAATACAACTGTCAAACGTTGACTATGGTGATTTAATCTGACAGACAGTAAGACCATTTATTTGAGAACCTATGATTGTCTCAGAATTAAACCAGGATTAATAATCGACAACATACGAAAACAAAAGAAACTACTTTCAGTTTATAAGTATTCCTTCAGCCTAAGGTTTAGCTATCTAGAAATCATGTTCGACTGTCCTTGAAATTCAGTCAGGCTGTTTCTTTATGTGCTATAAAGCTAAGACTATAGTGTAGCGCATTGAAATACTTCTACGCTGCTTGAAATGCTCTAATTTTTTACAGGTGCAAATTCAGGAAACGTGACGTCTGGCCAATAGATGCACATAATTCCAATGGTATCTACCAAGTAAAGCCCAGGATTCTGACCTGTAGTACACTTGTGCATCACAGCATTGTGTCTAGATGTGTAGACTCACAGCTACAGCCATGTTTGCTAAACCCCGCTGACTGGTTCCACAGAGAGCTTTAGTAAATAGGTGAGTGTTTATCCTGGAAATGCATTTTTTTACCAACTAATTCTAGGTGATAGGTTTACTGAGACCACGAAAGTACCATTAACACTGAAAAACTGCAGATACTCTCCATTTCTTCGGATTTTTACTTGCAACTGTCTAGCCCCTCTGCTCACCACCTAGATGCGGTTCGGTGACGCCGGGATACAGAGATAACGAACCATCACTGAATAATTATCAGTTTATATATCATACTGCGATGATTTCATCCTATTTTCAGTGTTTCATTTTATCTTTTTTCAAGTTCAAATTAGTTGCTATTTAGCACAAGGATGTTTCATGCCCCTAATCTTGGCTGGTATGGATGATTACCTACAATTGAAAGGATAGAAACCAGATTTCAAGGAAGAGTTGAAGGATAGATTAGGACTAGGTTTATCCAGGTTTGACACAGACTTTACAGTGATTTACATGCTGCTCTGCTGCTTTTGGCTGCAAGTATCGTGAATTTGAACAAAACCAAAGGTTTCGACTGGATCCCAAAATTTCATATTTGATCCAGACAACTGGATCTTCTAGATATCTGGTCTTCGCCAGACTCCTTGTAAATTTGTACTATTGAATGTTTACTTGTTGCTGAGATTCTTACACTGATAAATATACACCATGGTAACTGATGCCACTGTAACTGATATCATTGTAGCTGGTACCGTGATGACTGATACCTTGGTAACTGACACGATTGTAACTGATACATTGGTAACTCATACCAGTGTAACTGATATCATGGTTGCCGAATTGCACTTTTACTCTGCGACAGACTGCCTATCTGCCTAGTGCCTACCGCCATGTAAACCCAGAGCGCTAGGTGTAAGATATGACGTCATCGACGCAGAGCTTTCGCTTTTATGGATAAAGGGCAGGGTAGAGACTCGAAAATCGGTCAACAAATTTTTATTAAACTGTTACCAGATCCTTGCCGGATGCATTCTGACTTTTCGAACCAGCAAATGCCGTTTGGCAGATTAGTAGACTGATCGCATGCACATTTTTGTTTATCATTAGTATGATCAAAAGTTGCAACAGTATATCTCCTCAATATGTATCGCTTAGTTTAAAACTTCATGCTAAATACCCAGATTCAGCGCGAACTACATATCCGGCGTGAAAATAATTTTCATATTCAGAAATCAGCATGTGCTCCTACCCCTGAATCAAACATCTAATCAACTTCAGATACAACTCTTACTTTTCCCAAAATACTCTTACTTTTCCCAAAATTTTTGCATGATTCCAAGTAAACTCCTTGTCCAGCGAAACTATTTTCATATTTGGATTCAGCGTGTATCCTCACCTCTGAATCAACTCGCTTGAAACATATTTCTTGTCCTCCCTTAATCTGAAACCCCTGCCCCACCCATAAATATAGCACTACAGAGCCCACCTTCGAACTATACTTTGACCCAAAGAGTCATCGTGTCAAATTTTAACAAAATATCTCAACCCTTTCCAGAGTTATCATGCTAACAGACGGACAATTTTTGCGATGCCATAGGCATCCCTCACTTGCGTTTCGGGATTCCAAACTCAGTTCGTCTGTATAGTTGCAAACTTCAGCCACCCTGAAGAGCCCCTTTAACCAAATGGTGATGGTGTTGACAAGCATGAAACAAACGCTCTGAGGACAAGAAAACGAACAGGCATACACAACTTTCTGTATCAATCAATCAATCAATCAATATTTTATTTCCGCCAAAGATAGCGAGTAAAAAAGAAATTAATAGACACTGACAAATTTCAGCTAAACACTATAACTCAAAAACTGCCAAAAGATAGCCTAACTACACTGCCGAAAATACTTAAAACTTATCTACAATTTAATTACAGTTTAATAACTGACAAATTGAAAATAAAAAAAACAAAAACAAAAAAGAATAAAAATATCATTCACGAAAAAACCTGCACAGGTTATGTTGGAGACCTGAAAAATTTGATACAACCCGTTGAAGTTTCTTATTCATTATAATAAGCGGATCTTTAAGATTATAGTATTCCATCATTTGCGTGTTAGAAAAATAACGAGAAAATCGGCATAAAAACTTTCCAAATTTAAAAAATGACGTTTTCATATGCGTTAAATTGCTAAGGGTAAAATACGGTAAAAGGGGAGAAGCAATTAAAATTTGAGGTAAAACAGCTGTATTAAAAATTCGCGACAAAGATTTTCTTGTCAAAAGCTCTCGGAGAGAAACGAGAGCACCAAAAGAGCAAGAAATTCGTGCATCTACAGCCTTTACAATAAAAGCACGAGTTGAAGAAAGCGTCGTCCCGTAAATAAGACCAAGATACTTAATAAAATCAGTAGCCATAACCCTATGCTGACCAATACAAATATTTTCATGCTGGTTTTCACATGACTTAGAACCAAAAATAATAAACTGACATTTTTCAGGTTTTAACCGAAGGCCATGCTTATTTAAAAAACAAAAAATAAAATCAACATTACGTTGTAGAGAAAAACGAGACCGACTTAAAAGGAGGATGTCATCCGCGTAAGCGATCCAAGAAACAAAAATACCAGAAGCATCAACAAAAGAAGTCTTGAGTTGATCCAAACACAAAGCTAGTGTTATATTGAAAATAAAAGGGGAAAGCACACTACCTTGCCGGACACCTCGTTTAACAACGACATCATAACCAGAAAAAGATCCCTTCCAAAAAACTCTTACTTTAGATAGTTTATACCACTGGTGTAACACTAGAACAATTTTCGTAGGGACTCTGTTCTTAAGTAGCGCATACATCGCCCAAGAATGCAAAATACTATCATATGCAGCAGCAATATCCAAAGCAAGGGCATAAACCTTTTTAAAAGGAGAACAAAAAGAAAGAATACGGGAAAGAACTGAATGAGCCAAATCACAGTTTAACTTTTTCCGGAACCCAATTTGATTTAACCCATGATTACAGCCCTCAAAATACGGCAATAAAACTAGTTCAAAAAGTTTACTCATCTGGCATGATGTCGTTATAGGGCGGTATGAAGAGCACTCGTTTAACTTACCACCTCTCTTTAGAAGGGGGCGTGTAGTTGACTGACAAAAACTTCGAGGGAAGGGTATGTGGAATTGTGACTTAGATAGACACGTCATATGTTTTTTTTTCTTTCTAGGCAAAAGCTACATTGGCATCACGAGTTTTTCCAGCTTCAGCACTCCCAGGGAAAAGGAATAGTTTTGACATTTTGTATTGATTAAAAGGTCAAAAATTTTCGAATGATTGTGAATTACACAAGTTTATTTTTATATAGCCTACTCTGAAAAAACTTTGTCTGTGATAATCGAAGTTACTGTGTAGAGCTCATTGTTTCATCTACACCATAGAAGCAACATACAACAAGACCAAAGGTTTCGATGGGATCCCAAAAATTCAATATTTGATCCAGACAATTGGGTCTTCTCTACGCTAGACTCCTTGAACATTTTTACTATTAAAAGTCAGAAACAGGTTAAGGCCAAAAAGCTGATCATCTGAGAAAACCAAGTTCAGATATGGATTCAGCATGTTTGTGTTTACCCCTGTAAGTCATATCTGTTTTGACAAAAACTTCCTGCCTTACTTCTGCCAATTTCCCGGTTTCGGCCGAATTCCGGAACCGCCTGTCCGGCAAAAAAAAAGCTAAAAAACGAACTCAGCTTATCTTCTTTCCCCTATATCGAACATCTAGTCAACTTCAAATTAAAATTTAACTTATAAAAAGTTTTCCGGTTCCAGCCGGATTCCGGGCGAACTATATGTCCAATAAAAACGATTGTCATACACGGATTCAGCATCTCTTCTTACCCCTAAATCGGATGTCTAATCAACTACAGATATTTGTAACAATTTTTCCGGTTTTGGCCGGATTTCGGGCGAACTGTATGTCCGGGTAAAAAATGATTGTCATACACGGATTAAGCATCTCTTCTTACCCCTAAATCGGATATCTAATCAACTACAAATACTTTTAACAATTTTCCGGTTTTGGCCGGATTCCGAGCGAACTAATTGCCCGGCGAGAAAATGGTTTTCACCATCGTGTTCAGCACCCCTAAACAGAACATCTAATCAACTTCAAATAAAACGTTTACTTTTAACAGACTTTCCGGTTTGTGCCGGATTCCGGGCTAACTACTTGTCCGCGAAACGTGTTCACCATCGTGTTCAGCATGTCTTCTTACCCCTAAATCGAGCATCCAATCAACTTCAAATAAAACTTTTACTTTTAACAAACTTTCCGGTTTGGCCGGATTCCGGGCGAAATACTCGTCCGGCGAGAAAATGGTTTTCACCATCATGTTCAGCATGTCTTCTTACCTCATAATCGACTGTCTCATTAGCTGTTTAAAAATATTTTGCTTGACCTTTAATTTAAACCCCCTCCCCCACCCCTAAATATAGGGCTACAAAGCCTATCAACAAACTCGACCTTACCCTTGACCCAACGAACCCCTACACCAAGTTTAATCAAAATATCTCATTCCCTTCGCGAGGTATCGTGCTTACAGACGGACGGACGGACAACTTTGGCAATGTCCTAGGTATCCCTCCACTTACGTTCTGGGATCCCAAAAAAATCAGATTGAGACTTTGAAAATATGGATGGTATGGACCCTCAACTTTAGAACAACCCCTGGAGTAATTAGCTGTCTTGGGCACTTCGAACAGTGTTACGCCCATTCATGCTGCGATACACTTCATCTAGTATTACCAGGGGCGTCAGGACTGGGTCAAAACTGTCATTTTTTGTTGTTGAAAACGGTCGTTTTTCTGCAGAAACAGTCGGTAAAAACTACCAGCCAGTCGGTAAATGCCTCGTCCCCCCCCCCCAAACATTTTGGCTAGTAACGCCTCTGAGTATTACAATGAAGTAAACGATCAAAAACGAAATGTAGGAGCCAAGTCCATGCTGGCCAAGATTTGCTGTGGATTATAGTGATTTTGTCCCAACAGTGATATTTTTTATGATCGAACTAGCCCCCGGACATTTCAACAGGTGTCCCGCATCTGGTTTCAACATATGGAAAGGGCCTGCACTACTGATAGAATAGAAAGATATAGCCTATATTTTAGTGATGCACTTAAAACTGCATACGGTATGGTAAAAGGTAAATTACAGTAAACCAAGCAATTTCTCTGCTGCACTCCAGCCCTCTTCTTCTACTTCTGTTACATCTGAAGAAATATTCAAGTTCTGGGAGCTGTTCAAGCACTTCTACTTCTGTTACATCTGCAGGAATATTCAAGTTCTGGGAGCTGTCCAAGCACAGACTAAGTATAGAAATTGCATTTATTTTTATTTTTTTAGTTTTGAATCTGAGATCGGGGTTCTTTTCTAAGATAGGATCCCAAAGCTCCAGAAACTGAATATGTGTGCTGCCACAAATCTATGATTTTAGGATATGCTTTCTCTTAAATTAGGATACGCCCCAAGGTATGAGCACTGGTGCTCAAGGTTGGGGCACAATGACTTAGAAAAAGAGCATGCCAAATGAATGATATACCCAGTATATGATATGGGACATACAAAATCAAGTTTCTTTGCAGACTGGTAGGTTATTGTGCCCTTGCTCCGCCATACCAGTGCTCATATCATGGCGCATCATCCCCAAAAACTGTAGATATGCTTCTTAAAACTCTAACTGTAGAATTTATTGACAATTTGACTGAAATCCACAGAACAATCATTCAAAATTAATTTTAGTCAATAGTGCTAGCCAGCACAGGTTAAAGGAGTAGGCAGAGGCTATTTGAAGCTGATGGTATACCCCAATTTGCCTATGATCATGCATCTGTAGCAGATAGACCACCCCAGCGCTGACATATACCCAATGAAAAATTTACAGACTGCAAAGTTACATGATAGCTTTATGAAAAAGTTGAAGGTATTTATATGTAATAGTAAATAATGCTATGATTTCAGACTGGGCCAATCTTAAGCAGTAGTATCTAGCATCCTTTCTTACTATAGTAGCATCCAGTTTTGCTAGTTGTAGCATAGAGTAGAATGCAGTGACAACTGACAAGGTAGCCTTGACATAGAAATATGTAGTAGCATCCGTTCGTACTGCATGCTACTTTTCTGTACAACTTCGTACTACTATTTTGGATAAATTTTTCATCGGGAAGCTTGATATCTTCAAAGTTAGCTCATTAATAGCATACCTTGTTGAGGTTGTTGACTTGGGAGCTTTGGATGGGAAATATGGCGCTACAGGTGAAAGATTACACAGGTTTGATGACACATTACCGCCAATTTTTACCGAGATTAAGCAAAAGGTTGTTCACAACAGCAATGTCACCAAGCAGGTCCTTCATTTCAGCTTTCTCATCAGTGACACCCAAGTAGCTTGATACTACTGCACTCAAGACAAATGTAACCCGAGTGCCTCGGGCAACTAATTTTTTTTCAACTTGCATTTTTCGGCAAACTTCAACTTCCTCCCACCCAAATTTTAGATTTTAGTGCGGCTAAAATGCTGAACCTAAGGCCCAACATAAGTGATGCACCTTTCCACCAATTAAAACTACTAGTAAGGCCTCTCAGAGAAATTTTTTGCAGTTTGTAGTACCCTTGTAAGTGCCGTTTTTAGATCCCACAAAATCATGCCGCCTTATGAAATAACTTACAACTACCAACCCAACAGGAAGGTCTCACAATGAGGTTACTGTGGTATTGTGCAGTCATGCACAAATCCTCAATTTTTGGGCATGGTGCCCCAACGTCTGGGCATGCCCGAACGTATGGGCATGGTACCCATACGTTGGAGCACCATGCTCTGGAGCATGGGCATGGTACCCCTGTGAAATTTGGATAAACTGAGACTGGTTACATACCTAAATAGGGCCTTCTCCCTGTCCTAGATCAAAAGATACCTGATTTTACTTTCTATTCAACCTCATTTTCCAATTTACAAAATGTTAGAGCACTTCCAAGATACCTAGAGTTTTTTGGAGGCCACTTCTCTTCTAGTGGGCTTACCCTATCCTTTTCCAGAAAATTGCTGCTAGGTAGCATGGATGAGGCAAGCTTTTCAATCTGTTCACTGGAGCAAATATTTCCTTTAGATTGTTTGCCTTTTATTGTATTTATTTTGAGTTATTTTTTTTTACCTGTTTTTACTCTGACTTTTGACAACATGGAAAAGGATTGAGTAACCTAGTGGCAACTACCTGTAAAAGGATAGGGTAAACCCACTGGGAAAGAAGTGGCCTCCACAAAACTCTCTGTATCTTGAAAGTGCTCTAACATTTTGGAAATTGGAAAATGAGGTTGGATAGACAGTGAAATCAGGTATCTTTTGATCTAGGACGGGAAGAAGGCCCTATTTAGGTATGTAGCCAGTGTCAGTTTAACCAAATTTCACAGGGGTACCATGCCCATACTCCAGGGCATGGTGCCGTAATGTATGGGCACCATGCCCATACGTCCAGGCATGCCCAAACGTTGGGGCACCACGCCCAAAAATTGAGGATTTGTGTATGACTGGTATTGTGAGATCAAGAACAGAATATTAAACTGAAAAAAAAAAACCCATCAGATCTCCAGTGAAATCATGAGAAGTAGAAACAATGAACCCAGTAAGATTCCATACCTTGCTAGAGTTATTTCCATGATGTGATAGACACTTCAGGCTGCAGTGGCCAATAGCCTCTTTGAGACGAAAATTAACCCATCATAATGCAGTTGCAAAACGCCAGAGGAATCAAAAACAACTCTGACATAATACAGCCACTCAATAAAGGGTGTAATTGGTGTAAAACTGAAGAAAGATGTAACCTCTGCTGCAACAATCACAAATAATCGCACTTTCTTGAAGATTCGGAATTCATCTCTCAGAACACATGCACCAAAGCAATTTCGAATATTTTGTGGTTTGTCGCAGTCATGAAATGTCCATGGTACGCTGAGGTAGTGAGGTTCTGCAAGAACTCGGAAACGATAAAATCGGAAGCGATGGCGCGTACTATTTGGAAACTCTTTATTCTTGAAGTATTTACATGAATTAAATCGTAGATACTGTCCTCTGTGCTTTAAGGGCATCTGAAAATGTCTGAAAACACCTGTATAGGTATTTTGGATCTTCATTCTACCTTTTGGCCCAAAACTGCACTGTTCACATTAAAGTAACTATTCGCATACCTCTACTATAGTTAGGACTGCACAGAAACTTCCATGTAAAATTTTCTAGTTGATTTAGATTATAGTTCCAGTGATTCAAGGACAAAAGTTACTAAATTCAAGCGGCAAGGCTGTAAATCCTTCCTTTAGAATAGGTTTAGTTTACTTCTTCTAATGTTGTTCGAGTTCTGACAATGGCCTGTTTACCTGGTTTTCATCTCAGCTCCTTGCTCAGTAGAGCACTCAGCAGGGGCGATGCAAGTGCATTTTCGTTGGGGGGGTGCAGAGCCAAAATTTTACAGAATGTCTAAAAAAATTTAGAGAATCTTAGAAACTGAGAATTCGAGCTTTAAATTACGGAACACAAAAGATTACGTAGGAAGAGCAACATTAAAGGGCAGTGCAGTCTAGTACACTAGCCCCTTTTCAGGCACGGTGCTCAAACGTCTAGCACCATGCCTGGGTGCTAGACGTATCTGGAGTCCAGAAAAGGTGGAAAAGTTCTGATAATTAGCCCCCAGGAATGGAATATGTTCATTGCTGAGGGAAATCGAGACCTCGCACCAATACTTGCCTTATTTCCATTATTTTTTATGTGCACCTTGAACATGGAAACTTAACCATTACGACAGGCTGCATATATTTTGGTTCTGGATTTTGAGTATGTTGGACTGGTGTTCAAGACTAGCCTTGTACTACCAGGTACCAGCCCCGTGGCATCAGCACAGGGACACTGATTTATTTGTTTATTGTTCTTTAGCTTTCCTGTGACGACCACATTTTCATGGAAATAAACACCCATTCCTCTAAAAGTGAAAACAACCACTTGAACAAGGAGAGAATATTTAAAATCAAATTAGAAATAATAAATATTATGAGCGTATTCCACCCTTCCACAAATAGTAACTATTAGTTACTATTTCCGTTCCATCCTCACGAAAAGTTACTACGCTGACCGTCCCAACCTTGTTGGAATAGTAACTAATAGTTACTATTTGCTTACCATGCTCGGGAGCGTAGTAAGCGTAGTAACTACGCATCTCTGTAACGTGATTGGTCGGATTCGCCCCTGGCGTGAGATCCTGCTAGAAAATAGAAAAATCGTTCTAGCCCTGTTCCAGCCTTGACGGCAAAAGCCAGAATTTGTGACGTCTTGCGTAGTAACCACGGTAAGTAGGATGGAACACGCTCTATGTTTGAAAGATTTAACCCAAACAACATTTGTCACCATTAACCAATCATTTGAGATTCTTGTTTCAGAAAGAGAAGGACTTGGAACTAGCTGCACATATTGGACAAAACCTTCTTGTGAAAAATAAAGCCCTTGAAGAAAGACTGGTGTCCCTTGACTTGGAACTATCGACAGCTCATGAGGCCGTTACGCAGCTGAGGCATGATCTCTTTCTCAAGACAGAACTTCTTCAGTTGTATACGAATGATCTCGATGAATCAAGCTCCGATGGAGGTATGCTGCTTTTAATACCTTGGAATGACTCTCTGAGCGTGTTCCAGCCTACTTACCGTAGTTACTACGCGTGATGTTACGAATTTTGGCTTCTTGGCCTCAAGGCTGGAACGCATGTTTCTATTTTCGACGAAATATCATGCCACGGTGTAATCCGACCAATCACGTTGCAGAGATTCGTAGTTAGCATGCTTACTACGCTCCTGAGCATGGTAAGGAAATAGTTACTATTAATTACTGTTTCGAGAAGGTTGGAACGGTCAGCGTAGTAACTTTTTACGAGTTTGGATGAAAGTAGTTACTATTGTTAGAAGGGTAGAACACGCTCTTTGTCGCTCAACGTTCGAAAAACGCCGTTTGCGCCAATAAGGACCAGACCCATGCCTTAGGCTCGCACTTCATTAGCTGTTGATAAAAATCATTTTTATTAACAAAGTACTCCACCCTCCAAGGGTGGAACACGCACTCTATAGAGGTTTACTGGAAAGCTCATTGCTTCCTTCCTTCCTTCCTTCCAATGTGTAGTCGTCGTAGTATTAGTAGTAGGTTCCAAGATTACGCCAAAAGGGCCCAATGCCCACGCAGGCTTCTTCCTCGTCAATGGATTCTAAGAGCGTGTTCCACCCTTCTAACAGTAGTTACTATTAGTTACTATTTCCGTTCCATCCTCACGAAAAGTTACTACGCTGACCGTTCCAACCTTCTCCAAATAGTAACTAATAGTTACTATTTGCTTACCATGCTCCGGAGCGTGGTAAGCGTAGTAACTACGCATCTCTGCAACGTGAGGTCGGATTCGCCCGTGGCATGATATCATGCTGGAAAATAGAATAATCGATCCAGCCTTGACGGAAAAAAGCAAGAGTTCGTGATGTCATGCGTAGTAACCACGGTAAGTAGGGTGGAACACGCTCTAAGTCTTGCTAGCGCCGCTGTTGCGCGCTGTTGGCTTCTTAGACCTTTTCGATCAGGTCACACACTCGCAGGATCGCTAATAGGTGCTGGAAGATCTTGATTTCGTCTGACTGGTGTTGTTCCTGTTTGGTGATACCTGCACATGTGGGGTTGATCTTCAGCCTTGTCAGTAGGGATTTCAGTCTACCTCGTTCCTGGTTTGCCCCTGCATTCAGCGATTTGCACATGAACAGGATGTGGTCCATTGTCTCGTCGTCGTTCGGCAAATCCGACATGTTGGGGATGTGTGTGTGTGGGGGGGGGGGTCTTCGTTGGGGCGGCTGATCTTCTAGTGCTATGTCTGGTGGGCTAGTCCATTTGCGTTGGCTCGAATGCGATGGTAAACCCTGGTCTCTAGCTTTCCTGGGCATGGAGATGTTCTGGGGCGAGGTGGCTTGATTGTATGGGCCATCAGTCGAACCTGAAGCATATCACGTAAAGGGATAGGGCGGTGTGAGGTGATCGGGACTTTTGTTCCATGAACCCTTTCTGACTTCTTCTTCTTCCGAAACTATGGGTTTCGAATGCACTTCGTTCTTGTGGTTGGGGAGCACTTTGCATCCACTTCACTGAATTAAATCTGAACGTCTGATTCTACAAGGAAGTAAGGACTTCCTTAAAGACTGCTGATTCCTTGGCTTTCTCCAGTTTCGTCGTGTATTTTAGAGTCTGGACTTTCAGTCTAGACCGTATAATCTGAAAGTTGAAATCACTTTCTTCCTCTTGGTTGATAGCTCTCTGCATTCAAAGAGGACATGCTGGAGAGATTCTTCCCATATATGACACAAGCTACATAATGATGATGATGACGTCCCAGCAACAGTCAGATGCTGCGGTCCAGTTCTGTTTCACCAGACAAAAGACAGTTCAGCTCCTATGTATCAGCTCTCGAAATGTCTCCAGTTGAAGCCCACTACCTGTTACGTGCAATCTGGACATACACTGTAAAAGTTTCTCCGAGTAAGGATTGAAGTTAGCTGCAGTATTTGCTACTGAGATTAACATCATCTCTGCTGGGATAAGGTTAATCCGAATTAGAGATAATCGTGTCTCAGTAGAGACAAGATTAATCCCAGTAGCAAATACCGCAAGATTTTTTTTTTCAGCGTATAGCTAAAGAAAGTTGTATCTGGTTGGTTTGTGCAGTCCGTGCCTCGGACTGAACCAGTTGTAAGTCAGGCTTCGAGCAGTGAGGGTCTTCGGTGAAAAGACTCCGTGAGAAGATTAGATTTGGCGAGAGAGCAAAATAATGGGAACACTGTGAAAAGAAAAGAAAGAATCGGTGGACTGGTGATGGTGCTTGTTATTGAGAAGGAAATAGGAATAGTATCAAGTTTCAGTTCTCCTTTAAGGTCAAGTTGTCTGTGTCGAATTCCCTGTATCTTTGCCGAAACAAAACGGAACAATGCTTCATTCCCCTTCTGCTTACCAATTCGAGAAAAATTTGCAATTTCGGCAAAAGTCGTTTTTGCAGAACAACCGTGTATCATATACCACGGTAACTGCAAAAACGACTAATTACAGATTCAGTGACCGTGGTAACAGTAACAGATACCATGGTATCAGCGAAAAAACTATTAACTTTCGAAATCGTCAGCAATACTGTAGTCTTTAATACATTTTAAAATTTTTGTTCTTGCTTTAGGGACTCCCTTGGGCCTTCGCTCAATTACCTTCGATCTCCTTCAGAGGAAAGTTAAAGGATTGGAGGAGGATAATAAACAACTCCGCTGTGAGGCCTCTCAGATAGCAAGAGACACATCAGAGATCGAGCTAAAGGAACAGCAGTTGTTGCAGGACCTCGTTGCCCAGCTAAGTAAGTAATCTTATCTTTTGCGAATCTTCCGTGTCGACGGACGGAGTTGAGTGGCCCCCTTGTTGCGTGCCGAGGACGAAGGCCTGCCGGGATCGACTCGCAATTGAACCAGCAATCACTGCACTATCCGCCGTAGTCCTTTCGATTGGAGGAGAATTAATTTCTTGTGTGTCTGTGTATTTTGTAAATTTGTATTCCTTTTCTAGCTTTGAGCTATTCGGATTAAAATTGATTGATTGATTGATCAATTTTATTTCAACCCTAATAGCACAAGGCTAACACGGGCGGGAATTGGAAAAACAAACACACGTTAACAATACAAATAAAACACAAACTAACAAAGAATAAGTACGAAACGAACATAAATTAAGCACAGTTTAAAATGTTTAGTGAAATACGGAACGAATGAATTTAGGTATCTTTCTGAAGATTTCGTAATTAGGAAAGCCATGGCTGTGTTCCAACCAATGTTACTAGAAGCAACTACTGTGTTTCCAGTTCTTGTATTCTTTCATACAGGCTGAAACGACGACGGTAGCCTTTGCTAACTGCTGGTAGAAGACTCGAACAAACCGGTGTCCGTTACAGTTTGATGAGTTTCGTAGTCCGCTTGGTTGAATGAACAAAGTGAAATCAATTCAATCAATTAGCTTTATTTCAGCACAAGTGCCATAAATAACAAAAACGAAAAACATAGAAAAACACACTAGAGAACATAAGAACTGTTGTTTAACGACCGCCAATGGGTAAATAAAAAAACATAGGCTTAGAAGCAAGTACGATAAGCTCATTATCACACAGTTTAAGTCCTGACAATAGAGACACTTGTGCTATCCGGCGAATTTCAGTGAACGTGTGGCAGTGATTGGACACTTGCACAGAGCTAACACTGCAAATCCAGCAATGAAGGGGTGTAGAAGCAGTGATTGTCTATCTTATTAGTTCAGTATATGGTTGTCCTGTTTGTCCCCGTGCGTCAGTCTGGTAGGAACTCTAGCAGTCGATTCTTTCTATATCCGAAACTAGACAGGGGTGGGCCTGGTTCGGCACTTTTGACCAACTTAAGATAAAAAAAATCACTTTTGCTTTCAGCAGGATAGGAACTGGAAGGACGGTTTTTTCTAAGCTAACACTAACCAACAACACTGGTCGCTAAAATTTAGAAAACGCAGTAGTGTGTCCTGCAAAAACAGTTGTCCAATAAAGTACCGAACGTGTGCCCTACGCTTCGTGAAGGAATCAGGCGTACATGAAAATCAATGGAATACGAGTCGGGGAGATGGAATATATATCTTCGAAATTCAGAATCTCGGGAACGTGAGGAAACAGAAACATTACGGAAGTAGAGTGAATTAGTAGAGTAAAGTTTTATTCATAAAAGGTATCTTTCACAGTGCATGCGCCGAATTTGACCTTAACCTCAAACATAATCGCATTAAAATATAAATATATAGTATCGAAAAGGGAACACGAAAACATGCGCGCACACTTAACATCTCAAGTTATTTTACCCTACAATCAAACAATTGGTCATTTCATTGATAAACATAACACAATGCAAACAATATGCCAGTTAGTATCATAAGTGCTATTGGTCCTTTAAGTTAGGCTGAAGCTTCGAACAGGAGGATTGAAGACCATTTTTGGGAAAGGGCTTCCGCATGTACCATGCAGTTCCTCGGTATTAATTCAGGACGGCCTGACGAGGCATGATTACCTTCCAGCTTCTTTTGAACCGTACACCTTTTTCAGGTGATGCCAGTACACAAGTAAAACTCCTTACTGTTGAAATCAACAAGAAGTATGAGGAGAATATAAGACAGCAAGATCAAATAGCTGCACTCCTTGCTCAAGTTGCTGAATTTAAGGCCAGGTCCAAAGGGCTAACGGTGGAGAATGAAGAGCTGATACTTCAGCTGAATGTAGCCAGAGAGTGCCAGAACGAGCTTGCAACAGAGCTTGCCGATCTGAAAGGTATGACTGAATGTTATTTATATTTCTTGCATGGCAGTAGTGCGAAAATCCGAAGGCCCCTCCCATGCAGTACACTTCGAAAAAGCCAAGATTCGTGGATTATGCACCGGAGTTCAAATGCAAAGATGCAAACTTCCCGAAAAGGCGGACAATATTCTTGTTCATCACAACCTTTTTCCTTTTTTCACAAAAAAGGGTATTGACGAGGCTGTTCTTTTTTTCTTTTGTATTTGGCCGAAGATTTAGTACGCTTATTTAGTTAGAATTGCGGAATTAGAATGCGGACAATTATCTACTATGTCAACGACCCAATCGAGCAGCAAAAACAGCAGCCGTGTCCAAAATTAAATTTCAGCACCTAATTCAACTCCAAGCAATTCTTACGAACAAAGCCACCAATTTCAGACTTAACCGTTTCAGTGCAGTTAAAGCACAACTCTTACTAGAAATGATCTTTTCCCAATGAAACGGATCAGAAAAATCGTTTTCGAATGTACCATTACTTTCCACCTGAAATTAGTGATTTTCCTCTTAGCGCTTGTCAATGATATCCGGCCTTCCTGCTCTCCGACGCGGCGGCTGGGCGCAAAACATTTGAAAACTGAACGCGCCGTGGTTAAAAAGTGGGAAAACTAAGCAAACAAAAGAAGTAATAAACAGATGTTTGTGAGATCCTTATGTATGAAAGAGTTGTCAGTGGACGTTGAAGATTCCGGGAAAAGTTTCGTTGTGTGACGGCAAAACTCGGCAAGGCCAAATAACCGGCATAGGATAAAACGAGACAGTGGAGAAAGACGGGGATTTTAGAAGCTTAGAATTCTGTATGGGAGCTAGGTATATTATAAAAAGCAGAATAAGCTGTAACAAGGATCTCAGCTTTGATGAGGACAGCATTCATAACAGTAGCCTGCAGCGTCTGAAGTTTCGTAAAATTCACACCAGGATGCGCAGTTTCTATTAATTTAACCTTTTTTTAAGATTAATCTTCGACTAGAAAAATTCAGTGTTTTGCTCCCAGTGTTCGCTATTATATAACAATATTGACGAAAGCAAAGTCTAAATAGGCGAAAACATAAGAAGGTCTAGAGTTGGCTCAGGTTATGGTGACGGGCTTGCATCTTATCTCTCTATTCTGAGCTGACTAGGCCCGGGTCCTTCGAACCTAGATCTTGTATCATCGAACGATTTGGTGTAAACTTTACCTCAGCCTATTATGCGGGGCCCGTGACGTTTTTTTGACATCATGAAACAAATTGAAAATTTCGATTAAACTAATATTGCAGAATATATGTTTGTATTTATATATATAGAGCCGAGCGGCCAACGAGGCCCCGGATGTGTTTACATGTATAAACCGTTCTAGGGACAATCAATTCCGTTGGTAAATGGAAAATATAGACTTATCGTGTGACGTAGCGGTTTAGTCGATATCGACCGATTTGAATGATGTCGGTTATGCTTGCACGGAAAGTTTGAAGTCAGAAACAGAAAGACATGAGGCCGCAAAAGATTTTCTAAGTCCCAATCGAATTTTGTTCTAGATAATCGTATTTTTGAGCTGTAATTTTGTAATGATGTTATGGGCTTCCAAGCAGGAATTTCAACTAAATTTTTGTTTCCTGGGCAATGTGATGTGATGTGACGTCATGAAACAAACTGAAAATTTCGATTAAACTAATATTGCAGAATATATGTTTGTATTTATCTATATAGAGCCGAGCGGCCAACGAGGTGCCGGACGTGTTTACATTTATAAACCGTTCAATTCCGTTGGTAAATTAAAAATATAGACTTGTCGTGTGACGTAGCGGGTCTCGCATAATAGGCTGAGGTTTAATTCCTGGGCAATGTGATGTGTTGCAGCAGCCTTCAGGTTCGTATGGATCACATGTGCTCTGTAATAGTGTATTGGTGATATGGGCTTCCAAACTTTAATTTCAACTAGTTGTTTTTCCTACGTGATGTGCTGCAGTATGTATCACATGTGTATCAACAGATAGAGAAAAGGTTGCTCAGTAATTAGGAGTCTAGTTGCAAGTTTTATTTTTACAACATTTCTAGAGTTTCAAGAGTTTTGTTGAATTGTACAACAGCCAGTAAACATAGTCACTATTTTCGTTGAATTTGTTAGTTTTAGCTTTTGACCCTTTTAGTATGTTTTATTTTGTTTTATATATGTATTTAAGTGAAATTAGTTTTGACGTAATGATTAAAAATTGACTTTGATTGAATTTGAAAAAAAATCAAATCATTTCTTTAAAGCGATTTTTATTTGTTTTAGAAGTTTTTGGCCGAAAATGAGCCGAATGAGCCTATCGTAAATTGTGGTAGTTAAAGTTTTGTATCGACTGATGAATTTGTTACGAATTGTGTTGCAATTATTATTGAACTGACAAATTGATTCGAGTGTTTAGTTATGTTTGGACGTAGAAGTCAAATTCGGCGTTCACGCTGTGAAAGTTACTTTTTAGAATTAAAAATCTACTCTACTCTACTCCACGAGAGTAACAGACGGCTTTCACTAACACTCTTTCAATACTCTTTCTAGACCGATATGCTGAGGTGTATGAACTTCTCCGTGAGACTCAAGAACACCTGAAACGCCAGGGAAAGAAATCTGTGCCAACAGTACGCCTTGGCGCGGGGAGCTACCACTCCCTTAATCCTTCACCGCAGCCCCCGAGTTTACTCGGTCCCGATTCGCTCGCTGCTGAGTTGGCTTTCTCGAGCTTAGGCTCGGAAGATAGTGTGGATAGCGGGATCTCTTCTGCCCGGTCCGTTCAAGGGTAAGTCAAGCTCGCTGAGGACTGGTCGTCTGGTCCAAAGACAATAATAGTGGGAAAGACCGGTGACTTCGCTAAAATCGGGTCTCTGAAAATCGATTGGAACGTCGCCTAGCGTTTGGACTTTGTCCAATTTCCAGCGCTAGATGATTAATATAATCAAAACAAGAGGGCGTGAGTAGGCAATGTCTATCAACAATAACTGATTCGAAATCGTGAGTTCAACATTTTTTTCCATGAAAAAGCGATTTATTCTTTTCCTACTTGTTTTTTATTCCAATTAAAGAGGAAATCTGAATGGAGAGAGAATGCTCATCATAAACAAAACATGCTTTGATGATGATTCTGAGGAAAGCGATGGAAGAAATTGTCAACAGAGCGATTTTTTAAAGAAAGAACATCCGCTAAACGGCGCTGATTGTTGTGACTCATGGGGCTTACGGGAGTTTCCGGTCTTTCCCACTTTTACTGTCTTTGGTCTGGTCCGTATATTGGCGGAAACGGCTTTTTTTGTTATCTTAGATCGCATTGTTCAACAAAGGGCCAGTGCTCCTGTAGGGTCGCTGGAGCACTGTAAAAAGTTTCTTCGAGTCAGGATTAAAGTTAACTGTTGTATTTGATACTGAAATTAATCTTATCTCTACTGAGAATCCGAATTAGAGGTAAGCTAATCTTTTTAGAGACAAGATTAATCCCAGTAGCAAATACTGCAAGACCTTTTTTTACAGTGTGGTCTGATAAGGTAAGGTAAGGTGGAATTTTATTGCAACGGAAATATCACTAGAGTTAAAGAAACTGCCAGATATAGATCTAGTTTTATTTATACAACTCGTATCGCCGCATTGGCACTGAATATGTCGACCATTACATTTAACGGGAAGTAAACCCGTTACATGTCATTATCAGCGAATAATTCAAAATGAGAAAAAACGGTTTACAGTAGCTCAGACCATGATTTAGCACTTGCCGCGATCTTTTTGGAGGAATTGTAGAGCTCTTTCACGTACAAAATGTACAACGATACACAATCATTACAAGAAAATCTGTCAGTTTGAAACCACCTGGTTCTTGTTAATTTTCTCAGTAAAATATGGTACAAAAGAGTTCTAATATCGGTTAGTACGACCCTTCACTGACACCAAGAGGTTCTGGTGCTGCGTCCTTCCTCTCACCGGTGCTGGTTCGGGCAGTATGCAAAAAAAGCAAATGTTTCGCATGCAAACCGTTTAAGGTTCGCGTAGCGCAGGTGCCGATCTCCTGATACTCCGCCCTCGGCCGGGAGTGCGATGCGTGGTTGGGGAGTGCCATACAAGCCATATGCCAGTGCCATACAAAAATGGTACTTTGTTAAGAAAATGATTTTCTGGTGCCGCGTCCTTCCTGCCCACCGGTGCTGGTTCGGGCAACGTTCCATTCAAAAGTGGCAATGGCATAAAATGATTTTTATGTACAGATCGTAAAGTACGAGCCTAAGGCATGGGACTGGTCCTTATTGGCGAAAACGGCGTTTTTCTTATACCTTAAATCGCAATGTTTAGCGACAAAGAGTGTGTTCTACCCCTCTAATAACCCCTCTATTAGTTACTATTTTCGTTCCAACCTGTTGGTTCCTGTCAGGGATAACGAACTTTATTCCTGGGCAATCTGGGCCCAGTTGGCCAATAACCGGATGGGTGGGAGAAGTGGAACTTCGAAAGTAGTTTCCCAGCCCTAGGATCTACAAGTACAAGGATTTCCATCGTCTTATGTCAAACTCTCGTCCAGTCGTGAACATTATTCACTGGGCAATCTGGGCCCGATTGCCTCTGATCCGGATGAGTGTGGGGGGTTGGATCCCCAAAAGACACAACTAGACTCCAATACCCACAAGTGTACCAAGTTTGAACTTAATACTTCCAATGGTTCACGAGTTATGAGCTCCACAAAATATGGTGAAAACCGAAAGCTGAAAGCTGCTACAGCGCTCGCACTAGTCGATTGTTCCAAGGAACACGCCACTAAAAACGACTGTTTTGACGAAAAATCGACTGATTTTAAGAAAAAATCTACTATTCTTACGAAAAATCGACTGTTTTTAAGAAAAATTCACTTTTTCCAAGAAAATAATTGACTGTTTCTACGAATAATCGCGGCGCTTCGCTCCGACTCTGTTATTTTTTACCGACTGGACGACAGACTTTTTGGGAGGGCTTCCCCCCTCCACCCCCCATACGGGACGCACCTGGTTATACCTGGTATAGAACGGGATAAGGCGAACACAACCCACTATGTTCAATGTAACTCATGGAACTTGTTAAACACTCATACATAAAAATATAAACTTATCCTTTCATCTACTCGAGACCACGGCAGCGGAAGTGTCATTTAAATCACCCGTGTCTATACAATTTTGCCGCGCTCTCAAAAACCTGCACCCACTGAAAGCTAAAACTGTTCCTTTGTCCGATGACCCCCAAAACTTACTCACGTCTACTTGAATCAGGTCACCGGCTGCGAGCCTGCCCTGGCATCCAAGAGTTGTTCCAGAGCCTCGTTTTTGTTGCATGCTGCAGGTCCACTTCTCGGCCGATTCTTCCTACATCCGTGTTTTCACTGCAGCGCTTCCGAGGGAGACGGCAGCGCTTCTTGAGAATCACGAGCCTCGTTTTTGTTGCATGCTGCAGGTCCACTTCTCGGCCGATTCCGGACTGATTCTTTCTACGTTTTTGCACTGAAGCGCTTCCTAGGAAGACGGCAGCGCTTCTCGAGAATCACGGACTTGCTCCCGTGCTTCCCTGCAAGATGCTGCATCGCTGCGTTCAACCAAGAAGAAAGTGAATCCAAAAACGCATATTATGCAAAAGCAAAGAAGTTCTGCAGCAGCGATGCGGCAGCGCTATTGAAACAAAAACGAGGCTACGGACTTGCTCATCTACCAAGTCCGTGCCTGCAAGATGCTGCAGCGCTGCCGCTTCAACCAAGAAGAAAGTGAATCCAAAAACGCATATTGGGCAAAAGCAAAGAAGTGCTGCAGCAGCGATGCGGCAGCGCGATTGCAACAAAATCGAGGCTCAGTATAGAGTACCATCCGTGGCGGTCTTGGGTCCCGGAAAACATGCCGGAACTGCCCACACCACACAAACATGATTCACAGTCGGTTGGGGCGGAATAATACTTAAACTGAATTCGTGTTTTGCTCGGAAGTTAATTAATGAGGCTGTATTACCAGGACTGAGGCCACGTTTGCCAGTCTCTTCAACTAGCCTTTAAAACATACTCAAAAGATGAATAATATAAATACTCAAACAGCTTAGTTTAAACATGTTTTTGACGTCACAGACGGGAAGGTGGAATACGTGACACATTTTTCGAAGCCTTATTGTCAAGGTGATTATTTTTTTCCGATTAGGATAAAGTGCGAATATCTTTATCTGTTCTGTGTACGTTTTGTGATAAAAGAATGAATACCTGTCATTAGTTGCGTTTTTGCAGATACCATGGTATCTGAGACCACGGTCTAAAGTCGTTTTCGCAGTAATAGTGGTATCTGATACCACGGTCAAAAGGCGTTTTGCAGTTATCGTGGTATCTCGCCAGTTATTGTGATATCTGATATTCAGATACCCCGGTCCGACCGTGGTATCTGAAAAAGTCATCTCACTTTCATCAAATTTTGTCAAATGGGTGGGAAAGAAGTTTCGCACTTGTGATGCGACTGAATATTAGTTTCTCTTTTGGGATGACTTCGAAAAGCACAATTTCATCAATTGTCGTTTTTGCAGAGCAACCGTATATCAGATACCACGGTTACTGCAAAAACGACTAATTGCAGATCCAGTTACCGTAACAGATACCATGGTATCTGCAAAAACGAAACTATTCCTTTCATGCCCATTTTCATCATAGTGTAGGGTTGCATCATAGCATAACCTCGATTTGTGACGAGGTCATAAGTTGTAATTAGATTAATATTCGAATTACCGTATTTGGATTGTTCCAAATTTTTTGTCACATTTTCTCTGAATAGGTCTATTGATTTCTACTGAAGCAAGAGGCATAACAGACTTATTATCGATTTATTTGTAACCTGCAGACAATAAAAATAAATTTATTTCTTCGTCCTTGCTTTTCTACACAGTCGTGACCGCACGTGAGTCGTGAGGCATGTGCACATACGGTCGGGTTTTAACATATACTCAAACAATGGATAGAACGGATATGTCAGGTACGATGTTCTGGCAGCGATATATCTGCCCGTCTTCTATTCAATTCTCAGTTTATTTTCAAAAATTTCCTCACGGGCGAAGCCGAACATTGAATCTTTTCGTCATGTACGTCCTCATCACATAACTCAACAAGTAAAAACAGCTATAACTAGTGTTAAAAGGCAAGGACCGTCGAACGTTAAGGGCAGGTTGGGGGATGGAAAAAACGAACCGGCAATCTCGACCCTTCTTGGCAAGGGCCCTCGACAGAAGCGAACCTACAATTCAGATTGCAGATTCGTTTCTTCCATTCCCCAATGTTGTCCCTGACGTTCGACAGCCTGACAAGGACCCTTGCCGAGAACGGCCGAAATATCGCTGGCAAAGCATCGTAGCTGACATATCCATTTTATACATACGCCCCTCATAAAATCCAATGACGGATTGCCGTCAGATGCGCCGGAGAAACAATAACAATCGCACGTGAGATCTTGGTATAAGTTATCAGAAGGGTGAATAAGCGATTAGGCTTTCGCTTCATACCGAATCGCGCATTAGCCCCGTGGAAAAGTCAACCAGCACTCAGGACTGAAGTTGGAAGCCAGAATTGACAAACTTGATGAATTTTGACAGAACAGACTTGGGCAAAGCAGACATAAAGGCAGATACATTGCGAACAGTTTTAAACATGGCTAGGCCTAAGAGGTATTGAAAATAGCCAAGCAAACTTGGATAAACATACACTAAAAAATAACGCGTCATTGTTTACATTATGCTAGCGCAACTGGCGGCCGAAAAAGGCAATCTGGAACGAATTTTATGAAGGGCATATTGTTTGGATTGAGTATTTAACGATTTTCTCTGCCGAATGCAACTTTCCGCCTTCGCTTCGAAACGTCGAGGCATCGCATACAGGTTTCTCCATACCAGAGCAAAATAACAATAGGGAGTAGCGCCAAGACCTATGCTTTCCATGCTTTGCAGACGGGCTATACTCGTAGCGCCGCCCACTACACTTGCGGCATAATACTGAGACAAACTTGTGGGTTAAGAAATCTAGAAGAAAGCAACGGTGCGGTCTGCATAGACAAAGGAATCAATGGAGGCTGTATCATTTTTTCGCCATGTTCAGAATATGAAGTTATCGGAGCCAGCTTTGTTGAATGGGTGAACGAATTTCATTAGGACATTCTCTATCGCTAGTGGTGCTAGTATCGCTGCTATTAGATGGTGTGTCAGTTTTGTCAAGTCTTGGCGCTACTCCCTAGTGTTATTTTGCTCTGCTCGATACTGAGGACAGTTCGCATTCGCATTTTTGGATGCGAAGTCTTGTCAGACTGTCTGGACACGTGGCTTTAGAGCTTTTCATAAATGACAATTAAAAGCATGTGAGGTTAGTTTGAGGTTGAGGAAGTTTTTATTCAGTTGTTTAAAAGTTCGCCCGTATACTGAATTTAAAGGTTCTACTGTTTTTGTTTTGTTTTTGTTCATGGCCCAAAGGCTTCATTAAACATTACCTGAAGATGTCTATCTATGCAAAGATTCAACAGGATCAAAAGTCCTTATTTCACTCCAAGCTGTGATTTAAGGTAATAGTACTTACACCCATATGCTTCTTCCTCAATATAAATATATTTTTTATTTTCATAATAGCTCAACAGATGATATGGCTAGCAGATGATCGTCACGACGTAACACGTGTCAAAGCAATGACGTAGACTACTATGTGTACAATATATGGTAATATAAAGGCCTTTATAACATAGTACAAGTCACACATTAAGAGTAAAAAATGGAAAATAAAATAAGGTACAAATGATGATAAATATCGGTCAGACGAATGTCGGGGGGGGGGGGGGGGGGGGGGGGGGAGGGGGTAATTTGAAAGCCTTTTTTTTCAGTTTTATTCCTTGCCACGCGTATTAGAACCTTGCTTGATAAGTCGGATTGCATCTCTTCGTATGTTCCCAGTTCCGGTCATATTCTATCTTTATTCATGCTTCATGTTGCTTGTCGAGCTTGATAATGTTTATTTTATAGTTCTTCTTTCCAGACCTTACTTGCACCGGGTATTTGAGACCGTTAAATGTGTACACCGAGCCCAAGAGACGGCTTTCAACTCTCCTTTCAAGCCCAGTCTTTCTTCGTCCCTTCTTTCTAGTCCACGTGTTCAGACAGGTAAGTTCTGGCATCGTCTATGTTGGTACACTGTAAAAAGTTTCTCCGAGTAAGGCTTAAAGTTAACTGCAGTATTTGCTACTGGGATTAATCTTATCTATACTGAGATAAGATTAACCCGAATTAGAGATAAGGTTATCTTTTTAGAGACAAGATTAATCCCAGTAGCAAACACTGCAAGATTTTTTTTCACAGTGTACTCTTCAGCAGTAGTTGCGTTTTTTATGACACTTGAGCTTACTCAGGTGCCATATAGCGATTGTAATTTCTGTCCGTCAGTCGGTCTGTCGGTCCCGGTTTTGCTAGTTCGGGCACTTCCAGATAAGCTAGGACGATGAAACTTGGCAGGCATATCAGGAACTGGACCAGATTAAATTAGAAATACTCGCTTCCCCGATCCGACCATCTAGAGGGGAGTGGAGGGAGGGGGAATCCGGAAAAATGAGGAAAAATGAGATATTTTTAGCTTACGAACGGGTTATCGGATCTTAATGAAACTTGATATATGGAAGGAACTCGTGTCTCAGACCCTCCATTTTAAATCCAAACCGGATCCGGTGACATTGGGGGGAGTTGGAGGGGGAAACCGGAAATCTTGAAAAACACTTAGAGTGGAGGGATCCGGATGAAACTTGGTGGAAAGTACAAGCACAAGTCCTAGATACATGGCTGATATAACCGGAACGGGTCCGCTCACTTTGGGGGAGTTGGGGGGGGAGAAGTCCGAATTTGTAGTGATCCCGCGAGTTCCGTGCTTCCTGATGTGCTGGGACGATGGAAATTGACAGGCATCTCTGGGACCCGACCAGATTAAATAGGAAATCGTCAATTCCCCGATTCGACCATCTGGGGGGGGGGGGGTGGAGGGAGGGGGAAGCCAAAATTTGAGGTATTTTTATCTTGCGAACGAGTCATCGGATCTTGATGAAATTTTATATTTAGGATGACCTCGTGTCTCAGACGTCCCACTATAAATCCGGACCGGATCCGATGACACTGGGGGGAGTTGGAGGAGGGAACCGGAAATCTTGAGAAACGCTTAGAGTGGAGGGATCGGGATGAAACTTGGTGGGAAGAACAAGCACAAGTCCTAGATACGTCATTGATATAAGCGGACCAGATCCAGGCACTCTGGGGGAGTGGGGGGGGGGGGTCCGGATTTCTAGCGATCCCGCGAGTTCGGCATACTTCCTGATGTGCTAGGGCGATGAAACTTGGCAGGTATGTCAGGGACCCGAACAGGTTCACTTGAGAACAGCCGTTTCCCCAATCCGACCATACTGGGGGGAGTGGATGGATGGGGAGTCCGGAATCTAGTGGCGTGTATAACTTTTGAACGGGTGATCGGATCTTGATGAAATTTTATATTTAGGATGACCTCGTGTCTCAGACATCTCACTTTAAATCCGGGCTGGATCCGATGACACTGTGGGGAGTTGGAGGAGGGAACCGGAAATTTTGAGAAACGCTTAGAGTGGAGGGATCGGGATGAAACTTGGTGGGAAAAACAAGCACAAGTCCTAGACACGTCATTGACATAACCGGACCGGATCAGGGCACTGTGGGGGAGTTGGGGTCGGGGTCCGGATTTCTAGCAATCCCGCGAGTTCGGCATACTTCCTGATGTCCTAGGGCGATGAAACTTGGCAGGTGTGTCAGGGATCCGAACATATTGACTTGAGAACAGCGGTTTCCCCGACCCGACCATCGTGGGGGGAGTGGGTGGATGGGGAGTCCGGAATCTAGTGACGTGCATAACTTTTGAACGGGTGATCGGATTTGAATGAAACATGTCTGGTGAGCTATCGCCTCGGACGTTCAGTGTCACGTCCGGGTCGGGTCCGATACCTGTGGGGATGGAGGGGGGGGGGACTCGAGAAACTCTAAAATCAGAGGGATTGGGACGAAACTTAATGGATGGAACAAGCATTAGGCCTAGATGAAATTGAAGGAGCCAGATGGTTTCGGGGCTCTGTGGGGGGAGTTGGAGGGGTATCCTCGAATTCCGGTAGTCGTGAGTTAGAATAGTTCCAGATGTAAAACGACAACGAAACTTTGCAGGCATATTAGCGACCCGAATTATCTTGACTTAAGAACCTGACACAACATACCCCCGGAAACTTCCGTTCCTAGATCCGAGCATTTTTTGGGGAGCACGAGAAGAGAAATATGGAAATTGACTTCTATAAATTGCAAACGAGTGGTCTGATTCGAGTGAAACTTTATGGGTGATACGAATCGATGGCCTCGACATGTAAAACATGTGTTCGAACCATATGCGACCACGATTAGGGGAATTGGGGTCTGGGGGGACTTTTGACATGCACACAAACCAAACGGATGGACCGAATGAGATACAAATTCGACAGTGCCGAGTTTATGCGGCCTAGATTTGTTATTTGGCGTCCGGGCCGAATTCCGCCAAGGTAGGGGGGGGGGGGGGTACTGGAAACTTGCAGATAGGCTAAGCTCCAATTTCAGTAAAACTTCATGGACAGGAACAGGGAATTAAGAGATTGGGCCCGAACCGGCTCCGACAACGTTGGTGGGAGGGGGGGGGGTACCGGAACTTTGCATGAAACTTGATAGATGGTATAAAAGAAGATGCTTTAGGTGGTCGATTTTTTATATTCCGAACCAGATTCGGCCACGGTAGGTCGAGATAGAGTGGGTACCTGAAATCGTGTAGCACGTCTAGGGATCAAACAAATGGATTTATTGGGATGAAAGTTTGAACAGTCATGTGCATTTGCTACAGACAATCGAGACGATGCCGGAACTGCTCAGAAATGAGTGAAACTAAATATCCTATTTCTATTTCCGAACCGCATTTTTGGATGGCGGGTGTATTTTGTGACGTTCTCATCTACTTTCTTGTACAGCCTACTCGTACAAGTGCCATATGAGCTCGTAGCTCTTGTTTTTAGTCCAAATTCTCGTTTCCGAGTTCTCTTTACAAACTAGTGTTTTTAATGAGAAAGAAATAAGATAAGATTTATTTACACTAAGAGCCAAAGGCCATGGCAAATGCATGAAAAATAAACACAATCAAACAAAAAGAATACCTTCTATGAGCACCTATCCCTATGGGCTACGGCTACCCTGAGGAACCTCGCCAACTGTTTAATACTTATGATTCAACTATTTCCCATCATCCTACACATCCATTCTTCATCCACCCCGCTTTCATTTACTCCAAAAATTTTCTAACCTAAGTTATATATGATATTGAGAACGGAAAGGTAGTATCCAACCATCTTCCTGATTCCGCGGAATTGCGATTTTTTCATTGTCTCGCTTTTTTGACAAAAACGCAAATAAAGGAGAATTGGATTCGTCTCAGTAGTCGGATGACGCTAAATAGAAGAATTGAAAGTAGAATCGCGAGGAGAATGTTAATAAAAATAGCTTACACGACTCTTGCTAATTGCGAACTGTTCTCCATTCTCTTATTTGACGAAAATGTAAGAAAAGGAAAAATGGCCCTTAATTGTCAAAAATGCGAAATATGAGAACTGTGAGGAGAATTTAGATAAACACGCAATTATTAATAAAAATAGCTTACGGTTGTTGCAAATTTGCAAGGCCACGCACAACTTTCCACAAAAATAAACGACTATGCCGAGGGATTAATGTTGTTGATGGACGGTCGGAGCCGCGTTCGAGTCACACTTTCTACCAATAAAGCGATGCCAGGGAGAAAAGTCGACACTGTGGTTAACTGACGCCAGTCGGTAAAACAAAACAGTCGTTTTTATGGCACTTGTCCTTCGGCCACATAAGCTAGGACGATGAAACTTGGCGGTCATATCAGGGACGCGACCAGATTAACTTATAAATAATCACTTCCCAGATCTGACTTTCCCCGGATCCGAGAGTCCGGAAACTAGGAACAATGGTAGAAAAAAGGAAAAATGTCCAGATCTGGTATCGAACCGACACCCCCTCTCATGTAAGCCCGAGACGCTAGCGAACTGCGCTGTTCAAGCTTGTCTTCAGAGCCGAAGCAGGAGGGATTACAGCTCAAGGATTTCGGTCAATACAAATGCTAAACTAAGCTTTTATCTGATTGTGTTCTGCTTTTCCCAAGAAAGTAAGCTACTTCTTTCCTAATTATATTTTGATACTGTTCCAGATTGGGAGTCCAAAACCAAATTAACTTGGAAATAATCACTTCCCAGATCCGGCCATAGTGGAGGGGGCCATAGTAATCGGAAACTACTAACAAGTATAACTTTGGAAAGGGTCTAGAACAAGTGTTTCGGATATTCAGTTTCAAATCCAGACCAGATTGGATACCTCGGGGGGGGGGGGGGGGGGGGAGCACGGGAGATCTCGTGAAACACTTTTTTATAACTGATAGACAAAATGCTCCTCAGCCGGGATTTGGACCCAGGACCCTCCATCTATGTATAGGCTCGTGAAACACTTCCACTTAAGCTAGGACAATACAACTTGGAAGGCATATGAAGGAACCGACCAGATTAACTTGGAAATAATTACTTTTTCGATCCAGCCATCGCGGGGGGATGGAGGGATTGGGAATCACGAAACTAGAAATATGCATAACTTCGGAACCGGTAATCGGACATGCATGAAACTTGACAACTGTGAAGAATAAGTGTCTCAGATTTTCAATTTCAAATCTGGTCCGAATCTGAAAACTGGAGTGGGGGGGGGGGGACCAGAAATCTTGTGAAACGCTTAAGTTTGAGGGATCAGGGTGGAACTTGAAGGGAAGAACGAGCATTAACCCTAGATAGTGTATTGACAAAACAGGACCGGATCGTGTCACAGTGGAGGGTGTCGGAGGGGGTTTCCTGGATTTCCGGTGATCACGAGTTAGGGTACTTCCAGATGTACCAGGACCATGAAACTTGGCAGACATATTATGTACTCTCCCAGGTCGACTTGAAAATAGTTCCTTCCCCGATAGGATGATCTTGGGGGAGTGGAGGGATGGGGAATCCGGGATCTAGTGACATGCATAACTTTAGAACGGGTGATCGGACGTGAATGAAACTTGGCAAGTGTCTCATATTATCAATTTCAAGTCTGGAACGAATCCGATAACTGGGGGGGGGGGGGGGGGAGTAGAGAGGGATGTCGGAAATCTCGTGAAACGCCTAGAGTCGAGAGATCGGGATGGGATTTGGGAGGAAGGAACAAGCATAAGCCGTAGAGAAAATATTGACAAAACAGGACCGGATCATGTCACATGGTGGAGTTGGAGAGGGTTTTCCACAATTCCGCTGATCACGAGTTGTGTGTACTTACGAATGGGCTATGACCATGAAACTTGGCAGGCATATCAGGGACTCTATCAGATTGGCTTAAAAATAGTCCCTCACCCGATCCGATCATCGTTGTGGGAGGAAAGGTTGTCAGTGAGTGGAATAACCATTTCAGATTTACTACGTCAAGCCCATTTTCTGTTGAAATGAGAATCGGGAAAGAGATTTAGCCTTGACAACTGCAAACCGTACCTGACAAATATGCTAACTATTCTTAGAAGTGCCATATGAGCTTTCAGCTCTTGTTCTTAAAAATAGTTGGAAGAAACGACGAGCCAGTCGGAAGAAACGACGAGCCAGTCAGAAGAAACGACGAGCCAGTCGGAAGAAACGACAAGCCAGTCGATAAATACCTTGCTCCACGAACATTTTCGGGTTATTATTAATAACCAGTCCAAGGGGGGGGGGGGGGGGTCAGACTCCCCAGAAATACAAAAATATTCAATTTTTTTATAAGTATTAGCCTCTGATCTATCTCTTTTTTGTACTTTTTGGTCCTACCTGGGGGCTACCCCCCCCCCCCCCCCCCGTCCCCCAAATAAATTCCCGGATACAGACCTGGTTGCAACATACCCTTCATAAGCATTATCAGAAACCCGTTCTACGACTGTTCTCTCAGTGAAGCGACCAGAATTTAAATGTTAAAAATATCTTTAAAATTTATTTTGTTTCCAAACCTTTGTTGAAAGGAGGGTAATGTATTAGTTTATGCCTATTGGGAAAACATAGAATTTCATTAATTTTTTTTTTAGGTTTGAATTCTCCATTCACTCCAGAGTCGACCGACGTTACACTTCCTCCCACTCCTCTCGCATCGGATGCAGGGGAAAATGATCAAACGCAAGCTGTGATAGAAGATTACCCGTAAGTTTCATTCCTGTTCGCATTTCCGACAAGCATACCGCTACTGCAGTAGTTTCCTGGCTTATACTCGCTAGTCTCTAGTCCACGCTGTTGAGGTAAAGCCAGACACTGGTGAGTCCGAAAACGAGTTAGATCTGTTGCAGCGTTTTCTCTGCACCACATTCTTGTCCGTTTGGTTGAAGTCAAAATAGTTGCGTCCTTTTCTTATTGTACTCCACGATGTCTATTTAACAGAAGTTGGTAGATAAAAATATTTCATTCATTCAATTCAGTTCAATTTTATTTCAAAACCGATACAACGGTCAAGCCGATTTGGTGGTTCTCGTCCATATTAACACTAATTATATACAAAAGATAGTTATACAATAGTTTGGATATAACAAAGACATGTCAAATATACACAAAGTATTCAAATCTATATACAGTTAATGATGCGAGTTAAAAAGGTTGACGAAAGCGGGAACAAAACTTCTTAGGGAACGAGTCGTTGTATGTTTAATTGGCTGCAATTCGAGTATTGGCTGGGCTACCACTCTCTCAAGCCTTACTCTTGCCGCTGAAAAATCTGGGAGGAGGATATCATGTAGTGCTGGTGTATTCAAGATTTTAGTTCCAAACACTAACGAAAGTCTTTCACGGCGCTTCAACAGGGTTTCTAAATTAAAAATATTGAGGAGGTGTATATACGGTACTTTAGGGGACTTGGGAACTACAAGGAGGGCTCTGAACTGTATCCTGACAAGCGAATTCGTTCCTTTATCGACGGCGCAAGTTTGTAGCGGGCTGTAAGCTTATAGTTCATTCTGCTCTTTCAGGAGTACGTCAAGACACGGGGTACCCGGTACCCCAGGTACATTTGATCTCAATGTCGCTCTTCGCCGATTGGATCGCGCCAACACGCTCGAAACGCCATCTACTTCCTGGATACCGAAAATGGTTCGCTCTTCTACGTACACCACGTCCGGCTGGCGGACGCCGGATAGTATTATGTCGGTGGGAAGCACGATGTCAACCATGAGCACGTCCACGTGGAAACTGCCGGAAAAATTGCAGGTCAGTTTGTACCCGTAGATTTGCGTCCCTCATCGGACCTGGAGATAAGGCCGGCTATTTCACTGTCAGAAGTTTCATAACAGATAAGGCGAGGATGCGCGGTTTCAACAGGTAATGCGGAGCAGATAACACTTCAGATCTTATCTGTTGTGTCTCAAATGTTATGCATAATAAGCGTTACCATCAGGAAGAACAAAAAAACGCCAAAAAGGGATCTGCTGAGTTTTCCGACATCATGAGGATAAGGAATAAAGTCAGTAGATGCTTTTTTGGCTCTTCCTAATAAAGCTTATTATACATAACATTTATGCATAACGTTTTCAGACGTAGCAGATAACATCCGAAGTGTTATCTGGTATGCATTATCTGTTGAAACCGTGCATCCTCGTGTTATCTGTTATGAAACTTCTGACAGTGTTGTATGGAAAAACGCGACTGATTTGGCGCCCATTACCAGTCGCGTTTTTCCTTACACTAGCTGCGTTCTTTGTCACGGGAGTTCTCACCGGTGGTTTCCGGGTTTTCTTATAAGTCGTTGTGCATCCACCGGTGACTACTCACCAGTCTTATAACCCGTTTTTGAACTAACCGGTGTCCGATTTTACCTCACCGGTGCGGGCTAACCAGAACCTGCTCGGGAGCCCGGCTTCAGCGAAGAGTTAGCAAGTTTTAAGCAACTCACCCGGTGAACCAAACAAAGTGTTAAAAGAGAAAAATCGGACACTGGTGACAAAACACCAGAGACAGCCCGGAGTGCAACGAACGCAGCTACTGGCAATCAGTATTTGCCGTATCCTGCCAATTCTTCAACCCAATGTTTACGCAGTTTCATTCCAACATTTCAGGTCGTATGTTTGTAAAGTGTAATTAATTTGTTGTCGTTTTTGTGTATTTCGTGAATATTTCATTCACCTCTTCTAGCTTTAAGCTATTTGGAAGTAAATTCGATTGATTGAATTGAATATACACACATGGACCACTTTCTCAATCGATGCCAGGAGCTTTCAGAGTTAATGGGATCTTATTTTAAGGGGAGTGTTTTGCTTCTTCCGGATATCCTGAATAGCACTTCGGAAAGGGTTATAACAAAGGTGTGTGAATTTATCGACGGAGCGCTGAAGCTAAGAGCGATCAAGCTTAGTAGTGAGGCTTCATAGCCGTAGGAAAATATTGATGTTGTTATCTTTTGTAACGTGTACTATTGTTATGTATATGGTCCCTGTGCTTTTAAATACACTTATTATACTATGGTATCTGATGACACCACGGTAACTGCATGGATCTGCATTCTGTCCTTTTTTGCGGTCACCATGGTACCTGATAATGCGGTTGCTGTAATTGCTGAATTCTCAGTTTTAGAAATCACCCCAAAAGAAATACCTGCATCTGCTCACATCACAAGTGTCAAACTTCTTTTCCAACAGTTTGACAAAAATCAAGGCTCTTGAATAATCCTTGAGCCCGCAAGCTGACTGGGAGACGTATATTCTAACAATATATAAAACGGCTACGTCAGATCGTCAGGCTAACGAGGACCCTTGCCAAGAAAGGCCGAAATATCGCTGCCAAAGCATCGTGTCGTAGCTGACGTATCCGTCTTATGTATTGCTTGAATATACCTAAGCTCTTGTGCAGCGATGATGAAAATGAGATGATATTTCAGATACCTGCCGACTACCGTCAAGACCGTGGTATCAGATACCAAGGTAACTGGTCAGATACTTGGTAACTGCAAACACGACTTTAAACCGTTGTATCAAATACCATGGTAACTGCAAAACGCAACTGTTGAGAAACAAACGGATGGGATAGTCTGGTTGTTCATCCGCTTTGAATAGTTTGCCTTTGCAGATTGTCAAGCCGATGGAGGGGTCAGTGACTTTACACAACTGGTCAAGACTGGCACAGCCTCATATGGGAGGTATATTGGAAGAGCGACCCGGCGTTACTACAAAGTGTGCGGACCGAACTCTTGGCTCCATCTTTCCGTATGATACGTACACACTCTCTGATGTCGAGGAGGATGATGAGGTAGGATTGTTCTCAGAAGCTTGTAAGATTTTTGGAAAAGAGGGAGGAAACGGTCTCATGGTCTAGGGTTTCTTCTCAGGATTCGAAGGTCTTTGAGGACCAATAATATCTGACTTCTTTATTGTCACTAATTTTTGTATTTTTTTAGCATAAACTGAGTTGCAGTAGTAATAATAATACTTATTTTTGACCCATCATACACTCACTAAGAGAAAGACAAAGTTTAACCAACAAAAAGGAAAAGAATTTCACGGAAAATCAGACTTACTAATTTATGTGTTTGAAACCATACTGACTGATTTTTATGTCCTAATCGTTGCTCGAGTTCGAAAAGAGTCACGCTATAAATCTAAGAACTCTTAAAGCACAACTCCTACTAGAAATGATCCTTTCACTATGAAATGGATCAGAAAAAAACTTTCTCGAAAACACCATTACTTTCCACATGAATTTAGCGATTTTCTTGTTAGCACTTCAAGATTCTGCACAGCCTTCCTGCTCTCCGACGCGGCGGCTGGGCGCAAAACATTTGAAAACTGAACACGCCGTGGATAGAAAGTACGAAAACTAAGCAAATAAAATTAGTTAAACAGAAGATTGTGATATCCTTGTGTGTGAAAGAGTTGTCATCAGAGGTCGAAGATTCTAGCAAACTTTGTGTAATGGGAAAAACTCGGCACGGCCGAAAAGGCACTAAAAATTCATAGGCACAAAACGAAACAACGGAGAAACATGGGATTTCAGAAGCTTATAATTCCATAAGGGAGCTAGGTATATTATAAAAGGCAGAATAAGCAAGAGGGGTTCTTTAATATTAATTTATAGTATAATATCCATCGTTATCACGTTATCGCAATGCAACCCTGCCCCGACTGTAAAATGCCTACCCGAACGAGTGATATTGCTGCACCAGAAACTTCAAGAAATATCATAATATGAATAAATAGTGCATAATAAAACACTTGCCTCGAGATATTGCGAAGGATTTGGGAATGATCTTACATAACAGTGGCACACTTTATTATCTGTAATACATTTGAAGCCGCCTTCAGTACTATTATAACCGAATATTTGATAGGGCTGTTCCAAGGTGTTCACAAACTCCACTTGTACACATTATTTTGGAAACGTGAGTGAGGCCCTAAATTTTTCCCTGATTTTTTTTTTTATCTCCCGTGAATATGCCGCAAAAAATCCTCGTAGAAATTGAAAGAAAAAGAGATTTCATTTATTTTCATGTCATGTTTTCACAAAAGATGCGGTGGATGGTCATATAGTGGCACATTTGTTACAGTTCAAGATAAAATACGACAACAGACGTTACAAAATGAGTCAATTTAAACTCAGAATCAAGAGTGATTAAAGCACAGCTCTTACTAGAGATGATCTTTCCATGATCAAATGTCTCAGGAATGCCGTTTTTCGAAAATACCATTACGTTCCATATTAAATTAGCGGCGTCGCAGTCAGCTTGATTCAGTCAACTTGGGCTGAAGGACTATCTATAAATTAGCGGTTTTCTTGTTGTCGCTTTCGAAGTCTACCTTCCTGCTCTCGGACGCGGCGTCTGGACGCAAAATATTCGAATGCCCAGTTGTTAAAGATGAGGAAACCAAGCTAAACAAAAGTCTAAAACAGAAAATAGACCGAGTAAATAGAAGATATAGAGATCGGTGTAAAAAAGTTGTCGACCGACTTTGAAGCTTGCTGCAAGTTCTTGTTGCGTGACTGACAAAACTTGGCTCGACCGAAAAAGTCTTAAGGCGTATTCTTGCCGGGAACGGCGAAAATAGAGGGAGTCACTTCACGCCGACTCCGCGTACGGAAAACAGCGAGAACACGGGGAATGCTTCCAAAATGTATTTTGTTCGAGACAGAAATATGCAGTTTATGGAATTAGTCTGGATCCACTATATTTTTTATTTTCTTTATTTTAATTATTTGTAATTAATTTTACATTGGCAAAACACCAGCAAAAATTGATTCCCCTCCGAATCTGAAAGGGATTCCTTTTTAATGATGGTGATGATAATCAGAGCATTCGCCGTCTCTCCCGAGAATATGGGGAGTGAATCCCTGGGACAAACAAAAACGCAGGGACTCTTCAAAGGAGTCCTCGGGGAACAGCGAGAATACGCCTTTAGGCACAAAGCGAAACAATGGCAGAAGGCGGGATTTCAGTAGTTTGTAATTCCAGAAGGGAGCTGCGGATAACATAAAAGGCCGAATAAGCAAGAGGGGCCGTTTTGGTACTGAGTTCTATTTAAAGTTGAAAATCCCAGTAAAATTTATTCGTTTGTGGATCCAGGCAAGAGCAAACTGTCTACCAGTACTTGGAAAAAGTTTTTGGAAAAGGAAAAGTGGTGGTCCAGAAGCGCAGTATCCTTGTCCTTTTTGTAATTCGAGTGATGAGGGGCTGGGCCATGTTCTCTTGAGGTGTGAGGAGCTTTCTAATATAAGGGGCACTCTTTTTCAGAATGGGGGGGATGAGCTACTTCTAGGTATCCTTAAGTCTACAAATGCTAGGTCTATAGTGTGTTTTGGCAATTTGGTAGAAAAAGTTATTAGTTTAGCAGAAAGTCGGTAGGATATTAAGTTAAGAATGTGAGGTTGTTTGTTAGTTGAGATTGTTGTTTGTTTTGTTTTTCTGTATATGGCTTAATCGCTTTCAAATACAGATATATATATATATATATATTGGCTGACAGGGTAGAGAACAAAGGACTTTAGGGAACGCTCCGCTGATTTCACATGGATCAGTGCCACCGCATTATAAATTCTACCCAGATGTACGATTTTGCTTATCAGGACTTCATAATGTGTATAACCTTGTTATTTCTCTTTCAGGTTAGTTATCCAGGGAAATGTTTTCAGTCCGCTGGCCCAGTTTACACCTTCACAAATTCCGTTGTGAAACACCCAGACGATCAAACGGTCATGACTTCCTGCTTAAAGGAGGCTCATATGTCAACGGGAGGAGCAGAGCCACCTAGCGCTGATGTTACAGGTTAGCACCCAATGGAATATAGGTGTTTTTTAGCGCTTCAACATTGAGGTGGGTTTACACACTACGTAAAATCCGACCATAGCAATACGGGCGTATTTAGATACAAAACGGACCGATTTCTCAGACACGTTCGTATTGCTAGAAATTTTTTCAAGCTCAAAACGTGCGTAAAATACGCTCGGATTTTACGCAGTGTGTAAAAGGACCAACCGGTGTTGACCAACAGTGCGTTCTAGCGACCAACTCTGTAGCCAACAATTTTGGTCAAAACGACAAACAACTGAAAGTGATGATGATTAAAGGCACAGAAAACTGGACCTGGGGGGCTTAGATAAAGATACAGGGACTTATTGTCGACAGGACCCCCCTTCTTTGTTATCTCGAACTCCCTCCTTAGTTTTCCCAAAGCTAGCTGGCAGGCCCTTGCCCCTTATGCACTGTAGTTATGCAGTTATATGCACTGTAAAAGTTCGCCTTTGGCCGTGTTTCGGCCATAGTATCGGGATAGTAGTCAAGAGGTCGTGCGTTCGATTCCTACTCCCGGCACACAAACCTTTTGCTTTATTTTCTACTAACTCAAAAGTCGAATTCTTGGAAACTGCTCGGAATGGTCGTAACGAGAATTTTTCTTACTCTCAATATCGACTCAGGGCACATTCCCGATATGTCAGCTAGCAGCCAAGTTTGAGTCAAGTTTTCTGTTCCTTTAAGGTTGGTCAATTTGTGGAGCAATCAGCCAGAGTTTTCAAACTGAGCGTTCTGGCGAAGATTCACCTCTTATTTCAGTTCAGTTTCAATTTATTTACAAAACAGCGGGATTTGGTGGTTTTCGTCCATATTAACGCTAATTATATACAAAAGATAATTCTACCTACACTAGTTTAGATATAACAAAGACTTGTCAAACATAACACAAACTATTCAAATCTGTTTACAGTTAATGATGCGAGTTAAAAAGGTTGGCGAAGACGGGAACAAAACTTCTTAGGTAACAATGTTGGCCAAACACTTTCACGGCGCTTCAACAGTGTTTCTATATTATAAGTATTAAGGAGGTCTATATGTAGTACTTATGGGGACTTGGAAGCTACGAGGAGGGCTCTAAACCGTACCCTTTCAAGCGAATCAGACTGTTGACGAGTAATTCCAAAGTGCTCTGTTGATCAACTAGGCGTTTAGGTGGTCAACAGTAGATTGTTGGGTCAATACTATTGATAAACATAAGAACCGCTAAAAAAAAAAAACGCCTTATATCCTTTATGTAGTGGAGCAAAGATCAGGGTCGGGCGATTTTCTATTTTTGGTACCATCTTCAGTTCCGTACGGAAAGCTAGATTCTTCAGCTTCGTGAATGTGCAGGAAATATGTCCGGGGAAACCTGCCTGTCAGAATTTTAACAGATAGCATATGTTTGCGAATCCTTGTGTTGAAATACATGATACGAAGCCGTATCAGCCTCCGCAGAAATTCGTCGATCAGTTTTCCTCAACTATTGAAAGTAGAACCTGACCTACAAAATAATGAATAACATGCTTGAAGGCCATTTAGCGATATTAGTATCATTGCGCTCGACAGATATTTTTCATAACCTGCCATGCCTTCGGCTCGGGCAGATTATTTTCAGTGGCCGTCTCGTTGTTATAATCTGAAACCTCCATGTCGGAAATTAACCTTTAATAACTTTTCTCGAACAGGTATGCAGTGCATGTCTTTCTATGTCCCACAGGAAGATATTTTATGACAGTTACTTTTGTGGAGGTTGTCACGACCTCGTATCATCCTCCAGGAAGGCTGATACGAAGCCGTAACTGCCGTAACGACCAATAGACCGCAGATGCTCATCGAGCACTTTTCCTCAAATACTGAAAAGTCGAAGCTGACCTCCAAAAAATAATTTAAAAAAACTTCATGTAAAAATAAAATAAGAAATAAAATAAATGTTGAAAAATGGCAGAAAATGTTACTCTCTTAGACAGCCAGTCTATGCCAGTCTAGTCGTCACAGTTCGATTACCACTCAAAATACTGCTTGTGTCAACCGAAACAACATCCTACTATCCCTTGCGTCAAAAAGCTAGTTATTCAGCATTGAAAAAATGACAGAACATCTTACTCTCATAGACAACCAGCCTATGCCCAAAGTCACACCTTGACACATCAGATTTCCACTGAAAATACAGCTTGTAAACTGAAACCACATCCTACTATCCCTTGCCTTCCAAAGGCTAGTTTATCAGCATTGGTCTCTGTCTTTGATCTGGAATTATCTTGTTTAAGAGGGAACAGGCGAGGTTTGTTATTGTTTACTTTTTACTTCCACGACCAATAGACTAGTCATTTTAGTAGACCTATAGTATGTGTTCGTGACCGCTTGATGGTATCTGAAACGCCAAAAAAGTAAAAGACTATATTGGTAGAAACTAAAGTGCTTGGGTCCCAACAGTAGTCATTTCAGTAGGTCTACAGTAGGCTTCCGTTGCTACTTTACTAAAATAAAATTCCCTACCCCATTAGCGACAAAGTACAACAGAAGAGAATAAGGCCTACCTAGAAAAATATTCTGTTCGAAAAAGTTATAATAGTTAACATACCCCCATCTTGGTTCATATTGGTATAACAACCTCTACGGCCATTTAAAAATATCAACCTCGCTGCGCTCGGCTGATATTTTTCATAACCTGTCTCACCTTCGGCTGCTCGGACAGGTTATTTTCAGTGGCCGTCTCGTTCTTATTTTCCGATATCAAGCTCGATATCTGAAGTTAACCTTTAATATATGTTATGGTCCTTTCAAACGTTATCTTTTCGCGAAACTTAACACTTAAAAGGGTCAAAACAAGGGTTAAAAAAAAATCGACCCAAACAAAGTGAAAGAGCCGCCCACCCGATTCCAGATTAGTTTATCCCTCGGATCGACCGGTATTTGGCAGCGTCTGGCAGGGCTGAGGAAGAAAATATGGTCGAAATCTGTTTCACTTTGTCTGGGTCGAAATCTGTTTCACTTTGTCTGGGCTTCTCTTGAAACATAATACTTTTTTTTATCCATCAATCATGTTTTTATCTGTGTAGCTTACAGCTAGAAGTGGAGTAAAATGAAACTTTTCGTAAAAGCAGTCGACTTTTTCATGGAAACAGTCGATTTTGCTTAGAAACACATGGTTTTTCTGTATACTTTGAAGGTTCATAACAGACAGTCTCATAAAACAGGTTTCTCATAAAAAAAAATATCTTTTTTTGTTTTACGATGAATGGTCAGCTTGGCTTCAAACCGTAAAGGCTGTTATATTTCGCACAACGTTTAAAACAAGGATGTGTAAACATGTGTTAATTGTTACCAAAGTTCTGACAGTTTGGTCTTACGCCCGTACCATAAGGGAGGCAGCGCTTCGTGTTGTTTTTTTTTCACCATTTTTGGATCTTTTTGTGCATAATCGGTCTCATACCAGTCCGTCGCTCCAAGCAGCAGTCTACATTTCCCGCCCTCGCCTCGCTATCAGCATCCATCACACATAGATGGTACAATAGGTCGATTATTATTTAGTTAACAGAAAAGATGAAGTTGCGCTTGAAGGGTAGTAGAAACTCTCATTTTTCAGAGGTTCGCGCCTTTTTTCTGCCGAAAGAATATAATTAAACACATCCGATCAGAATTCTCGTTAAAAGTTGAGGATAGTGATGGTCATCAGAGTGCTGTGGGCCTAATGACAGCGCAAACGGGTACGTCAGCTGAATTTATTGAAAGCTATATTTCATCAAGGGTCCTCTTCAGACTCAAAGCCACTCAAGTTGGAAAAAACTTGTAGAAAAAACAAAAAGTTAATTAAAAAGTTTGTGTTTTTTTCTCCATCTTATTCAGTTTTGAATTCATCGCAAATTTTATTTCCTAAAATTGATTCTACAAAATCCCTTCATAGTATAAAAAAACATCTGTCCCAAATTCTCATTAACAAGTTTGAGAATGGATAATTAACAGTTAGAGATTGGTTGTATTTCATGTTAATTTATGTGTTTTCCTCTAGTGATACCGGTTTTCAGTCACCCTTCCCTCATTTATGTTGTTGTTTCTGTTTGGATTGATTTCGCTTAGTGTTGGCGATGTCGTGCGGTGATCTTTCTACTCAGCGTTGGGTCGATTTCGTTTTATTGATTTTCTTTTATGGAAGGGTCTGAACCATTCGATGTTTTTCTTCTCTCCAGTTCAAACCCTGAAATAATTGTAAATGCAGAGTATAGTATTGTTGATGTTTATGTATTATATAAAGTAAGAATAAAAAAACCTTGAACCTTGTGTGCCTAAAGATGTAGCAGATCAAAGAGAATTAAAACTTTCAAATAAAATTTTATTTAGATCCCGGAAGCCGAAGAGGCTCAGCCTGCATGACCTATTCAACCAATCTGAGCATCGCTAGAGCTCTCCACGAGCGAGGGGTTGGCTACTCCGGCCGACCTGGATCCACCAGTCCAACAGACACTGTGACGCCGTGCAATAGCCCCGACTACACACCTCCCCCTTCGCCCACGGGGGAGTCCCCTTTTTATGGAGGTATTACAGGTTTGTGTGTTGGGTTTGTTTTGTCCTTCCCACTTACAGACATAAAGAGCTTGTTCCACCCTACTTGCCGTGCCTACTACGCATGATGTCACGAGTTCTGGCTTTTTGCCGTCAAGGCTGGAAGCAGAATGTCATGCCGCGGGGGAATCCAGCCAATCACGTTACAGAGATGCGTAATTACCACGCTTACTACGGTTGGAACGGTCAGCGTAGTAACTTTTTACGAGGTTGGAACGAAAATGGTAACTAATAGTTATTATTGTTAGAAGGGTGGAACACTCTCAAAAGAGTATGGTATGTAAACGTTACAAACGGTATTCAACTATATACATTAAACAAAAAAAAACGTTATAAAGCGGGTCACAAGGGGGAGACAAGTTCGTATTGTTAGGAGACCCAGAAATATGCAGTATATATAGTACAGACTCACTGTAGATCCACCACTCCCACGGCATGCTATTCACATCAGTATGTTAAATTAACAATCAAGTGAACGTGTAAATGAAAGTGGGAGAAAAAAAAATCTGTAAATGTATAATGAAATATAATAAATGAAAAAATATACTTAATCGAAGATAGGGGCGCGGAGAAGTGTTGTAATCAGTTGCGCAGAGAGCAGCGGTTCTTTTTCTAAACTTTCAGAACGGATTTTTTTGTTCTATGTAGGCTAACTGCCCTCCGAGTTTTTTGCTTATGAACACACAACAGATTAGGGTTAAGTCGTTAGAAATGGAAAGTTTTTCGTCTAGTTTTTGAAGGAATTCATCCCAGCTTTTGAACCACACCGTCTGAGGTTTGAGAACACATATGTTTGTGCATACGTGTGTTATACGTTAGAGAATATATGTCTTCTGACACTTTTAAGTGTTATGTTTCGCGATAAGAGAACATTTAAAAGGGTCATAACAGATACAAATCCCACAACATTGAAGGCAAGGATGCGCAGATGTCTGCTATCTGTTATCACACTTCTGGGAGTGCATGTGTACGGGTGTTACTCACCTCAGCCCTTAACTGTTCTTTGTTTGTTTTGTGAGGGTGGCTTAAGTTCGTCCCGATTTGTGTTTTTGCCTCTTTCGGTTCAGATGTAGAGCGTGTTCCACCCTACTTACCCTAGTTACTACGCATGACGTCACGAATTTTGGTTTCTTGG
Source organism: Branchinecta lynchi (assembly GCA_023053575.1). Taxonomy (NCBI): domain Eukaryota; kingdom Metazoa; phylum Arthropoda; class Branchiopoda; order Anostraca; family Branchinectidae; genus Branchinecta; species Branchinecta lynchi. The sequence goes on from JAKZAP010000017.1 coordinate 8,236,515, forward strand.
CGTCAAGGCTGTAACGCATTTTAAATTTTCGGTAAAATATAACTCCACGGGGTTATCCAGCCAGTCACGTTACAGAGATCCTTAGTTACCACGCTTACTATGCTCCCAAGCAAATAGTTACAAATTCGAGGAGGTTGGAACGGACAGCGTAGCAACTTTTGGTGAGGTTGAAACGGAAATAGTAACTAATAGTTACTATTGTTAGAAGCGTGGAACACGCTCGTAGTGTAGCTTCTTTAAGCGGTCCAATCATATCCATCTCTAGTCCACTCCTATACATCACTATCATAACTTTACTAGCAGATAGTGCCCGTTTGAGCATTCTATTGTTACACTCATCTTCATCACCGAAGCAATACCGTTTCGAGGAAAATTGCCGGGAGACGCAGTCAGCAACACAACCCTGATTTGTGGATAGTTTATGCCAAACGTTGGGTTATACTCACAGTGTATGCCTATATATATATATAGGATACCCTACCCAGTAGAATATTAATAATTTTAACGAAATTCCGAAAACAATTGATTAAGTTTCTGTTTAGTGGCGATAGAGTGACCAGTATTTGGGAGAGGGTAACCAGCGTTTGGCTAGGATATTCCAAACCGTGGGCATAGTCGACCTTTGGCCTAGCCTGTCCAGAAGTTGTTTTTGTTCTGACAGTCCCTCCCCCAGCAGAATGTGAAGAACAAAGTCTTGTGTTTTTTATTTATTTTTATTTTTTTATCTTGCTTTGCATCTTTTAAGATGACTAGTTTTGACGACTGACTATTAGGTTCCCGTAGGTGGTTGTTTCACAACCCTTTTTTTCCGGTAGTGGCTCCCTGTCAGACCTTTGGTAACATGTAATACATGTTTGCACTCCCTTAAAACACACTCCCTTGTGTTAAATATTTCTATTAAGACCCTTTTATTAACGGAAAGGGCTGAGATACGACAGTCTAGTTATCCATCATCTAATTCACTTAAATATGCTTGAAGGCCCGATGAAAATGCGTTACTTCGTTGTTTCCGAATAATCGATTAACAGTCTTACGGACATGCTTGCGGACCTAAAAAAATTGTCTTTCTACCACACACAGACTGATAACCATCCTACTGCCATTATGTATTTTCAGAACCACAAAAACACCGTCAAACAATGAGCAAATAAAAAAAAACAACACACCAAATTTCCTAGGTCTGAAGTAATTCGTTGTGGACTAAATCTCAGTCGATTATCCGGGACAGCCGTTATGGCACGTAGGGAGAGGATCAAAATAATAATTTCCATCTAGCGCTCCAACTGTGTATTACAAATACAAATAAATTAAAAAACCAAGATCAGTGTGGTACTCCTGAGGAATCAATTAAGTCTTATAATTCTTTGCTAATCAAACGTGGAAAATTTCGTCATCTTGAAAAGAAGACGTTCTGCGTGGGTTTTTGCTCGACCCAAAACAGCAACAATCAAGTTCAAATCTATATAAACTTGTGGCTTCCAATCAGTAAGAGAAGGTAAACAGAATGTTTGGATTGGGTCTTTAAAATATTTAACAACTATCAAGCAACCTCTGAAATCGAGGGGGATGGCGTTCTTCAGAGTTCAGACGTCATCTTGCGCTACGTGGTCGTCTCTCTGACGTGATAGACACTTTGTTGGACATTCAAATCCACGCTTTTGCGGACATTCAAATTCGCCATGGCTGGATGATTTTGACTTGTCATGCAAGCAGCGCATATTCTGAACGACACTACCAGAGCCTGAGACGAAAAAATAAAATCGATTAGAAGCGTGCAAATAATTTAGCGTATTCGAATCCAAGATATAAAAGTAGTTGGCTTTTCAGTTAAACTTTAAGTGTTGTTTCGCGGACAGAAACATTTAATAGGATCATAGCAGAAAGACTCCGTTAACTTTTAACACAAGGATGCGGAAACAAGTATTATCTGTTATTCTGGCAGTGTAGTTTTTGGTCGGAGCCTCGTTTTTGTTGCATGCTGCAGGTCCACTTCTCGGCCGATTCTGGACTGATTCTTTCTACATCCGTTTTTGCAGTGCAGCGCTTCCGAGGAAGACGGCAGCGCTTCTCGAGAATCACGGACTTGCTCCCCGACCAAGTCCGCGCTTCCCTGCAAGATGCTGCAGCGCTGCCGCTTCAACCAAGAAGAAAGTGAATCCAGAAACGCATATTATGCAAAAGCAAAGAAGTGCTGCAGCGCTATTGCAACAAAAACGAGGCTCGGGTATGGCGGAGTATGTCAGGCGGAGCGGAAACCGCTTTCTTAGGCAATTTTGCTTTATGCATGCCATGTTCGGTTGTGCTAAACGGATTAGTCAGCTGAGATTTTGTGTCGGCGATGTTTCGGCCCTCCATGATAAGGGTCCACTTCAAGCCGTAATTAAATTTATGAACTTGCAAAAGCATGAACCCGTACTTAAATACCTCGCTCTCTTTACTGTTTATGGTCCAATATTTAAAACTATCTGGATACTGTAAATCTTTGCTCCTCTTTTAACAAATTATCCACGGCTTAGGCTGTTTTAAGACTTTTTGTAGGCCCATTGAATTCCAGCAAAAAAAAATCAAAATTCAGAAAACCTACATAGTGAAACGTGACAAATGCGAAGTTCTCCCAGGTGTCATTTGCGAGCTTAGAATATAATATATGAAGTTCGGGTCTCCGGGTTTGAGAATTAATGGATGCAACCAGAGGCGTCACGACTGGGGGGGGACGCCCTCCCCCCCCCCACCAAAGCCGTCGGCCAGTCGGTAAAAAATACCGAGTAGGCGCGAAGCGCCGCGATTTTTCGTCAAAATAGTTGATTTTTTTTTTCATGAAAACAGTCGGTATTTATGAAAATTGGTCGATTTTTCGTAAAAATAGTCGTTTTTTTAAAATCGGTGGATTTTTTGGAAATCGGTGGATTTTTTGGAAAATCAGTCGATTTTTTTCAAAAATGTCATTTTATTGTTCAAAACAGTCGCCTTTTCTGCAGAAAAAGTCGGTAAAAATTACCAGCCAGTCGGTAAATGCTTCGTCCCCCGCCCCCCCCCCCAAACATTTTGGCTAGTAACGCCTCTGGATGCAACACAGCAAAATAACACTAGAGAGTAGCACCAAGACTGGACAAAATTGACTCGCACTCTAGTAGCAGCGATACTAGCACCACGAGCGATAGAGAACGTCCCTACTGAAACTCATTCAGCCGTTCACCAGCGCTGGCTCCGATAACTTCATATTCTGAAAATAGCAAAAAAAAATGATACGACCCCTATTGTTTCCTTGGTGTACGCTACCACACCTTTGCTTTACTAGAAATTTCTTAACCCGCAAGTTTTTCTCGCTTTGAATGCCGCAAGCGTCGTGGGCAGCGCTACTAAATATGGCCCGTGTGCAAAGCATAGGTCTTGGCGCTAATCCTTAGTGTTATTTTGCCCTGGGATGCAGTCACTGAAGTAAGTCGCATTGACATTATATGTGCGAAGGGTCCTTTAAAGGACATGTTGCACCAAATAGTTGAGATAACTGACCTCTTTGAAACTCCTGTGTACATACATTGAATTACACAAGCCTTCGGCTGTAACCGTCTCTAGACTCGTTTCCTAGGATGAGAAAACGCGGCGGAATGTTCATAACCGGTCCTCTGACCAGGAAGCTTCTCGGATACAGGAGTCTTATGCGTCTCGTAAAGAGAAAATTACGGCGAGCGTATAAATCAGGGTAATACCGAAAGCGAACAGGAAAAGTTGAAGTTCAGAATCTCGGGAAAAAGAATAGATTGCAAAGATGATGGAAATTGAGTGAACTAGTATCACAGGTACGACCGGTCCTTTCATTATGGTAGCAGGCTGGAACACATTCTATTTTGTTAATTGATTGATCGATTTATTTATAAAAACGAAAAAATCAACAGAAGAATCCCGGAACTCCCAAAGGCTCTAAAAGGCCAGTTCAGGAACTCAAAGGGACTTGGGAGGAAACTTGCAGACTATGGTAGGCTAGATCAAGTAATCAGCTGAACTAGCTTTGCGATAACTATACTTAAAAAGGGAAGAAATGCCTCCTCCCACCGACACAGCCCGATGTGAGGGGTTGTTGATCGAATTTTTGACGAAAATAATGACCTCCCCCCCCCCACCCTCCCCGCCCGACACAACCCGATATGAGAAGTTGTTGATCGAATTTTTTATGATAAATTTTACAAAAAGTTTCTGAAAAGGTTTTCACACGTGGGTAGGTTCTGACGTTTATAATCATACATTGTTGCGTGTTTTTGTCTTCAAAGTATTTAGAGATTTGTTGAATGGGCAAATTCATTTAGGCATAGTTTTTTGTTTATATACTATACTACTCCTCAGTTTTGAGGGATGGAAATAAATAAATTACTTTAGGTAGCCTACAGGAAGTCAACGCATTAAGCACGATTTGCTTTTTTTTTGTTTAGATCTCTTCAACCAAGGTGCAGCTTTGTTTACACGCACATTGATTGGTCAAGTCCTCGATGAAAAGCCCCGTGGGCGGGGCGCTAGGAGAGGCAGGCGCTATAAGGCCACACCCTCTGATTTACAGGTATTTATGATTTGTTTATCATTGTTTTCAGTTGGTTACCTCTGGCTTCTTATTTAGGGTTGCTAATTGTGCTGTCACATTGTAGCCGGCAACATCGTCGATCAGCAATGATGACGATGACGACCATAGGACGATATGGGCGTATGATGACGATGATGACTGGGCGTTCTCTGGTCGTCATCTATGTTATCTAACCTGGGAACAAATAGCATGTTAACAGGATCTGGCGAAAATCGAATTTCTACAAGACCCTACTGATTATACTATTCTACTGATTATACTTCATCTGGATGATGAAGTATAATCAGTTTTCACCTTTAGGACCCCATGAAAACCGTTTGTCTTTTACGAATTTAAATGAGGATCCTGCATTTGGAGTGTAATATTCTTGACAGTTCGTTGACCGCCCATCTAATCACCATTTTTTTTTTTAAGATTCAGATTATTTATTATAACGCAAATTCCCAATTATTTATTCACGTAAATTCCCAATCCTCTCCGGGGTAAAAGAAGGGTGCGTCCTATCCCCACCACTGTTCGCGGTCGTCATAGACTTCGTGTTGAGAAGTGTCGACTCAACTGGGCTACACCTAAACGATCGCCTGCTCAGCCACCTAGATTTTTGCTGACGATATTGCTATCCTCGAAACCTGCAAAACACGACTTCAAGCGCTGCTCACGAGCATCCAACAAAAAGCAGAAGGTTTTGGACTCAATATCAACGCCAGTAAAACTAAAGGCATGGCAACTAGCGATTCACCTATGAACGTAAAATGTGTCAAATATCTTGGCAGCACCATCGAGAACACAGGATCTACAGCCAAAGAAGTCACCGCCCGAATTGGACAGGCTAACAGCACCTTCAACAGGCTCAAAAAAGTTTGGAGGTCGAGTACTTTCTCCCTCCGGCTTAAGCTCCGCCTATTTAACAGCAACGTCCTGCCCGTCCTCTATGCATCTGAAACATGGCATCTCAACCAAGACCAAGAGAGGAGAATTCAGTCGTTTGAAAACATATGCCTCCGGAGACTTCTTGGCATCCACTGGACCCAGGAGGTAACGAACGAGCACATAAGAACCATCACAGGTCAACCGTTCCTCATTGAGACCATACGAAGGCGTAGATGTAGTTATCTTGGACATGTGCTGCGCATGGACGATTCCAGAATCCGGAAGTCCATGTTTTTCTGGTTACCCGAAGGCACCCGCCGCAGAGGAAGACACAAGAACACACTCCATCGTACCTACAACAACAACCTGCGTCAATTTCACGCCTCATTACCGCCGGATTAGGAAGACATCTTCGCAGCCGCAAGTTTCAGAGACGACTGGAGACTCTTCTTTGACGCCCGGGGCGCCTCTGGAGGCACAGGACGATCTAAGGTCCTAAGGTAAGATTATTTATTAACACAAAAAAATAATATAACTCCTGGAACATGTCCGCCTAAAAAAACCTTGCGGCCTCTGGGAATGCGGCTTATGGATTCGTTTGGTGATTTTAGTAAAGGGGTACTTTTTTACGTTTTGGTTAACCTGGACACTGACTGTATACTTCAATATTCCAGGCTCTATCTCGGATCAACCTAATGGGGAAACTCGAAGAGTTAGGTCTCGAAAAGATGGTACCACAGCGTGGTGTTTCCCCGGCCGCCCTGCGCCAGGCCCTTGAAGTAACCGCAACCGCTTCGCGATTGTATGAGCGTGCCGTGACACAGCAAGTAGAAGCAGATTGCAACAGGTAAGGTCTCACGAGTTCTTACTAGAACACATTTCTTACTAGAACAATTCTTACTCACAATTCTCACAATTCACAATACTCACAATTCTTACTAGAAATGATCTTTTGCCAATGAAAGGGATCAGAAAAAAAGTTTTCCAAAATACCATTACTTTCTACCCGAAATTAGCGATTTTCTTGTTAGCGCTTGTCGAGACTGTCCAGCCGTCCTGCTCTTCCATGCGGCGGGTGGGAGCAAAACGTTTGAAAACTGAACGCACCGCAGTTAAAAAGCTGGAAAACTAAGTAAATAAAAGAAGTAAAAAACAGAAGATTCTCATATCCTTATGTTTGAAAGAATTGTCAGTGGACATTAGAGACTCGGCAAACTTTGCTTTTGTGTGACGGGCAAAACTTGGCATAGCCGAAAAAGTGCTAAAATTTGTAGGCACAAAACGAAACAATGGAGAAAGTTGGGGATTTTAGAAGATTATAATTCCAGAAGGGGGGTCCTTTAAACAATATGCGTTCTCACCCAAGTTTTCAGCACCTATGTCCAGCCCCATATAACCCATATTACCCACTTAATTACCTCGAGTCAAAGCACACAAAGTTCCGGTTCTCAACCCCATCAGTACAAGAACCCTCACAGTGTTTTAGCTGTTATGCTTTATTTTTATTGATTACTTCCTGATTATTGCCTTATTTTGTGTAATCAGCTTATTACGATGTACCTGACAAACACGCCAAGTTCGGTGATCCATTGCTGTGAAAGTTCGGTTTACAGTGACGCATCAGCATAAAAATGTGAGATGTTAAAGTTGGAGAGCCACAATAACCAGTCAATAGAAATGATTATTAGGGAAACAGCGGTTTGATGATGGGATTTTTAACTCTGGTCAGTTCGACTACTCAAAATTTCAGGTTATTTAGAACGCAAGAGCAAGCGTTTTCTCTTGCTTTGTATATTATTGTTATTGATATGCAAAATCCTCGCGCTAACCAACATTATTCAGTAACTCTGGGGCTCGCCAGTAAGATGATCCTACGGTCAGGTTTTGACTGGTGAATTGGACGGGGGTAATTTAGATGTAACACATGCTAGAATGCTTCCGATTTAACTCCTCTAATGCCCGTCTACGAACCTCCTGGTTCTTTCAATGGTTGTCTAAGAGCGTGTTCCACCCTTCTAACAATAGTAACTATTAGTTACTATTTTCTTTCCAACCTCGTAAAAAGTTACTACGCTGACCGTTCCAATCTTCTCGAAATAGTAACTATTTGCTTACCATGCTCGGGAGCGTAGTAAGCGTGGTAGCTACGAATCTCTGTAACGTGATTGGCCGGATTAGTCGGTGGAATGACCTTTAGCAGAAATAGAAAAATTCGTGCCAGCCTTGACGCCAAGAATCTAAAATTCGAGGGGTTGAACACATTGTAAATGTCATAGACTGGTATTCGCCTTATTCCAGTTCAGCGCCAAGTGGACTAGTTTCTGTTTGCCCCAATAGTCTCATAATCAACACTTCTGTAGAAATATTAAAAAGTTGGTATAGTGGTAACTATCGTTTTCTACTACTACTGAGGATTTGCAAAACCTCCTTTACCTGAGAACCTTTTTGAACCTGTGAATCGCCTACGGCTTTCTGAGAGCAAGTCGTCCGCGTAAGCTACGTAGCTGAATTCATTAGTTGCGTTTTTGCTGATACCATGGTATCTGTTACCACGGTCTAAAGTCGTTTTTGCAGTTATCGTGGTATCTGATACCACGGTCAACAAAAGGCGTTTTTGCAGCTATCGTGGTATCTGGCCAGTTATCGGGGTATCAGATATTTAGATACTACGGTCCGACCGGGGTAACTGGTCGTGGTATCTGAAAAGTCATCTCACTTTCATCAAATTTTGTCAGATTGGTGAGAAAGAAGTTTAGCACTATAGTGATGTAACTGGATATCTGTTTTTCTTTTGGGATGACTTCGAAAAATGCAATTTCGGTCAACAGTCACCGTGTATCAGATACCACGATAACTGCAAAAACGACTAATTGCAGATCCAGTTATCGTGGTAACAGATACCATGGTATCAGCAAAAACGCAACTATTGTCTTTGTAAAAGTAGGCAGGGTGTAAAGAATCGAGACAAAAAGATATGGCCGATTTGAAGATGTAGGGAGATAAGACTCCTTGGCGATCACCAGTTCGCACAGGAATAATCTCTGACGAGCTACCTTGCCATCTGAACCTTATTGAAGAATGACCATACCAAAACATTAACAGATTGACAACAGACAGATTCACGCCAGAAGTAATGAGAGAAAATAGGGCCTGAGAATGCGTTATATTGTCAAAAGCGCCAGCTGTACCTATAGAACATATATGAATAGCAGACTTGTCGCGGATAGCCTACTTCATCATTTTTGTCAATATGTGATGAGCATGCGCACAACTGGCGGTCGAAAGGTAGTACTGTAGAGTAACATACAAACGTAATTAATGATGTATGAACTATTGGAGCACATGAGCGAAAGAAAAGAGTTGAATTATCCACTCCTGTGTACTGAAGTCAGAAACTTCCTCGTGCCGGCGGGGTCAAGAATTGCAATTTTTCAGCGCCATAAAAACGTTGAACTTGTGTTAGGGTATTCGGACTGGAAGAACCCAGACACTTCTAACTTGCAAAACACTACTAGTAAAATCTGACATAATAGTAGCAATACAGTGCAAAAAATGGCCATTGGACTTGACTAATTTCGTCCAAAACACTATTCGCTGTGGATTCTTACGGCGTACAGGTTATCGAAACATTATTCTAAAACATGGAAAAACTAGACCTACGTTGCCCGGGCAACGTGAAGTGTTGCGGCAACCTTTGTCCGGCTTCGCCGGCTAAAGTGTTGCGAGAGCAACACTTTGGTTTTGTTTCTTCGCTGTCGGTTAAATGCTGAAATTGTCAACTTATCGAAGCTTTTAAAACGGTATGTTCTAAAAAGAATAATCACATAATCAAAAGCTGTTCTTTAGCGTTGTAAAACCAACAACAAAACAATATCGGAAGAAGGCTATTTGTAACGTTTCAGGATTAAAATACCATAGATGACACTATTAATTATTACAAAACTACCTTATTGTTTTACATTACCGTATCGTTTGTACCCGTTGCGTAAACAGTTAATCCTAGGTTATAGCGATAGACCATCGATACAAACTTGCTTACTGTCATATTTACAGAAATCGAATACAATGTGCACCAATTTTCAAAAATTTCTAGCCCCTCGTGAACCGATCTTACTTACAAGTCCGTCTCCCGACATTGACAATAAATTCACCGGAAACAAATAATGGATGCACCAGCTATCAAGAGTTGCAAACCTCTCATCGCTGAAGATGATTATAGCATAAAAGCCGATTATTACTTACAAGTCCCATGCATGTCTTACAATTGGGAACAAAATTGTTCTTACCATCGAATACACCTGAGACAAATAACAGGTATACCAACTAGCAAAAGCTGCAAACTCCTCGTTGCCGAAGATGATTATGAGCTAACAGTCGACTGTTGCTTACAGTCGAATGTTGCTTACAAGTCCCTTACATGTCTCACAACTGGTATCGCCTATTTTTGGTTTCAGTGTGTACCTTACTCCTGAAGTTGTCAACCCCTTGAAACTTTCAAACTGGCTTATCTAATGAAGGATTTTTGTTCAGAAAATTTGATGGCATATATTTTGATCAGCTCTTCAAGGGCTATCGATTGCCCTAACCACAACAAAAGCATATCGGAAAAAGGGACTAAATTGACTTTGCAGTCAGTTGAACTTTATCCTTTTCAATCGTAGACATCGTGACGGATGAAAACTTGGAATAATATCCTATATAATCTAGTTGGTATTATAAAGCTATCCGTAACTTTTTAGGATTAAAATACCATAGATGACACTATTAATTATTACGAAACTACCTTGTTTTACATTACAGTATCGTTTGTACCCGTTGCGTTAACAGTAAATCCTAGGTTACAGCGATAGACCAACGATACAAACTTTCTTACCGTCAGATTTATATAAATCGAATACAATGTGCAACAATTTGCACTAATTTCTAGCCCCTCGTGCACCGATTCTACTGACAAGTCCCTTTCCCGTGATCAAGTTCACCGGATAAAAATAATGGGTATACCGACTAGCAAAAGTTGCAAACCCCTCATCGCTGAAGATTTGTGTAGCATAACAGCCGATTATTACTTACAAGTCCCTTGCATGTTTTACATTTGGGAACCAAATTGTTCATCAAATGACAGGTCGCGTGTCGCGTACAAATCCCCTAAATGTCTCACAACTGGTATCGCCTATTTTTGGTTTCAGTGTGTACCTTACTACTGAAGTTGTCAACCCCTTGAAACTTTCAAACTGGTGTATCTCATAAAGGAATTTTTTTTACTGAAGTTGTCAACCCCTTGAAACTTTCAAACTGATGTATCTCATAAAGGAATTTTTTTTACCAAAAAATGGATGTCATATACTTTGATCAGCTCATCAGCGGCTATCGATTGCCGTCGAAGTTGAACTTTATCCTTTTCAATCGTAGATATCGTGACGGATGAAAACTTGGAACAATATCTTATATAATCTAGTTGATATTATAAAGCTATCCGTAACTTTTCAGGATTAAAATACCATAGATGACACTATTAATTATTACAAAATTACCTTATTGTTTTACATTACCGTATCGTTTGTACCCGTTGCGTAAACAGTTAATCCTAGGTTATAGTGATAGACCATCGATACAAACTTTCTTACTGTCATATTTACAGAAATCGAATACAATGTGCACCAATTTTCAAAAATTTCTAGCCTCTCGTGAACCGATTCTTGCTTACAAGTCCGTCTCCCGTGATTGACATCAAATTCATCGGAAACAAATAATGGATATACCAGCTATCAAAAGTTGCAAGCCCCTCATCGCTGAAGATGATTATAGCATAATCTTTTTAAACGGGATGTTCTAAAAAAAATAATCATATGATCAAAAGGTATTCTTCAGCGTTGTAAAAACAACAACAAAAAAATATAGGAAGAAGGGACTAAATTAACTTTGCAGTCAGTTGTACTTTATCCTTTTCAATCGTAGACATCGTGACGGATGAAAACTTGGAACAATATCTTATATAATCTAGTTGGTAATAGAAAGCTATCCGTAACTTTTCAGGATTAAAATACTATAGATGACCCTATTAATTATTATGAAACTACCTCATTGCTTTACATTTTCGTTTGTATCCGTTGTGTAAACAGTTAATCCTCGGTTACATTGATAGACCATCGACACAAACTTTCGTACCGTCAGATTTATAGAAATCGAATACAATGTGCACCCATTTGCAAAAATTCCTAGCCCCTCGTGAACCGATTCCTACTTACAAGTCCCTCTCCCGTGATATACATTAAGTTAACCGGAAACAAATAATGGGTACACCAGGTAGCAAAAGCTGCAAACCCATCATCGCAGAAGATGATTGTAGCATAACAGCCGATTATTACTTACAAGTCCCTTGCATATCTTACCATTGGGAACCAAATTGTTCTTACCATCGAATACACCGGAAACAAATAACAGGTATACCAACTAGCAAAAGCTGCAAACCCCTCATTACCGAAGATGATTATGGGCTAACAGTCGACTGTTGCTTAAAAGTCCCCTATATGTATCATAACTGGTATCGCCTATTTTTGGTTTCAATGTACCTTACTATGAAGTTGTCAACCCCTTTGAAATTTTCAAACTGGTGTATCTCATGAAGGAATTTTTGTACCAAAAAATGGATGGCATATACTTTGATCGGCTCATCAATGGCTATCGATTGCCGTCGAAAAAAAAATTCTACCTGTCTTAGTTCAAAAGTTGACTTTTTTGCCGTAGGCCAACTTTCTAACGTCACGACTTAGAAAGGAGCAAAGGATAAGCTCTAGTTTCTTTAGCAATGAGAGAACTTTTAAAGTTTAAGAGGCACATCTGATACCGTTACTCTACCACAAACCAAAGTGCAAAAAAAAAAAAATTATAAACTCAGCTGAAATCGTCGCAGACATGGACAGAAACAATAGATGGCAGCACTTTCGGACCCGTGGGAAAAAGCCACTTTTTTGTCTCTGTAGATTTTTCTATTTATCACTCAAAGAAGATATGTTGGCTGTGGGGCCGGGTAACTGCCGCATATATTTAACACTTATAGATTTTAGTCCATCTTCAATTTGAAACTGGTGCCTGCCTGCTTGCGTGCTAGAACGGAGCTTTCCACTCGAAAGCAGAAACATCTTTTGATGAAACGAAAGGTTCGCTACACAACTTCAGATAGTCCTCTCTGACATAGGCTATACAACTCCACTTCACTTCGCAAACCGTAGGCTCTGGCTCGATGACAAGCAAAAACCATCCTTATTGGCCCCAGGCAAGAGTTCTACGGAGCTTTCCAAAATGTAATGTCATATTCATCAATCCGGCCTAAGGTCCACACTTTCCGTAAAAACCGCACAGGTTAGACCCTTCTCAGTTACCAGGAATAAAATGAAATCGGAGTCATAGGAAAAAAAAAAAAAAAAAAAAAAACGAGGACAAAACCAAAGTGTTGCTCTCGCAACACAATTAACTCATTAGGCTACTTATGATGGAGGGGTATTCCAGAAGCCCTTCACTTTGTTTGATAACATTTCATTTGAAGAGGCTCTAATTAAGCTGGGCGTTCCTAAATTAACTGACCGCAGAAATAACCTTTCAAAAAGCAAAGGTAGTGTGTTGTCCCCAGATGAGCCATCTGTTCCCCCCTCCCCTCCCGTCGTCCTTGGGTCGGTCCGAGAGGAATGCTGGCAATCCGTCTTCTCCGTATCCTGCCTATTCTTCAGCCCAGATTTACACAGTTTCATTCCAACATTTATTTCAGGTCATATCTTGTAAGTGTATTAGGTAATTTGTTGTCGCTTTTCTGTATTTCGTAAATATTTTATTCCTCTTGTAGCTTTAAGCTATTTGGTTACGTAGTTATTACGAATGACGACACAAATTCTGGCTTTTTGCTGGAACGGTTTTTGGGATCCCAAAACGTAAGTGGAGGGATACCTATGACATCGCAAAAGTTGTCCGTCTGTCCGTCCGTCCGTCCGTCTGTAAGCACGATAACTCTCGAAGGGAATGAGATATTTTGATGAAACTTGGTGAGAAGGTTCGTTGGGTCGTCGGACCAGTCAAGTTCGTAGATGGGCTTTGTAGCTCTACATTTAGGGGTGGGGGAGGGGATTGAAATTAAGGGACAAACAAAATATTTTGAAACAGCTAATGTGATAGTCGATTATGGGGTAAGAAGACATGCTGAACACGATGGTGAAAACCATTTTGTCATCGGACAAGTAGTTCGCCCGGAATCCGGCCAAAACCGGAAAGTTTGTTGAAAGTAAAAGTTTTATTTGAAGTTGATTAGATGTTCGATTTATGGGTAGGAAGACATGCTGAAGACAATGGTGAAAATTATTTTCTCGACGGACAAGTATTTCGCCCGGAATTCGGCCCAAACCGGAAAGTTTGTTGAAAGTAAAAGTTTTCTTTGAAATTGATTAGATGTTCGATTTAGGGGTAGGAAGACATGCTGAAGACGATGGTGAAAACTATTTTCTCGATGAACAAGTATTTCGCCCGGAATCCGGCCCAAACCGGAAAGTTTGTTGAAAGAAAAAGTTTTATTTGAAGTTGATTAAATGTTCGATTTAGAGGTAGGGAGACATGCTGAAGACGATGGTGAAAACTATTTTCTCGACGGACAAGTATTTCGACCGGAATCCGGCCCAAACCGGAAAGTTTGTCAAAATTAAAAGTTTAATTTGGAGTTGATTGGATGTTCGATTTAGGGCAAGAAGACATGCTGAACACTTATGTGAAAACAAGTTTCTACCCGGACATGTAGTTCGTCCGGAATCCGGCCAAAACCGGAAAACTGTTGGAAGTCAAAGTTTTATTTCTAGTTGATTAGATAAGCGATTTAGGGGTAAGAAGAGATGCTGAGTCCCTGTTTGACAATCGTATTTTACCCGGACATATAGTTCGACCGGAATCCGGCTGGAATCGGAAAACTTGTTATAAGCTAAATTTCTATTTGAAGTTGATTAGATGTTCATTACTGGGGAAAGAAGATACCCTGATTTCGTCTTTGAGCTTTCTTTTTTCGCCGGACAAGTAGTTCTGGAGTTCGGCCGGAACCGGGAAATTGGCAGAAGTGACAGGAAGTTTTCGTCAAAACAGATATGACTTATAGGGGTAAACACACATGCTGAATCCAAATCTGAACTTGGTTTTCTCAGGTGATTAGCTATTTGGCCTTAATCTGTTTCTGAATTTTAATTGTAAAAATGTTCAAGGAGTCTGGCGAAGACTGGATCTGGCTAAGACAAGACCCAGTTGTCTGGATCAGATATTGAATTTTTGGGATCCCATCGAAACCTTTGGTCTTGTTCTATTTTCCAGCAGGAAATCTTGCCACGGGGGAATCCGACCAATCACGTTACAGAGATGCGCACTTACCACGCTTACTACGCTCCCGAGCATGGTAAGCAAATAGTTACAGTAGAGGTATGCTTATGTGAACAGTTACTTTAATGTGAACAGTGCAGTTTTGGGCTAAATGGTAAAATGAAGATCCAAAATACCTACACAGGTGTTTTCAGATACCCTCAATTACCTACTTTTGATAACTGGTAGTTATCTTTAGACACAGCAAGTGCATGAAAATGGCAAAGTCCACTGTCAAAAACGTTCACATAAGCATACCTCTACTGTACTATTAGTTACTATTTCGAGAAGGTTGGAACGGCCAGTGTAGTAACTTATTACGAGGCTGGAACCGAAATAGGAACTAATAGTTACTATTGGTAGAAGGTAGGAACACGCCCCTTGTAACATTGAAATGCACTTTCAGGACCGGTGTTGACCCAGCGTCAGGGTTGGACTGCCCTTTAGATGTAGCACCTACTAGTGAAAGCTATACTGCCTTACCAGAAGTGGGAAGGCGTCACGAAAGTGACTCAAAACCCAGTGATTTTACGCAGAGGAATGACTCGCCCGCCCGGCCAAGTAACTGCAAGGTGGACTGAGGGCCGGGAACGGCCCTTTGGGCAACCAGATATGTTCAGCTCTCCAGTGTGGAAAGTACCGCTTGTGATGGGGGCCAAGAATCCAAGTAAAACAGCTGCCAGGTGTCAGTTCCGATGATTTTTGGCAAAACACGTTGTATTAGCACAAATGAACTTTTGAGACACTTTGGGACGTGTTGCAAATAACGGATTGAGTCAAAGAAAAGTTCGTTGTGTAAAGAAATTTCTAGTTTTGATGGCTTTTTTAGGGTACATTTGGGGCTGCGTTTATATCTTGATTTTCGGTTTTTTGCATTCGAATTTTGCTAAAAAGAAGCGGTCGGGGATCCTTTTCAGTGCATTTGGGACGACTGTGCAAGTTTTACAACATGCAAGTTTGGTCACCACGTGTTATGTGCAGTTAATATAGATCGTAGGTAATGTGTTATTTTTTTCGATATAAGTAGCATTGCCAACCATGTTTGGTGTTATTTTTTATCGAAACACCAGATACGCAAATTTTCTGCAACATTAACAGATATCATAGATAGTATCCAACGTGTTATCTGTTGAAATTGCTCAACGTTGTGTTAAATCTGTTAGGCCTACCGATGATAATAATATGGCTTAGAGATCAAAGATACAAGTACTTCGACGGCAAAGAACGCAGCTCTTGTGAAGTGATTGTCCCTGCAGATATCAAGTCAACCTAGGCCGATTTTTTTTTTTTTTTTTTTTTTACAGCAGCGTTGGCAGTACAAGTCGGTTGTTGGTGTTATCTTCAGTGCAGTTTTCTTCTAGAAAATGCAGCCTTATATATGTCAAGGCTGCTACATTTCCAGTGCAGCTCCAATGCTGTAGGTTTTGATTTGAGTCACTCCTAGGGAAAATTTGAGGACCAAGAAATTAAACAGAATAGTAAATGAATGAATGAATGACCATTTTATAATGCTCTGCCCAATTTTTTTTTATTATCGAATTCTTCAAGTAGAACAATGGAAAAAAAACTCAGAATTTGTCAAACTTTCTTTAGAATCGGCTGCTGATGTCGATCCTCGGATTCAACCTCAAATTTTCCCATCAGATAGGCAAAAAAATTTCTTTAAAATATGCATGAGCCGGCGTAATATAGGATCGCGCTGTTTTTTTTTTTTTTTTCTGAATAACTCTGATGATATAAGATAATTAGCGCAGTGAATTTACTAGCATATTTCGCTTCTCGCAGCTACATACCCAGTATATTCCAATTTAGAGGAGATAGGTTTTAATGATGTGGCTTGAGAACAAAATCACGAAAACAACTGTAAAAGGAAAAAAACGAAACTACTGGCGCCGGTTCTACCGAGGGTTATACTGACGAGGAAAATATTTGAAGAACTTCTGGTTTCAGTTCTGCTTTAACTACTTGGCCCAATTTTGCTACTTATCTCTCCGTATTATCAGTGATGAGAATTTACTCAGTTGCCATTATTTATATTCAGTGCATTAGCGTCCGTTTTCCCTGCTTTGTGATATGTTTTATGTTGATTTTGACATTACGTTAGCTTCGGTAGTGGTACGTAGCCTACCTATCTGTTATGTTTCGTCAAGCATGTTATTTGTAGAGCTTATATACGTCTAGTTTGAATATAGAATATACCAAGTCTTTTAAAGGAGTTTGTTGGTATGGCGAAAAGCGGCGAAGAATCCAGCCAGTAGAACTGATTACTGTGAACACAACTGTACCTTTACTTCTGCAAAATCCTAACACCAGCGAAGATCAATACTCCTTGAGCGCTGGCTGGGAAAAATATATTCAGACAATGTACAAAATGGGTATGTCAGGTACGATGCTTTGGCAACCACATTTCGCCCTTCTTGGTAAGAGTCCTCGTCAGGCTGTCGAACATCAGGGACAACATTATTTATTGCAGATGCGTTCCTTCTCCATCGTTGTCCCTGAAAGATAGTCCTTCAGCCCAGTCTGATGGGAATCATATTTGACGGAGCAGAATGGATAAGTCGGCTACATTTTATTAGAATTAGAGCTATATTTCCGCCCTTCTTGGCAAGGGTCCTCGTCAGGCTGTCGAACATCATGGACAACATTATTTATTGCAGATGCGTTCCTTCTCCATCGTTGTCCCTGAAAGATAGTCCTTCAGCCCAATCTGACTGGGAATCATATTTGACGGTGCAGAACGGATAAGTCAGCTACATTTTATTAGACTTGGAGCTATATTTCCGCCCTTCTTGGCAAGGGTCCTCTTCAGGCTCGAGCTGTAAAATTAACTTGTCAATATAGCTCTATAGGATGTAGCTTGCACCGTCAAATATGTTGTCCCTGGTGTTCGACAGCCTGCCGAGGACCCTTGCCAAGAAGGGCCGAAATATCGCTACCAAAGCATCGTAGATGACGTATCCGTTTTATGCATTGTTTGAGTATATACCAGCGAGGATTGTTCACAAATTACAGAAACTAGATTGAATCTTTCGAGCGATTGTTCCTCCGCGGTATTTAAACATGGTAAAACGCAAAGTCAGTTACGATGCTCGTCAGCTTCGACCGTGGAAGAAGCGAACACTCGTTGGTTCTTTAGTCAGTTTGACCGCTTTTTTATATAAGGCTTGAAGCCAAGCTGACAATTCGTTGCAAACAAAATTAGAAAAACGAGATTTTTTCTTGATCAACTAGTTAAACCTCTAAGATGATGTGCGAGGGATAAATACAATTTCGGATATTTCGGTTGCACTTCCGGCAAACCGTCCTCAGCGAAAACAAAACTAAATCGTAAAATCCACCAGAATAAGAACAGGAAAACGATGTGGGCCAAACAAACAAAAAACAACATGGAACTAAAAACCAGAAGAATGATGCGGATTGAACGACATGCAGATAAAGGTAAAACAACGAATGATAAAATGTGCGTGTCCAAAGTGTACATGTACAAATCTGTGATTACTTACAGTTCTGTGTATAATTACCAATTTCATTCATTTACTCATACTACTCAAACTACATAACATAAATATATGGCAAGAAACAAAGTCAGTTACGATGCTCGTCAGCTTCAACCGTGGAAGAAGCGAACATGTTGTCTTGAATTCAAGATGCAAGTGTTACCCTTTTGGATGTTTCCTCATCGCTTTCAAAAATCATGGACAACAAGGCCCAACCAGCGCAGGACGTCGTCCACTGCTTCCTGACCGAAGATTAAAAATTAAGTGTCTTTTTCTGTGTGTTTATGTGTTTTGTTTATTTTCTTCATTTACTCCGCCTTTTCAAAATGGCGGGTCATAAATAAATTACTTACTTACTTACAAGACCCCCTGAAGCTATCTTGTTGGGGATTTACTGCGTGTATGTATAATCATCCACCAGGGAAAGCGCAGAAGGGATTTTATTTAACCCTCGTACATCATCTTAGAAGGATAATTGTCTTATCAAGAAAAAAAGCTTTTGTGAAGCTTACACTGTCAGAAGTTTTATAACAGATTGCGCATAACACTTTCAAGAATGACACCTTTTCACTTAGAAATAAAGTATTTAAGTTTATACTATTTCGTGCCTAGATCTCCAACAACACCTTCAATAGATAAAAATACTACACTGTCAGAAGTTACATAACGACAACAGAAGGATGCGTGGTTTCAACAGATAACACTTTGGGATGTTATCTGTTATGTTTCTTTCGTTCCCGTTAGTATTTTTACCAATTGAAGGTGTTGTTGAAGATCTAGGCACGAAATAGTGTAAGCTTAATTGGTCATAACACTTTATTTCCAACTGAAAAGGTGTTATTCTTGAAAGTGTAATACGCTATCTGTTATGAAACTTCTGACAGTGTAGTGGACACACCTTTCCTTCTTTTAAATGATGGATTGTTAAGCAGATAAGATGTAAAAATCTGAAAGAAAGTATTCAGAGAAATAGGTAGGCTAGGCTAATGCCAAATATTTGGCTTTTTTGTTCGTTCACCAGTTAAATCTTTTTTATGCTTTGTGGACACCATATTTTTTTCTTTATATATCACAGATTGTTAAAGGACCTGTCTTACCTATAATACTAATGCAACCTACTTCCGCAATAACTCAATATATTTCTGAACCCGGCGACCCCAATTTAGTACGGTACATTCTAACCCCTCTAACAAAACCACGCTGATTTTCTCACTTTGCGTGTTTTGCTACCTTCGATGTGTATCGCGCTGTCGACGGTTATTAATATAGATGGCACTTTACACAAGGGACTTGTACCGTGACCTATACCATAAAGAATTTTTTCGAATATAATTTAGAAGTCTAGGACTCCCTTGTCGGAGCCACGTAGACGAACCAGGACCCACAAGACGGGGTCTCATGGTGAAAAACAAATATATAATTTTTAATGGGATCCCGGCTGAGGAGCATTTCTGTCTATCAGTTCACTACTTATAAAAATGTCGACGGTTGTCTGCGAGAAGTTTTTCCATCAGAAAAAACAGTTATGTAAATTTTTCCTTGTTTTCGCTACAAGTCAACGGGTCTCGGAAAAAGCTTAAAACAGCCAAAACCGTGTGTTATTTGTTGAAAGCACAGCATAGTTTCAAATTATTTAAATATTTTTAAATACCGTAAGTTGAAGAGTAAGTAGTGCGAGGGGTCATTTAAGCAGATAAGATGTAAGAATCTAAAGAAAATATTCAGAGAAATGTAGCTAGGCTAGACTAATGCCGAATATTTTTAATTTTTTTTTCATTCGCCAGCTAAATATTTGTAAACACTGTGAACACATCTTTTCTTCTTTTAATGCGATGGATTGTTAGGCAGATAAGAGGGCGATTCTGGCGGTCTGGAAAGCTCCGCCAGCTTATGCGCCGGCTGTTCTTACGACTTCGGCTAGAAGTCGCTTCGCTTTCCAGAGCTATTCTCGCGCTCCGTTAGTTTCTACCAGCACTTGGAAAGCGAATTCACTTCGCGAGTGGAAAGTGGTTTTGGCAAGTCAGCGAGAAGTTGTAAAGGCGCAACGACTTTTTGCTTGTTCTTGTGCTCGGCAGATTCTCGCTTTAAAGATGTAAAAAACTAAAAAAAAAATCAGAGAAATAAGTAGACGACTGCCGAATATTTGGCTTTTTTGTTCATTCTCCGGCGAATTTCTTTTTTTTTTACTTTTTGGAATCTAAGGGCGGTTCTGGTGGTCGGGAAAGTTCTGCTGGCTTATCCGACACGTGTTCTTGCGATTCGGCTAAAACTCGCTTTGCTTTCGAGCCTGTTCTTGTGCTCCGCTCATTTTGGAAAGTGACATTGAAAGTGAACCCACTCCGTACTTGGAAAGTGGCGAGGAGTTGAGGGCGATCTCTTGGATTCGCTTTCCGAAAACCAAACCGAGAATCCGCCGAGCGCAAGAACAAACGGAAAGTCCTTGTGCCCCAGTTGCATCCTTACAACTTCTCGATGGCCTGCCGAAATCACTTTCCACTCGCGAAGTGGATTCGCTTTCCAAGTGCTGGCGGAAACTAGCGGAGCGCAAGAACAGCTCTGGAAAGTGAAGCGATTTTTAGCCGAAGTCGCAAAAACAGCCGGAGCATAAGCTCGCGAAACTTTCCAGACCGCAAGAATCGCCCTTTCAAAAGCGCAACAGAGGCGCGACCGATTTCCGTTATTTCTGGCGCTCGGCGGATTCTCGCTTTACTTTCCGGAAGCTGGATTTTCCAGTTGTTGGTGTCGCGAGTTGTCATGGAGTCGTCAACACCAACATTAAAGGCGTATTCTCGCCGTTCCCCGAAGACTCCTTGGGGAATCGAAGGGAACGGCTAGAATAGAGGGAGACCCATTTCATAAGCCTACGCAGAAAATTCGAATAATTTTCAGTCGAGAAAGCCACGCTGTTTCTCAAATTTGCAATGTTTGCGGCCCTAGGTCTTATGGAAACGCAAAGAGAACTTTAAGTAGACCTCAAAGCAGGCCCGTATCCAGGAATTTATTTCGGGGAGAGGGGGGTTCGCCTTTCTCGGGGGGGGGGGGGGGGGGGGGGGGGGGTTTGCTTGCGGGTCGGACAAAAAAGACATAGTTCAGAGGGAAAAGCCCATAAAAATGGTCATTTTTTTATGTTTCGGGGGGGGGGGGTCGACCCCCTAACCCCCCCCCCCCTGGATACGGCCTTGCCTCAAAGCACCGAGGAACCTTTTAAGTGTCCTTTAAATTTAGCGGTGCAAACAGAAATATCAGCCTTGCTATCAAACCGGTTATATGTGTAGTATTTGTGCATCGAAATCATAAGTGTGAGGATTAAAATGAGTATTTTTAAGTGCTAACAAGTTGAATGCAGTTACTCAATACCTTTTTTGTAACAAAGCCAACTATAAAATTGTTTTTTGAGACAAACCCTGCTTTTAAAAACTCTCGAATTTTTCCCAGATTTCTTAAAATCTGATTTTATTTCTGATTCTGATTTTCAGAAAAAGAAAGTGGAAGCACTGCGGCCAAGGGCTGCCCGAATCAATGGATACTTCGGATGCATCAACACTGAGTGGGAATCAAAAGGTAGCAGAGAAAATGAACCAGCACTTTGCTAGGATTGGAGAGGCTACCGTAAACATTAATTCGAATGACCGCTTGGATGTGGAATCTGGATTTCGCGACTTTCTACCACAGCCTGTCGATTTTCCATATTTCTCTCTCCCGTTTCTGAACCCGGAGACCCAAATTTCGTACGGTACATTCTAACCCCTTAAAAGCACGCTGATTTTCTCACTTGCCGTGTTTTGCTACCGTCGATGTGTATCACGATGTCGACGGTTGTCCGCGAGAAGTTTTTCCATCAGAAAAACGGTTATGTAAATTGTTTTCGCTACAAGTCAACGGGTCTCGGAAAAGTCTTAAAACAGCCAAAACCGTGGGTTATTTGTTGAAAGCACAGCATATTTTAAAGTATTCAAATATTTTAAAATACCGTAAGTTGAAGAGTAAGTAGTGCGAGGGGTCCTTTAAGCAGATAAGATGAAGAACAGACATTCGGAAGGAACCGATGGCTCATCAACGTATCTACTGAAACAAACTATTGGTTGCTATGCTCAAGTGCTAGTTTGTCTGGTCAACCTCTGCTTCAAGCACGGATCTTTCCCTGAAGTGATGAAAAAATTATGAAAGAAGTGATGAAAGTGATGCTCGAGTTAATCCCTATATAAGGAGGAAACAAGCAAGATCTGTCTAATTATCACCTATTTCCATTTTGTCTGCTTTTAGAAAAGTTATTGAGAAATGTATATATAACAGGTTGACTAGTTTTTTGAAGAAAACAAATTTTGTCAGACCATTTCAATTCGGATTCAAGTCTTCACATTCTACAGAACGGGCAATATTAAAGCTAACCCAGTTCTTGAATGATGCCATGGATAAAGGTCTGCTACTTGCAACAATATTCGTGGACTTTAAAAAAAAGCTTCCGACACTATTTCTCACAAAATTCTACTATCTAAGCTACATAATCCGGCTGTTCTCCGACAAAACCTAGTATCTGCACCGAGTAGCTTCCGAGAAAAACGCAAAAACATTGTTTTTTAAAGCTGATTCTTTTTGGGATCCCAAAACGTAAGTGGAGGGATACCTATGACATCGAAAAGTTGTCCGTCTGTCCGTCCGTCCGTCCGTCTGTAAGCAAGATAACTCTCGAAGGGAATGAGATATCTTGATGAAACTTGGTGTGAGGATTTATTGGGTCGTCGGACCAGTCAAGTTCGTAGATGGGCTTTGTAGCTCTACATTTAGGGGTGGGGGAGGGGTTTCAAATTAAGGGACAAACAAAATATTTTGAAACAGCTAATGTGATAGTCGATTATGGGGTAAGAAGACGTGCTGAACACGATGGTGAAAACCATTTTGTCATCGAACATGTAGTTCGCCCGGAATCCGGCCAAAACCGGAAAGTTTGTTAAAAGTAAAGGTTTTATTTTAAGTTGATTAGATGCTCGATTTGGGGTAGGAGGACATGCTGAAGACGATGGTGAAAACCATTTTCTCGACGGTCAAGTAGTTCGCCCGGAATCCGGCCCAAACCGGAAAGTCTGTTAAAATTAAAAGTTGAAGTTGAAGTTGATTAGATGTTCGATTTAGGGCAAGAAGACATGCTGAACACTTATGTGAAAACAATTTTCCATCCGGACATGTAGTTCGCCCGGAATCCGGCCCAAACCGGAAAATTGGTAGAAGTTAAAGTTTTATTTCTAGTTGATTAGATAACCGATTTAGGGGTAAGAAGAGATGCTGAATCCGTGTGTGACAATCATATTTTACCCGGACATATAGTTCGACCGGAATCCGGCTGGAGTCGGAAAATTTGTTATAAGTTAAATTTTATTTGAAGTTGATTAGATGTTCATTATTGGGGAAAGAAGATACCCTGAGTTCATTTTTGAGCTTTCTTGTTTTCGCCGGACAATTAGTTCTTGAGTTTGGCCGAAATCGGGAAATTGGCGGTAGTGGCAGGAAGTTTTTCTCAGATGATTAGCTATTTGGCCTTAATCTGTTTCTGAATTTTAATTGTAAAAATGTTCAAGGAGTCTGGCGATGACTGGATTTGGCTAAGACAAGACCAAGTTGCCTGGATCAGATATTGAATCTTTGAGATCCCATCGAAACCTTTGGTCTTGTTTCATATACATTCAGCAAACTAATGTAGAACGTGTCCTAAATCTTTTTGGTGTTGTAAATGCTGCACTAATGCTGCATTTTCTTTTATTTTTTGTCCGAAAGCTGTTACCTTTTTTTGGGATTCCAAAACGTAAGTGGAGGGATACCTATGACATCGCAAAAGTTGTCCGTCCGTCTATAAGCACGATAACTCTCGAAGGGAATGAGATATTTTGATGAAACTTGAGTCGAGTTCGTAGATGGGCTTTGTAGCCCTACATTTAGGGGTGGGGGAGGGGGTTCAAATTAAGGGGCAAACAAAATATTTTGAAATAACTAATCTGAAT
The DNA here is from genome assembly GCA_023053575.1 of Branchinecta lynchi. NCBI lineage: Eukaryota > Metazoa > Arthropoda > Branchiopoda > Anostraca > Branchinectidae > Branchinecta > Branchinecta lynchi. The sequence goes on from JAKZAP010000017.1 coordinate 8,260,829, forward strand.
AGTCGATTATGGTGTAAGAAGACATGTTGAGCACGATGGTGAAAACCATATTGTCGTCGGACGAGTAGTTCGCCCGGAATCCGGCCAAAACCGGAAAGTTTGTTAAAAGTAATAGTTTTATTTGAAGTTGATTAGATGTTCGATTTAGGGGTAGGAAGACAAGCTGAAGACGATGGTGAAAACCATTTTTTTGACGGACAATTAGTTCGCCCAGAATCGGGCCGAAACCGGAAAGTTTGTTAAAATTAAAAGTTTTATTTCGAGTTGATTAGATGTTCGATTTAGGGCAAAAAGACATGCTGAACACTTATGTGAAAACAGTTTCTACCCGGACATATAGTTCGCTTGGAATCCGGCGAAAACCGGAAAGTTGGTTAAAAGTAAAAGTTTAATTTGAAGTTGATTAAATGTTTGATTTATGGGTAAAAAGACATGCCAAACACGATGGTGAAAATCATTTTCTCGCCGGACAACTAGTTCGCCCGGAATCCGGCCCAAACCGGAAAATTTGTTCAAAGCAAAAGTTCGTTTAGATGACAGATTAAGGGGTAAGAAGAAAGGCTGAGTCGGTATATGACAATGGTTTTATACCCGGACATATAATTATTCTGGAATCCGGTTGTAACCGGATTTTTTTTTAAGCCAAACTTTTATTCAAAGTTGATTAGATGTTCTTTACAGGGATAAGGAGATACGCTGGTTTTGTTTCTGTATTTCTATTTTTGCTGGACTAGTAGCTCGCTCGGAAATCGGCAGGAAGTCTTGGTCAGTATCGTCAAAATAGATATGGCTTATAGAGGTGTATCTGAACTTGGTTTTCTCTGATAATTAGCCTGTCCAAGACTGGATCTGGCGAAGACAATACTCGATTGTCTGAATCAAATATTAGATTTTTGGGATCCCATCGACACGGTTGGTCTTGTTCTTCTCTGACACTTCTAGAATACCAAAATTAAGTCAGGAAGAACAAAAAGAAAAAAGAATTAGCTGTATAAAACTGACAAAATGGATCAGCTACTGATATCCAACCTTCTTATCTTCTTATCTTTCCTTTCTTCGTTTTCTAATATCGCCAGTTGTCTTAGAATTTGGAATGTTTGCCGAATTATCAGTTGTCTTTTTGAATTTGTTATGTTTGCCGCCGCGAACACTGAGAGAATCGCCGTACTCCCCAGTTTCTTCTTGAAAATTCAGCATAAAATTTAGCATTCTTGCTGAATTTTTCGATGAATTTTATGTTGAACTAATGGTGCATTAATTGAGCGAAAATTTAAGTCCGAAAGCGAAATGCTGCATAAAATGCTGAATTAATTCAGCATTTTCGTTCGTTTTGGAGCTTTCGGACACGTTCGTAGTTTCATAAACAATAAAGTGATGATGCTGGTGATTTTGTTGCTGGTGGAGCGTAGGTTTGTCAGATACTAGTTTTTGGAGAAAAAACAAATTTGTAGTATGTACATGATAGGTAAAGCCCGAAAATAAAGTTGAGACCTTCAGTAGATACTAGGTGAGATCTAAGAAACTAAGCCTCGTAGAAAAATTCTGATTTCACCACTGAATTCCTCGTGGTCTGATTGGGTGGGATTCACTCCTAACTTTTTTTTGTAGATAGCCTACTATAGGAGGACAACCGAATTGCGGTGTGAGGACAAGTGAGTCTTCTAATTGAATCTTACCTAAAGGACACGAAAGAAATTCTGGATGCGAATGGCTACATTTCAGATGAAGAAAACCTATCAAATGCTGTCAGGGGTGTCCCGAGGGGGGGTGTCGGGGGTGCTGCACCCCCCCCCCCCCCCCCCAGAAGGTCTGTGGAAAAGAACTTCGGTAAATTTTGAAAGGTGCGGCGAAGCCGCGCCAGTCAAAAAATTTGTCAAATTCACATGAACTTGATGATTTTTACGGAGTCTACCGGATAATTGTGCAGGGAACCTACCGGAATTTTGATCAGGGCATCTACCGAAATCTTGCTCAAGGAATCTACTGGAACTTGTCTCAGGGAACTTACTGGAGGCTGGATCAGGGGATCTACCAGACTTTGCCCCACGGAATCTACTAAAATTTTAGAATCTACTGGAATTTTGCTCAGGGAATCTACCGGAATTTTTCCTCCGGGAATCTACAGGATTTCTGTTCAGGGAATCTACCGGAATTCAGCTTAGGGAACCTACCGGAATTTTGCTTAGAGCATCTACCGAAATCTTGATCAATGAATCTATCGGAACTTGTCTCAGGGAATTTACTGGGGACCGGATCAGGGGAACTACCGGACTTTGCCCCACGGAATCTACTAGAATTTTGGAATCTACCTGAGTTTTGCTCAGGGAATCTACCGGAATTTTGCCCAGATAATCTACTGGAATTTTGCTCAGATAATCCACCGGAATTTCACTCAGGGAATCTACTGGAATTTTGCTCAGGGCATCTACCGAAATCTTGCTCAAGGAATCTTCCGGAACTTGTCTCAGGTTTTTTTACTGGAGGCTGGAATAGGGGATCGACCGGATTTTGCCCCGCGGAATATACTAAAAAAATTTAATCTAACGGAATTTTGCTCAGGGAATCTACCGGAACTTTTTGCTCAGAGAATCTACTGGAATTTTGTTCAGGGAACTACCGGAATTATGCTCAGGGCATATACCGAAATCTTGCTCGAGCAATCTACCTGAACTTGTCTCAGGGAATTTACTGGAGGCTGAATCAGGAGATCTACTAGATTTTGCCCCATGGAATCTACTAGAATTTTGGAATCTACCGGAACTTTTGCTCAGCGAATCTAACAGAATTTTGCTCAGAGAATCTACCGGAATTTTGATCAGAAAATCTGCCGAAATTTTGCTCAGATAATCCACCGGAATTTCGCTCAGGGAATCTACCGGAATTTTGCTCAGGGCATCTATCGAAATCTTGCTAAAGGAATCTACCGGAACTTGTCTCAGGGAATTTACTGGAGGCTGGAATAGGGGATCTACTAGATTTTGCCCCATGAAATCTACTAGAATTTTGGAATCCACCGGAACTTTTGCTCAGCGAATCTAACAGAATTTTGCTCAGAGAATCCACCGGAATTTCGCTCAGGGAATCTACCGGAATTTTGCTCAGGTCATCTATCGAAATCTTGCTAAAGGAATCTACCGGAACTTGTCTCAGGGAATTTACTGGAGGCTGGAATAGGGGATCGACCGGATTTTGCCCCGCGGAATATACTAAAAAAAAATAATCTACCGGAATTTTGCTCAGGGAATCTACCGGAACTTTGCTCAGAGAATCTACTGGAATTTTGTTCAGGGAACTACCGGAATTATGCTCAGGGCATATACCGAAATCTTGCTCAAGCAATCTACCTGAACTTGTCTCAGGGAATTTACTGGAGGCTGAATCAGGAGATCTACTAGATTTTGCCCCACGGAATCTACTAGAATTTTGGAATCTACCGGAACTTTTGCTCAGCGAATCTAACAGAATTTTGCTCAGAGAATCTACCGGAATTTTGATCAGAAAATCTGCCGAAATTTTGCTCAGGGAATCTACCGAAGTCTTTCTCAAGGAATCTACCGAAGTCTTTATCAAGCAATTTATCGGAACTTGTCTCGGGGAATTTCTTAGAGGCTGGATCTAGGAATCTACCGGACTTGGCTCCACGGAATCAACCAGAATTTGGCTCAGGGAATCTATCGGAATTTTCTTGCTTACCGGATAAGTATAGACTCATAGCTTACCAGGATGACCCCGGCACGCAACTTACCAGAGTGATTCTTGCAGACAGACAACATAGCGTACCGGGACATTTATCGTGTGATTCCGGTAATCTCCTAAGTTTCTGTAGCTTTCAATAATTAGGCAACCTACTGAAATCCATCATTTCCAGCTACAAATACTGTTACAGGAATAGTTTCACGTTACCGTCTACTCCAGTTTCGACAGCTTTCTCGACTCCTCACCGGTGATAAGCCGAGAAGAGTTCAAAGACGAGTTAGCCTTGTTCCGACATGATCTCAAAAGTTGCCAGGAGAGACTCAAAACAGACAAAAATAAAATATTCGAAATTTTTCGTGAATTGAAAGATGTCTTCACAAGTATAGAAAGCTTTCAAGCTGGCCAAGACAATCCCTGTTACCTCAGCAAAAGGGGGAAGATGTTTTAGCAACTGAGTTGTTAAGGTCACTTTGCGTTCTGACCAACATCTGTTACTAATCGCATTTGAAACCGATCTAGTTGCCGAATATGAAATTGGATGTGTTTTGAACAGATGGAAAACGTGATGAAAAAAGTGTAGGGTGGGTTGAAGGTCGAAGACTTTTTAGTCTTAATTAGCTGACAATTTTAAAAGTTTAACCAAATAGGTCTACCAACTAGAAATGTAAGCCATTGCCGAAAAATTAAATAAAATATCAGATTGATTGCAAGACATATCCTAAAATCCTTTTCTCATTTGATAGTGCGTTTTGCATAGTGGGATTTCGGCCCTTCTTGGCAAGGGTCCTCTTCAGGCTCAAGCTGGAAAACCACAAGTTCATTTTCCAGCTTGAGCCTGAAGAGGACCCTTGCCAATAAGGGCCGAGATATAGCTCTAGTAAAACTTAGCTGACTTATCCGTTTTGCACCGTCAACTATGATTCGCAGTCAGCTTGGGCTTGGGCTCAAGGATTCTCTTCTGGCTCAAAGCCGCTCAAGTTTAACAGGACCAAAGGTTTCGATGGGATCCCAAAAATTCAATATTTGAATTTTAAGACAAATGATTGTCTTGTCTTCGCCAGATCCAGTCTTCGCCAGACTCCTTGAACATTTTTACTATTAAAATTCAAAAACAGGTTCATCATCTGAGAAAAACAAGTCCAGGTATTGAATCAGCATGTGTGTTTACCCCTATAAGCCATCTCTGTTTGGACAACCTGCCACTTCTGCCAATTTCTCGGTTTCGGCCGAATTCCGGAACTACTTTTCCGGCGAAAAAAGAAAGCTCAAAAACGAACTCAGCGTATCTTCTTTCCCCAATATTGAACATCTAATCAACTTCAAATAAAAATTCAACTTATAACAAATTTTCCGGCTCCAGCCGGATTCCCGTCGAACTATATGTTCGGGTAAAAAATGATTGTCATACACGGATTCACCATCTCTTTACCCCCAAATCGAATATCTAATCAACTACAAATAAAACTCTAATTTTTAACAATTTTCGGTTTTGGCCGGATTCCGGGCGAACTACTTGTCTGGGTAGAAAATTGTTTTCACATAAGCGTTCAGTGTCTTCTTACCCCTAAATCGAACATCTAATCAACTCCTAATAAAACTTTTACTTTTAACAAACTTTCCGGTTTTGGCCGGATTCCGGGCGAACTACTTGTTCGGCGAGAAAATGGTTTTCACCATAGTGTTCAGCATGGCTTCCTACCCCTCAATTGAACATCTAATCAACTTCAAATAAGACTTTTACTTTGAACAGACTTTCCTGTTTTGGCCGGATTCTGGGCTAACTGCTTGTCCGGCGATAAAACGGTTTTCACCATCGTGTTTAGCATGTCTTCTTACCCGAAAAATTGAACTTCTAATCAACTTCAAATAAAACTTTTAGTTTTAACAAACTTTCCGGTTTTGGCCGGATTCCGGGCGAACTACTTTTCCGAAGACAAAATGGTTTTCACCATCGTGTTCAACATGTTTTCTTACCCCATAATCGACTATCACATTATCTGTTTAAAAATATTTAATTCGCCCCCTAACAGTCGAGTGTTGCTGGCAAGTCCGCTACATGTCTCACAACTGGTATCGCCTATTTTTGGTTTCCGTGTTTACCTTACTACTGAAGTTGTCAACCCCTTGAAACTTTCTAACTGGTTTATTTCATTAAGGATTTTTGTTCGCAAAAATGGATGACATATACTCTGATCAGCTCACCAAGGGCTATCGATTGCCCTAACAACAACAAAAGAATATCGGAAGAAGGGACTAAATTAACTTTGCAGTCAGTTGAACTTTATCCTTTTCAATCGTATACATCGTGACGGATGAAAACTTGGAACACTATCTTATATAATCTAGTTGGTATTATAAAGCTATCCGTAACTTTTCAGGATTAAAATACCATAGAGACACTAGTAATTATTACGAAACTACCTCATTGTTTTACATTATCGTTTGTACCCGTTGCGTAAACAGTTAATCCTAGGTTACGGCGATAGACCATCGCTACAAACTCTCTTGCCGTCAGATTTATAGAAATCGAATACAATATGCTCCAATTTGCAAAAATTTCTAGCCCCTCGTGAACCGATTCTTACTTACAAGTTCCTCTCCCATGATAGACATCAATTTCACCGGATAAAAATAATGGGTACACCAGCTAGCAAAAGTTGCAAACCCCTCATCGCTGAAGATATTTGTAGCAAAACAGCCGGTTATTATTTACAAGTCCCTTGCATGTCTTAGACTTGGGAGCCAGATTGAAGACACCGAAACAAATAACAGGTAGACCAACGATGCAAAAGCTGCAAACCCCTCATTGCCGAAGATGATTATGAGCTAACATTTGACTGTTGCGTACAAGTCCTCTACATGTCTCACAACTGGTCGGTAGGATACTAAGTTAAGAATGTGAGGTTGTTTGTTAGTTGAGATTGTTGTTTGTTTTGTTTTCCTGTATCTGGCTTAATCGCTTTCAAATACAGATATATATATATATATATATATCGCCTATTTTTGGTTTCAATGTATACCTTAGTACTGAAGTTGTCGACCCCTTGCAACTTTCAAACTGGTGTATCTCATGGAAGGAATTTTTTACCAAAAAATGGATGACATATACTTTGATCGGCTCATCAACGGCTATCGATTGCCTTCGAGAAACAAATTCTACCTGTCTTAGTTCAGGCCGTAGGTCAACTTTCGAACGTCACCGCTTAGAAGGAGCAAAGGATAAGCTCTAGTTTCCTTAGCAATGAGAGAACTTTTAAAGTTTAAGAGGCACATCTGATACCATATCTTTACCGCAAACCCAAGTGCAAAAAACGAATGATAAACTCGGCTGAAATCGCGAACAGACATGGATAGAAACAATAGACGGCAGCACTTTCGGACCCGATGGAAAAAGCCCCTTTTTTGTTTCTGTAGATTTTTCTATTTATCACTCAAAGAAGATATGCTGGCTGTGGGGCCGGGTAACTGCCGCATATATTTAACACTTATAGATTTTTGTCCATCTTCAATTTGAAACTGGTGCCTGCCTGCTTGCGTGCTAGAACGGAGCTTTCCACTCGAAAGAAGAAACATGGTTTGATGAAACGAAAGGTTCGCAAACACAACTTCAGATAGTCCTCTCTGACATGGGCTATCTAACTCCACTTCACTTTTGCTGATGATACAGCCAGCTCTACCTGCGACATAGATCATCAATGTCTAATATCAAATCTCCAACTATCACAATTCAAGTTATTTTATTGTTTCAGCATACATATTTAACACTATTTACATAACGTCCCCAGCAGGGAGACTGGCTCGAAAGCCGGGCGACAAACGGGGTAAACAAACAAACTCAGAATAAACGGATGCCATCACACTTCTCACTCTATCTGACACCAAAAAATATAAACCAAACATTTTATTTGTAGAATTATTACTATTAATTATCCGATAGATAAACGGCCGGGAGCTACCCACAAACTAATATTCACTAATAAATAAAGCTTTAATTTTAGTTTTTAGTGTTATGAGCGACAGACTCGTTGTCCTTCAAGTAAGCTTCCAAATGCCTTTAATTATTTCTGAGCGATCAAGATTTTCCCCTAAAAATATTATTACTAAATTTTGGAAGAAACATTAAAAACTAAAATTAAAGCTGTACTTATTAGTGAATATCAGTTTGTTGGTAGCTCCCGGACGTTAAGCTATCGGATAAATCATAAAAATTAAAATATTTATATATATTTTTGGTGTGAGATAGAGTGAGAAGTGGGATGGCATCCGTTTCTTCTGGGTTTGTTTGTTTATCCCGTTTGTTGCCCGGCTTTCGAGCCAGTCTCCCTGCTGGGGACGTTATGTAAATAGTGTTAAAATATGTATCTTCAAACAATAGAAAAACTTGAACTTGAACAGGCGGAGCATATGATATCCATCATGGACCTTATTCGCTCCGAAGTATAAATTAAGGTAATTGCGTTAATTTGACCTAAAAACTGTTGTACATTACACTGTTACCCCCCCCCCTTTTTCTGGGGAGTAGCTACACATGCATTTCAGCACCAGGCCAACCCCTGCCAGCATGCCCTAGCTTCTGGGCATCATTTTCAGTAAAAGGCTTAGATTCCTGGATGGGTACACCCTAAACCAGGGAGTGAGGAACTCTTCAGTGACGCAACAACTGCTACAGCGTAAGAAGAACAGACCGCAAGTTCTTTATTATGATGACGGGCAAGGAAAAGGTCCAACTCATTGTTCACCAACATCTGGGCATTTCAATAATTTTTTAACTGGTACTCAAACTACTATACGCCTAAAATTGGTTGATGAACGGTTTGAAGCAAAACTGGTTTTGCCTGTGACGTCAATCGCATTGAACGATCGTATCAAGTGGCTTTTCCATATTCTCCGTATGAAAGATAGTTTACGAAAGGAACATGTGCGAGAAACTCTTTCCGCCGAAGGATTATGGCCTATTCGATTTTAGAACGGTAAACTTATTGAGATCTTAAAGCTGTCGGTCCCTTACTCTAGACCACGTTGGGATATTGAGACAGAAGGCGCCGCAAGTCGCCTGAAGATGCAACTGCTTATTTCTAAACAATCTAATGGAATGGCGCAGTTGTCCAGTTCTGTTCCAAGTTAACCACATTCTGTCAATAACTTTCATTTCGAAAGAAAGAGGCAGCTACAGTAGAGGTATGCTTATTTAAACAGTGACTTAAAGCACAATGGGCAGCTATTATGCTTTATTTTTACAGTGCAGTTTTGGACTAAATAGTAGAATGAAGATCCAAAGTACCTATTCAGGTATTTTCAGATGCCCTTACTTACCTACTCTGGCTAATGGTAGTTAACTTTGGTCACAGAAGTGCATGAAAATGACAAAGTTCAAAGTAAAAAATTTCAAATAAGCAAACCTACTCTACACGAACAAACGAAGTCTCACCATCTGGTCTGGCCTGGTCTTGATTGTGTCACCGATGCGTCTTCGAGCGTCTTTTGCCCTTATCCGATCAAAGTTACTAGAAAGACAATCTAAGCGAAGAAACACACGTTGATGTCTCGAGTGGGTTGTTCGACCGGTTGTAAAAACTGATTCAAATTTATTAGAAAGCTTAATCTTAACACTTAAATCTAAGTGAGAGACAATCATGAGGTCTTAAATCTGTCCGACCGTCAGTATTTCCTGTCTGTGAGTTGGGATAATTTGGATATTCAGGTCAAGTATGTTGATTGGATCCCATCCCGTTGTTCGGTCAAGTTCATTAGAAAGCTAGAGGTGTATTCTCGCCGTACCCCGTGTCCCCGAAGACTCCTTTGGGAATGGAAGGGAAAGGCGAGAATAGAGAGAGTCACTCCACGCGGACTCCGCGTACGGAAAACCGCGACAACACGGGCAATGCAACAAAATTTGCAATTAGTCTGGATCAAGGCCGTATTTTTACAGGCTTTTCCCTCTGATCTATGTCTTTTTTGTACTTTTTTGTGCAACCTGCAGGCACCCCCCCCCCCCCCCCCCGAAATAAATTCCTGGATACGGGCCTGGTCCGGATCCATTTTATTTTTGGTTTTATTTTATTTCTGATTGTTTTTAGTTAATTTTGCATTGCACCAACACCAGCAAAAATTGATTCTCCCCTGAATCTGAAAGGGAGTCTTTTTTGAAAATAGTGATAATAATCGGAGCATTTATCGTCAGCGGGGACTCGCAAGAATAGGGGGAGCGAGTCCCCGGGACAAACAAAATCGCAGTGACTCCTCAAGTGGAGTCCTCGGGGAACGGCGAGAAACTGCCTTAGGTAGAAAGAAGACACGTTAGTACTTCGAGTGGGGAGTCCGGTCGGAATTTCGCTCAGACAGGAAATTTGGCAGTGGATTGCCTGACGAAACGGTTAAACATGCAAAATGTCTTGTGGATTTGACTCGGCTGCTGTTCCAACCGGACAGATACAAAGAACCACATTTTTTAGTCTGAAGAAACTGAGGGGGGGGGGGGGGGTAGCAATGGCACTATTCTTCCTTATTTGCCTAAAGCCTAACGCTTGATACGCTATGCCAAAAACTGGATACCTGTGGGTATCCTAACCCTGACCTGTCCTATCAGAAGAGTTACTAGCCAAAATATTTCTTTTTTTTTTTGGGGGGGGGGGGGGGCAAGGTATTCACCGACTTATTGATCATTTTTACTGACTGATCTTCAGTAAAAAAAATCTTGCCGTTTTCAAGAAAAATAGCCTGCTTTTTCAGAGAAATCGACTGTTTATAGGACAAATTTACTTACACCACTTGACAAATTTCAACTTCCATCACTTGGTTCGGGAAATTCCCGTTTGACAAGCTGATCATTCGGCAAGTTCTCAACGTGCAAGTTCAATAAAATACAAGTTTTCGATGTCCTTGTTTCAAACCATTGGTAAAGTAAGAAATCATTTTTTTCTCATCATGGTTTTTGGGATCGCAAAATGTAAGTGGAGGGAAACCTATGACATCACAAAAGTTGTCGAAGGCGTTGAGATATTTAGTTCAAATTTGGCGCGATGACTCTTTTGGTCAAAGTACAGGTCAAGTTCGAAGATGGGCTCTGTAGCTCTATATTTAGGGGTGGGGTTCAAATTAAAGGGCAACAATTTTTTTTTTTAAAGCTATTGAGACAGTTGATTTAGGGCCAAGGATACGTGCTGAATCCGAATATAAAAGTTATTTTCTTGCCGGACAAGTAGTTCACCCGGAATCCGGTGAAAACCGGACACAAAATTTGTCGACCAATTCTCGGCTATAGCAGTCCCTACCCCTTTATTCTTAAACCATTATAGCTCTACGGCGTGAATACCGACATTATTTGTTTATTCTATGGACGTCGGAGGAGAGACCTAGTGTAATCGAAGGTCGAAGGGGTTGATATACAATGTTCCAATGAGCAAATTTGTTGTTCAAGCGAGGTTGTTGTTCAATGAGCATTCACTGGTAAAGTACAGGTGAAGTTCGTAGATGGGTCCTTTAGCCCTATCTTTAGAGGCAGAGGAGGGGTTTCGAATTTACGGTAAAAACATCTGTGTTTTATAAGATAATAAGATATTCGTTCAGGAGTAAGGAGCTCCGCTGAATCCATATCTGAACTTAGTTTTCTTGCTGGACAAATGGTTCATCATGAAGTCGGCTGAAACTTGAATATGGTCGAAGCTCAATTTTATTTCTGAAATCGATTAGAGATTCGGTATTGGGGCAAGGAGACATGCTGAATCCATTTATGAACTTTATTTTAACAGTGAAAATCTTCAAGGAATCTGACGAGACTGAACGGCTAAGACATGACCCAGTTGTTAAATCAAATGTTAGATTTTCGGGAAGAATGAAGAATGAACCAGTTGTTTGAATCAAGTGTTAGATTTTTGGGATCCCATCGAAACCTTTGGTCTTGTTTATCTCATTCTCATCCCGATTCTTCGAATAGAAACCTTCGAAATTCTGTAGAATAGAGAAGTTGGGTGAATAGTCACTTCTCGATTCTCCGTTCTCAATAGTCTCTGATCAGACGAATACGTAAGAGAATTGAGAAATGAGAAGCGAGAGCTGAGAGGTAAGATAAACAAGACCAAAGGTGTAGATGGGATCCCGAAAATCTAATACTTGATCCAGACAATTGGGTCTTGTCTTCGCCAGATCCAGTCTTTGCCAGGCTAATCATCAGAGAAAACCAAGTTCAGATATACCTCTATAAGCTATATCTATTTTGACGATACTGACCGAAACTTCCTGCTTTACTTCTGCCAAATTTGTGGTTTCGCCCGAATTCCGAGCAAACAAGCAAAAAAAGAAAATTCAGAAACGAATCCAGCGTATCTCCATAAAGAACATCTAATCAACTTTAAATAAAACTTTGATTTAAAAAAAATCCGGTTACAACCGCATTCCGGACTAATTATATGTCCGGGTAAAAAAAGATTGTCATATACAGACTCAGCGTCTCTTCTTACCCCTAAATCTGTCCTGTCTTTAGCCCTGTCATCTAATCAACTTCAGATACAACTTTTGCTTTTAACATGTTTTCCGGTTTTGGCCGGATTCCAGGTGAACTAGTTGTCCGGTGAGAAAATGACTTTGACCGTCATGTTCAGCATTTCTTCTAACCCTGAAATCGAACATTTAATCAACTTCAATTGAAACATTTACTTTTAACCAACTTTCCGTTTTTTGCCGAATTCCGGACGAACTACTTGTCCGGCGAGAAAATGATCTTCGCCATCGTGCTCAGCATGTCTTCTTACCTCATAATCGACTATCACATTAGCTTTTTAAAGATATTTTGTGTGTCCCTTAATTTGGACCCCCTCCCCCACCTCCAAATGTAGGGTCGGACGGACAACTTTTACGATGTCATAGGTATCCCTCCACTTACGTTTTCGGATCCCAAAAACACAACTACTTTCCCATCCCCTTTCATTTTCTGCCTCAGCGTCTCCGGCGCAGTTCTGACGTCAATGCTAATTTTTTCGTGTCAGCTGTACTTACAAGCCTTTGACATCCGAGCAGGAACAGTTTTTTTTTTTTGCTATTTTACTGTTGCTTGCCAAGTATCGCGTAGAATTTTGTGGCCTATACCGTCTGGTATGGTCGCACGCTCCTGTCAAGAACCACACATTCCCAGTTCACTCGTTGGGGGTTGTCGGGAACACCCGAGCTCTCAAAGGCTCTCCCTTCGTCGAATTAGTAGGGTTATTAAGATGGTGTGATATGAATCATTACTCTTGGTAATGGACAGGAATACAGGGGTAGCTAAGGGGATTTTGACTTGCAAGGTGTCATAGGCCGCCACTGCTCTCCTGTCATGAGCACACAAGTTGAGTTCTGACACTAAAGAGTGTCAAATCGCCATCTCTCACTCTGGCATCTCTCACCGGCACTGAGCCGGTGATGGCTAATGAGGTAGTGGAATACTCCCAGAAATTGCACAGGACTTCCACTGAGTGAGTTTGGTGACCGGGTTCGAATCCAATCAAACAACTGCTTCTGTCTATTTATGATGATGAAACTTCTTTACAACGGCGTTCAACTGCCGATAATAACGAGTTTTCTTTGTTCGGTTGAACTGCCGTTTCATTCGTCGTTCTTGAAACGACGAAGTGAGCCGGAAAGTCAGTTGCAATATCTCCGTTCAGTAACTAGACACGAATTTTCAAAATTCTCGACAAAACAAACTAGACCTACGTTGCCTGGGCAACGTGAAGTGTTGCGGCAAACTTTGTCCGGCTTCGCCGACTAAAGTGTTGCGAGAGCAAAACTTTGGTTTTGTTTATTCGCTGTCGGTTAAATGCTGAAGTTGTTACTTATCGAAGCTTTTAAAACAGTATGTTCTAAAAAGAATCACATGATCAAAAGCTTTTCTTTAGCGTAGTAAAAACAACAACAAAACAATACCGGAAGAAGGGACTAAATTGACTTTGCAGTCATTTGAACTTTATCCTTTTCAATCGTAGACATCGTGGGATGAAAACTTGGAACAATATCTTATATAATCTAGTTGGTATGATAAAGCTATCCGTTACTTTTCCGGATTAAAATACCAGCTAGCACAAGTTGCAAACCCCTCATTGCTGAAGATGATTGTAGTATAACAGCCGATTATTACTTACAAGTCCCATGCATGTCTTACAATTGGGAACCAAATTGTTCTTACCATTGAATATACCGGAAACAAATGGCAGGTACATCAACTAGCAAAAGCTGGAAACCCCTCATTGCCGAAGATAATTATGAGCTAACAGTCGACTGATGCGTACAAGTCCACTACATGTCTCACAACTGGTATCGCCTATTTTTGTTTTCAGTGTGTACCCTACTACTGAAGTTGTCAACCCCTTGAAACTTTCAAACTGGTTTATCTCATGAAAGGTTTTTGTTCAAAAAAATCGATGACATATACTTTGATCAGCTCATCAAGGGCTATCGATTGCCCTAATCACAACACAACAATGTCGGAAAAAGGGACTAAATTGACTTTGCAGTCAGTTGAACTTTATAATTTTCAATCCTATTCATCGTGACGGATGAAAACTTGGAACAATATCTTATATAATCTAGTTGGTATTATAAAGCTATCCGTAACTTTTCCGGATTAAAATACCATATATGACACTATTAATTGTTACGAAACTACCTCATTGTTTTACATTATCGTTTGTACCCGTTCCATAAACAGTTAATCCTAGGTTACAGCGATAGACCATCGATACAAACTTTCTTGCCGTCAGATTTATATAAGTCGAATACAGTTTTCACCAATTAGCACAGATTTCTAGCCCCTCGTGAACTGATTCTTACTTACAAGTCCCTCTCCCGTGATAGACATCCAGTGCACCGGATAAAAACAATGGGTACACCAGCTAGAAAAAGTTGAAAACCCCTCATCGCTGAAGATATTTATAGCATAACAGCAGATTATTACTTACAAGTCCCTTGCATGTCTTACAATTGGGAACCAAATTGTTCTTACCATCAAATACACCGGAAACAAATGACAGGTACACGAACTAGCAAAAGCTGGAAACCCCTCATTGCCGAAGATGATTATGAGATAACATTCGACTGTTGTGTACAAGTTCCCTACATGTCTCACAACTGGTATCGCTTATTTTTGGTTTCATTGTGTACTTACTACTGAAGTTATCAACCCCTTGAAACTTTCAAACTGGTGTATCTCATGAAGGAATTTTTGTACCAAAAAAGGGATGACATATACTTTGCTCAGCTCATCAACCGCTATCGATTGCCGCTATTCTACATGTCTTACTTCAAAAGTTGACTTTTTTTGTCGTAGGCCAACTTTCTAACGTCGCCAATTAAAAAGGGAGCAAAGGATAAGCTCTAGTTTCTTTAGCAATGAGGTTCTCTACCACAAACCCAAGTGCAAAAAAACGAATGATAAAATCAGTTGAAATCGCGAACAGACATGGATAGAAACAAGATGGCAGCACTTTTGGACCCGTGGGAAAAAACACTTTTTTGTTTCTGTAGATTTTTCTATTTATCACTCAAAGAAGATATGTTGGCTGTGGGGCCGGGTAACTGTCGCATATATTTAACATATTTAACAATTTTAGTCCATCTTGAATTTGAAACTGGTGCCTGCCTGCTTGCGTGCTAGAACGGAGCTTTCCACTCGAAAGCAGAAACATGGTTTGATGAAACGAAAGGTTCGCTACACAACTTCAGATAGTCCTCTCTGACATGGGCTATATAACTCCACTTCACTTCGCACACCGTAGGCTCTGGCTCAAGGACAAGCAAAAAACCATCCCAGCAAGAGTTCCACGTAGCTTTCCAAAATCTAATGTCATATTCATCAATCCGGCCTAAGGTCCACACTTTCCGTAAAAACCGCACAGGTTTAGACCCTTACGAGTTACTAGGAATAAAATGAAATCGGAGTCAATAGGAAAAAAACTAAAAAAAAAACCCAAAGTGTTGCTCTCGCAACACAACTAAAGTTGTAAACCAAGTTTAAAAACGATGGTCTTGTTATGCTAAAATCCATTTTTGTACTTTATTATAGCTGCTGTTGCAAATATTAAGTTAGTTCGACTATTAACGTTTTCGTATCAACTTTTCGTAAAACGACGTTTATAGAAGGTGCCAAAGAAAAGATAATATGAAAAATATTTAAACCGACAACAACGAACGACGAAAACTAACGCGGCTATTGGTTGTGTATTAAACAAACTGCATTCATTATTTCCTGATTCGTGTAAACTCTTCCATCCACGAAAGTGTGATCAACAATGACAAAAACAAAAGTGCACGTGCTGTCACTCTTTTCTCACGATTCTGCAGCCCAAGAATGCCTAATAATAATAGTAATAACTCATTTGAAATTCACAATCGTACAAGACGAAAATATTGGAGTAGGCCAGAAAGGGAAATAAAGAAACATGATTAGGGAACGTATCACAGATTTAAAAATTAAAGGATATCACGCACGCACTCCATCTATTCGTTGGCTTTATGCTAGCCCACTTGGTATAAGGCTATGTTGACCCGTGGTAAGAGTATTAAAATCTATGTGTTATGTGTTCTTGTCTTTTTTCTCCTTCTTTTCTTTCTCTCATACTCTGTTTGTGACTTATGTCTTAAAAATGGGTAACAAAGTCCATTAATCTATTCATGGCGTTTCTGCTCAGATGTTTTGAGATAGTTGACCACTTTACAACTAAGCTATGCTTACAGAAATTACACACGGCTTCGACTATTTGTAGCCTCTTTCCATGTCCCTTCCTTGGATGACAATCTTGGCAAAATTTGCAGAACCGGTCTCCGGACGAATAAGCTCCTGAGAAATAACGACACGGACATGGCAAGCGTGATAATCAACGTATTGGTGATTGAGTAGATAGAATACGCTGGTGAAGGGAAGAATCTCGGAAACGACAAAGCGTAGAAATACTACTAAAGTAGAAAGAATTACTATCATAAGTACGACGTGCCCTTTAATTGTCATAATGGCATATAAGCGCATGAGTGGGCGACAGCAGCGCATACGCCGTTTCGGACAATTTTCTGTGGAGAATATATTCATTAATATACTTACTAATAATTTTAAAATTTCTTTACCAAGGAGGGAGAAGTAGAAGAAATAAAAAAACATGGAAGTAAGTAGATCGAATAGGATCAACTCCAGATAGAAAAAAGATAAGGTGGTCACACAAAAGAAGTATAGCTTTCCTTCTTCTGAAAACAATTTCGAAAACCCAATTGAAGTCCAATCTACTATCATAAACTGTCCGGGTCCTGCGATCGGAAAGAATGGATATTTTTTGGTAATACTATTGTTATTTATTTGAATCCTTCAAAACTGAAGAGTACTGTATAAAAAGGAACAAACAACATGTCAATCAAACTCACACATACTTACATACTAATAAACAGCTGACCGTTAAAGATTAATTAGCCTTCTAAATCTACAACGAAATACAATGGAAACAACAAAATAGTATGATAGTATAGGTAACAACCGCCGAATAGAATAAAACAGTGAGAACAGAAAACTAAAAACAATTTAGGGATGCAGATGGCAGGGGCGTCCCCAGCCTTTCTTCATTGGGGGGGGGGGGGGGGGGGGGGGGGGGGGGGGGGGGGGACCTGATAAAATTGACCGAATCGGTACCTGATTTTTACTGATTTTATTAAAAAAAAATTCTAAAAACACAGCGAGTTGCCTTCATGAAGTTACAACGTAAAAAGTTAAAACGTAAGAGTATATTCAAGCAAGTCTAAACAGAAAAATTGGCGCGTTTTCTCGCTTTTCCGCTTCTGTTTTTTTTCATGGATATGGATCTGACATGGATTTCACACTAGCCTTTTACCTTTGAAGGACCTTTCCAGTTTTGCCAACAGGACTTGCAATAATCGCAAGAAACGGCGTTGCTGCATAGCGACAACGTCGTTCACGGCTTTACCCAGGATTAATGCGGCGCAGGTGAAATTTTATTGATCCGCGTTTTTTTCTGGCAACATTTAAGTAATTCCCATGAAAATTCTTGCTTTTGACATGGTTCAAGCCCCCCAAAATTCCAATCCTCAAACGCCAACTAAATGACGCACTTTTCGTCGTCTAACTAGAGAAGATTGCGAAATGCACCACATGCGAAATTTTGTGGAAACACTGATGATCAAAGTGCCTTTTTGCGATCCCGAAACTACGTATTAAACCACAGAGCTGTCTGGCGAAAAAAGGGGTCCTCCAGGGTAAAGGAGATACAAAGTACGTTTATTCTGAATTTACAGCAATCAAAAGTAGGCTAGTTTTCACGTCAAGAGACGTGCTTATTCCTGAAGTACTGCAATCCTAAGACGTAAAAAAAATGAATAGCAACCAGCTGAAGCTACCGTAAATGGTAAAGAACGAGAGCTAAATAAATGCCACTTAAATTACCGAACTCAATAACTGGGTTGAAGCAAATAATGAATTCGTACTATACCCGAACAGATTGAGAGCGGTATAACAACCGAATTTGGTAATAGAATAAAACTCTTATAGAGCCACCCAAAACAACCGAATTCGGCAAGTCTAGTAATAGAAACAGACTAGAGAAAAATCCGTTGAATTACCGAATTCGGTGACGAATTCAGACCCAAATGAATCTCACCGAATTTAGTTATGAAATGGACTGACCGAATGCGACCGAATTCTGTAAGGAATGAGACCAAATATACAGGTTAAATCAACGAAAGTACGCAGGGACGGACCGAATGCGGCGAAATCGATGCGGACTGAACAAAAGTTGGATGAATTAGTAAATTCGTCACGAGCCAGAACCAAATGAATCTGATTAATAACCGAATTATGAAATGGACTGACCGAATGCGATATAACAGATACTGACTTGAGGAAAGTCCGGCGAATTACCTAATTCGCACAGGTTAAATCACCGAATTTACGAAGGGACGGACCGGATGCGGTGAAATCGATGCGTACTGAACAAAAGTTGGATGAAATAGTAAATTCGATAAAAGATATTAAATCACCCAATTTGGAAATGCGGGAACAAACGAATTTATGAAAAGGCCCGTTTTGACCGAATTTTTCGTCTTCGGCGAAAATTTGACCAAATGTCCAAAAACGTGTGTGTGTGGAGGGGGGGGGGGGGGGCTCTGTGCCCCCCCCCCTCGGGACGCCCCTGGCAGATGGTCCAGCGTAAAAAAAAAAAGAAGGAAGAAGCGACCTTTCGACAACTCACTAAATTCCTTTTGTGAGCTGATCCTCTCTGTAATATTAGCAATGGCATATTCACGAGTTAATGACGTCAACCTGCAAACAGGTTGCGGATTTTTGTTGTGTCTTCTTTAATTTTTTTCTGCTTGAACTGTGTTGCTATGCAGACCGAGGATCATGCCTGAAATCTCGTCTTCCCTTGAAGGTGGATACCACAGAGGATGGGTTTAAAGTGAAAGCCGAGCATTGGATTAGGATTAACAAGTCGAGGTCAGGGTACGGTACTTAAAGTTTAACTGAAAAGCAAACTTCTTTCTGTATGATTTAACTGACACACTGCATTTTTTGGAGTATGTTAAGAGATTTTTTTGTTTTCACTATTTGCTCTAGTATGACATTTAGAATATCTACGGTTCAGAATACAACACAAGATTTGACTGTGACGCCGAAAATTTGAATCTAAATACAAACGCGACTTTTCAGTGGTCAGTGATCATCGTGCGGAAGGTAGCTCACTGCGTGAACACTTACTTTTCGTAAATCGTTTTCGTCAAGCATACAACACAGGTACAAGCACACAGAGGTACCAAAAATCCGACACGGAAATTCCATTATATGAAAATCGACTATTTGTGAATGGAGAAGCAACGAAGTAACGCATTTTCATCGGGTCTTCAAGCCTCTTTAAGTGAATAAGTGACGGGTAACTAGATTGTCGTATCTCATCCCGTTTCGGTTAAACTTTATTCCATTTGTAGGCTACGGCCAGAAGAATCAGCATTTCCGGTCCCCGCAGCAGTGATACATGTCTGACTGTTTCGTAGCCCCGCACACAGTTCCGGCCGGAAAAGCTGAATAATCCGCACTATTCGTAACGATTTAATGATGGTGCTGAAAACCATGACAGGAGCCGACTGCTTGATGTTCGCGCCATAACGGTGTGGACGGACCTTTAGGTCTTTAAAAAATCTCAGCTTTTCCGAACTGTATTATGCAATTATTCACTGAATCATCGTACGGCTCAGGGTTTTATGAATAATCCTGAATCAAATCGTAATCATCTTTTGCTTACCCTACTGAATCTTTGAGTGATTCGTAATCACCTTTTGTCCCATCAAATCGCAGCGCAATTCAGCCTACAAATGAAAACTCGCCCGATTATAGTCGCACCTCAACTGGGATGACAAGCCCAGAAGAAATTATCCTCTTGTTGTAATTGGTGGGGCAAATATTAGAATTCCGAGTGTCTGAGTGGTATGCAAATGCACCTTGGGAACCAATCACTGTATAATCCTCACCTTCACACTCCTTCACAAGTGTCCTTCAAAAACTGTAACATCATTCTCGCTATTTTCACATTATCCTTTGAATCGCTAAGCCCTCCAAGAATTGAGTACATGTTTGTTTCCCAAGAAAGCATGGATGGATCACATCGCTTTGCTGCTGGTACTCCTCACAGTCCAGTGACAAATGTCCAGGCCATGGCCTCCTCATCAGAGCAACATATACCATTGCTTGCTACCCCCGCCAAACGATGATTTCAGTCGATTTGAAAATACCGCCGACCTTACTCGTCCTAGTAAACTTCTGTAACGCTATCGTAGCGCTATCTAGTTTCTTTTCTTTCACTAGTTCGACTAGTTTTCTAATTGGTCGCTTGGACACGCTAGTAACTTCATATCCGGATTTCACTTTTACATTCCTATCGCGGGAAGCGGCGGGGCGGAGCGGAGGTGCGAGTCTTGAAGTTTTCATTTGTTTTGTCTCAGTTAATTGTATTGTTTGGTTGTGTTTCATTAGGTTGATAAAGCTATCGATTTTTTACTTACTGAGAGAAATTGTGTTGTTGGCATTTAATTTACAATGCATATATTCCTGAAGGCAGTGGAACAGTATGATAGGATTATTGCTGAACGGAAATTGCAGAGAAAGGGAAAGCTGAAACAGGTAAGTCGGCATGAACCACTCGCATTTACTTACGTTTCTTGATGTTTGACTTTTGTTGATGCTTACGTGGTTTGTTTTAGTCTTTGTCTGAACCAGGTTTCAGTTTCAAGAATCAAGTCTCAGCCTCTACTCCAGCCAGGCCTCAAGCATAATCTGAACTTTGATTCTAGGTCAGTGGCAGGTTAGTCCAGGGCAAATCTGCAACTTCGAGACACACTATACTTGTCTTATGCCAAACGCTGGGTGCCGGTAGGTACCCAAACCCTGACCTGACCTACTGCACTAATAAATAATGGTTCATTTCTGAACTTCACTCAAATCATCACTGACTATTTTATTGGGCCAGGGTACTAACATCCGCCATAGGGCATCCAACATTAGGCAAGCATTAGGTATTGGGTATCCCAAATTCAGGGATATCTGGCAGAATGGTTAGGCTTGAATAGCCCCTTTGTCCCTGCTTTTTTTGCTTCTTAAGTTCGATGGTGCCATTTCCTTACCCTAACTTATTGTGATAAAAGTCAACACCGAGTCCAGACTGATTCAATATAGTTTTCTAATATTTTTTGTTTCACCATATTGGTCAAAAACTTTCACCATCCCAGTCTTACCACTGATCAGCTGATCAGCTGGTACAGACTCACCTTCTCGCCTCCGTTTGGCCAGGGAGGGTTGGAAGTTGCTATATCGGATTTTAAAAAAAAATACCATTTTATATTTCTTCTTCGAATTTAGAAAAATTTTCTGTATGTACATAATAATATGTTTCGTGAAAATTCTGTAGTAGTGTCATTTATTGTTCTCGTAGAACATCTGTAAGCAGTCGTGGCCGAGTGGTTAAGGCGTTGGACTTGAAATCCAATGGGGTTTCCCCGCGTAGGTTCGAACCCTGCCGACTGCGAATCTTTTGCTTTTGCTCGAAATATGAAACGGAAGTAACAGTAACGAATATAAATGCCAAGCGCTTGCTCACTGACCAAGTGAGAGTATACATACACTAGTAGTAGTAGCTACTAAGGACGAATCTACATACCAGGTTTGTCAAGGGTGCATAATATCAGGGTTTTGTCTCTGGCAGGTCTTTGGAGTACAATAGGCTACCTCGTCCAGGAAAAGTTTGTACTTTTCTTCTTATTTTGGAGGCTCCGAGGGGTTGCTCACTCCCAGAAACGATGGACACCATGTGGCGGGTGCCGCGGTTTCGAGGTATATACCGTTGGCGGAGAGAGAGCAAACCTCGGGAGGCTCTTAGCCAGATGGTTGGTAGGGAAAGAAGGTTTATCATTGCTTCATCGTCTTTAGGTCCGAGGGGCTGCCAACTAGCTAATTTGGTATACTCAGGAAAGGGGAGGCAGGTCGAAGGCACACCGAGAGGCACACGAAGTGAGGGGGAGACTTGTCTAATCAAGGTCTTGGAAGGTGCTTGGTCAGGTGTTTTGTCCTCGGTTTTGTCTGTTGAAAGTAGAAGCTTTACTGTTGATTCGTCGCCGTTAGGTTTTAAGGTACATATCACTTGTCAGTCTCGTCGAGATCCTCGTTCGACAAGCTCATCATTGGTCAAGTTCCCAACCTGCAAGTCCAACCGAGTCCAACAAAAGACAAGTTTCGACTAACAAGTTACAAAGTATTACATAAATATTGGTCAAGTGGGAAATTTATTTACATGAAATTAGTTGAAATATAAATTAAAGTTCTGAAAATTGTGGCGCCCGGTCTAAGAAGTCCTTGAGGGTCATCGAGGATGAACGGAGAGATTCCTTCCGATTCCTTCAGCTCCTGCAGCTCCCTGCCTTTTCGACCCACTTCCTCGTCTCGCTATGAGAGCCCCGCCGTTGCATAGCTGAGGACCATTTCGCTCGATTTCCCTTGTCCCGTAGGGACCTGTCGTTCAGTTAAAATTGCCCTGTGTCGACTGATCTACTGGGAATTGGAGAAATAGACTTGCCGTCTGACATGCTCCTCATTTCATAGTGTCATTTGAGTGTGTGGGGGTGCAATCGCCCCGAGGGGCCCGGCACCTGCTGTACACCCTTTCCCAGCACCGGCAGGCAGCGACCGAAACTTGTGGGGCCGTCCATACGTTAGACGATTCCCGCTTCTAAATATGCCGATTATAATGTTAATGTCCTTGCTGAATTGCATTCTATACTCAGAAGAAAGGACCTTCGACGCATACGCTCGACATACTTCAGGTATCTGAGATTTCTTCTCTACCTACCACGGCGCTCGCGGAACCGCTACCATATACGCCGTTTGTTAATTCCCGACCCATTGTTGATGATTGAAGCCCTCTCCTCTAATTTGTGTTCTCCGATTGGAAAATTACCTGTCCACGATCCCATCAGCGTGATTCTAAATTAGTGAACCTTTATGGAAAATATTTGTTGAGGGTTTGCGATTATTTTATATTTCTTTATCCTTTTTTACTGCACTTACGCCCTTGTGCAGTGCGTCAGAAATCCTTCATTCATTCATTCAATGTTCTGGAACCTGGCAACCGGTACCGGCATCGACCGGGCATCGGGCATTTGCTGTACGCTAAAACCGAGAGTGGGTAACCCCTCGAATCGCCCACCCCTTGCTCTCCAAGCCGCTACCATTCATGAACAGTTAAAAAATCGACAAAAAAGCAACAAAAGCAAAATGCGGACAAGGAGCGAATCCGAATCAGTGCATTATAGGTACAACTTCTTTATAAGATGCACATTTGAGTCTTTTGTTTTTAATTACTCGGTTAATTACTTCTACATTTCTTGTCTTACCTATGTGAGGTTTGCATTTTCCGAAAATGCCATGGGCGCCCGGAACGATCGTTATCCGCGAAATGACACCTCTTCTCTCGAGCTGGAAAAACGCTTCGGGGGTTAATCATTCCCAAAATGGATGCCCAGTAAGTGCCGGGGCCCAATCAGGGCCCACGGGGGCTTGTACAGTGGTGCCCAACAAGAGAGAAACCCCTCGGTCGCTTCCGGTTACAAAGACTAGACAGGTGAGTCGCTGATCAAGTAACCTCACTTAAACCTATATACTTGATTAAGTGTTTAATTTTGTTATTTCAGACTTTATTCTGCTGCTAAATTTGAATTTCCCGACGAATTCGAGCCCCAAAATCGGAATCACCTCAACAGTTGTTTGTCGAATTCGGGCCACAAAACCTGGTTTGTCGCGGTAACGCTTTTGAGCCACACAAACGACCGCGGAAACACTCTTTTGGAGCCTCAAACACTTTGCGGAAAAAACGTCTTAGAAGTGAGCTCTTGTTTTCTATTTAATCTGGACAGTTTAGGACGAAAAAAAAAAAAAAAAAACCTTCGTTTACCCGTTTCCCCGTGTCCGATCATCTTATCGGTCAAAATTTCTTCGCTACCAGGCTGAGGGAGGTCCTTTGCGGTGTGGGAAGGAAACTCGGTCACTTACGTCACAAACCAAATATCTCTATCTATTGCATCGCAAAGAGAGCTGTCTGATACGGAACGCAGTTTGCCTGCGGACTTGTGCTGTGTGATAGTTCCGGATGGATTTTGGACGTCTTGGAAAAAGTACGGAAGTTAGTGCGTAATTGATTCGTTACCTTCGGCTTCCGGGACCGTTTCACTGCAAACCAAATGTGACTGACTAGCCATGAACCTATCTGTCCAGTTTTGTACAAACAGTGAAAAACAAATAAACACACACACAAGTAAATAAAAAGCGGGGCTAGCTTTTTAAAGTGACCTTGTCGAACCAGTGGCGCCATTTCAGTACACCTGGGGGGGGGGGGGGGGGGCAAGGATCAATTTTGGGCCCAGTCCAAGACTTGTCACACAAACTCTTTAATTATCTTATTACTCTTTGTGATAAACTTAAAGAGATTTCGAAGATTTTATTATTATTATTTATTTATACCTTCCAAACTGAAGAGTGATGAATAAACATTTGAACAACAACTTATCAGGCAAACTCACATAGGCTACACTTGTATAAATATAAACAACTGACGAAAAACAAATTAGCCCACTAAATCTACAATATTTCAATCTAGTAGTATATTTAAATCTAATATTTAAATCTACAATGAAATATAAAAGAAAAAAGTAAAGGTATTTTTCTTTAGCATTTTGTCTTTTAAAACCTATTTATCGGCAAGAAAATGTTACCAAGGAGGAAGATTTTGAAATCTAGAGAGGGGAGGGGTGATGGCAAAAATATTCCTTCTGCCCGCTGAGAAACATATGAAAACGACTCAAAACGGGAAAAATCGGCTAGAATATTCTTCAGCGATATTTTCGCCTTTCTTGGCAAGGGTCAGGTACCCCCCCCCCCCCCTCATTGTCACCTCCTTTTGGGATCCCAAACCGTAAGTGGAAGGATACTTATGACTTTGTAAAGGTTTTCCGTCTGTCTGTCACTGTCAGCACGACAACTCTTGAAGGGAATAAGGTATTTTGATTGAACTTATAGTGTTAGGATTCTTTCGGTCAAGGGACAGGCCGAGTTCGTAGATAGGCTCTGTAGCCAAACATTTAGGGGTGGGGGTTCTAATTAAGGGGCGAACAAAATATGTTTTAAGAGCTAATGATATAGTCGATTTAGGGGTAAGAAGATATACTGTAGGCTACACGTATATGAAAATCATTTTCTCGCCGGACAAGTAATTCGCCCGGAATGCGGCCAAAACTGGAAAATTTGTTAAAAGTATATAAGTTCTAACTGAAGTTGATTAGATGTTCGATTTGGGGGTAAGAAGACATGCTGGACACGTATATGAAAATCGTTTCTCGCCGGACAAGTTGTTCGCCCGGAATAACCGAAACCGGAAAATTCGTTATAATAATAATATCTTGCAAAACAATAAGGCCACATAGCCTCTACTACTACTACTAGCCTCTAGCCTCTGCTAAGATAAAGTTTTATTTGAATTATATAAGATGTTCGATTTAGGAGCAAGAAAACATGCTTAATTCTTTATGACAATCATTTGCTACCCGGACGTATGCTGGATTCGTTTTTGAGCTTTAATTTTTGTGCTATCCGAAACCGGAAATTTGGCAGAATTAACCGCAGGAAATAGTGATCAGTTTCGTCAAAGTACATATGAAGTAGAGGTAAAGAAATACGCTGAATCCATATTTGAACTCGGTTTTCTCAAATGATTAGCCAATTTAATAGTAGAATATCTACGAGACCCAATCGTCTGGGTCAAATATTAAATTTTTGGGATCCCGTCGAAACCTTTGGTCTTAAATATTCCTTCAGCCAAGCTGACTGCGAATCATGTTTGATGGTGCAAAACGGATACGTCAGCTGAATTTTATTGGAGCTATATTTCAGCCCTTCTTGGCAAGGGTCCTCTTCAGGCTCAAAACCGCTCATGTTGGAAAACCGAACTTGTGGGAATCACACTTTGGTCTTGTTCCAACTCTACCCATGATGGAACAGAGATTTGTAGCTAGACAGTGCTAGTGCTAGACAGTAGACTAGTGCTAGGAACTGTCGGTCCGGATCTCACATTAGCAGGGTTACATAGTTGGTCTCGTAGGATTCTTATCGCTCTGGGTGATGATCAGGAGTAGTGGGTAGCAAAAGGGGCTATGGCGGTGTAGGTTTCTAAAGTTCAGGAGACTGTGCTCCGTCACTGCCCTCCTGAGTTCCCACATTAGGTTCCTGACCGTAAAATTATCATGGTAGCTTGATAGTTCATTCCTCAAAAGAACTGGCGATAGATACTCGGGTCGTAAATGTTCCCAAAATGTGCACAAGCCTGCGATGGATTGAATGCGTTTTCGACTTGATCATTTGTTCAGTCGTCGCGACCGGAAACTTAAAATTTAAATGAAAACCGAGCTTACTTAGGGGACGTTTTCGCGTGGATGGCTCTGGTTCCGTCGAGCTCGACGGACCCTTTCGCGTGGATGCCGCCGATCTTTTTGTCATTTTCGCGTGAACGGATGAACAGGTGAACGGGCCATCCAGCTCGATCGACGCCTCCCGTTCAACACCGCTCCGAGGACAGTGTTGAGCTGCACGGGGATGGAAAAAAAGGTCTGCACAGATTGAAGACACAATCCAGCAGAATGGGCATTTTCGCGTGGACGGAACCCGTCTTCCTCAGCCGTTCAGAGCCCCATGTTTTTTTTCTAATTTTCGCGTGGATGGGGTAACCCATTCAGCCCAGGAAATTTTCAGTATTTTGTTCCTATTTTGTTAACCTTTAAATCTAGCTTACATAAGTAAGGCCGAAGGTACGTAGTAATTGATAGACTATACAAAATATAGACAACATACACACAGAGCCGTAGCCCATAGCTTGCATATTTGAGCCGTACGGTAAAGATAGACGTACATAGATTTTGTTTACCGTTATACCAGCTGCGGTTTCCTAAAAAAAAAGGCATTGGGCTTCCGCTGGGCACTTTTGTCACCCTATTTTGCTGATGCTGCTTGTTGCGCTTCTGCGTTCCTGATAGTCTTCGTCGGTATTTTCACAAATTTATACCCTTTCTCAATCTCTAAAGGTACAACATTGAAATCGATCAAAGTTAAAACCTACCTACAAAACAAAGCTCGGACAATGTGTCGTTTTCTTGCTTATAGCGGTCGTAATGTCTCTCTGTCGGTCTGTTCATTTGTCCCTGTTTTGCTAGTTCGGGAGCATGCAAAGGGCCCAGTACTCAAAGAAACCCTCCTTTCCCAGATCCGGTCATCCGTGTAGGGGTGGAGGGAGGGGGAGTCTAGGATAATGTGACACGCGTTGCTTCGAACAAAGTTGCGAACGGGTGAATCGATTTGAATGAAACTTAATGGTTTGTAGGAGCAGGTGACCGAAATACCGTGTTTAATATCCGTAGGCCAACCGGATGGAGTGCTTGGACCGAGCTTGGAAGTACAAAGGTCATGGGTCAAAGATGTGTTGTGCAAGGTGTGAACCATCACCTCTCTGAGGTTAGGGGGGTCACAGAAATCATCCGGAAATTTTCAGGTTGAAGTGAGACTTGACACTTGATGTGTAGTAGTAGCAAAGGTCCCGGAAGTGACGTCTTTGTATCCTGATCGGATCCGAGCTCGATGGGCGATTTTTTTTTTTGGGGGGGGGGGGAAGTTCTAGGAAGCGTTCCGACTGACGTGAACCTTGATGAGTGGTAGGAGCAGGGTCCGTCGGTAGTCACGGTCGGCCAGTCGGTAAAAAATAACCGAGTCGTTGCGACACGACGCGATTTTTCGTCAAAACAGTTGACTTTTTTCATGAAAACAGTCGGTTTTTCTGAAAATCAGTCGAATTTTTTCAAAAGTGTCGTTTTTTTTCTTGAAAACAGTCGTTTTTTCTGCAAAAACAGTCAGTAAACATTACCAGCCAGTCGGTAAATGCCCTTCCCCTCCCTCTCAAACATTTTGGCTAGTAACGCCTCTGGGTAGGAGGAGATGGAGCGAGATATAGCGCAGGAACAGAATTTGGAAAATGGCACAAACGAAAACATTAAAAAGAACTAGATGCTAAACATAGCCCTGTAACGTCCTTTAAAAACACTATTAACACGATGACACACAATTTAAACTAAACGGGAAAGCGGAATTTTGTCACTAAACAAACTGATTCAGGAAAAAGTGATTCTATTAATTAGCTGCTTTAGCCGACATGACAGTTGGCTTCGGTCACAGCTGCGCCCTGGCACGAACCTCATGACACAAACGACAACATTAAAAAGAACAAACTAACTAACCATAAAACATTCTTTAAAAATCCTGTTAACACGATGACATAAAATTACATTAAATGGTAACTGAAATTTGTCGCTAGAAACTGGTTCAGGATGTAATGCGCTGGCAGGGTGGGGGTCGAACATAATCCAGTATTCTTCTTGAACGTCAGTTAACTTTTACAGTGGAGTATTGGGCCAAATTTTACAATAAGAAACTGGACCACCCGTTCAGGTGTGTTTAAGACCCCGTAATAATCTACTCTGGTTGTTCACAGCAAGTGGATGAAAATGACACTGTCTAATGTAACTATCGTTCAAAGAAGAATACCTCTCCTATGCGTATTTTGTGTCAGATTGGAACAAGAAGTGTGGATTCTTTGCTCAGTCTCTTAGCATTGTTTCATCGTGATTCCTGGAGCCAGAAATGGGGGGCTTCTGCTTAACTTTGGTGTGGGAAGGGAATTTTGGGCTCCACTCCTTATTTTTATGGCACTTGCCTTCCGGCCAAGTGCCATATACTGATCGACCGCCATTGACCGTACGGTACATTTCATGATCCACGAGGGCCCATGATGTTTGTGCCATAAGGGTTTTGCTTAAAATGGATTTCTAGTACCCTTGAAGTGCGCATGTTACTCAAAAAGCACAAAAAATACTTTTGACCAAACGATATATATTCGTGATCCCCAAGGGCCCATGATCATTTTTGTCTCAGGGGTTTTGCTAACAGTGCAAAAACAAAATACTTTTTTACCAAACGATACATTCTCGTGATTTCCAAGGGCCCATGGTCAGTCTTATCTTATCGGGTTTTGCTTACAAATGATCACCACTAACCCACTAATTGGCAAATTCCTACTTTCATCCTCCGACCCAGCCTTGCAAGGGCCATATTAGCTCTTCTTATTTTCGGGACTATGGCTTCCCCCTTCACCTTGTCCCTTGGTTTTAAAAACATATATGTAAACAAGACACAGAAACAAGCATTTACCCCCCTCCCCCACACCTAACGTAACAGGAGCTGAACAAGAACTTTTCAAGTACGCCGAACTCCATGTCGCCTTTTTTTTTTTTTTTTTTTTTTTACGGAAAAGCCGTAGGCAAATATAGTATTCCATTGTTACGTAATTAATATACAATTTCGTGACATAGTGGCTTTTAATATTTTTTTTTACGGCAAAGCCAAGTAATCTTTTTGTTTATATTTGTGCGTTATTGCTTTTCTTTCTTTTCTTATTCGTAGCCTACTAAAGATTGTGTAGGTACTAAAGTAGTATAGATGAAGATGGAATGTTAAACAAGGTGCTTTATCCTTTAAAGTCCCTTGTATAGTATTCCATTTTTACCTAATTAATATACAATGTCGTGACATGGGGAAGTGAACTGTGTAGATAAACTGCTCCGAGCTGGACCACTGATCCTGTCGCGGGTTCGATTCCAGCCCGAGGACAACATATGTATTCCAGTTCACTAAGGCCGGTTGACCCCCCCCCCCCTGGATACGGCCGAAACATACAAAAATTGTAATTTTTGTAGGCTTTTCCTTTTGATCTATGTCTTTTTTGTACTTTTTTGTCACACCCGCGGGCAACCCCCCCCCCCCCCCCCCCCGAAAAACAATCCTGGATACGGGCCTGGATGATGACGATGGTTGTATTTCTGTCACGTCAAAATAAGCACAACGCACGTAGAAGGAGTAAATAATAAGAAGAAAAAGAAAGGAAAACACGAAAGAGAATTAACTTACGAACTACACGGTTAACTTTTACCCTAAAACTAAACCAAGAGGATTTTTCAGTCGTGATCAGTGTTTTGGCTATATGTTTCTATTTGTTATATGTGCCATATGTGCCTAGCTGTTAGTGGGTCACTAATTTGATAACGACTGGAAATTTTCGGGTTTCTCGTCCAAGGGGGATGCGTAATATATATTTAGCAAAAGATAAAATAATGACCATAACTATAAATTATACACGTACACATAGATAATATTATATACATATGCATGCATGGATATGTAACGACTGGAAATTTTCGAGTTTCTCGTCCAAAGGGGATGCGTAATATGTATTTAGCAAAAGATAGAATAATGGCCATAACTATATATTATACACATACACATAGATATTATTATATACATTTGTATACATGGATATGTAAAAAGGCCTTTTGACGTGATCGAGTGGAAGAGGAACAGTAGGCTCCACGCCGGTTTATTTTTAAAAACGAATAAATAAAGTAAGTAAAATAATCTTCTACAAATTTACAGCGTATTTTCGTTCCGTAAAGTAAGCAGACAAGGTTCGTAATCAGTGGTAATTGGACCGATTTACCTTTTTGGGAATGATGTTTATTTTTGTGTAGATTCTTCCCTCTCAGGTATTATTTACTGTCATGTACCTCGGTTTTCGGTTTATGGTTTCTTTTGGTGCTTATCTCCACTATGTGCGTCATTGTGACGTCAATGGATTCATACTCCACCTTGATTGGTCGACTCGGCTAAGCACATGAGGACGAATTTGATTTACCTCAGATTTGCTCAGACTTTATTGCACGGAATTGTTTTTGGTAGCCAAATTAGTTTTTGAGTCACGACTGTACCCATCCTATCGAAGGCAGAAAATTGTAGCCGTAGTTTAGTCTGGTATTAAAAAAGTAGAAAAAAGGGTGTCATGGTAGAACACTATTGCAGGTCCTTCTTTCTATCTGAAGAGCTCATGCCAGTGGGTCCATGTCAATAAATCTCGGGGTTAGGGGGGGGGGGTCGAGGGGGAAACCTCCTGGAAACCTGGAAAAAAGTGGTCTACAAAAATTCCAGTTTATTACACAGATTCAAAATTTACTTACTCTTTATTGGGGCAGTTTGAAGAATATAGTAAAAGTAAAACAATTGCTGAATAGGAAAGTCAGCTACGATGTTTGAAACGATGTTTGAAACGATGTTTAAAACGACGTTTTGGCCCTTCTTGGCAAGGGTCCTCGTTAGTCTGTTGTTGGACTGGAAGGTGCAGGTTAGTTCGGATTCGGATTGCAGGTTTGTTTCTTCCAATCCAGCAACAGCCTGACGAGGACGCCTAGCCAAGAAGGGCTGAAATATCTCTGTCAACCATCGTAGCTGACTTTCCGTTTTGCCATTATTTTAATATAGTAGTTTTCGACTATACCATAAAGTAAAGCCAATGCTTTGGATTTTGCCTTTTGAAACATGCTAAGTGGTAATGTGAAATGTCCTTCCCCCTCCCAATGGAGCCCTTGGCTCATAAATTCTGGCTCAGACAGATTCTTAACGTTTCTTGAAACATAAATTTATAGCATGGGGTATGCAATCGTGCTGACGCGCATTAGAATTCCTTAAAGCACAAGAGACACATCTAATGCTTTACTTTGTATTCAATGCTTCACAAATAAACATTTCCGACTTCCTTTAGAAGGCGCTACGAAAATCGGCCGTTTTCTTGTTATCCCTTGTCTTTACCTCTCTGGCATTTCGGCGATCAAAATCTTAGGAGCTGGGATATCGTGGCAGGAAATTCAAAAACTCCCAGCAATGCTTGATAGAAAAGGATAAATATGAGATGTCACCAAAGTCAAGCCGCAGATGCAGTTTACCTGATTGTTCTAGTGTTTCATAAGAAGTCCCATGGCTTAAAGTGCCTATTAAAAGTTTTTCTTTGTGGAATAGTGTTGTGAAGTTTGATTAGCTTGCTTTATAAAATGTACCAGAATATGCAATAAGCTTATAAAAAATAGCATAGCTACAAAAATCATTAAAAAACGAATAGCCTATTCAAATCTGAACTATACAAGCTGATTTTTGTATAAAATAAAGATCTACTAAGTATTATAAGAAACATCACTTTTATCTTTGTCCAAGCTAGTAAATTGAGAATGTACTGGCCCAGAAAATTACGCTTAGAAATATCACAGAGAGGAAACTGTTGAAAAAGCTGCTGATCTAGGGGGTAAGCATTGTTCCTAGGTTGTTACAGGGTGGGATTAGGGTAGTTTGATGTGCCCATTGAACTTTAAAAAGTATTTACGTGAAGATTGGAACTACCTCGCGATGGATGTGAACTGTTTACTTACACGGATTTGCATTGGACGAGATCAACTGTTCAGGTAGCCCGTTAGCAACTGGCGATTGTAGTAGATTATGCTCACAAGCCCATTGATTGCTCAGTTGGTTAGAGCGTCGGAGCGTGAAGCCGAAGTTTGCGTGTTCAAACCCCGCTGAATTTTATTTTTCAGTTCACTCTATTAGGATTCCATTAGTTGTCAAACTACGTTCAACTAATAATTAGGATTTGTCATAATCCTCTCGAACTTCTTCTCATGTGAGCTCTCAAAAGCTCTTTTGCTGCCGAGTAAGTTGTATTTCCAGTTCAAAGTGCGCAGAAAATTCCCAGAAATTCCGTTTTCCCCAGTTGTCGATCTGATCAGTCTTAGTTCCTTTGTTCTGCTGGTAGGAAGGATTTGTGAGGTTGCTGTTCAGACAAGTTCCCTCTGCCTAGATTTGTTTTTTGGTAGACTGCACAAAATCTGTATACCGTACCCAATTTTGGTAAGATAGATTCTGCTTTAAAATCGTGTACCCACTTATGGTAAGGTAAAGTCTGCACAAAATTTGAGTATGCTACCCACTAAATATCAGTGAAAACAACAAGACCAAAGGTTTCGATCGGATCCCAAAAAGCTAACATTTGATTCAAAAGATCGGGTCATCTCTTCGCCATTCAGTCTTCGTCATATTCCTTGAATATTTTTAAAATAAAGTTCAAAAATGGATTCAGGATGACTCCTTGCCCGATACCGAATCTCTAATCGATTTCAGAAACAACTTTGAGCTTCAACCAAATGTCCAGTATCAGCCGAATTCGTGACGAACCATTTGTCCAGCAAGAAAACCAAGTTCATCTAGCTAAATGATCAAAATATCTCAACCCCGAGAGTTATCGTGCTAACAGACGGACGGACAGACGAACAACTTTTGCGATGTC
Organism: Branchinecta lynchi; assembly: GCA_023053575.1. NCBI lineage: Eukaryota > Metazoa > Arthropoda > Branchiopoda > Anostraca > Branchinectidae > Branchinecta > Branchinecta lynchi. The sequence continues at coordinate 8,294,332 of JAKZAP010000017.1, forward strand.
ATAGGTATCCCTCCACTTACGTTTTGGGATCCCAAAAAGAACCAGACTTCCCGCTCTACTATCTCCTCTGGAAACAAGTATTTTCTGAAGAAAATATCCGGCTGGATTGTTGCTACGGCCAGAAAATATCAAAGTCCTATTTGGTCCGAAGTCTGGACATCTGGCATGCTATTCTTACGAGGGAAAATCTGGGCTTTAGGAGCAGGAAGTTTGTTGAGTAGAGCCTAGCTTTATGTATCCTTGTTATGTTATGTTAGAAGACGCAGAATCACCCGTTCCAACTTCTGTTGCTAGTCGAATTATCTATGTAGGGAATCTTCGAATTTTTCGTTACAGATTTTGGGTGGCAAAAGTAGAACTGAAACTTGATACTATTCTGTTAATTTCCTTCTCAGCAGCTACATCAGTCGGTGTGTCGATTCTCCTCTCACAGTTGCTTTCAGACTGTTGCACCTTAGCCAAATTCTCCATGGGGAAAATGTTCACAATTAAGCCACGCTTTTGCTTTGCTTTATTTGTAAAAACGAAAAGAAATCAACAAACGAATCCTGGAACTGCCAACATGCCAAAGGCTCTAAAACGGCCAGTTCAGGAATTCAAACGAATTGATACCTCTAAAGAAGACACATTTCATCTCTTACGAAAATCAATTGTGAGTTGTGACAACCCTATCCGCGTCTGACGCGACAACAAATCCATATTTAAAAGAGAACAAGAAAACAAAATATAACACTAACTTTCAAGAATCAAGAAGATGGTTTTTAATCTTTTTCTGGAAAGCGCTCAAAGACACTGATTCTTTTACACAGCACGGCAACACGTTCCATATTTCTACGCCAACATGTCGTAACGAAAGAGCTCCTCGATGAGTATGGCGTATTTCTGACAGGAGTATATTTCTCTGAGAAGAAGTAGTTGGGCCTCTCGCTTCGTTTGTGAAAGTGATTTGTGTCAGAGGTACGGACTATACGACAAGCAGAGACGCCGGTTGTTGGCGAGGTTAGTCGACATCTCCTGTAGCAGCTACACCAGTCGGTGTGTCGATTCTCCTCTCACAGTTTCATACTTTTGCCAAATTCTCCATGGAGAAAATGTTCACAATTAAGCCACGCCTCTCGCTTCGTTTGTGAAAGTGATTTGTGTCAGTACGGACTGTACAAACCAATCAGAGACAACGGTTGTTGGCGAGGTTAGTCGAGATCTCCTGTAATAGCTAGTTTGCTTTCACAGTGGACAGTTCTTTCTTTCGGGAGTTTGAACTGGAATGCAGCAATGTTGGAATGCAGCCTGTGGCAGCCTGTGCAGCCAATGGAATGCAGCCTGTGGTAGGATATTTGAACGATAGGCTCTTTAGTGAACCTTTAACCATAAACATACATATATTTTCCCGTAAAGCTAATGCCTAGAAATTTTTACTGTGGAAATTTCGAGAAAAAGAAAATACGAGTAATACAGGGAGGACATAAGCTCGGAGGACAATTGCAGAGCAAGTGCTAGGTTGCAAAGTCTTGGAAGTTTTGCGGATATTTGTCGAAATAATAAAGGGCTAATTAATTGTCAGTTTTGTTCGCTCGAACTGTTTCGAATAGAATAGCAATCCGTCATACCGTATTGGTAGGTAGTCCACATGTTTGTAAATAATTACTCTTTTAGTTTGAAACTTGTTGTTACTGTATTGCTGTCATCTTGTTGCATGTGTACTTGTTGCACCATAATATTGGTACTTGCATTCCCGAAAGGTTGTCCACTCTCGATTCTAGTGTATAGCATGTCCTCGGTGCCGCTGTGCCGGTCTTACCATTAAAGTCAGCATGTTTAGAAGCGGAGTCGCCAATTTATGGCCGGCAGGGGTGGCAGTTCCGTTGGTTTCAGCCGGTGCGGTGAAGGTTGTACAGCAGGTACCGGGGAGTGGGTAACCCTCGTTCATTCCCCGATCTCTTAATCTTGATTCGTTTTTTGGTATGATTGAGACGGGAATCTCGAGTTTCTTTGAGGAAAAATCGATTAGTCGGCCTAATGAGTTTCTTAAGTAGACTGAGATTGAATTACCGGCAAGTTTCCTGGTCTCCTTCCACGTGTTCTCTTGGAAAGACAACTTTAGGGGTAGACGACGCATTCCCTTTTTCAATATGATATAAGTCCCAAACAAAGTTCAACTGGCCATAGCGGACCAACAATGTCGACACCACAACAACCCAACAATCAATACATATAAAATCAGCCAAATTAAAGAAAAAAAATCCCTTAAGGAGCCTCCGTAATTTTTGCCAAAACACTAAAGTGGTCAACGCTTGCTAATTAACCAAGGCCCAACTATGAACTAGTTATATCTATCTGTCTATCTTAGTTCTGTCTTTTTACATGCTTTTCTTCGCCTTTTGTCCTCATTTTTGTCCAGTTTCGGCCATTTTTGTGCCAACTTTTACTAAAAACACACCGTACATACGTATCTCAACTGACTGCACTGTTGTACCACTTTCGAGATTATTGTTATTATTTTATTCCTATCCGCCAAAATCGGCGAGTACAGGCGAAAAACACAGGAATATGCACGTAATTTAAACAATAGGTAGCCTACGCATACTCATATATATCAAAATATTTATTTGCAAATCGTCGGTCATGTCGAAAAACAATATCGGGATAACCCTCAACAAATGATTGATGTCAGTAGTGTGTCAGCAATGTAAAATACAAGTAAATTAAAATACAAGAACATAATCATGTATCTTTGGAAAATTTATGAGTTCTGGCACCAGATCGCTCAAAATTTGTGGCGCTGGTCGAACCCTAGCTATGCTGTACACAGATCTACTGATTGAAGTTTTATAGAAAACGAGGAGCTGTGTCGCCAGTCTGGTACATTGTACTTGAATAATAATTTGGGTTCTCTGGAAAACCGGACCCAGTATCTCAACCTATCGCAGTTATGTATCACTTTCGGCTCTTACTTGGTTATTAAATATCAGAATAAGAGTCAAAGCATACTTCAGGTCAGTACTAAATGCAAGGTTGAAGCCACCAGAAGCGTCACTAGCCTTTTACCTTTGGGGGGGGGGGGCGTCCAGTTTGTGCCGACGGACTCCAAAATTTGCCGACAAAACACGCTGTTGCCGCTTCAACGGCGTACAACTCCCGCCAGAACAAAATAGAACCGGGGTAAAACTAACTGTAATGCGTCAGTTGAGATTATTCCTTTAATGTAATTTTGTAAAATAAAGTTCACATATTCGGCTTTTCATTTTAGCTTTCGCTAAAAAGCGAAGCTTCCAACGACTGTACGCAGAACAAGTTAAACTAAGCGCCGCAGGCGAAATTTTTCAATCTGCCTTTTTCCGGGAAAATGTAGGTATACTTGCCAGTCCTGCCATACAGGTTCTAGCTTTTAACGTGTTTCGAATCCCCAAGAATTTAAATTCTAAAACGCCAACTAAATGAAACACTGTTCCTCAAAATAGAGACTACTACAAAATGCGCCGCATGCGAAATTTTTTGTAAACTAACGATAATGCATCAGTTGAGATTGTTCCTTTAATGTAAATTCGTATATTTAAATTCACGTATTCAGCTTTTCGTTTCACTTTCGCTAGAAATCGAAGCTTCCAGTGGCTAGTACCCAGAACAAGTTGAACAAGGCGCCGGAGACGAAATTATTAAATCTTTTTTTTTCCGGAAAAATTTGCGCCCTACAAATGTCTGCAGCATTTGATTTCTTACGTAGAAAAATAACTCGATGTACCGACAAGAACACCGACGCCCAAAAAAGAGCTCATAATTCGGTTTCTTCTGTGTTTTGCCCGACAAGACTGTAAAGAACTTTATTTCTTACTTGTAAATAGAAGCCGATGTGCCGACGAAACTTAAACTTCGGGATGTTGCCCGATAAATGTTTAAATAATTTAGTTTCTTACGTGTAAAAAGAACCCGATGTGCCGACAAAACCGTACAGCATTTGATTTCTTCCGTGTTTTGCCCGACTAGGCTATATACAACTTGATCTGTTACGTGTCAAATAACCTGTTGTGCCAACGATACGTGAACTTCCCGGGTGCGCCCGACACAGTTTGCAGAATTTGATTTCTTACGTATAAATAGAACCTGGTGTGCCGACGAGTCGCCCGATGCCTGACACATGCATACAAAACTTTATTTCTTCTGCATTCCTTATGTACAAAAAGAACCCGATGACCACGGCCCGACGAAAGAATGCAGAGTTCGATTTCTTCTGTGTTCCCCTCCCCCCGCCGACAAATGTCTGCAGGATTTAATTTCTTGCGTCATGCGTATAAAAAGAACCCGATGTGCCCACGAGTCGACCGACGCCAGATAAAAGCATACAAAATTTCATTTCTTCTGTATTTGCCAAGGCTTCGCCCGACGAAAGTACTTTCTCAATACCTTTGGGGGGGGGGGCCTCCCATAGTGACGCCCCTGGAAGCCACCATTCATAACTAAAGAAATACAAATGAGATTTTTGGCTTTTTTCTTGATTATCCCGCCTCGTTTGACAGCTTAGTGGGATAATTAGCTGATCAACAAAACCTCGAAAAGCTTGTTTTTGTTTCTTTATGGCAGCAATGTAAAATACGGTAAAGTAATTAAAAATAAAAGAGTACAATCGTGTATCGTTAAAAATGTTTGCGAGTTGTGGGACAAGATAGCCCGAATTTTTTGGCACGGGTGTAACCATATTAAGCTGCAGATCTGCTGATGAAAGTGTCGTAAAAAACCAGGAGCTCTGTAGTTAGTCTGTTAGGTTCTCTCGAAAACCCGCTCAGCTTTTGGTAAGTGTTACTCAGACATGGGGGAGCGATTTGATACACTCGTCTGAGATTTATAATTATATATATTTATTTATTAACATGACGCTGGACCCCAGAACCCGCGTCCCTCACAACTATATTCAACTTTTGGTAAGCGTTATTGAGACGTAGGAGTAGGGATTTGCTAAGCCTCAGACCTCAATACATATTTATTTATTAACATGACGTCGGACCCCAGAACCGGCATCCCTTACAACGTTCAGCTTTTGGCAACTGTTACTCAGACATGGGGGAGGGATCCAATACACTCGTCTGACAAATACAACTATATATATTTATTTATTAACATGACGCCGGACCCCAGAACCCGCATCCCTTACAACTAAACTCACCTTTGGTCAGCGTAATTGAGACGGGGGGGGGGGGGGGGGGGGGGGGGGGGGGGGGGGGGGGGGGTAAGGATTCGCTACGCTCATCTGACATTTAGAATCGTATGTATAATATTATTCGTTAAAATGACCGTTTCTGCTAAAGTTTCAAGGTACCGGATTTGGAATCGCCCTGGTCATAAGGAAGTTCTTGTGCCGTTCGGTGCTGTTCACAAGCTTAACCCCCTGAGCGGCAAGTTGTACTGTCAGTTTTAGTCCCCGCCCGGCGAATGGCTGCTAAAACTGTTAAAGGACCTGTCTTACCTATAATTCTAACGCAACCTACTTCCATGATCATTCCATATATTTCTAAACCGGGAGACCCCAGTTTCGCACGGGACATTCTAATCCCTCTAACAAAACCACGCTGATTTTCTCACTTGCCGTGTTTTGCTACCCTCGACGTTTTCTCTGTGTGTCGATGTGTTGTTTGTCTCGATGTGTTTGCTGTTGTCTGCGAGAAGTTTTTCCATCAGAAAAATCGGTTCTGTAAATTGTTTTCCTTGTTTTGGCTGTAAGTCAACGGGTCCCAGAAATGGCTTAAAACAGCCCAAACCGTGGGTTGTTGAAACACAGCCTAGATTTAAGGTATTCCAATAATTTAAAATACTGTAAGTTGAAGAGTAATTAGTGCGAGGGGTCCTTTAAGGACGATGTTCCATAGTAGAACGACCAGTAGGGATTTGCTACGATCGTCAGACGTTTATAATCAAATATGTTTATTTATTAAAATGACGCCGGACCCCAGAACCCGCATCCCTTACAACATCTCTTCACTAGCGTTTCCACCAATCAGTCAAAATGCAAGTGACAATACGACACGGTCAATGAATGAATGAGTGTTTTCTTACCCAGTCTGACGACCGAAATATCAACAGCGGAATAAGAAGAACAAGGAGAAAAAGACGATTCACATGTACCAACTGACCAAAATCGGACAGGATTAGCCCTATTCATTACTTCGAATCAATTGAACTCTGTCCATAGTATGGCACTCCTAAAAAGTATTCATTTATTCCTTGATTTTGTCAGTAATACGACCTGCGACAGCGATAGGCAATCAAATGGAATTTAGAAGAGAGTCTAGTTACGAAGGGGCAAGAGCGGACAACTTCAAGTTCAGTTTAGTGAACAAAAATATATTGAAATAACTTTTGAACTTGCGGCAATTTTTATTTAAATCAAAACAATGGATAAAACAGATACGTCAGCTACGATGCGTTGGCAGCTATATTTTGCAGATATTTTGGCCGTTCTTGGCTAGGGTCCTCGTCACGCTTTTTTTTTATTGTTATTGTTTTTTTGTTTTTTGTCTATTTTTCTTACTAATATTTCCTTTGTATGTGAATGTAAAAAATCCAAATTAAGATTTCGCTTTTTCAGTAATGCAAACATGTTCTAAGTAAACATATCATTTTTGTGGAAACGCAAAGGCCTTACACAATCAAATTGACAACAGAATGAGGGTGTTCCACCCTTCTAACAATAGTAACTATTAGTTACTATTTTCGTTCCAAACTCGTGAAAAGTTACTACGCTGACCCTTCCAACCTCCTCAAAATAGTAACTATTTGCTTACCATGCACGGGAGTGTAGTTAGCGTGGTAACTACGATCTATGTGACGTGATTTGGCCAGATCAGCCCGCGGCAAGATGTTTTGAAAATAATATTCCTTCAACGCAAGCTGACTGCGGATCGTATTTTGACAGTGCAAAACGGATACGTCAGCTGAATTTTATTGGAGCCATATTTCGGCCCTTCTTGGCAAGGGTCCTCTTCAGGCTCAAAACCGCTCAAGTTGGGAAAACGAACTTGTGTGAAACACTTAAAGTCCTGGGTGTCTTCGTCCCCGTAGGTTACAGGACTGTACGTGGTGTTTCTGATTATTACGCTCTTAATGAGATTTTTCATATTTACTAAGAGCTTGTTCCACCCTTTTAACAATAGTTACTATTAGTTACTATTTCCGGTCCATCCTCACGAAAAGTTACTACGCTGACCGTTCCAACCTTGTCGGAATATAACTAATAGTTACTATTTGCTTACCATGCTCGGGAGCGTAGTAAGCGTAGTAACTACGCATCTCTGTAACGTGATTGGTCGGATTCACCCCTGGCGGGAAATCCTGCTGGAAAATAGAAAAATCGTTCCAGCCTTGACGGCAAAAAGCCAGAATTCGTGACGTCATGCGTAGTAACTACTGTAAGTAGGGTGGAACACGCTCTAAATTCAAATATTATTTTCATATCGTTCATAGTCTAATGGGGCTTAAGGTTCTTTTTGGGAACAGGTCGTGGATTGCCCTGGAATTTATTCACTACGGAGATCAGCCATTTGGAGCTTCGTGGTGACTGGTTGACGTTGTTGGTTAGGGCCTCGGGGTTCGTCGTTGCATTCTGCAGGGTTCCAGCGCCACCGGTTTCCCTTCGTTGGTGGTTCAGAACCTTTTCTTTAGGGGAAGGGTAATGTGGTAATTACTGGTACTGTACGGTCTTTGATCCGATGTTTCCCACAAGTTCGTTTTTCCAACTTGAGCGGTTTTGAGCCTGAAGAGGACCCTTGCCAAGAAGGGCCGAAATATAGCTCCAATAAAATACCCTACGACAAGTAGGGTGGAATACGCCCAAGAATCGAGTCTCAAAATGACACCTAAACTACATTCACTTAGATTCCGTTCTCTCCGAATTCGATTCGGATCATATGTTTATTTGTGCTGAAGACCTTTACTCCGAAAGCTCCTTACAACCCTCCCAGGAAGGGAAACCTCTCCTCTTTCCCGCATAGCTGGCGAGAAGTTCCTGACCCGCTCACCAAGGTCGGTTAAAACAGAATAGGGAATCTTATTACCATGGAAGCAGGTATCGGTGATTTTGGTTTCATTACTGTCAAGTTCCCCACTTGGAACTTCACGAGCAGTGGCGGAGATTCGAAGATTCTAGTTCTGTATATCAAAAGGGTAGGATACCCTAATCCCCTTGGCTACCTTCTACCCTGGCTGATAGCCACAGGGACGAGAAACTTTGGAGGCCGACCTTGTAATCTTTTTAACCATTTTATTTCATTTCGTTTATTTAATGCTAATGACGGAGATTATACGTTAATATGACTATGAAAACACGTAGCCCACAGAAATTATTGCGGCTTCCCATTCTCAGGAAGCCCTTTGAGAGCGGAGTTAAGACCGGCCCCATCATTTGGCCCGTTGTCGGTGAGTCAAATACAGTTAAGTACACAGAGTACAGTCTCTCCCTTTCATTTTATGCGTTTGTTGTTTACAGGACTGCCGCGATCTGAATGGCTCGAAACCTTCATCACGGTCATCCAGTGACGGTTTTGTCAAGAGATGGCGGCGAACTGCCGTGACTAAGTGCTTGAAGGGTGAGACCTCCCCTCGTCGACGTCACTCGAGAGTGGAGGAGAAAAATGCTGCTCAGGAGCCGAGCGTCGATCCGTGTAGAAACATGCCGCTTCTCCATATTCTAGCATTGGTGAGTCAGATTTTCTCCTTATAAAGTATTCTTTCAGTCCAGGCTGACTGCGAATCATATTTTATACAGAGTTGCCACAACAAAAATATTTTGAGAGTGGCTGTTGGCCCAAAACAGAGAGTAAATTGGGAGTGAAATTTATTTTCATGAAATGTTCACTTTTGGTCGGCATTCCCTCTGTACAAATGACACATTTTAAAAAACTTGAAATAGTCAATTCTAGTCGGAATCCCTGCTGCAAAAATGACACATTTGGTCATTTTCTGAAATAGAATGATTTTTATGTCCTACGTAGGACAAGAGTGACAAAAACAAAATAGAGTGACAATTCACACTATCGTGCGACATGTGGCAAACCCTGGTTTGATAGTGCAAAACGGATACGTCAGCTGAATTTTATTAGAGCTATATTTCGGCCCTTCTTGGCAAGGGTCTTCCTTTTCAGGCTCTAAGCCGCTCAAGTTCAAGTTTTCCACAAGTTCGTTTTTCCAACTTGTGCGGCTTAGAGCCTGAAGAGGACTCTTGCCAAGAAGGGCCGAAATATAGCTCTAATAAAATTCAGCTGGCGGATCCCGAGGGGTCGACGACTCTCCCGGAATGGTGTACACGTCCCGAAGGAATAATCCGGAATGGTCAGGAATAATCTGGAATGGTCAAGAATAATCGGGAATGGTTAGGAATAATCCGGAATGGTTAGGAATAATCCGGAATGGTTAGGAATAATCCCGAATACTTAGGAATAATCTGAAATAGTCAGGAATAATCCGGAATGCTCAGGAATAATCCGGAATGGTTAAGAATAATCCAGAATGGTCAGGAATAATCCGGAATGGCCAGGAATAATCCGGAATGGTCAGGATTATTCCGTTATTCCGGAATGGTGTACATCAAAAATGAGAGTCGTCGACCCCTCGGCGGATCCGTTTTGCACTATCAAGCTTATGTTGTTTATCTAATTCGGGGGGCTGTTCTAGTGCCAATGAATCTTATGTCAAGAGTTCCGCGAATATATTTGATATACCGCGGACGACGTTCAAATCGCTAGAATTTTATTTCGTTAAAGACCGGATTCAAACCTTGACTTTTCAAAGGCGGTCTAAAAAATTCGCTCTTTCTGCTTGAAGCCAAGTTAAAACTCTATTAGTTAAAACCTCTGGTGATGGAGAGTTGTGACAGCTCTACATCACTCTCCCTTTTCCTTTACTAGCTCTACCCGATCTGTTTACAAATATATTTTTAGCCCTTAAAGGACACCTGAACAATGAAACCATACTTGAACACACAATGGAGAATGCATTTACAGACATGGCCACGGAGAGCATTCTTCTCCTGAGCGTGACCTTTTCAAAATAGGGATGTTCGTTTCTGGAGGTTTGCACATGCAGACTCCAAGACAAAAAGCGCAATTCATTCAAATCTTTACAGCGCTGGCTGGATCGTATTGGAATTTCTTCTATATATACGTTTGGGCTTAACTGGTTAAAAAATATTCCAGAAGAAGGGTTGATTGGAGACATTTGTTCATTTCTAAAATTGTTCGGTAACTGAAATAAGGACAGATGCAAAATGGAGCAAAAATCATAGCTTGGAAACACTATTTCGTATTTGGATTGGGTTTTCTGCATGCAGTGTTCACGGAAGTCATACAGATAGGGAGGATACTTGGTACTCTTCATTCAGGTGTCCTTTAAAGCGCACCCCGCACTATTTATTGTTTTATGTTCCACTATTCAAAACTACTTGAATACTGTAAAACTAGGCTCTTCTTTTAACAAACTATCCACGGCTTTGACTGTTTTAAGCCTTTTTTTAAGCCCATCGGCACTAGCAAAACTCGGCAAAATTCAGATAACCGGTTTTATGCGTCAATAGAATAATACGCAAACACTCTTCGGAAAATACTCAATCGTGGTAAGATCAAAGATTAGTGAGGTAAGGTAACGGAAGAAATTTGGGTCTCCGGGCTTAAAGCACAACTCTTACTAGAGAGGATCTTTTCCCTATGAAATCAATCAGAAAAAAATGTTTTCGATAATACCATTACTTTCAACATAAAACTTGCGATTCTCTCTGTTAGCGCTTGTCGACTGTATCCAGCCTTCCTGCTTTCCGACGCGGCGGCTGGGCGCAATTGAATACTGATCGTGGTTAAAAATTGGGAAAACTAAGCAATTAAAGTAATAAACAGAAGATTGTCACATGTAACTGAAAGAGTTGTCAGCGGACGTTGAAGATTCCGGCAAACTTTTCGTTGGGTGACGGGAAAGCTTGGCAAGGCCGAAAAATTGCTAAAAATTCGTAGTTACGAAACGAAACCATGGAAAAAGGTGGGGATTTTAGAAGTTTATAATTCCATATCGGAGCTAAGTATATTATGAAAGGCAGGATAAGCAAGAGGGGTCCTTTAAGAATTAATGAATGACGAAAACGAAAACGGACGAAAACGGATATCTGGAAGAAAATCCTTGATGATGGAACCTGGCTTTCAAGTACGTAAACAACGTGCAGATATTCAGGAATAAGAACAGAAATTCCCACCCGGGCACTAATCACCCGTCTAAAATGTGCCGAAAATTGTCATCGCAGTCAATCAAATGTGATTCATCGTGGCCAACATTGGCGTGGGGTAGTGAGGTTATTTATTGATGGAAGATTTCAGAATCTGCTTCGGTATAAAGTTCGTCTTAATGGGTTTCCCGATTACGTTAAAAACGAGCTTTCAACGAACATTGCAATTTGACATTCCTCTCCTGTTGAACTTAATTGCTTGAAAGTGAAGGCCAGGTTTCCGGATTCAACATTTCCGTTTTCGTCATCATTGATCCGGGAAGTGAGAGCTTGGTCACACTGGGCTCCAAAACCGGCCTATTCGACAAACACCTGAAAATCCCTAGGGGATGTGAGATTTGATGGTCTTTGTGGCAGCTTGGGGAAAATGAGCAGACTGCAATACAGTTAGGGGTCAATTAGTGTCCCTGTAACATAATTGTACACACTGTTTTGCTCTAATTGATCTCCTGAATATAAAATGAAATTCAGAATTAGTTGTATCTTGTTCTTTTTCTTTTTTCTACTTCTGCAACCCAAAATCCAGGAAATGAGAAAAGTGTGACCAAGCCTGAAGCCAGGTTAGAAACTTATGGACGTCCGGGGCGTTAGAATCGGAAAGTTCCGGTGGTTTCGGAATCCCAAAGTATGTTACAGAGGAAACAGATTTGAGAGACGCAATAAATATGTAAACTGGATGGGGTAGGGGAAAACGGTGATGAGGAAGGTGCAGCTAGTAGAAGACGTCCAGGGCGTTGCCTCCCACCCCAGACTCCAGGACCTGGAAGGACATCACCGAGGGGACCGATCTAAGGTTTGAAGCCAAGCTGACGATTCCAAGGAAAGAAATAAAAATGAGATTTCCCTGGTATTTCTTGCCCAGCTAATTATCCCTCTAAGATGTTAAGCGAGGGATAAAAATAATTTCGAATACTTCTGTTGCAATTCAACCCTCCTCAACTAAGAACAAAATAAATCATAAATTTTAAAGCAATACTAACAAAAGAGCGATGCGGAATCAACAAACCATAACACGGCATGTAAGCAAAACTAGAAGATCGATGCGGATTCGACATGCAAATAAAAATAAAATAACGCATATTAAAATGTGCGTGTTTAAAAAAAAAAATCTGGGTGTATAGATTTCAGAATTCAGGATTCAACAACTTTACTAAAAAAATTCATTCCGGCTTGACGGCCGGTTACAAACAAAGCACATACGTGCTTGAAAAACGCAACCAGTACAACATTTACTACCATATTCTTATCAAACCTTCACTAAAATAAACTAAAAATTAATTAATATATGTGTCAATTTGTCTTCTCTCGTCTTCCAAACCCTCCACTCACCAACTACCCTCAAGGAGATGTTTCTTTAACCGATTTTTAAACTGCGGTACACTTTCCGCTTCTCGGATTGAGCCTGGAAAAGTATTCCAGACCACCGTACCTGAATGCCTTGCCACATGGCTAGAACGAACCGTACTTCTTGGCTCACTTACCAGGTCTCCAGCATGCCTCGTAGCATGTCCGTGATAAAATAAGTTAAAACGAAAAAAATTACTAAAAACATCAGGCGCGAAACCATTCAGACTCAGAAACACAACCAATTTTGAAATATCTAATTTGACAGAGATTTCCATTGCACATATGTAATTGTTCCACAATGGTTCTGTAGGCTATATGTACAACTCAGTTACTATTTTTTTTTACTGTTATTTGATCTGGTCAAATGAGTTTTCAGTCACTCAGCGGAAATTTATTTTTCATTTTTTTTGCCAAACTAGCCCACTCAGAAAGACACGTCGTACCGGTACTTATGATGTTAATTCATTCTACCTCACTAATATGTTTATCCATTCTCATTTCCGAGATTCTACACTTTATAAGTGTATACTATTGGCATTACACCGATTATCACGCTTGTCATGTTTATTCTCTGTACGTGCTCCCGAGCATTGTTGCGAGAAGCTGATTGGCCAGCAGGTCGGCTGTGCAATTTTTGCCGCGTTTCTCATCCTGCCGAAGCGTTTTGTAATGTGCTGTAAGCCTAGCTAAGTTTTAAAGTAGTCAACTATCTCAAAATAAATATTCCTTCAGCCAAGCTGACTGCGAATCATAATTGATAGTGCAAAACGGATACGTCAGCTGAATATTATTAGTGCTACATTCGGCCCTTCTTGGCAAGGGTCCTCTTCAGGCTCAAGACGCTCAAGTTGGAGCGGCAAAGTTGGAGCGGCGTTGAATTTGAACTTGAGCGGATTTGAGTCTGAAGGGGACCCCCCCAAGAAGGACCGAAAAATAGCTCTAATAAAATTCAGCTGACGTATCCGTTTTACACTATCAGGATTCAGGATTCAACAACTTTACTAAAAAAAAAATCATTCCGGCTTGACGACCGGTTACACACAAAGCACATACGCGCTTGAAAAACGCAACCAGTACACATTTACTATCATATTCTAACCAAACATTCACTAAAATAAACTAAAAATGTATTAATTAATTTGTCAATTTGTCCTCTCTCGTCTTCATAACCCTCCACTCACCAACTACCCTGAAGGAGATGTTTCTTTAACCGATTTTTAAACTGCGGTACACTTTCCGCTTCTCGAATTGAGTCTGGAAAAGTATTCCAGACCACCGTACCTGAATGCCTTGCCACATGGCTAGAACGAACCGTACTTCTTGGCTCACTTACCAGGTTATCAAATATAACTATCTCAGAAGATCTTAGCAGAAGCACTGGGGGGTAAGGGAGATACTGTTTCCTGATATATTGAAGAGCATATCTCCAGGAGCAATTACTGCATTATGTAGATTTGTGTTGGAAAGTATTAAAGTAAAAGTTGACCGGGCGAGTGCAGTTTAGTTTATGTACTGCGATTTTAGAAGTTATTATAAAGTTTTTTGTTTTGTTGTATGTATATTGCCCTAAGGCTTTAAATATAATATTATAGCGCGAGGTTTCCTTTAGCACTATTTTTGCTTTAGAACGCGTTGGATCTCTCAGCACCTGCCTCCGATATCCTAATCCGAGAGAAAGGTCCATGCGAAGCGCGAAGGCGGATATGGATCCAACTTTCGGGTCATCCAGGGTCCCTCCAGCCTGCCGGCCCAGGGACCCTCTGGAAACGGCTCACGGATGGAGCGGAACCTGAAATGTATCAAAAGCTGATGAAAGACTCAATTGTTCGATTGGTACCTAAATACTTCAGGTATGCTATTTTATTTATTTATTTTGTTAACAAACATGCATAAACAAAACATCTTTATCACGGATTTGTAGGGGAAGTGAAAGCTCCCCATTTCGGGTGAAATGATTTCTGAAAAGAATACTGTTAGTTTAAAAAATTGCGTTGCACAACGGTTTGATGCATCATTATGTTTAGAACTACTAAAAATCACTGTTTCTCTTCTTTACTTTAAAGTAAAAAGCAGTCCAAGGTAACAAACGGTCAAAAAAGCAAACCTCTATTGTAGCCTACTGGGAAAAGTTTAGGTTTTTTCCTGGCCGACAAAGAACGAAGTGCTGGCAAGTTTTGGAGTCGCAAAGTCATCAGTTCCATGCGGAAAAGATCTGATTTATTCAGATTTAGCCTTTACACCCTTCCATGGCACCTGCCGGCACTGACCGAAATCGGTGGTCCTGGCACCCATGCCCCCCATAAATTAGGCAACTGGTCAACCTGTGCCGACCAGTCACCATGGAACCGGGCACTTGCTATACTTTAGAATTGAGAGTGGGCAACCCCTCCTTTGTCTTGTTATTCATTTACATTTGCAAAAAAACGTTGCGAAAAACGTGATTTTCTGCCCACTCAACAAGGACGCTTCGTACTTATTCTGCATTTTATATAATGCGTACCTTCCTCGTACGGAACACTCTATATGAATATGAATATGAATATATTTAATAGCCAATTGGCCGTACAAAATACATCAGTTACAATACACTTTACATCACCCAATACTTATCTTTATTAACTAATACACTCTCTAAGAATTGGCATATTTTAAGTATCTTAGCTTTATTTTTTGTTTTAAGAATATCGGGGAACTTGATAGTATACCCATTAAGAAAGTGTCTCCTGAGGTCTGATGAGCAAGTCCGACACACGCCAGTGAACCTCGAGAAGAACAAGAAACGTCACCTAAACGTATTCTCTAAACTGATTCAGACCCTATGCAAACCAGCAAACGACGTTCGTTGTGGTGACGTTTCTGGCTCTTCACTAACACACGGCGGTTTTTCATCGGCACAAAGAGTTAGTCATCAAGAGTCAAGGGTATTATAAGCTTCAGAAATCCCCCCCCGCCTTTCGCCAATGTTTCTCTTGCCGTTTGCGGCGGGCGTTCTGGGGCTTTTCCATCCGAGCGGGTTTGCCAGTCAGGCAACCCCTGACTGGCGTCTCCTGAGGTCTGATGAGCAAGTCCGACACACGCCAGTGAACCTCGAGAAGAACAAGAAACGTCACCTAAACGAATTCTCTAAACTGATTCAGACCCTATGCAAACGAATAAACGACGTTCGTTGTGGTGACGTTTCTGCTCTTCGCTAGGCACACGGCGGTTTTTCATCGGCACGAAGAGTTAGTCATCAAGAGTCAAGGGTATTATAAGCTTCAGAAATCCCCACCGCCTTTCGCCAATGTTTCTCTTGCCGTTTGCGGCGTTCTGGGGCTTTTCCATCCGAGCGGGTTTGCCAGTCAGGCAACGCAAAATTCGCCAAAAGCTGTGAGGTCCGCCGACATCGTTTTCAAAAATAAGGGTATGAGAAGTTTCAAAATTTGTTCATTTTGAGGTAATTCGGACTCTACCTTCTTTACCCTTTTACGTTGCTTTTTCCACTTTTGAAGTACAGCGCGCATAGTTTTCAAACATGTGACTAACGTACTATTTGAAGGTGCATCTGCTAAGTCTGCTACAATTTATTAGAGCTATATTTCGGCCCTTCTTGGCAAGGGTCCTCTTCAGGCTCAAGCCGCTCAAGCAGGAAAATAAAAGCTGGCTAATGTCAAACCGCCACCTCGTATAGCTGAAAGACTAGACAGAGTCATATGTCTTCAGTCAAAGCTGACTGCGAATCATATTTGAAAGTACAAAATGGATAGGCTACGTCAGCTAAACTTAATTAGAGTTATAGTTCGACCCTTTTTGGCAGGGTCCTCGAAGTCGAAGTTCATTTTCCAGCTTGAGCGGCTTCAGCCTGAAAAGTCCCTTCCCAAGAAGGACCGAAGTAAAGCTCTTAATAAAATTCAGTTTACGTATTCGTTTGGAAGCGTCAAATACTAGACTTCGACCAGCTAATTTGGTAATTTCGCCGGGCAAGTGTTGGTATTTTCGAGCAACGATATTTATGAACCATTTTGTCGTGAAAAGATTATTTCTAGTAAGATGTATGCTTTGAGCGAATGCACGATAAGCGAAGTTGAAAAAGAAATGCCCACTTCCCGGATGGAAATGCTTCCCGCATTCTTGTATTTTCTAGAGAGCATAAAAGCTTGGAAGTTTCAGTTGATTGCTTTTTAATGCGTGTCTCGTGCGTCATTGGATGGTTGAAATCCGGGTCATTCTGAACCAAACAAAAGTGGACACGAAACAGATTAGTTGTTGTGAACAACTGCAAAGGATACCCTACTTGTTGTGTTGCCGGGCAAGCTTGTGGCATGAAGTCCGCGAGGACGGAAATCATCTGTTTAACGTCATCCTTTATTAGATCTGCTGTAAAATATCAGCGGTGTTTCAGACTTACGCATGCAAACCGGTTAAGGTTCACGTAGTGCAGGTGCCAATCTCGTGATACCCCGCCCTCGGCTGGTAGTGCGATACGGGGTTGGGGGCAAATTATCGAACGCTTCCCGTGCTTTTCCCAAGACTTGCCTTACGGGGAAACGCCACTAACCCTTGCCCTAAACCAAACGGTCGGCACCGCCGAGATTTGAACCAGCAACCCTTCGCTTGTTATTCGGTGCGCTAACCCATTTGGCCAGGAAGGATCGAAAGGTTAAGGTCTAAAAGGTTACAGGCGAGATTTTCCAAATTTTAAAATAAAAGCGAAAAACGTTTCACCTTTAGCCCAGGAAGGACCTACAAGTCCCAGAAAGAAAATTATATATCTCTGTAGCGGTTGCTCCGATGTGGCTGGAATTTTTACCATACATGCAGGACACAGCTGTCAATATGATACTGCTACACTGTTAGAAGTCCATACCAAGTAACACAAGGATGCGCGGTTTCAACAGATGAGATGTTAGCTGCTACGTTTTTCAGACGTTAAGCATTACAACGTTATGCATACGGAAAGAGCTGAAACACCGCCGAAAAAAGTTCTGCTGACTTTTTTGTTTGCCATCGTGAAATCCAAAAAGTCAGCAGATGCTTTTTCGGCCCTTCCTGGCACTGCTTGTTATGCATAACGTTTTAATGCGTAAAGTTTGAAGAACATAAGTATTATCTGGTATGAAACTTCTGACTAAATCTTCTGACTAAATCAATTTTCGAGAAAAATGTCGCATAACCTTTTGGAAAAAGACGTCGATGTGTATCCTCCCCACGTATCTTTGGCATAGAGCTCCAGGGACGGCGCTGACGTCACTTCAGCATGCGATGGTGTATTTTATGTATTCTTCTTTCAGGAAAGTCGACTACAGAGGGGACACCTTCATCGAGATCCAAGACCTCTTGTATACCTTCTCAGACCCCGTTGTATTAGACATCAAAATGGGGACTCGGACATTCCTGGAAACAGAAGTCTCTAACTCAGTTGCTCGCAATGATCTCTACCTCAAGGTGAGTCCCCCATCCCTTCTCGCCATCTAGCCTACCTTTGCAACATTTGTGCTTTAAGAAGGTGTAGTGCTGAAAATGTTTCGTCGTAATAATTCTTAGGAATCAGCGCCATCTCCGGCACGCCCGGTTTCTCAACAAGTCGTTTCTGCGCCATAGTGTTGTCAGTCCTTTCAATTGTTTGCTAAATGTTTCTTAACGAGTTCAGAACCAATCAGAAGACTTTGTTGCGGTGATCTTCTGACTCTGAAGCCGCTGGAACAGACGGAAAACCCGCGAGAAAATAAGTAAGAAGCGAAAGTTTTCTTTCGCGGTGGAGTCGATACGACGTAGAAGGAGGCCAACGTGTTATAATAGCCTCCCCCAAAAGTTAGCCTTCAGTTAAACTTTAAAGAAATTCATGACTGCCATAAGCGGCCATTGACGGTCGAAACTTTAAGCGAAGAAATTACCAGTTGTAACCAGAGGTGGTGGACTCGGACTCTGGACGCGTCTCGAGACACCTTTTTCTGGGACTCGGACTCCGAACCGGAGGTAACAAGGATGTAAAGGCTTTTAAAAAATCACAGTTACTACCCCCCCCCCCCCCCCCCTGAAGGGCCGTATTCAGGAATATTTTTTTTTTTTTTTTTTTTGAGGTGGGCTGCTTGAGGGTCGGAAAAAAAAGACATGGAGACACCTTTTTCGCGGACTCGTCTTGAATCGTGGTCTCGGTAGTGGACTCGCAGCACCTCTGGTTGTAACCAATCATTGACTCGGAAAAATTGTAGAAAAAACATACGCACGAAGTCGCGTATGTGGGAAATTATGGTCATTAGGAATTATTGGGATCTGAAAATTAATTCGCGGTACCACTTACGTGAGTAACATTAGTTAGCTACATTTATTTAAAAAATGATGCCAACGTGGCTGGAACACATCCTATACGGTAGAATGATTCAATTCAGTTCAATATAATCTAAAAAACAGATAACAGACAAGCCGATGGGTTGTTTTTGCGTCATAACAGAACAATCTACAAATATATACAATTTTGCGACATTTATGCCGACGTCTTATGATAAATATGGTCAATAACATGCTAGACTACGATTAATAAAATACAAATAACCTAAAAATTAACATTCAAAAAAACGCTCCGAGTTATATAAACGAACAAACGAGGGGACAAAACTCTGAGCATACCTTGTTCGCAAAGCTACCACCGGTTCTAAACGAGACACATGGTCGGCAGCTTGACGGCATGAGGGTGCAAGGATCCAATTTGCCGATTTCCCTTACCTACATTCGTCTATCGCCTAGAGGCTGTTCACCTTGGGGACCTGATGGGGATATCGGTACGGTCTGGTGGGATCGTTCACCTGGCCCTCCCCTTGGTTTTCAAGGGCCGGTAGAAACGCACGGACGTCGCACAAATGCGACGCTCTTCGGAAACATATCTTTATCTCTCATATTCCATTAATGCGTAGTAGGTCTATGCATTTTCGCAGGACCCCTGAAAAGATGGCAACCCATAGAAGCACCTCGTAGGACAGTACCGTGCGGTATAAGTGGTCCCTCTTCGGCTGTCCCGATATCCATCAACAGAATTGAGGAAAATTTCAATCACCTAATGGGGCTCCATGACGTTTTGGTTTAGTGAATTTTAATCATTTTGGTTGTGTTTGTAGTCTTGTTTCTTTCTTCTTTCATTTTTCTGTTATACTCTGTTTGCACATAGACGGGTTATGAATAAAATTTAACTTATTTTAATAGCCAGATGCCCACTTTGTCTATTTGGTGACCGGTATTGCTCAGTACGTTTTCTCAAGAAATGAAAGCACATTCGGTAAATATAGACAAGATAAGGACCGGGGTCCTTGAAAAGCCCTGTCTGTCAAGTCCTCTAATCCTTCAAATCCCTGTATCTCTAATATGAATAGGGTTTCGGAGAAAGTTGTCATCACGTTTGTTTGTCATGTTTGTGTCCTACTTACTGCGGTCCGTTGTCCAAGCGACTGTGACTTACGCGAAAAATGACGAGGGGACAGATAGGTTCCAATTTGGATGGGTGTATACATGGTAATCACCCCCAGAATAACGAGGGGGGGGGGGGGGGGGGTCATGGTAGTTGATACTTCCACCGCCCAAGCTTGAAACCGAATTATGTGTTGTGGTATACTATGCTACGAGGTTCGTACCAGATCTGCGCGATCTTCCCTACCTAGTGAGGTTAGCCAAGTTGCGCCTTCCCTCTGTTGCATAAAGATGTTTTTTCTTTCACTCTTCGGGGGCATAATGAAGCATAAAAACACCTCGCAGCATTTACGGGTTATGCTCCAATATTCAAATCTATCTGAATATTGTGAAACTAGTCTCTGCTTTTAACAAATTATCTATGGCTTTGGCTGTTTTAAGCCTTTTCCTTGCCCATTGACTTCAAATAGCCGATTTTACGCATCAGTTGCATGTTTCCTTTTCTAGCTTTTAGCTATTCGGATTAAACTTGATTGATTGATTGATACGCCAGCATTCTTCGGTGGCATTATGAACCTGGAAAATAGTGAGTCTTGGCAAGTGCAAAGATTAGTGAGGTGTAGTTAGTGGGTTTAGAATGTAACATGTGACATTTGGGTCTCCGGGTTTAAGAACTAAGGAATGCAGTTACGAAGTAGGTTGCATTGGCATTATAGGTACGACGGGTCCTTTAAGGGTTAGGACTTGTGATGCTAAGAGTTGGTATCCATTGCAGATGAAAAATCTCGACCCGGATGCTCCGACGGCAGAAGAGTGCAGGGATCAAGCCGTCACCAAGCTTCGCTACATGACCTTCAGGGAGGAATTGAGTTCAACGTGCGAACTGGGATTCCGAGTGGAGGCAATGAAGGTAAGGTCATTCTAGACGCACTTCAGGATAGTCCTGATGGGAATTTTGTTATGCCTTTCTTTCAACCAAGGGCCATTTAAGTACTACTTAAAGGACACCTGAACAATGAAACCATACTTGAACACACTATGGAGAATGCATTTCACGGAGAACATTCTTCTCCTGAGCGTGACGTTTTCAAAATAGGGATGTTCTGGAGGTTTGCAAATGAAGACTCCAAGACAAAAAGCACAATTCATTCAAATCCTGTACAGCTCTTGCCGGGTCGTATTGGAATTTTTTCTAGATATACGTTTGGGCTTAACTGGTTAAAACATATTCTAGAAGAAGGGTTGATTGGAGACATTTGTCCATTTCTAAAGTTGTTCGGTATGGAAAAAAGGCAAAAATCATAGCTTGGAAACACCATTTCGTATTTGGATTGGGTTTTCTGCAGGCAATGTTAACGGAAGTCATACAGATAGGGATGATACTTGGTACTCTTCATTCAGGTGTCCTTTAAAGGTCCCCTCGCACTATTTACTATTCAACTTGCAGTATTTTAAAATATTTGAATACTTTAAAACTGGGCTGTGCTTTCAACATATAACCTACGGTTTCGGCTGTTTTAAGCCTTTTCCGAGACCCGTTCACTTACAGCGAAAACAGGGAAAAGATGTACACAACCGGTTTTTGTGATGGAATAATTTAATTTCACATCGAAGTTAGCAAAATACGGCATTTGAGAAAAAGAGGGGTTAGAATGTACGGTACGAAATTGGGGTTTCTTGATATGGAGTGATTATGGAAGTAGGTTGCGTTAGGATTATGGGTAAGACAGGTCCTTTAAGACTACGACACACAAAAACATAAGCTAACAAATGACTTGCAACGGTTAGGAACATTAACGAACACAAATTCAGTGTATTTTAATTTAGTTTAAATAGGATGCTGTTTTAAGCATTCCTATTGCTGAAGCTGACCTAGTTTGTTTAATCTTACAAGTCGACCGTATCAGTTTGAGTTTACAATTTCAGTCCCGAAAAAAATCTTAGCTGAGAGTCAGACTCTATTGTAGCACTACCAACATGATTCTCTGTTGTAGCATCTATAGTGGCAAATGTTGTTTACTCTTTCCCTTTTTTGATCGATCCGTTTTTAGTCACTTCCTTTTTCAGTCTCTCCTATTTCTAATCGCTCCCGTTCTTAGACACTCTTTTTTTTTAATTTTACTTGTAAATAGGCGAAACTCCAAATAGTTAAAAGTAGTGAAAAACATTCAAACTATGGACTCAAGTTTGAGTCAATTTTTGATAATTAAGGAAAAGAGTTCAAACAGTTATATTGATGTCATGCCGAACATGGACTCAAATGTAAATCTGTTTTTGACAACCTTGTCGTGTGTTTTTGACACCCTTCTTGTGCCCAATATGGACAAGTCTAAATCTGTTTTTAACATCCTTGTTCATTGCAAAAAATTGAAGAAAAGAACGGTATTGAAATGGACAGGTTGTCAGATTTTAATGCTCAAATTTGTTTCTGGCGTGATGTCTCGCAGATTATCCAGCTATTTGGTAGGACTCCGCATAACAGCAAGGTCTTATGCTGCGTTTCATAGTAATTCTTAAGGGGCTTCCGCGAGTATGTTTCTCAAACGTTTTTTTACAATTATTTTCGTCTATTTTACATTGTCACTCCTCCCCCGTCGCTAGCAACTATGACGTTGAATAATGGTTTGGTGATAGGGTGAAATTGGTAGGAAATGGATGACGAAGGGGTAGGAGATGTGATAGGAAGTGGTTTCTATGGGCTTCCTTCTTCCCATATACTTATACCCCTCGGCCGAGTTGGTCTCGAGTCGAAATATATTACTATTCTGACCCAAGAACAACCCGGACGGGCCCCAGTTGATTCTTAAATCGCATGGAAGATATGGAAGTAGGAAGATTGGGCAAGAGGGCTGGACGAAAAAAAAATACTGAATAACCCTGCCAACGGAGTCAAAGTGCCGTCGTTGACACAGTCCCCCGTGCTCACACGCAGAAGCCTCGTACACCATGTGGGTGGTGCTGATATGTATACCCGGTGGCGAAGAGTGAGCAACCCCTCCCTCCTATAATAACCCCCATAATAGCTTTATCTAAACATACTCGTTATCCGAAGAGCTTCGTCGCTTCGATCGTCAACCTGAAATAATAATTGTTAATTATTTTAACTCATTTATAACAATAATTGATTACTATTTTAATTTTTGCACGTTAGTTGGTTTAGTTACTACATTGACACGCTTCGAAATTTTTATTTTATTTGTTACTATTTGTCGACGAAAAAAAAAAGACAATGAGGCGAAATTTACGTTTAATTAGCCTACTATCTGGGAATTTGTTATTCATTGATGTTTTTAATACTTATCTTGTCATTGTCATTATTGAGGGAAAAAACAGACATCGGCTCGTTCGTCCGTAGTTTTTAAGAAAAGACAGAAATTATATTCAGATCTGATCTTAATAAGTAGAAGATCAGATGTACGCCCTTACCATTATGTACTAGAAAGAGCCGTTATTTCTATCTGCTTGATAAAGTAGCTATTTTAGTTGTTTGGTTTGTTTTTGTCTCTAAATTTGAGTTTCCCACCACAGTCGAGTGACAAAAACGAAACTCACCTCGAGTTATTTGTTAAATTTGAGCCACTGTGTTTGTTCCTCCTGCAGCAGAGCAAAATTAACTTCGGTGGTTTGGAACGGAAATTCCGGGAAACCCCAAATAAGGGAGAAGCCAGGTTTTTATCTTTGTCATCGTGGCAGACAATTGTTTTTTCGTCATTCGATCGTTACGATTATTATCAAGTTGAGCTGCCGGAGAAAATAGCCTTCATTTCTCTCAGAAGATGATAGCGAAGTATAAGTAAAGTGAAAATAGTCTAAGAATGCAGGCATCATTCGGACGTCGATGAGCCGTGAACATATCGTATACAGTTCTATTCCAGAATTTTGTGTCCGTTAGAATTGATGAGCAGTTTCGAAAACGATAAACACGTGTTTTCATCAAGCCATCCTCTTATGGATTTACTTTGAAACTATATTGTTGAAAATTCAACAATATACGTCACAGTATGATGAAACTAAAATTCAGCCGTTACGGTAACAGTGGAATTTCGTAAAAAAAAATTAGTTTTCTTTCTTTTCAGTTTTGAAAACGATAAAGAAATGTGTCCATCAGGCCATCCTCTTATGCATTTACTTAGAAACTATACTGCTGGAAATGCAACAACAATATACAAAATGCGATCTAATACGGTAAAAGTGTGTGAAATCTAGAAAACCATTCAGTTTTGTATGTTTTCTTTCTCTAATTTTGAAAACGATAAATACACGTGTCCATAAAGCCATCCTCTTATACATACATACATACATACTCTTTAATCTGGAAAAAGAAATTCCATACTGACTAGCCTAGTACAACAAGACCAAAGGTGTCGAAGGGATCCCAAAAATCTAATATCTGATTCAGACAATCCGGTCTTGTCTTCGCCAGATCCAGTCTTGGACAGGCTAATCATCAGATAAAACCAAGTTCAGATGTACCTCTATAAGCCATATCTATTTTGACGATACTGACCGAGACTTTCTGCTTTACTTCTGCCAAGTTTCCGGTTTCACCCGATTTCCGAGCGAACTACTAAGCAAAAAAAGAAAATTCAGAAACAAATCCAGCGTATCTCCTTATCCCTATAAAGAACATCTAATCAACTTTGAATAAAAGTTTGACTTAAAAAAAAATCCGGTTACAACCGGATTCCGGACTAATTATATGTCCGGGTAAAAAACGATTGTCACATACCGACTCAGCCTCTCTTCTTACCCCTGAATCTGCCATCTAATCGAACTTTTGCTTTTAACAAATTTTTCGGTTTTGGCCAGATTCCGGGTGAACTAGTTGTCGGGCGAGAAAATGATTTTCACCTTCGTGTTCAGCTTGTCTTTTTACCCATAAATCGAACATTTAATCAACTTCAAATTAAACTTTTACTTTTAACCAACTTTCCGGAGTAACTACTTCTTCGGCGAGAAAATAGTTTTCAACATCGTGTTCAGCATGTCTTCTTACCCCTAAATTGACCATTTAATCAACTTCAAATAAAACTTTTACTTTTAACCAACTTTCCGGTTTGTGCCGGATTCCGGGCGAACTACTTGTCCGGCGAGAAAATGGTTTTCACTAATGTGCTCAGCATGCCTTCTTACCACATAATAGACTATCACATTAGCTGTTAAAAAATATTTTGTTTGTCCCTTAATTTGAACCCCTACCCCTAAATGTGGAGCTACATAGCCCATCTACGAACTTGACCTTACCCTTGACCCAATGGAACCTCACACCAAGTTTCATCAAAATATCTCATTCCCTTCGAGAGTGATCGTGCTGACAGACAGACGGACATTTTTGCGATTTCATAGGTATCCCTCCGCATACGTTTCGGGATCCCGAAAATACAAACAGAAACAATAACAGTTAAACAACGAATTGGTGAGAAAAAAATACATATGATAAAAACAAAATTCAGCCAATAGCCTACGGTAAAGTATGTATTATTTTGAAAACCGTTCTATTTCATTTATTTTCTTCCTTTACATCGCTTGAATAAGATCCTATATTTAATACGCTTGTTTCATAACTACACTGGGCTCGTGCGTGCTATGTCCAGTAGAAATATAAACAAAAAATAAGTATTATAATGATGAAATTTTATTACGCACTTGACAAGAAAAGAAAATTATTGCAGCATAAAGGAAGGAAATTAAAATAATTATACCGAGCGTTCTTTCGATACGAGTCCTCAGGATAGAAAAAAAATAAACGGAGTTTGGGTCTATAAAATCTTACTAGATATCAAGCGATAGAGATTATAAGTATTTGATTATGGTTCCTTACAGCTTCGAAGTCAGCCTATCAGTGAACTGAAGAAAGTCCGGACGCGGGAGGAAATCACAGCAACTCTAACCGAATTCTTCAACCGGAATCCGAAAGTCCGCCGGAAAATGCTGGAGCGAATCCTGGAGATGAGGAGACTGTTGGAAAACTCCAAGTTCTTCAAAACCCACGAGGTAAGTTTTAATTGTAGCAGATGTGATGGTACTTCTCTTTGAATGTAGATATTAAGGAGTTTCATAACATTTAGACAACGATTGGATTCGCAATTTCAACAAAAATGAGACAACATATTGTTTACAGAAGGGGAACAGAAATGGTGCCTAAATTGTAGTTCCTTTATCCTTTTAATACTATCAAAATTTATTCCTAATCTTAAGTCCTTTATCCTTTATGACATACTCCTTTACACCACGAAATAACACTGGAAATCAAACCTGGTTTTGATGGCTGTAATAGGAATAATTTTTTCGGCTTGAAAAGCTTACCAGAACACAGCATCTCGCAATTTCATTTCTATCTTCTGTAGTAATGGGACAGAGCTAGTGTCTAAATTTTAAATCCTTTTAAAATTATTAAAGTTTATCCTAAATTTTGAATCCTTAAGAGTATCAAACCCCTTTGAACCGCTATCTCACCGGAAGCTAAACTGGATTTAGATGAACATAATCAGGAATAACTCTTTTGGCTTGAAAGTTTTACGTTACCACAAAATTAGGTAAACTATTTTTTTTTAACCAGAAACTAGGAATCTCACAGAGCGTTGGTTCATCGCACTATTGTGTTGACAGCACAGATTAATACCAATCTAAATATCATTATTTGACCACAACACACGGTCATGCAAATTTTATTTCTATGTCCTGTAGTAACACTTCCTGGTATGGATGTTTAGGGTGAAGGTTTGTAACTGGAAAAATAAACAGTAAAGATATGAATGAATGAATATGTTTATTACCCATCTTTACATAGAATGTCACTGATGGAGTATACAAAAAGAAAAGAAATGAAGAAAGTGGAACAAAGAACAACACACAAGATACAATTTTAACTTGGCAAAGAAGACAGAAAAATACACTATACACTATTTCTGTAACTATTGTTTAACTGCTGGATAGAGGCTATACTTACATTCAGTCACATACCAGTTACATCCAGTTTTTCTTTTCTTTTTCTTTCCTTTATTGGTTTTCATATAGTCCGAATGAGCACGTTCTGGGCCATTTTTATATGGGTTAATAAAATTATTGATTGGTTGATTGATAACAAGTTCCAAACTTCTTTCCCACCAATTTGACAAAAACCTAGGCTCCTGTGTTGGTGATTATGAAAGTGAGATGACTTTTTTCAGTTACCACGATCGGGACCGTGATATTTGAATATCATATACCACGGTAACTTGCCAGGTAATCAGTAACTGCAAAAACTGCTTTAGACCGTGGTACCCGTGGTACCAAATACCATGGTATCTGTAAAAACGCAGCTAATACATATGCATGTCTTTTGTTTCGTAGAGTAGTACTTAGCGTGTTCAGCGGTGGCCGATAAAACTGGCTAGAAACGGAAAGTCAACCCGAACGGGTGGCCAACTCTCGGCTGGCTAAAATGGCCCTCGACCTTGCTTCTGCCGCATTAATCGATACTGGAACAAGTTTTGTCCCTAAATTGTTTTGCGTTTTTGTGGCACTTGCCTTCCGGCAAAGTGCCATATACCGATCACTTTGGTCTGTCGGTCCGTCTGTCTGTCCGTCAGTCCAGTGATCGCGAGTTAGGGTACTTCCATATGTACTAGGACGATGAAACTTGGCAGGTATCTGAGGGACGACCTGACCAGACAAACTTGGACATAGTCACTTGACGATCGTGGGGGGAGGCGGAATCCGGAATTTAGTGGCATGAAATTATCTGACCATCGTGGGGGGAGGGAGGAGAGATCCAAAATTTAGTTTCTGTTGGCCACTTGGTTCTAAAATGCAAAAAAAAATTTCATTTTGAGTTGTCGGTGAAGTTCGGCGAAGTTTGTGCTGCTTGACTGGCAAACTCTGCTCGGCGGAAAGAGCGGTAGGCCTAAACAGTTGTAGGTGCAAAACGAAACAGTGGCGAAGGGCGGGGATTTATGAAGCCTATAATTCTGTACGCGAAGTCGGGTTAATGTAAGGTCAGATTTCAGAATAAGTACGAGGGCCCTTTAACGAACCCCTCGCACCATTTACTGTTCATGTTTCGGTATTTTAGAATAGTTTAATAGCTCAAAACTAGGCTCTGCTGTTAGCAAATTATCGACAACTTTATTTTTTTTCAAGCCTTTTGTCCAGCCCATTGACTTCTAGCAAGAATAGGGAATTTTTTTCACAAACGGTTTTTCTGACGGCGGAGCTTCTCGTAAACAATCGTCGTAAGGCAAGTGTGAAAATCAGTGTACTGTCGTTCGGCGGGTTAGCATTTACCGCACGAAATTCGGGTCTAAGATCCAGGCCCGTATCCAGGAATTTATTTCGGGGGGGGGGGGGGGTTATTGCCTGCTGGTCGGACAAAAAACCCATAGATCAGAGGGAAAAGCCTATAAAAATGACTATTTTTGTCTGTTTCAGGGGGGGGGGGTCAACCCCCTACACACACACCCTGGATACGGCGGTCTTAAGTGTAATCGATTGGGCTATGCTGAAGTACCTCGCAGTAAACAGTGTTAAGTAGAAGATGGAAATCACGTTTGGAACTGTCCGGGACAGACGTCATCATGTTTAATTGGCTCCAGTTTTTTCATCATGAACATTGACGGTTTGCATAATCCATGGCAGATCCTTGCTACGATCAAGTGGAGGTCATGCGTTCTATTTTTAAACTAAAGCCAGTTTTCCATCGTAACCGTTATCGCCAAAATCGGACTAAAACAAGGACTTATAATACCGTACCTCACGGAGTATTGCTAAAAGTGACTATTATTTGTTAAATACGGGTTGGAAGTAATTTGCCTAATTGCGTAAGCGTGAGGGTTAACGAGCCGTGCAAGTACCTATTATGTGGTTTCTTGACATTAAACTCGAAAATACGCATCATTGCGGTTATTGTCAGCGAACAGTATCCGACTGTGGAAGCAGTTTGGTAACGATTTCCTTGACAAGACTTAAAGCACAAATTGCGAATGTTATTTCTTTAGAACAGCGGTGGAAGCGTGGGAACTCCGTCAGCGCGGCGGGACTTCTGTATTCATCCGCTCCTGAACTTCACCTCATGCTCCTGTTTCAGTCTCAATGTCTATAACCAAACCGTGAATTGGGAATCCTAACCAAACGTTCAGTTCATCTCTTTTATTTAATCCCGTTATTCAGTTCATGTTTTGCCCATACGATTACGTGATTCCTTTTTTTTTCTAACTTAAAGGACCCCTCGCACTATTTACTCTTCAACATACAGTATTTTAAAATATTTGAATACTTTTAAAACTAGGCTGTGCTTTCAAAATAACCCACGGCTTTTGTTGTTTTAAGCCTTTTCCGAGACCCGTTGCCGTAGTAGCGAAAACAGAGAAACAATTTACATGACCGTTTTTATGGCACTTGAGCTTACTCAAGTGCCATATAGCGATTGTAATTTCTGTCCGTCATCGGTCTGTCGGTCTGTCGGTCCCGGTTTTGCTAGTTCGGGCACTTCCAGATAAGCTAGGACGATGAAACTTGGCAGGCATATCAGGAACTGGACCAGATTAAATTAGAAATACTCGCTTCCCCGATCCGACCATCTGGAGGGGAGTGGAGGGAGGGGGAATCCGGAAAAATGAGGAAAAATGAGATATTTTTAGCTTACGAACGGGTTATCGGATCTTAATGAAACTTGATATATGGAAGGAACTCGTGTCTCAGACCCTCCAGTTTAAATCCAAACCGGATCCGGTGACATTGGGGGGAGTTGGAGGGGGAAACCGGAAATCTTGAAAAACACTTAGAGTGGAGGGATCCGGATGAAACTTGGTGGAAAGTACAAGCACAAGTCCTAGATACATGGCTGATATAACCGGAACGGGTCCGCTCACTTTGGGGGAGTTGGGGGGGGGGGGGGGGGGAGAAGTCCGAATTTGTAGTGATCCCGCGAGTTCCGTGCTTTCTGATGTGCTGAGACGATGGAAATTGACAGGCATCTCTGGGACCCGACCAGATTAAATAGGAAATCGTGAATTCCCCGATTCGACCATCTGGGGGGGGGGGAGTGGAGGGAGGGGGAAGCCAAAATGTGAGGTATTTTTATCTTGCGAACGAGTCATCGGATCTTGATGAAATTTTATATTTAGGATGACCTCGTGTCTCAGACGTCCCACTATAAATCCGGACCGGATCCGATGACACTGGGGGGAGTTGGAGGAGGGAACCGGAAATCTTGAGAAACGCCTAGAGTGGAGGGATCGGGATGAAACTTGGTGGGAAGAACAAGCACAAGTCCTAGATACGTCATTGATATAAGCGGACCAGATCTAGGAGTTGGGGGGGGGGGGTCCGGATTTCTAGCGATCCCGCGAGTTCGGCATACTTCCTGATGTGCTAGGGCGATGAAACTTGGCAGGTATGTCAGGGACCCGAACAGGTTCACTTGAGAACAGCCGTTTCCCCAATCCGACCATACTGGGGGGAGTGGATGGATGGTGAGTCCGGAATCTAGTGGCGTGTATAACTTTTGAACGGGTGATCGGATCTTGATGAAATTTTATATTTAGGATGACCTCGTGTCTCAGACATCCCACTTTAAATCCGGGTGGATCCGATGACACTGGGGGGATTGGAGGAGGGAACCGGAAATTTTGAGAAACGCTTAGAGTGGAGGGATCGGGATGAAACTTGGTGGGAAAAACAAGCACAAGTCCTAGACACGTCTTTGACATAACCGGACCGGATCAGGGCACTGTGGGGGAGTTGGGGTCGGGGTCCGGATTTCTAGCGATCCCGCGAGTTCGGCATACTTCCTGATGTCCTAGGCCGATGAAACTTGGCAGGTATGTCAGGGATCCGAACATATTGACTTGAGAACAGCCGTTTCCCCGACCCGACCATCGTGGGGGGAGTGGGTGGATGGGGATTCCGGAATCTAGTGACGTGCATAACTTTTGAACGGGTGATCGGATTTGAATGAAACTTGTCTGGTGAGCTATCGCCTCGGACGTTCAGTGTCACGTCCGGGTCGAGTCCGATACCTGTGGGGATGGAGGGGGGGGGGACTCGAGAAACTCTAAAAGCAGAGGGATTGGGACGAAACTTAATGGATGGAACAAG
This sequence comes from Branchinecta lynchi, assembly GCA_023053575.1. Classification (NCBI taxonomy): domain Eukaryota; kingdom Metazoa; phylum Arthropoda; class Branchiopoda; order Anostraca; family Branchinectidae; genus Branchinecta; species Branchinecta lynchi. Next base: position 8,325,380 of record JAKZAP010000017.1, read on the forward strand.
CATTAGGCCTAGATGAAATTGAAGGAGCCAGATGGTTTCGGGGCTCTGTGGGGGGAGTTGGAGGGGGTTTCCTGGAATTCCGGTAGTCGTGAGTTAGAATAGTTCCAGATGTAAAACGACAACGAAACTTTGCAGGCATATTAGCGACCCGAATTATCTTGACTTAAGAACCTGACACAACATACCCCCGGAAACTTCCGTTCCTAGATCCGAGCATTTTTTAGGGAGCAAGAGAAGAGAAATATGGAAATTGACTTCTATAAATTGCGAACGAGTGGTCTGATTCGAGTGAAACTTCATGGGTGATACGAATCGATGGCCTCGACTTGTAAAACATGCGTTCGAACCATATACGACCACGATTAGGGGAATTGGGGGTGGGGGGACTTTTGACATGCACAAAAACCAAACGGATGGACCGAATGAGATGCAATTTGGCAGACAGGTATGCTCCAATTTCAGTCAAACTTGATGGACAGGAACAGGAAATTAAGAGATTGGGCCCCCGGCTCCGACAACGTTGGTGGGAGGGGGGGGGGGGGTACCGGAACTTTCCAAAAATGCTCAGATTCGAGTGAAACTTGATAGATGGTATAAAAGAAGATGCTTTAGGTGGTCGATTTTTTATATTCCGAACCAGATTCGGCCACGGTAGGTCGAGATAGAGTGGGTACCGGAAATCGTGTAGCACGTCTAGGGATCAAACAAATGGATTTATTGGGATGAAAGTTTGAACAGTCATGTGCATTTGCTACAGACAATCGAGACGATGCCGGAACTGCTCAGAAATGAGTGAAACTAAATATCCTATTTCTATTTCCGAACCGCATTTTTGGATGGCGGGTGTATTTTGTGACGTTCTCATCTACTTTCTTGTACAGCCTACTCGTACAAGTGCCATATGAGCTCGTAGCTCTTGTTTCTAATGGAAAAACTTCTCACAGACAACCGTCGACAGCCTGAAACACGGCAAGTGGGAAAATCAGCTTGGTTTTGTTAGACGGGCTAGGATGTACCATACAAAATTGGGGTCTCCGGGTTGAGAAATATATGGAGTGATTATGGAAGTAGGTTGCGTAAGTATTATAATCATGTAAGACAGGTCCTATAAGTTTGTCTTTTGGCTTTTGCTATTGTGGCAATTTTTCTTTACACCTTAAAGCTTATGTTTAATTGTTGCTTCATAAAGACCCACCCTCTGTTGTGTCCCACCGCCAAGAGGAGACGAGCTTTCAGGCATAAAACGTTCTTATTCTGCATTGCAACACGTTATAAGAGAGAGCGAACATTAGAAAGATTCATGGATTCAAAGTATTTGCAAGTATAAAATAGTCACAAGTTGATCATCGAAAATTCATGAATATGCTACTGGAAATTCACCGTGGCCTTGATTTTATTTTTCAGTTCACTTCATTTGTTTAGTACCGAAAATCAGATTAAGAATAGTAATAATACAAAACAACACAAAAGGCTTTCGCCTTTTAATTAACTAAGAAATCTCGAATAATCGAACTGATCATAGTTAAAAATCCCGCACTTGAAACCATTGATCGATTCAGTATTAACCGCATCATCGGCAAGGTTGTTCCAAGGATCGACAATTCTGTTGCCAAAACCATGACATTCAGATTCCCTTTTTTCTTTTTTAAACGCGCGTAAAGGTAAGGTAAGGTACATTTTAGATAAAAAATGGAAATCACGAGATCTTTTCTTAAAAAAAAAAATGGGGAAATAATGTTTTCAATACAAAAAAAAATCAGATTTTTGACCTTTTCAGTCAAGCATTCAATCAATAAAATCTGCTTCCAAATAGCAAAACTAGAAGAGGAATACAAATTTACGGAATACACAGAAACGAAACAAATGAACTAATACACTTTTATAATTTTTTGGCTACGGCTCGTCCACTCGGTTACGTTAATATTTTCTTAACTCTTTAACGTCACATACTCTTTCCAAAACAAAACAAACAAGACCAAAGGTTTCGATGGGATCCCAAAAATTCAATATCTGATCCAGACAACTGGGTCTTGTCTTAGCCAGATCCAGTCTTCGCCAGACTCCTTGAACATTTTTACAATCAAAATTCAGAAACAGATTAAGGCCAAATAGCTAATCACCTGAGAAAACCAAGTTCAGATTTGGATTCAGCATGTGTGTTTACCCCTATAAGTCATATCTGTTTTGACGAAAACTTCCTGCCACTTCTGCCAATTTCCCGGTTCCGGCCGAACTCCAGAACTACTTGTCCGGCGAAAAAAGAAAGCTCAAAGACGAAATCAGGGTATCTTCTTTCCCCAGTAATGAACGTCTAATCAACTTCAAATAGAAATTTAGCTTATAACAAATTTTCCGATTCCAGCCGGATTCCGGTCGAACTATATGTCCGGGTAAAATACGATTGTCACACAGGGACTCAGCATCTCTTCTTACCCCTAAATCGCTTATCTAATCAGCTAGAAATAAAACTTTGACTTCCAACAGTTTTCCGGTTTTGGCCGGATTCCGGACGAACTACATGTCCGGGTAGAAACTTGTTTTCACATAAGTGTTCAGCATGTCTTCTTGCCCTAAATCGAACATCCAATCAACTCCAAATTAAACTTTTAATTTTGACAAACTTTCCGGTTTGGGCCGGATTCCGGTCGAAATACTTGTCCGTCGAGAAAATAGTTTTCACCATCGTCTTCAGCATGTCTCCCTACCTCTAAATCGAACATTTAATCAACTTCAAATAAAACTTTTAATTTTGACAAACTTTCCGGTTTGGGCCGGATTCCGGGCGAAATACTTGTCCATAGAGAAAATAGTTTTCACCATCGTCTTCAGCATGTCTTCCTACCCCTAAATCGAACATCTAATCAATTTCAAATAAAACTTTTACTTTCAACAAACTTTCCGGTTTGGGCCGGATTCCGGGCGAAATACTTGTCCGTCGAGAAAATAATTTTCACCATCGTCTTCAGCATGTCTTCCTACCCCTAAATCGAACATCTAATCAACTTCAAATAAAACTTTTACTTTCAACAAACTTTCCGGTTTTGGCCGGATTCCGGGCGAACTACTTGTCCGATGACAAAATGGTTTTCACCATCGTGTTCAGCATGTCTTCTTACCCCATAATCGACTATCACATTAGCTGTTTCAAAATATTTTGTTTGTCCCTTAATTTCAATCCCCTCCCCCACCCCTAAATGTAGAGCTACAAAGCCCATCTACGAACTTGACTGGTCCGACGACCCAACGAACCTTCTCACCAAGTTTCATCAAAATATCTCATTCCCTTCGAGAGTTATCGTGCTTACAGACGGACGGACAGACGGACGGACGGACGGACAGACGGACAACTTTTGCGATGTCATAGATATCCCTCCACTTACGTTTTGGGATCCCAAAAATCTTACAAGTTTTAGACTTCGAAATTAATTACCATTTCAACTGTTGAAACTACTCTATAAATTTCCAATTTCCAATCAAACATTTTTTTTAGTCATTTCCACTATAATTCTAATTAACAATAGGTTATTTTCATGAATAATTTGTATAAGTAGGTCAAGATAAAAAAAAAAACTCACGAATACGCCATGCTAATGGCAAATATGTGTCGCCCCAAGCTGATCGTATATGAATCGTAATCTTATATGAAAAATATGAGTTTAACCCTAGGTTCACACAGAGCAAATCGCGGCGATGAACGAGATTTTTCAATCGCAGCGACAGAAGATTTTTATCGCCTGGATGTTCACACTGAATTTTCGTCGGCAATAGAATCTAACGCGAAAAATAATTAAAATAATTAAAACAACCCTTAAAATAATTAATTTTTCTAAAAGTGGGTTAAAAGTTCAAAAGGGTCGTGCATGTTGCTGTTGTGTGCATAAAATCGTACTGTCGCCCGATTAAAGTTGAATTTTCCCAACATTGAAAATCGCCTGACGAAGCAACTGAAATCGCTGATTTTGGCGATGGAAATCCCGGTGATGGTCGATATCGCCTCAGTGTGAACGTCTGTTAATAATACCCTGATTGTTAGTGAGCGTTTTCATTGAGGGAATTTCACACATGTTAGTCTTAGTCAGGTTCAACAAGTAAAGAAAAATCCCATTTTGTGGTTTCTTCAAGTCATAGACTGGAAAATAGACCTGAGTACTATTAGGCATAGCAAAGAAGTATTCAACCATGGGAACGTTTTGGTAAAGACTTCCTCGGCTTTAGATTTGTAAACCAAGTTGCCACTACCTCACTGTCAGAATTTCATAACACATAACACAGGGATGCGCGGTTTCAATAGACAACACTTAGTACCCAAACCTCAAAGTAAATAGAGCGTACTACAAAGGCGCCGCAGGCGAAATTTTTGGAATTCTTTATGAGCAAAGTGTCTTTTGGGATCACAATGAAAGTAAGGGGCATAGGTCACGATACATTTCAAACAGTGCGAGAGACATTTAACTGTACACTGGTACATCGAACCTTTTTAAAAATGACCATCCGAAACAACACTGAAACTGAGTAGCCTTTGCTGCAACCCACGTTAAAGTTTAACTGAAAAGCCAACTTATTTTTGGAACATTCACCTGAATAGCCTACAGCCGGCCTAATCTCAAATGACACCTCTGATCCTAAGCGTTATCTATTAAAACTGTGCATCCTTGTGTTATCTGTTATGAAACTTCTGACAGTGTAGGCCTAATACTATATTTAACTTTTCTATGGTTTTAAGAGATAATCTGTCGGTTTTCTAATGTGTAGAAAATAACAGCCCATTTTTTCACAGGTTGTTGGCAGCAGTATCCTGATGATACATGATGAAAATCGGGTAGGGGCTTGGATGATTGACTTCGGCAAAACCCGGGAAGTCCCAGCTGGCGTTCAGGTCACTCACAGGAAACGCTGGTCCCCTGGAAACAACGAAGACGGGTATCTAACTGGGATGGACAACCTGATTGAGGTAGGAGCGATCATCTTCTTCTTCTGTTGGGCCGTTGCTTCGGGACAGCTGGGTAGCGCGACCCTCTCCGCAACCCCGTTTATTTTATTCTCAGTTGTTGTCGGACGGGACTATGTCCCATGTTTGGTATCTTTTAGCGTTCTGGGCCATCTTCAGTAACGAAATTTTGTCAAATTCGTTCCGTTTTCTTTCGATTTTCCGAGTATTTGCTATGCTTCCCTACCTGGACAAAAACACATCCTCCTTATCCGGGGTGTTGGAAACCCCAGATTCCGGAAATGTGTCATAGAGGCAACACATTTGAGAAACCTAATAAGTACTCAAATGAATGAAGTAGCAGAAAAAGGGGACAGTTGTGATGCGGAAGCAAAATATTTTTGAAGGGGACATCTAGGAATGGATAAGTGACATTACACTGTAAACATTTTTCCATGTAAAGATTAAAGTTAACTGCAGTATTTGCTACTCGGAGGTTAATATCAAATATAGATAAGATGAATCTGAGTAGCAAATACTGCAGTTTACTTTAATCTTTATACGGAGGAACTTTTTACAGTGTAACTATCATTGTCGTGAAAAGGCGGAAGGGTTGGCTTGACTGTGCGGAAAGCCCAGAACAGTGAGAGTCTGGGTGGTGATTACCAGACTAGGATACTTCAATCAATCAATCAAGTTTAATCCGAATAGCTAAAAGCTAGAAAAGGAATACAAATTTACAAAATACACAGACTTACAAGAAACAATTTAACTAATACAGAAATTACCAGAAATAAATGATGGAATGAAACTACGTAAAAATTGGGTAGAAGAATTAGCGGGATATGGGGAAAACTTATTGCCAGTATTCCTCTCGGACCGACGCACGGAAGACGGGAGGGGAGGGGGGAATAGATGGGTCATCTGGGGACAACACGTTGTCTTAGCTCCAAATTTGTTTGAAAGAGTATTTCTAAGTACAGATAATTTAGGAATGTCAAGTTTAATGAGCGGATTACCGATACTTGCGTCCGCTCCTTTCGATGCTATCGGGCCGCATTTTGCCTGTCTCTGCCGCCTTGATGGACTTGGTCTTGTGAGACCTACGCACTACAAATTTGATGTTCAAGCACCATTTTTTGTATGTGTTTGATTATTCATTTATTTTATCTTCATTATTAATTTTTCTGTCGTTTTTTGTTATGTTTGTCTGCGTGGCCCTTAGTTTAATACGTAAATTCAGCATGATTCCAGACATGCGATGGTCTTACTTTATCCATTCTTGGTCCAGTAGCTGATAAGCTCGACTGGAGATTTCAAGTAGTTAACCACTGTAACACCAAATCCGCCATAAACTTCATTCAGCGGGGAACCGTCAGCAGCATGCTGAAAGCGTGGGAAGTTATATCCTGGTCTAGGCGAGAATCCCTCTGGTACCCCCCCCCTCCCGAATGCAAATATATAGGAAATTTAAAAAATCTTATTAAAAAGTGCAGTTTGGACCGCGAGAACTTAAGGATTTCCCCTAGCCAGGCGAGTTAAATGTAAACGCTTGACTTTTCATGAAAATTGCACTCAATTAACAATGTGTTTGTGTGTGTGGGGTGGGGGGGGGGGGGTAGCTTGTTTTTTTTTGGGTGCACGGCGAGTTTTCGCCAGGGGAGGGGGGGATCTCGCCATGTTTTGGTCATAACCCGGAGGAAAGGGATGAACAGCAGGGACGTCTGAGAAATATTGAAGAACAGCAAAATGGACTATCATCGTTATCATGAAAATCCAGAAGGGTTTGCTTGACCGAGCGAAAGCCCAAAATATCTGGAAGTTGAAGCCTGGCTTTTTGGAGGAGCCAGGAGTTGGCACTTATCTGCGGTTATCCCCAGTCGGCTACTCGAATAGCTTTTTTTGACATTTCTAGCTGCGTTATGGCCAGTTTCCTCTCAAGTGTCGGGGAATGCGGAGTTGCCAAAACTTTTCGTTCGCGTTTAGGATTAGAGCTGACCAGTTTCAGGAAATTGCGGTGGGGAGTTTGAAGCTGAGTTGGCAACAAGGATCGGGGACGGCTTACACAACAAAAGGGACTGGTGATGAAGATGAAATTCTTATGACGCACTGGATAGGAGAAGGGAAATATTTCAGTACCAAGAAAGAAAACTTACACTGAGCTTTCGGTAACAGGGTGAATGCGATGGATAGAAAAAAGACTAATCGAGGCTACATTTTTCTCTTTTCCGTGCAATCATGCCGGAAATTTGGGCATGACATTGTTGGATTTAACTACGAAGTTGACCTCGGGCTTTTTTTTATACAAAAAATAATTATTGTTTTTTGGAAATTGGTCCTCAAATTCGGACGCTTCAGCAATAATTATTTGGTAACAACTTAACAGGTTTTGCCACGCAGGTGATTTTTCGTGTTACTATACAGAGCAGAAGAGCGTCCTTTTCTTGAAAACATGATGTTCCACTTAAAAATTTGGCACCGCAGGAGTTACTTCTTACTCCTTCTTTTAAAAGGAAAACGGTAAGAGCATTGCGAATGTGAAAATCAGGCGGGTAAAAACGATTTAGATAAGATGCATAATTATGTTAAAAACTGGCTAAATTAATGGAACTCACTGTTGCCCTAATTGTGTTGTGCGAAAAGCTGTCGAGGTTAAATAACTGTTTTTACTAGAAAATGCTTTGATTGATAGTGCTACGCATTACACGAGCGCTACTTTTAGAAAAGTGTCAGAAGTAGCACAACGGGTTTTAGCTAATGCTTAGTACCAGTAGTTCTGAAAATGCTCCGAGACCGAGGCTTTGCCGGGTTTCTGCCGTTCGCAATACTCTATATAATAATAAAACATAATATAATATAAAACAAAAAAATAATAAAACATATAAAACACGCCAGCGATCCTCAGGAAGAAGGGTAAGCGTGTCCGTAAGACTCAAACTCAATGACACAAATCCTGTGTCAATCAATCAACGCGATATTTAGCAGCAGCTGTGACACCACTTCTGCCTTTCTTCCAATAGATACCCGAAGAGGCCGGAGATTTTGGATCGGCAAGGTCGTCAAGAGTATTGATATTGACGCCAGTTTCGGGTACAAGCTAGCCTCGGACCCAGGTTGAAATCAGTTCAACTTTTGATGGTACTAGCCAACCAGACTGCTTTGGGGAATCTTCTGATTTGGCTAGTGCTGAACCACGCCAGACCGAATATCAATGACATTTTATTTTCGAGTTTCGAGACAGTAAAGTGTGGATGTGATTTTATCTATTGCGCTTGGTTCGAAACTAGCCAATCGGAATATTCCCCAAAGTGATCTGGTTAGTACCCTCAAAAGTTGAACTGATTTCAACTTGGGTCAGAAACTGGCTGGTACCTGAAACTAGACCCAGTATCGACTGCGAACGGCACGAACCCGGCAAAGCATCAGTCTCGGAGCGATTTTCAGAGCCAGCTGGTGCCGAGTATTGGCTAAAACCCGTTAACGGGGCTTAAAGTTTAACCGAAAAGGGCTGGGATAGGACAATGTAGATAGATACCCATCACTTATTCACTTCAATTGTCTTGATGAACCGCTGAAAATGCGTTACCTCGTTGTTCCGCTATTCACGAATAATCGATTTTCAAATAGTGGAAATTCCGTGTGATTTGTGGTACCTCTATGCGCTTGTGTTTTTGTTCTATGCCTTACGAGAAAGATTTACGTTTTTTTCTTTTGTTGAGCCTCGAAGCAATCTTCACCAATCTCAAAATTGCCAACCGAAAAGCCGCGTTTGTGTTGAGATTAAAATTTCCCGCGTCATAGTAGAATTTACGCTGTGGGGACGGCCCCAGATATTCTGAACGTCATAACTAGGGCAGATAGTGAAAAATAAAGAAAACCCGCTACAGAATCTAAATAATTTAGTGTCTTCACCAAAATGACACACAAATAAGTTTGCTTTTCAGTTAAACTTTAAAGAAACAGCAACCCATTAAAATTCACCCAAATAGGGCTGAGACCGGATTTTAATCGAATGAAATTTTTCTTTCGGATTTGTGGTACCTCTATGTGCTTGTACTTGTTGTTAGAAATAATTCGCACAAATAAATCCTATGCCGAAAAATAGTGCATGTTCCTTATTTTCACAAGCCGACTCAGTTTAAAACTGCTCACAAGTTACAAATAGCTTCGGCTGTTTTTAGCCGCACACGGTCCTCAGCCTTTGAGGCTTAAGCTTAGAGTCTGTCATATGTCATATAATGCATTTCCAGATATTCCATTCCAGATTCAAGGTCAAGTTTAAAGTTTTAGTGTTAAATAATTAGACAAGAACTTGTACGAAGTCTCTGCAGCGCTTGTTTAGTAATAAAAATATAACTGCAGTAAAAAGGCTTTCGCCTCTATTAATTTTTCGAGACACTGTCTACACTAAATTGAATTTCAGCCAGGTGACGATCCACACCTGCTTTAAACTGATTGATATTTTCGGCATTTACGACATTTTCAGGTAGATTATTCCAGTGTTCCACTATCCGGTTTTCGAAGCTCCATTTTTCAATGCCTTTTCGGAATTTTTCACCATGAATTTTCAAGCTGTGCACTCTGAGACCGTTGTGATTGAAATGTATGTGATGATTTTGTGAGTTAAACATTAATCGTTGATTTTATTTGCAGATAATCCAGCACACGTGTCCAGAGCAGCGACGGAAAGTGCCGAAGTGAAATTTATCACCACGTGACACTTGACAGATTTGGCTGTGAAAATGCAAATAATTCCACTCGTATGTAAAGTATTGTGTTCTTGTTGTGTGTACAAAACGGATTACCCAAGTGCGAAATAAGACGGTGTTGCCGAAAGGAGGAAGAAGCGGTTGTGAAAATGTAAATACTTAGTTCTAGCCGAATGTGGTTTTGCCCTGGTGGCGTGTTGGTGAACCAGACTTGAATGCCGCATTCGTGGAAACAGTAATTCGGCCTTTTTCGTTTTACTTGCCGAGGAGAAGAGAAACTGGCTTCCATATGATGATTTGTCTTTATAAGTGGATTTAAAGACAAAAATGCTCCTCTGGCGGGATTTGAACCCGCGACCACCGCCAGCGCCTTCTGAGCTACCGAGGGGATTGTAAACATTGTTGGCAGACCATTTTCAGTCACCAGGTAGAAGCGGGCTATAGGGACAGTGATCCTGCTGAAAGCAGATTCGTCTAAGCAGTTTCCGGACTAAGCAGTATTTCCTTTCGGTTTCCATATTTCCGGATTTCGTCAATGTGTAATCCGTAAGATATTTGGTGGCGCTGAAGGATAAGTCAGTTGGTAGAGGGACTACTTATGTAATCCGGAAGGTGAAGCTAGGCCCAAATCGGTGGCACTGGAGCCTCGGATTCCGGTTAGGAAAGGGAAATAGAGACAAGAACTGTGAGAGATGGAATAGTACGGTATACATAAAAGTTGACAGTTGTGATTGGGAGGCAGTGAAATGTACGTAAAGTAGAGGTATTTTATTTGAACAGTTAATTAAATGTGAACAGTTCAGTTCGGGTATTTTCAGAGGCCCTTAATTACCTACTTTGGCTAACTTATAATTGACTCTAGCCACAGCAAGTGTATGAAAATGGCAAGTCCAAAGTAAATAAACGTTCAAATAAGCAAACCTCTACTGTATATGTTGAAGAATAGTGATGTTGTGGTATCATGTTCGGAAGGGTGAAACTGACCATCATTTCCATAAGATAAAATTGGTCAGAATCTTGACTGCGGTAATGCCTCGGACACTCTGTTGGATGACGTCTGTCTTTCCGAAACTCTGTAGCTTCCAACACGGGCGTATCCAGGATTTTGTTTTGTTGGGGGGGGGGGAGAGAAATTTGCTCCTCAGGTGGGATTTGAACAAACCTCTTACTCTTGATATGGACTTGGCTTCCATATGAACGTTGACTACATTCTGTCTCCACTTATCTTTCGTGAATCATATGACGAGCTTCCCCTGAGAATTTTTTTTGGTCGACATTAAAATATGTACTGCGCAATTGCGCATTTTACCTGTAAAAGCCACGTCGTGCGTATATTATCCATGCATGTACTTCCCCTCTGTCTCCATTTATCTTCCGTTAATCATATGATGAACTTCCCCTGAGAATTTTTTTCGGTCGACATTAAAATATGTGCTATGCAATTGCGCATTTTACCTGTAAAAGCCACGACGTGCGTATATTATCCATTCATGTACTTCCCCTCATCGTTTACAAGGATTCGCAGTTTCAAAAAGAAATGAGATAGCACACTGTCTGTTAACATTGCATAATACTTCCGTAATGGCCTTTCAAGTGTTATTTTTGATCTAAGTGTAACGTTACAAATCATGTTTAGTGTTATATTTTATAGAAAAGTAAACACTTCAAAGCTCATAAGACAGTTTCTCTGTAATGTCATCAGATAATATGTTATCTCGTATCTGTTGAAACTGCGCATCCTGGTGTAAACCTCTATGAAACTTCTGACAGCGCTATCTTTCCATCCATTATCTTCCAAGGCAGAGGTTCTGTCACAAGTTTGCAAACCTTACAGTAGACCCGTCACACTCATTAAGAGATATTTCCAATTTTGCTTCCCTAACGTGTACAAGGAAGTGTATAAAAGTGTTGTAAATGAGCTTTTTTTATGAATCGTAATTTATGAATTTTATTATGAAATTAGGAAATAAATAAAAGGTGTGCCAAACCCTGTTCAGCTGGTTAGAAGTCCATCTTGGCATCTGAAAGAAATTATAGGAATTAAAAGAGAAAAGAACCGTTTTTCAGAAGACGGGATGATCTGGGGCCAAAAACAGCAGCCAGAAAGGACAGTGCGTGACGTAATGATCACGATACCGAGTATATTTCGCTGCACAATGGAGGAAGAAAGTATGTGTGACGTCTGGAGCAGGAACCGGATTTTAGCGCTTTTTTGGCACAGTGTAGAGAAAGAACAATCCATGACACATTGATAGCGATACCGGGATCCACGCGCTGTTTTGGTTGGCTGTGAAAGGCAATAGCCCTGGTTTAGCAAAGTTAGCACATTGACGAAGAAGGATCTGACTCGTAAAACTTGCTCAACACTGTCAGAGAACAATGCTTCTACTTTTGGACGTCTGGCTTTTTCTGGGGCCAAAAGCACAGACCAGAGAAAAATAACATTCGGGAGTAGCGGCAAGAGCTCTGCTTTCCATGCACCGGAAACGGGCATTACTCGTAGTGCCGCTCACCACGCTCGGTATATTCAAAGCGAGGCAAACTTGCGGGTTTAGACATTTTTTAGTACAGCTAAGATGCGGTCTGAACATATCCAGCAAATAGAAGAGATTGTATCTTTTTTTTTGCTGTGTTCTAAATACGCAGTTATCGGAGCCAGCGCTGGTGCACGACTGATTGCGTTCCAGTAGGGATTTTCTCTGTCGCTACTGATGCTAGTGTCCATATTAATCGAGTGCGTCAGTTTTGTCAAGCCTTTTCCCTAATGTTTGTTTGTTCTGGCATAGAAACTAGCAGGAAAACGATATGTGGATCCTGGGAAGACTTTTAAGTTCCGTTTCACTCTCCAAAGCTCATTGCAGTACGTAAATGCACATTCGGTAACTTACCGCTTTCTTCGATGAGCTTTTGCTTCCAGGATTTAGTAAGTTTCTCCACAAAGTTTTCCAGGATGTCGACACTTGCTCTAAGCGTTGTTTTCTTGTAGTCTTTCTTGGTCCTCTTTCCCTGCGGCCCATCGTACGTTGTAGACTCTAGCTTGGTGCACTGCTCCACCAGTTCCCTAGAATCAACAATTGAGAATGAACATTTGATGAGATCAATCAACATTCCGAATGAAAAATTTGTAGCCTGCATAGTAGTACGAAAACGTTGCATGTAATACTATGTAATAGCAAAGAATACTATCATTTAATGTGCCTCAGACTGGTCCAATCTTATGTAGTAGTATCCAGTAGAATCCTCTCTTGCCATAGTAACACCCAGTCTTGCTAATAGTAGCACATAGTAGTATGCATTAACATGGTAGCCTTGAAGTAGAAGCATGTAGTAGCACCGTTAGTAAAGCATGCGACTTTTTCGTACTACTCATAGTACTATTTTGAATTAAATTTTTCATCGGGTTGATCCTAGCGAAATGTCTGCTCTTCTTGACAAGGGTCCTCGTCAGGCCGTAGGTAGAACAGGAAGAAAGGAATCTGCGACAGAACAGATCTCAGCCGACATCCTTTATCGCCACTAACATGATTCGCAGCAAGAACAAATAAGCCAACCGAACCTCCGTCTTTGGTCCCATGCACCGACTATGGATACCCCGACAAAACTGAGCAGAGTTAGAGCTACTTGCTGAGCTTTCAGTTGGCGCCCGTCTACTTTCCACTTAGCCGCTACACATTGAGAGGAAAAGACCGTAGCAGGCGACTTTGACCCGCCTCTATAGGGAAACAACCAACCAGGCCTCTTCCTCACAGCTACTTATACACTTGCTCCCCTCGCCGATGATGATTTCAGTCGATTTGAAAATACCGCCGACCTTACTCGTCTTAAACCTTTGTGACGCTGACGCTACCAAACAATGATGAATGTATGCGCCGCAGGCACAAATTTCAAAAGAAAGGTGAAAATAAGCAGAGACCGGGAAATAAGTAGTAAATAAGGAGATAAGAGATCCGATTTTTGGTAAGTAGAAAAAGCTGAAAATAAATATTGTACTGTCAAAATAAGTAGAAGTCAATAGTCGCTTACTCTCCACTTTTCTTCTGGGAGGATCTACTGCGATAAGATGTTTGTAGAGATAACAAACTGTGATGTTCCGCGTAGCTCTTAACCTTTGCTCGTTTGCATGGGGCAGGGCACCGGGAATTTATTCGCCTGCGCATGGTCGTATTACAGAGATCGGGAGAAGGAGTTTCTATTGCTTATATGTTCTTGTTCGCAGGCAACTTGGGCTGAAGGAGCACTTATGCACGGAGAAAATTATGTTCGCAGTGACTTGACCACACCTACAATGCAGAAGATACGGCTTTCTGAAAACTAAGGGCGGGCGCTTTGCATTTACTGGTTTATTTTCAGAAGAAAAGAGGTGGTCGTCAGTCCGTTGCTTACAACTAGTTCATGATACATCTCTGGAGGACAAAGGATACATAACAAGTAGTTCCATCCCTTAGTTTCCATCCATTTTCATTCCCGAAACTTCGATCTACTTACGCAATTTGTATCCAATTTGACGAGGACCCTTAATTGCCAAGAAGGGCCAAAATATCGCTGACAAACGTCATAGCTGACTTTCCGTTTTGAGCCATTGTTTAATACAAATTTGTATCCCTCTTAATGACACTACACCGATTTTTGTATTTGCCGTGTTTGGCTTTTCGAAGCGGATCAGGGTCCCGGTACTGCTTCCACTGACCTCATTGGTCACTCGTCAGAAATATGGGTTATGCAGGTTTTTTCGTTTTTATATCAAAGCCAAGGTGAATGACAGGATGCGTTCGTCTAAAAACAGCAGTTATGGTTTGTTATTTTTAGAATAAAAACCCGGCAGTTTCGAAGTCGCTCGGTAAGTTATAATACCGAAACACAACCATCTAATGCGAACTGTGCTTAAAGCAGAACTGAAACCTGATACTACTCCATCATTTTCCTTTTCAGTAACAATCGCCATCGCAGTCCTCCTATTTTCGATTTTCCTTAAACAGTTGTTTTCAGGGTTTTGCTCCCTATCTTCCTACGGAAAGGTTTCGCACTTAAGCTCTTCCTTCCGCATCGTCTGTGATTGGTTCAGTCGCAGGTAGGGACTGCGCGAACCAATCAGAGACAATAGTTGCGTTTTTTATCTGAATTCTCAGTTTTCCGTTATGGCTTCACCCATCGTACAAGAAAGAGCACCCGCACTCTGTTCACTGTTAACTAATCAGGGAGGAGAACGGAGAGAGGAGAATCGAGAATTCATTATCGGAGTAACTTCTCGAATAATCGCGAGGCTTTTCCCATTCTCGATCCTGACAAAAACACGAGAAAAGGGGAATTCCCTTCATCCAAGTAGTCCAAAAACGCGACATCCGAGATTTCCGAGGAGAATTCGGATCAAAAACGCAACTATTAGTTGCGGAGAGAGGAGAATCGAGAATTCATTATCGGAGTAACTTCTCGAATAATCGCGAGGCTTTTCCCATTCTCAATCCTGAAAAAAACACGAGAAAAGGGGAATTCCCTTCATCCAAGTAGTCCAAAAACGCGACATCCGAGATTTCCGAGGAGAATTCGGATCAAAAACGCAACTATTAGTTGCGTTCTTGATCGGAATTCTCAATTCTTGATTCTTGTACAAATAACCATTTTTATTAATGAAAAACGCAACTATTTCGAGAGTTAGTGCATAATACTTTATCTTTTTTTTTTCCGGGGAACCTGAAGCACAATGCAGCAAGTATATTCCCGTGGTGGGAAATTTGAACGATAAGCTGTTTATTGAACTTTTAAATGCTTTACTGAAAGCAAGTAATCTCTCAGGACGTGCGTCATCCATTTTTGTTCGCTTCTGATTACAATGAAACCTAACCGATGTCTCACCACAATAGCTAGACATGTATTTTTTGTCAAAGTGACAACCACCTGTTGTCAAAATAAACCATCCGTGAAAAGTAGGAAGCACTGCTACATAATAGTCTTGCAAAAGGGGAAGCCCTTATTGTTAGAGCACAAAAATTGAGAGCACAAAATGTGCTTATTCATGCTCGCTCGATCGCATTCATTCTGGCATCTTGGGATGGTAGGCTAAGCCATGCGAAAAAAATAAATAAAGGCCTAACAAGTAAAAACTTTCGTTACGTTTCCGTAATCCCTTATATTAACGTCGGCCCTTTCCGAGTGGTTGTCCACTTTCAATTTTAGTGTTCAGCAAGTGCACGGTACCGGCACTGGTTGCTGCGTGATAAAATATTAAAATCATCATGTTTAGAAGCAGGAATCGCCTAATTTATGGCCGGCACCGATGGTTTCCGTCTATGCCGGGAAAGGTTGTATAACAGGTTCCGAAGAGTGGGTAACCCCTCTGCTCTTTCACATCTGCAGAGGAACCCAGTTGCAGGGACCAGAGGCGTTACTAGCCAAAATGTTTGGGGGGGGGGGGGGACGAGGCATTTACCGACTGGTTGATAATTTTTACCGACTTTTTCTGCAGAAAGAACGACTGTTTTCAACAACAAAAATGACATTTTTGAAAAAAATCGACTGTTGTTCAAAAAAATCCACTGATTTTCAGTAAAACGACTATTTTGACGAAAAATCGACCAATTTTCAGAAAAAAAAAGACTGTTTTCATGAAACAAAACAACTGTTTTGACGAAAAATCGCGGCGCTTCGCGCCGAATCGGTTATTTTTTACAGACTGGCAGACGACGTTGTGGGGGGGAGCGCCCCCTCCCCCCCCCCCCAGTCGTGACGTCCCTGGCAGGGGCCGAAGACAACATACCTTTCCATTTATATATTCCAATCCTACATACAAGTTATAGATTGTTTAAATCCAAAGTCGCAGCAAGGGGCGTCACGTATGGGGGGGGGGGGGTAATGTTGTCAGCCAGTCGGTAAAAATAACCGAGTCGGCACTAAGCGCCACTGTTTTTCGTAAAAACAGTTGATTTTTATTATAAAAACGATTGATTTTTTCATGAAATCAGTCGGTATTTCTGAAAATCAGTCGATTTTATATCAAAACAGTAGACTTTTTCTTAAAAACAGTAGAGTTATCGGAAAATCAGTCAGCTTTTCGTAAGAACTGTCATTTTTATGTGTAAAACCAGTCGGTAAAAATGACCAGCCAGTCGATAAATACTCCCCCCCCCCCACCCTAAAAAAAAAAAAAACATGTTGGCTAGCAACGCCTCTGGTCGCGGCAGATACTGCTCCTGTCCCAACATTCCATCCTGCTGTGCCATTTGCACCCCACATTGTTTACTTTTGCCGCCGTTAGGAGGCGCTACTCCCCTTCCCTTAACTGTTTTATATATCTTTTATACTGTGTTTTCTTAAAGGATTCTGTTTACTCTGTGATCACCATGACTAATTTCATTATTATGAGTCATGGCACTTTTTTTCCGGGCTTCGACTTGTTAACAAATCTTTTAAATGCAAAGGTTTTAAGTAACTTAGCGATTAAAACCTTTTGTTTACATACGGACGATAAATCACAAGAGTTCGTCTTATTTTAAAGCAAGATTGCAGATTTGTGTCCTTCCCAGAAGCTGACCCTGAAGACTGGCGGCCTGACGAGGACCCTTGCGAAGAAGGGCCGGAATATCGCTGCCAAAGCATCGTAGCTGACATATCCGTTTCATGCATTATTTGAATATATGTTTCAAAGTCAGCTTGGGCTCAAGGAATATCCGTTATTTAAAGCTCCTTTGAGTGGGCTGGCCTACAAGGCCCCGCATATGATGGATGGCTCATAGACCATTGTGAGTTCGGTCCCCAAACCATAGTGTGAACTAACCTTTCCGTTATCCACATGCCCCCATTAAGTTCTGCAGGTGTAGTAGGCTATCCTGACGCCTTAGGCTCCGATGACTGTATATACTTGGGCATTTAACATTTTTTGTCCGACTTACTACACGGAACGCCACAACATCAGGTTGGGAGCATCGCCACACTCAAATCCAATCGTCGTAACACTACCGCCTTTGAAAATGCCTATTTTTCGAAAAATACAGACCTCTCCGGGCTGTTTTAGCTACGCGCTGTCCCGTTACCTTTGAGGTCAAACGCGGAGAAAATTGCAAAATCGGCCTTTCTCGCCAATGAGCTCCTCAGTAGCAATAAGCTTGATCCTGGTTTGGCTCGAAAGACCCAAACATGGCAGATGCTAAAGTCGTTGTACGGCCGTTAGTGTGGATGAAAATAATATCGGACGTTCGCTACACTGTTTTGCCTAAAGATTTCATATGAAACCTAATGAGAAAGGATATAACCATCCAGACATAAAACCATTCAGATTAATCACTGATTAGGTACGACAAGCCCTTTAAAGTTAACAAAAACTCCGCTATTCGGTATAATCGATTTTCATCGAATGAACTTTTTGGGATCCCAAAACGTAAGTGGCGGGATACCTATGACATCGCAAAAGTTGTCCGTCCGTCTGTGCGCACTATAACTCTCGAAGAGAATGAAATATTTTGATGAAACTTGGTGTGAGGATTCTTTGGGTCAAGAGTAAGGTCAAGTTCGTAGATGGCTTCAGGGGTGGGAAGGGGGTTTAAATTAAGGGCCAAATGAAATATTTTTAAACAGATAATGTGATAGTCGGTTATGGGGTAAGAAGACATGTTGAACACGATGGTGAAAACCATTTTGCCATCGGAAAAGTAGTTCGCCCGGAATCCGGCCAAAACCGGAAAGTTTGTTAAAAGTAAAAGTTTTATTTGAAACTGACTAGATTTTCGATTTAGGGGTTAGAAGACATGTTAAACACGATGGTGAAAACCGTTTTTTCGCCAGACAAGTAGTTAGCCCGGAATCCGGTCAAAACCGGAAAGTTTATTAAAAGTAAAAGTTTTATTTGAAGTTGATTAGATGTTCGATTTAGGGGTAAGAAGGCATGCTGAGCACAATGGTGAAAACAACTTTCTCGCCGAACAAGTAGTTCACCCGGAATCCGGCCTAAACAGGAAAGTTTGTTAAAAGTATAAGTTTTATTTGGGGTTGATTAGATGTTCGATTTAGGAGTAAGAAGACATGCTGAACACTTCTGTGAAAACAATTTTCTACCGAGACAAGTAGTTCGCCCGGAATCCGGCCAAAAGCGAAAATTGTTAGAAGTTAGATTTTATTTGTAGTTGACTAGATATTCGATTTAGGGGTAAGGAGATGGTGAATCTGTGTATGACAATCATTTTTTACCCGGACATATAGTTCGACTGGAATCCGGCTGGAGCCGGAAAATTAGTTATAAGTTGAGTTTTTTTATAGCTTTCTTTTTTCGCCGGACAAGTAGTTCCGGAATTCGGCCGAAACCGGAAAATTTGCAGAAGTGGCAGGAAGTTTTCGTCAAAACAGATATGACTTATAGGGTTAAACACACATGCTGATTCAATATCTGAACTTGGTTTACTCCGATGATTAATCTGTTTTTGAATTTCAATAGTAAAAATGTTCAAGGAGTCTGGCGAAGACAAGACCCAATTGTCTGGATCAAATATTGAATTTTTGGGATCCCATCGAAATCTTTGGTCTTGTTCTTTCGGATTTGAGGTACCTCTACGTGCATGCACCTCCATGCTTGAAAAATTTACCAACTGCAAAGATGAAGGATTGACGAAAAATAAATCTTTTTGGGTCACACATATAAAAGCCGGAACTGAACATTTCCTGAGCTTCGCTTCACACTTAATTGTTTTAGTTCAGTGTACCGTTTCTTTTGGGTGTCTTATTTTTTATTTTTTTCATGGTTTTCAAAAACTGTTAAACAAACGAAAATGAATTGAATTAAATTAGCCATTGCAATCCAATCCATTCAACTTCTGGCTCCTACCTTTCGGAATCCTTTCGGCCTGGCAATGTAAGCTTTTGCTGAAATTCAAATTCTCCGCGTCGGGATGAACTTTGCCTTGTCGGGACAGCAGTGCATATTCTGAACGTCACTACTAGAGCCCTAAGTGAATTTTTTTTTTTTTTTTTAGCAGAGTCAAAATGATTCAGTGGATTCTAATCCAAAGTTTAAAAATAATAAGCCTTTTCAGTTAAACTTTAAAAAACAAAAAATAGTACTCCATTCGACAGCTGATATACGATTCGCAGTCAGAAACTTAGAAACTTACCTTACTGTTGGGACCTTCTCAGGATCAAAATGATCCACCCTATGGGCCTCAAACGGAACGCAGACGCGACCGGTCTTCGGATGGATGCAGAAGGGCGATTTGAGCAAATGATTCAAACCCTTGGACACGTTGATGTCCAATCTAGGGTATAGGCAATGTAGGATGACCTCGTCTCGGATATGGGTCTGTGGCCTTCTCTGGAAAGAAGAGATTTTAACAGACTGAAGAGTGGAAGCAACCTCACCCCTGCCAAACTCATAAAATATAGATGGCACTTTACACAAGGGACTTGTACCGTGACCAATACCATAAAGATTTTTTTTTTTTTTTTTTTTTTTTAGAAGTCTAGGACTCCCTTGTTGGAGCAACGTAGACAAACCAGGACCCACAAGACGGGGTCTCATGGTTAGATGAATTTGCCTTCAGGCGGGATCACTGTTCCTATGGCCGGCTTCTACCAGACTATTGTAGAGGTTTGCGAACTCTGTTCACAAGCCCCTCGGTAGCTCAGTTGGTAGAGCGTCTGTCTTGTAAACAGAGGGCCTGGGTTCAAATCCCGGCTGAGGAGCATTTTTGTCTATCAGTTCTCTACTTACAAACTCCTAAAGCCCCGTTCACAAGCATGCCTAGCCTAGCACAGATGTCTAGGCACATGCCTAGCATCACCGTTCAGACCAATGCCTAGGCACAGATTTTGGGCCAGGCACAGAGTTCCAGGATCTAGAACTCGGTGGTGGCTGCGCCTGAGCAGGTGCCTAGGCATCTGTGCTTGACTAGCCATGCTTGTGAACGCCGCTTAAGCGAAGGTCGCTGGTTCAAGTCCACCCAGCTTCAAATGGAGACCTGGAGAAATCCCCAACCGCCCATTAGACTTTCTGGCTTAGGGCAGAGAAAAGAATTGCCACTTTTCTCTAACGCAACCTGTGACTTTTGGCAGTAAAACCTGTGACATCCTGCCGCCTATCAAACTAGGTCTTTTTGCAAAGTATTAGCGGGAAATCTCGCCTTATCATCTTAATATTCGCATATGCCTCAACCTTTTGCCTTCATTTTTGTATTTACTGGCAAGGAACCACCCGCAGTATTCTGGCTCGGTCGAAAATCTGTGACGA
Organism: Branchinecta lynchi; assembly: GCA_023053575.1. NCBI lineage: Eukaryota > Metazoa > Arthropoda > Branchiopoda > Anostraca > Branchinectidae > Branchinecta > Branchinecta lynchi. The sequence goes on from JAKZAP010000017.1 coordinate 8,346,219, forward strand.
AATCGAAGAATTCTGCGAACAGTGGCAATACTGGAGAGAATCGGAGATCAGCACCACCCAGTCCTCTGCACCGCTTACCTTTTAACAGAGCCTTGTGGGTGTTATATTTCGCGAAAACATAACATTAAAAGGTCACAACAGATATATGAATTATTTTAACATTTAACACAAGGATGCGCAAACATGTGTTATCTGTTATCAAAGTTCTGAAGGTGGAACTTAGCTTCAGAAGCAATCGCTGATACGAACGTCCGCATTACAAGTCATAACGCGGTCCTGGTCACTAAGATAAGGTAAGGTAAGGTACAATTTTATTCACAAATATAATAAACCTCATGTTGCTTAAACGCGTCAGACATAAGAAAACGACGCTTCACTAATTCTGAAACTGACTTCAAGAAAAGCGCAGACTATGGCGAAGAAGGTCGATCAGCGCGTCACTGCTACAGATTTCCGTCGGCGAGATTCTATTGAAGAGTAAATGCAACTTGTGTCAACGAGTAAAAAAAAAAAGAGAAAAAAAGCCGTAAATAGCATCCGTCTGGACGACATGTTTTCGGTCTCAAAATTAAGCAGAGAGGTTTGATTAAGCTTGATTTCTGACAAATGTTCCTTCAGTCTAAGCTGACTGAGGCATATTTGATAGTGCGAACCGGAGGAGTCAGCTGAATTTTGCTGGAACGATATTTCGGCCCTTCTTGGCAAGGGTCTCTTCAGGCCCAAGCCGCTCAAGCTGGAAAATGAGCTGGGTGGGGGGTCTCTCAATGAACTTGGGTTTATTTTGAAGTAGGCCTACTACCAGGCGTAATAGCCTTTTTTTTCTTTTATGATTAATTGAAAACTGCCACAACAGATTAACTGAAAACTGCCACAATAGCTAAAGCTAAATAACAAGCATACACAAAGATACAAGCCTTATTCCAAATTCTAAAAAGGAATACGGAACCAGACGTAAACCGGAACCGGAACGTGAAATACTAGTGGAGGTTACATCATTAAACCGTCTTGTTTTTAGAGGGAGAATTTTGAGCGTTTCTTCGTAGTTCGGCGATTCTGATGGACTGTAAATATCTGCTGGAATATCCACCGTGTATTCTTGCAACTGCGTCTTAAAGTATCTTCGCTTTCCGTCCTTTCCGATGCTGTTCATGCGCTCCACTAGTTTTGTAAAGTGACGTGGAAAATGAATCCACTCCACACGTGGAAAGTGGAATTACTCTACCGGTTTGCGCGTGTTTTTACGGGCTGGAGTTTATTCCGTTGCCAGGTACGGTAGTTCGTGTGGGGGGGGGGGGGGGGGGGGGGGGGGGGGGTGGCTCGTTCGTGTAGTAACGGTCTATGGTTTCCATTGGTAAGAACTTATTTCCCAAACTAGATGTTCAAGCCGCGCTTTCATAGGATCTATTATGTTTGAATGTGGTGAGTTGGGCGGACTAAGGGAGGAAACGTTTGGTAGGAGTGTTTCAGGGATAACATGCCTGATCGGAGATGCTTTGCAGTAAAGATAAATTTGGCGGTGTTCGTCCGGATAACAGTGACGCATTGGGAGAATCTAATGTAAGTGGTGTTAAGTTATTTAGGATTTTCGTTTAGTTTATTATTATTATTTATTTGAATCCTTCAAAAACTGAACAGTAGTGTATAAAAAGGAACAACAACATGTCAATCAAACTCACACACACTAATAAACAGCTGACCGTTAAAGATAAACTGACATACTAAATCTATAACGAAATACAATGAAAAAAAACAAAGTTCAAAATAAACATTTACTATTATTATATTATAATAACTTTTCTCGAACAGATATGGAATGCATATCTTCGTATGTACCACAGGAGGTTATTTTATGACAATTACTTTTGTGGAGGATGATACGACCATCGTATCGTCCTCCAGAGAAGCTGATACGATGGTCGTATCATCCTCCGCAGAAGTTTATCGAGCACTATGCTCAAATACTGAGTTCTTCTAGCACTTTTTCTCAAATGCTGAAAACTAGAAGTTGACTTTTCACAAAAAAATAATTATAAAAAAAATACTTTCGGTAAAAAAGAAAAAAATACTTACAAAATTATGAGAAAAAAAAAATTAAAGAAACAAAATGAGTTAAATGTTGATATTTGACAGAATATTTTACTCTCTTCAACAACTAGTTTGTGCCCTAGGTCATAGGTTGTCAATGTCAGATTACCACTCAAAATACAGCTTGTATTTTGACTAGCTTAATAACTAGCTGAATAAGCTAGTTATTCAGCACTGAACAAATGACAGTACATCTTACTTATAGACAACCAGCCTTTGCCCTGGTCGTGCCTTCACACAATCAGATTTCCACTGAAAACACAGCTTGTCAACTGAAACAACATCCTACTATCCCTTGCCTTCCAAAGTCTAGTTATAAAGCATTAATCTCTGTCTTTGTTCTTGTTTCTTCGAAGCCTTCACGTTGATTTGTTACTGTTTACATTTTACTTCGACGACCCCTATGAGCAGTAATTTTAGTAGATCTATAGTAGGTTTTGACCGCTAGATGGCATCTGATCGCCAAAAAACTAAAAGACTGTATTGATAGAAACTGAAGTGCTTGAGTCCCAGCAGTAGTCATTTTATTAGGTCTACAGTAGGCTTGGGTTGCTACTTTACTAAAATAAAATTCCCTACCTCCATTAGCGAAAAAGTACAACAAAAGAAGAATAAGACCTACCTATAAAAATATTCTGTTCGAAAAAGTTATAATAGTTAACATACCTCCATCTCGGTTCATATCGGTATAACAAACTCGACGGCCATTTAAAAATATCAACCTCGCTGAGCTCAGCTGATATTTTTCATAACCTGCCTCGCCTTCGGCTCGGACAGGTTATTTTCAATGGCCGTCTCGTTGTTATTTTCCGATATCAACCTCGATGTCTGAAGTTAACCTTTATTATTATTATTATTTATATTATTTTTGTTGCATGACTTTGTTTGTGTGGTTTCTACGTCCGTTGGATTTTTGCAATAAATATCTATTTATCGATCTATTTTCAGTTGCAACAGGTTCTGGTCATACGGCAAGTCACGGTTACGGTGTATTATCGTTGCCCCTTTGAAGATTTCGCTGCATCTGACGTTACGAAGTGTATAAACAGGATATATGGTGAACAGTGGGTGAGTAGCATGACTGGGAGTACGTGCTTCCACGTACTCCTGCACTGTCAGAAGCTTCAGATAACACAAGGATGCGCAGTTACAACAGACAACAAGTGGGATGTAATATTTTGGGATTTTTAAAATTTTATGCGTTCTTAAAACGAAATGTCATGCATAATAAGCATTGCCGAAGCCAAAAAATGCCAAAAAAGCATCTGCATGACTTTTTTGTTTATGGTCATGATATCGGAAAATTCAGCTGATGCTTTTTTGGCATTTTTCGGCTCTCCCTGGGAATGCTCGTTACGCGTAACATTTCATGCATATCGTTTGTCGCGACAACAAATAACATCCGAAGTGGTGTCTGTTAAAACTGCGCATCCTTGTGTTATCTACTATGAAACTTCTGACGGTGTGGTAGGGTAGTTGACCCACAGAGAAAGTTTTATATATTCATACAATGGACAGAAACGGAAACGTCAGCTACGATGCTTTGGCTGCCAAGCTTGGGCTCAAGGACTATTTAGGGAAAGTTTACTTCAGTTTTGTAGTTCAGTTGATTCTCCTTCGTTAAAGTGTTTTTTTTCTTCTTTTCCTATTTGTTACCATCATTTCTAAGACCTCAGGCGTGTCGTGCTTATAAATTATACTGTATACAGGCTTTTGACGCCAGCCTATATTTTATCATTATTGTAATAGACCAAATTTCTGACTACCTGTTGGATCTCTTCAGCTCTATCTTCCAATAGGGACCACCTCTGATGTCCATCTGAGATCTTGGATGTCTCCCTCTTCAGTTCTTCTCGATCTTTCGTGTCGTCCGGGAGGTAAGAGAGGATTTTTTCCCAGGTTTGATTGTCCTCAAACAACCGCTGCTCGTCCAACACGATCTTATTGAAGTATCGCTCGCATATCTTGACAGATCGCCTGAGAACAAAAAGTTTTGAGGATTAACCGAATATGAGTTGCGTTTCTGACACCACGGTCTAGATTTGTTTCCTTCCCCAACGTTGACCCTGAAGATTGACAGCCTGACGAGGACCCTTGCCAAGAAGGGCCGAAATATCGCTGACGAAGCATCATAGCTGACGGATCCGTTGTATGCATTTTTTTAATATAGGTCTAAAGTAGTTTTCGCAGTTACCGCGGATATTCAGATACTATCTGATATTCAGATACCACGGTAGATCTGGTATCTGAAAAAGTCATCTCACTTTCATCACTACCAGTAATAGAGACTAGGATTTTGTAAAATTGGTGAGAAAGAAGTTCGGAACTTAGTGATGTAACTGTATATCAGTTTTTCCTTAGGGATGACTTCGAAAAGCGCAATTTTAGCAGTTGTCGTTTTTGCAGAGCAACCGTGGTATCAGATACCACGCTTTTTCGCTTTTTCATCACGTAGCTCCTCCCACAGGGCGGGGCTTAGCTCCAAACTTAGGGATGACTTCGAAAAGCGCAATTTCAGCAATTGTCGTTTTTGCAGAGCAACCGTGGTATCAGATACCACGCTTTTTCGCTTTTTCATCACGTAGCTCCTCCCACAGGGCGGGGCTTAGCTCCAAACTGTCACTTGTCAACCCTTAACTCCTCCCCATTTGGAAGCCAGCAGCCAATCAGCGGCCTCCGTGGGCTTGGTTAAATTACTCAACGAACTCGGATCCTGACACCAAGTTTGGTGACTGCAAAAACGACTAATTGCAGATAGATAGGTACATAAATGTTTTATTCACCAAAAACTTATCATGGCTCACGCCAAATTTGTTTTTCTATAGCCATGGATACAACTTATGAGCACACACATGAATCATAATAAGCCTACACACATAAATCATATAGGGCTACAACGGTCATAAATAACATTATAAATTTAGACTAGCAGCTCAGCTTATGCTTCGTTATACAACATTAAAAATGAAGGGACAAAACTCTTTGGAAACCTCTGGTGGGCACATTTCATTGGCTACAACTTTTCAACCGCAGTAGCTGGCTAGCAAGGGAGCCTTTTTGTCAACTTTTCAGAAGGGAAAATATTTTTGTGGATCGGGTGATCCAGAGATTTGACACCAAACTCCAACTAGATTTGATCCAGTTACCGTGCAACAGATACCATGGTATCTACAAAAACGCGACTATGGTTTTCCTTTATGGTCATTATGGCACATAATTGGGCAATTTACTAGAAAACACGAAAGAGGAGATAAACCCAATCGTTTCCAGTTCTTCACGCACTCGTTACGAGTGACAATTGTATTTGTGTGATGGCTCGTGCATTGACAACCGAATACCATGGCAAGGAGTGTAGTAATATTTGATAGTGCAAAACGGATAAGTCAGCTTAGAACTATATTTCGGCCCTTCTTGGCAAGGGTCCTCTTCAGGCTCAAGCTGGAAAATGAACTCCAGAGGTGTAGTAAGCAGGAAAAAATATGGTAAATGTCCAAGGTGCTTTACAGTCATCAATGTCAGGATGGCGTGGTGCGTTCAAGATGACCTACTACACATGAAGAGCGTCACGGTTCATTACGAAAACCGGAGGTCAATTCCTGCTACGGTTTGCAGACCGAACTTACAATAGAGGCTAACTCTCTGCAGTAAGCAGAGAGTTCACCTCTCTACAGGCCAGCCCACGCCTAGGAGCTTTACTTTATATTTACTTAGTCGTACTTACAAATCAACCTTTACAAATTAGTGTTGTTAGCCGGTCGGCACGCGGAAAAGAAGTCAGTAGTAAAAGGAAGTGAGCCATGAATCATGATGTACAAAGGGTAAATAAGAAAGCAGTAAGCAGTACGGGATGCAGAGAGCACCACCACAACGCGCTGAATCCCAGGAAAGGATGCAGGATGCCCTATAGGCAGTGAAAATTCCCGGACCCTTTTCTATGAGCTTGTGTCGCACGCTTCCATCCAAATTATTTTAATTCGGTGACGCGCGGCCCCAAAAAGGAGTGGTGCCCGAATGCCTGGCAGCGCTCGCTTCTATGACAGTAAGCTTAGACATTTCGATTATTTCAAAACTCTCCTGCTAGAGCTGGACACACTTTCTCTCCAGCGGTTCTTTCCACTTGCAGTTCAACACACTCTGCCTTTACAAGTTCGTTCGTTGGAAGCTAACTGTCCCTCTCTCTAAGTCGTTAAAGATTTGTACACTAATGGTCTTATTAGAGGAACCTCTGGAGTAAATCAGTATAAATAATCAGGCGTCGAAAAGGAGAGAGCAGTCAGTATTTTGGAATCGGTGCAGAGCAAAACAACAATAGGGAGTAGCGCCAAGACCTGACAAAATTGACACACACTCGAATGGCAGCGATACTAGCATCACTAGCGACAGAGAACGTCCCTACTGAAACTCACTCATTCGTGCACCAGCGCTGGCTTCAATAACTTCATATTTGAACACAGCAAACAGGGGTGGCCCGAAGGGGGGGTGAGGGGGGGTGACTCACCCCCCCTGCCTTCTGTTAAGTCGTATCAGTCGTTTATTTTGGCCTTTTGCTAAGTTGTATCAGTCGTTTATTATGGCCTCGCCGAGGTCCCGGACATTCATTTTAATAAAAAATAATCGAGTCGTTTAATTTTTTTTTTTATTTTGTCTCTGCACAGCTTCAGTCGTAAGCCAGTCCCCGAAGAAGTCGTTTAAACCAGGTTTTGTAACCCGATAGGTCGCAGACATGATTCATGGGGGCAGCAATGCGGCTACCTGTTCTACTCCCATGGGATTTGGATCTGCCTAACTTCGGTCTTTCAGATTTTAGCCTGTCAAAATTACAATAGGTTAGTTGTTAAAGTGAAGTCTGACTCGTAACAAGGTTATGTGCATTGATTTTTGGTCATCTTTGGCTATAAGTGAAAAAAGAAGGTATAGAATTTTTAAACAGAATGGAAAAGCCATCAGAAATCAAATGACAGGAGACCCGCGAAAGAAGTGTGCCAGAACAAATCGAAAAATGTCGATTACAAAGAGAGTTTGAGGTAGGAACAACGCTTGAAAAGGACAAGGAGGATTTTAATATACACCCGAAATTCGTTTCTCAGGACAGGAGGGGTTCCGCAGACGCTGGAATAGCTCATTCTAGTCGGGAAGTGAATTTTTGGCCTCTATGCTAGCAGAGGCGTTACTATCAAAATGTTTGGGGGGGGGAGAGGAACAAAAATATTCCTCCAGCCAAAGCTGACTGCGAATCGCATGTATCACTGCTGACTGCGAATCATAGCACTATCAAATATGGGAGGAGCAAGGTATTTACCGACTGGCTGGTAATTTTTACCGTCTTTTTTTGCGGGAAAATCGACTGATTTAAAGAAACCGACTGTTTTTAAGAAAAATCGAACTGTTTCCCAAAAAAATCGATTATTTTTACGAAAAATCGTGAAAAATCTATTTTTTACTGGCTAGCCGATAACATCGGGGGAGGGGGGGTCACCCCCCCCCCTACGTGACGCCCCTGTATGCTAGTGTTAAAGCACATTGAAAAGACTTTTTCAGGACACTCATACAACTAGAAAAATGTCTCTTTTATGTTTAAGATATTCTAAAAGCGAACTTCTCGTCTTCATTTGCTGTGTATATAGCATCTTCTGTCGCGTAGAATCAAATTCTGCAAACCAGTTTTAAGTTGCAATTCTTCAGATTTAGCTCACTATAGATTTACCTGCTTTAATTTTCGGCATGAAAGTACAGTGTGTCGAGTGACAAATAAAACGGTACACGGTACTTTCATTATGAAACAAAAGTACATCAAATCACCGGAAAAAAAACGCAACTCAAGTCTCGTCGGCGAACCTGGCGTCTTTTTCTATATCTGTAAACTCCTGTCAGGCCAAGACCAAAAGCTCGTTACGTCCGTAAATCCGGATTTTTTTTGTAACGCACTGGCAAATCTGTTTTCCTCGTTTCGTTTCTGAGGAAGTGTGTTCTGAATGAGAAAATTACTTTTTTTGTTATTAGTTCGGAGCAAATCTACTTTCTTTTGTATGGGCTTTATTTTGTCACTTTTTCGATGGACAGAGGCGTGATTTCATAGCTATTCTTATTTTTTCATTGGGATCGCAAAATGACGCTCTGCTCCTCGGGTTACGTCCATAAATCAGGATTTTTTTTTTTAGGAATTAATTTTTTTGCTTTAACGGAACAGATCTACTTTGTTTTCTGTGGCCACTATTTTGTCACTTTTTTCGACGGTCAGATTTGTTATTTCAAAGCTGTTTTTTCCTTTTCAATGGGATTGCAAAAAGATGGTCTCCTCGGCGTTTCACGAAATTTCGCCTGTCGCACATTTCATAGTATTCTCTACTTAGAGGAACGGTGTGTCATTTACTTGGCGATTAGGCTTGGAACTTTTTAGATTTGAAACACATATAAACGCTGGCTAGAACCTTTCTAGACAGAGGCAGATTAAAAGAAATTCGCCTGCGGCGCTTGCTTTAATTTGTCCCGGGTACAGGCGTTGACAGCTTGTCTCTTATGCGAAAGTTGACATATTACAAGAATAAATTCAGCTGATGCATTGCAGCTAGTTTATACCGGCTCTATTATTTGTTGGTGGGGAATGTGCGCCATTGCCGCATAGTCGCAACAGTTCATTTTGTTGGTACCTGTGAGTCGTATATTACTATCCATGAGTCGTTAAAATGAGGGGTCTCACCCACCCTGGCCTGAGTGCTTCGGGCCACCCCTGACAGCAAAACAATTATACAGCCTCTCCTATTTCCTCAGTACGTACAGACTGCACCTTTGCTTTACTGGAAATTTCTAAGCCCGCAAGTTTGTCTCGCTTTAACTGCCGCAAGCGTAGTGGGCGGCGCTACGACTATGGCCCGTTTACAAAGCAAGGAAAACATAGGTCTTGGCGCTACTCTCTAATTTTATTTTGCTCTGAATCTGCACTAATTGGATTAGGAAGTTGGGCCTCGACCACCGTATAAGTAAGTGTTGAGAAACTGTAACTAAGGTTTTGTGCTATTGTAACAATCTTAAGATTCGATATTAGCACTATCTTATGAATAAAGCCATGATACAGAATTATGCTGGTTTGATAGGCAAGGGTCGGATCACCTCCAAGGGAAAAAACCCGCCTAAGTACTTCCGACGCGCATACCATATAAGGGCTTAAGGTTAACATTATACTTCCCACTGAGGAGGCGCTACAGTACAGTTTCGAGATCAAATTTATCAGAAATGATGTCTAGAATTGCAAACGTTGGCTAGGATAAGTGTACACCTGGAGTGACCTATTGACCAGGGTACATGTTTTTAGGCAAAGGAATAGCTTCCTCTGAAAGATCACAGAAAAATTCGTTAATTTGTGCTTCTCTCATCGCATTCTCTCATCAAAACCAATCTGGAAACACGGAACAAAAACAGCTGAATCAAAAGCAAACTTACGTAATGGAGGGGTGAATTTTCATCGAGTTTAGACTGATTTTCTTGCTCTGGTTGGCGCCTCCTTTTAGGATCTGCAGATACTCAGCTACTGCACCTCTGGCATTGGAAGACATTTTTATAGCAACCTCATCAGCAACCCAACAATGTACACCACGCCGACCAGAGTACACCCAAAGGAGGTGCTCGAACCCGAAGTCATCTGAAAGAATCTTTTTTATCCTATCTTCACTTACTTCTGGCGAACCCTAGTCTAACATGCGGAAGTACGAAAATTCGGAACTACAGATTAACTGAACGGCTTAAAGCCTGGCTTCAACTGCCTTCGCCTTCCATTTTACCAGATATCTGGGGCTAGATAGGTTGATTGATTAGTTTATTCAAAACATAGGCACAAATCGTGGTAAACAGACAAATAGCATGTTTGTCAACAAATAATATATCCTATTAAACAAAAATTATTGTGATCGTAAAGTGGTGGAAATTATCTTATTATAGATTTTAACCTATTTCGGGGCAAAACTGTTTCGATATCGCTCAGTGTTGGCAACGCAGGGGGAGTCCGTCTTGAACTCCCTCAGTACAGCTGTCTCCAGGCGGGACCGTTCAATTTCGAATGGAAGAGGGTAAGTAAATTAAACTGCTTTGAGTTACTTTAACTACGATCTAAAATGGGATTCTCAGATCAGAAATATTTTAAATCAGGCCTCCCCCTCCATTGCCGATTTAATAATGCTCTCCTAAAGACCTCCTCCAAATTTACTGTAGTATTATTATACTTATTCTTGAATACGCTTGTCCTGTTTGGCACTTCAGGCTCTCTTCAGAGCACACTTACCGTGTCGAGAACATTAAAAAACGAGCCCTATCGATTATCAACGGTGAGGGTAAGGTAATTCACAGTTACTTACGAAAAAGGTTCAAGCTGGCTACCCTGGTTGAGAGACAGCTCAGCATCGATTTTGGTATTAAAACCCTCTCTATTCGCCGAAAATCCCCAAAATAACACCTGTGGCCCCTTTACACCAAAGATATAGAGGAGTTTTGTTCCACCATTTGTCGAGTTGGATAATAACCGATAAGTTAGTCCGTTTTCGTGTTTTTTTTTAATGACAAAATGGTAAGGTGATATAACTAAATTTTATTTATTTTGTATGACGAAAAGGTCAAATTCGGCGGTAACGCTGTGATAGGTACTTTTTAGAAATAAAATTCGATACTTTTTAGGATTTTGCACAGCAGAATGCGGACAGTCCGTTTTCCAATTTTTAATTTCATAGTGAACAAATAAACTTCAGATTTATCCTGTCATCATATTCCGAATGTCCATCCTTTCTCCCATTTTCACACCGCGTTCAGTTTCGAAGGGAGGCGGGAAGGAGGTTAAGTAGAGTGGGGTGTCCCACACAGCCAAGTGCAACCAATATTTTTTCTAATTTTCAAATAAGAAAATAACTGAACATATCTCTTGCCTTCACATCCCAACTGTCATTCCTCTCCCCGTCTCCCACCCCACCCACTACAAGTTTGGCTTTTACCTGAGATGGGCTGCCTCTGATACCCTTCCGTCTTCCGTCTCGGGGATGTGCAATCCTAGGATCTTCAGATCCATGGCGATGAGAATAAAATTTGGAAATCCGGAAGGAAAATCTGGAAGCTGAAGCCTGGCCTTTACCCATGAAAGAAGATCATGACTCGAAAAAGTTACTGCATTCCAGTTCAAAGGCATTCGACCTCTCGCACTATATCTCACTGAAAAAGTACGCATCAGGTAGGCCACGTTATTTATTACCCACAGGCTACTAATTTTAGAACAAACCCCGTACATAATTGGTTCACGTGGTTTATGCATCCGCTCGCCTCACACTATTCACAAAAGGGGTTGGGTGGGGCTCTTCTGCAAAATATTCTTCATTAATATAGAATTTGGTCTTGGGTAGCGTTCCAGTGAAGTTATTACAAGTTACGATGATAAGAGGAGGGGCGAGCGCCGTCATGTGGTAGTTATCACGCTCTCTGGAACGAAAATAATAACAACGCGAACATACGTCGTCACTCTTACGGGAGTTCCTCCAGAAACGATAGTTATTATCACTTATGATGCTCGCGACCATCATCAGTAACTTGTAACGATCATAACAGTCGTTGAACGAAAATAATAAGTGGGAAGAGCCAATTTACTTATTACGGCGGGCTGTGGAAAGGCAATAATCAAAGAATAGTAACGATCGTAATTAACAATACGTTGCTGGAACGCTACCTTGGCTTCAGAGTTAAAAATGATATAACGACCGGAAAGGGAAATCAAGACAGAGCGGGGTGGCAATGGCCCTGGTTACTGAGGATACAGCATTGAAATAAAGTATTCACAAGTAGTGACCTGAGGTAGCGTTCCAGCAACTTATTATTAGTTACAATCATTACTATTCTTGTTATAACTGCCGTTCGCCCACCGTAATAAGTAAATTGGCTCCTCCCACTTATTATTTTCGTTCAACGACTGTTACGATAGTTACAATTTGCTTATGATGGCCGCGAGCATCATAAGTAATAATAACAACCGGTTCTGCCAGAACTCCCGTAAGAGTGATGATGTATGTTCGTGTTGTTATTATTTTCGTTCCAGAGAGCGTGATAACTACCACAATACGGCGCTCGCCCCTCCTCTTATCATCGTAACTTGTGATAGCGTCACTGGAACCCTACCTGAAAGACAACAATGCTCCTCAGCCGGGATTTGAACCTGGGACCTCTTACTTTCTAGGTTAGTGCTCTCCCACTGAGCTCCCAAAGGACTTGTGAACGTTGTTCGCAAACTACCACAATAATCAGATAGTATCCAGCGTATCCGCCTGAGGGCAAATTCATCTAAACAGTTTACATCCCCACGTCACAGTTGGATAGAAATTAATTATATGGAACGATATACAAGGGACTTGTATAAAAAGTTGGTTTTCGTCGGCAATCAGTTTCTTTTTACACATAAAATATCAAATTCTGCATACTTTCGTCGGTTGAAGCGCGAAAGTTCGTCTTGTCGGCAAGTTCCTTGTTTAACGTTCTATCTATGAAATTTGAACTAAAGTAAGGCTTCCGTTGTGCTTTAAGTTTTAATAATGGAAAAGTATCATACCTCTCAGAGCAGCATCAAGTACTCGAACAGCAACAGCCATCAACTTCCAGCATTTTGCACAGATGTCAGCTCCAGAACAGCAAGTTCGTACCTCATCATAGTCGGTCATATCAATATCAAATACCAGTTCCTTTTCTTGAGGCTGGAAAGAACCAGCACTGGCCTGTCGATGGTCTCTTGGCCTTTAAGGTTAAACATCAGTATGATCAACAACACATACTCTAACAGAACATCCGTGTTTGGTCCATGCAGTGACTCCGGATACCCCCGATAAAACAGAACGGAGCTAGGGGTACTTGCTGTGAGGTTAGGGTTGATACCCGTTTACTTCCCTCTCCGCCACTGCGCATGCCAGATAAAAACTGTAGGGTGCCACTGAATGAACTTATCCCTCCGGACTTGTGGCACCCATATGTGCTTGTGCATATCCTATAATCATTTTCCTATATTCTACATGCTTAACTTCTCCGATGTCAGCATCTTTAGCCCTGGAAAAAGGCCTTTGTTGAAATTCAAATTCTTCGCTTCTGGATGAATTTTGGGCTGCCGTGCAAGAAGCGCACACTCTGAACGATATTATCAAAAACTGAGTGAAAAAAATACAAAATCCTTTAGACCGTGTTCCATCCTACTTGGCGTAGTTACTACGCATCACAAATTCTGGATTTTGCCATCAAGGCTGAAGATTTTTCTATTTTCCAGCAGAATATCTGCCACAGGCGAATGGGACCAATAACGTTACAGAGATGCGTAGTTACCACGCTTACTACGCTCCCGAGCATGGTAAGCAAATGGTTACTATTAGTTACTACTTCGAGAAGGCTGGAAGGGTCAGCGTAGTACCTTTTCACGAGGTTGAGACAAAAATAGTAACTAATGGTTACTATTTGAGGTCGAATGGCAGATACTCTCCACTCTGTGTTAAATTGTGTCCCAAACATGACTGTTGCTATATCTGTTATTTTCGCATCCCCGGCTTGTTCTAGTGGTCGTTATCAGCCAACACGTTTACAAATCCGTTTAGTTTGTTGGCGCATAGGACTAACTCCACTTGCCTCTACCCTGCCAAACCAAGCCAAGCCACATGAAGTTTATTCCAGCAATATTGTAGCCCTTCTTTGCAAGGGTCCTTACAGTACGAATCCGATATATCTACTTTCATTCACTGGAGAATTTCAACACATGATATTGCATTTGTTTCTATTTCTAGCTACAGCCTGGAGAGGACCCTTTCCAAATAAGGCTGAAATTACTGTTGGAATAAACCTCAGCTGAATACCTGTATAACAGTCAGTTTTGGTGCCTAATGCTCAGTAGGCTAATGCAACCTGTTTAAACACTGTTACACACCTGAAGTTATAGATAGCTCCTATGTCAATCTTGCTTGGGTTTTTATTGATTACTTCTTTCTCCCACTCGTCTTCATCTGGGAAGGACTGATATCGAATATAAACATCATCAGCCAAAGTGAATGAAAACTCACGACTGGAGAAATTTGTGGTTTTGGCTACAGGGATAAAGAGATATTTAAGCATGTGTCCTATTTCCTGTCAAGGATAAGCTGTGGTGACTTGGCAAGAACTCTGAATACTAAAGGTGCTTTTGCATCAGTGCCACAGCCACAGGTGCTGAGATTGCTTGGAAGACAAAGAAACATCACAATAACTTCCAAGCACATGGTATGTAGCAAGATAGCCTACCTAGAATACTAAAATCTAACAATTCTGGACACTACTCTATGTCTCTAAGGGTAGAATCCTATCTACGAGCTTGGTCAAGTTTAAGCTCAAAGCCCCCTGTTCTGCTGTATGCTGGTACTTCCTCATATTGACATTAGTACATGGACCTAGACTGTAAAAAGTATCTCCGAGTAAGGATTAAAGTTAACTGCAGTATTTGCTACTGGGATTCATCTTATCTCTATTTTGTATTAATGTTATCTCCGTAGGAATAAGAACAATCCAAGCAGCAAATACTGCAGTTAACTTTAATCCTTACTCCGAGATACTTTTTACAGTGTATGCTGTGTATATAAATAGAACATGAGTTCCAACCTCAGGTTTGCACTAATAGGTCTATATGCACTTTTTCTAGGGAGTACACTAACCCTGACCACCTCCACTATCAAGGAAATCTGGATGGTAAACTTCTGAAATTCACTTGTATCACAATAGAGAGATTGCACCCTCCCCTACGAAAACGGATATCGCTACACCATCATCACAGGAACCTAACAAAAAAATTTAACACTAGGAGCTATAGGACTTTCAACTTTGAAATTAAATTTCCGACGTTTGACCATCATTCAGAGCCAGGGACTTGCAGGAATGTTAATTGGGCTATTCCTTAATCGTATAGTTATATTTTTGTAAAAGAGTTTCCAAGGAAGTAAGAGCTTGAAGGGTTCGAAATTTGAACACAAAAAAGGAGTCTCAAATTCTATTGGTCGGCGATGACTCGGATTTGAAACAATATGTCATAATTGATCAATAGGGCGAGACTCCGTCTTTGCTTACAAACTTTAACGCCTTCAAACTCTGACCAGAAAGAAAACTCATTTACAAAAGTTATATTATTCTAACAAGAAGGAGCCAGATTAACGATCCTGCAATTTGCTGGCTCAAATTGGCTATCAAAGACCAGTAGTTTAGTCTCAAAGTCGAAAGTCCTATACTTCCTAATGTTAAATTTTTTCGTTAGGATCCCGTCCCTTTTCGTCGGGTATGGTGCAATCTCTCTATACTGTATTGGGTCATCGTACCCAGTATTTGGCATAATGTAAATGCTTGGCTTGAGCATCGCCAGAATCATACCGTTTTTGCCTTCATTTTACCTACATAGTTTAGTCCAAAAGATGCTGTAAATTATGCTTGTAAAGAGTTATGAATGCTGCCAAATAGAGCAGATGAAAGTGACCAGAAATTAAGAAATGGCATGCAAGTCTTTTTGTGGATCCCATGCCAAGCAGGGTTTCAACATGTTGGATGATAATCTGAATTGTCACTCTATTTCCGTTGCATCACTCTTCTTGTCCTGCTCTTGTCCTACATACAGAAAATGCACACTATTCCAAAAAATGTCCAGATGTGTCTGGATGGATGTGTCATTTCTACAGCTGGTATAAAATCGAAAAGTGAGCGTCTCATATTATCATATTGTGTCTCTGTGAATAAAAAAGGAAGCCAGGCCAGGAAAAACAGTGCTGCTACCTACAACACCCGAACGCTCGAGACAGTACCCATGTTTTGCAACTCCCAAGCTGCGTTATTTTCCAGATTTTTTTCAAGCCATATTTTGCTAAAATTCTGAAAGACCAATTTTCCTTACCAGGATTATATGATAGCCATTTATACATGGGGTTGAAGGGAAACAATCTTTTGTAATAAATTTCTAACAGTTTTTCATCTGCCATAGCTTAGCTGTGGTTCAGTATGAAAACACCAGCACTTTCGAATTTCAAATTTTACCGCCACTGATTCCCGCCGGCTTGCTGACACAAGTGCCAAGACATGGCTTTAGTAACATTCTAAGAAGTTTTTCTCATCGTTGGTAATCGAGAAGAAGAAGAAGCATAGTAACAGAAGTGATCAATTTTGCTTGTATTTGGCTGAATTCCTTCTGACTTCTGAACAGAAGCAAAATTTAGGCTGTAAGAGCTATTTGGGAGGCAAGGATTATTGATAAAAGAGTGGAAGATTTCAAATATTCCGCTACAG
The DNA here is from genome assembly GCA_023053575.1 of Branchinecta lynchi. Classification (NCBI taxonomy): domain Eukaryota; kingdom Metazoa; phylum Arthropoda; class Branchiopoda; order Anostraca; family Branchinectidae; genus Branchinecta; species Branchinecta lynchi. Next base: position 8,362,587 of record JAKZAP010000017.1, read on the forward strand.
TCTAGTACACTAGCCCCTTTTCAGGCACGGTGCTCAAACGTCTAGCACCATGCCTGGGTGCTAGACGTTCAAGCACTGTACCATGTACCTTGGAATTCATGTATGGTCCATGGATTTCAGTATACAGTGCATACATCAAAAACAGAAGGGCTCGGCTGATGACAGATGTGAAAAACCTCCTTTCCTTTTCTACATAGTCAAGGCTTTCTTGTGCCTCGGCTTTTTCTGCCTTGCAGCCAACCAGAATATTGGCTCTTGGGAATAGATAGGGAAAATACATGGAAAATAGATAGGGTGCTATTTGGTTTTTCATCTCATCATCATTAGAGCCCTTTTGTTTTGTTGTGAAAAATATATAAAGGATTGTCTTTGATTTCTCTAATTCATAGTAGTAATTTCAGCCCTGTCCGAGCTGGTGCTCAGTTGTGAAGACAGAAACTGTGTTTTTTCTGTATGCACTGTATACTGAAATCCATGCACCATACATAAAATCCAAGGTACAGTACTTGCACGTCTAGCACCCAGGCATGGTGCTAGACGTTTGAGCACTGTGCCTGAAATGGGGCTAGTGTACTAGACTGTTCCGCTAGTAAACTCAACCACCAGTGGTCTTCCCTTTTCTTGTAATCTGTAGTTATGTTTGTGCTCTGTTCACTGTAAAGTTTTCCTTTGACCGTATGTGCATTGTCTTTTTTCTTGTTGTTGTTTTTGTTTCTTTTTTGTACTCCATCACTATGGCTACATGCCCTCCGTTGTTTCTCTTGACTGGTAATAAATTACTTGATTGATTGTGTTGAGAATTACTTTTTTTTATTTGGCTATCTAGTCTGTATCTAGTATGTTTGTCATATTTGTTGGTTCCATTTTAAGCCAGATAGATTATTCTGAAGGAAAGACTTCTCTGGAAATTTGGAATCTTGTCTGAGGTTGGATACCCCCAGTGTTTCCACTTCTCATGATTTCACATGAGATCTCATGTTTTTTTCAATCTCATTCTTTTTTTTTCCAGTCTTATGATCTCGTGATAAACCCATGATTTTCAGGATTTCTCCTCTGTTTTGCTTCAATGCCAAAAAGTTTGTATGGGAGCAGGTTGAGTTTCTCATAAAAAAAAGGGAGTTTGAAATAAACACGACTGCGGCACCCAGGTTAATATCACCTCAATCACAGTGATTTCAACGTATCGCTTGACCTGCTCCCACTGTTTTTATGTGTCATTTCATTTATCTCGTAAATATGGCGGTAGGTGGTCCTTACCTCCATCCTACTTTTCTTTGGGATAAAATAAATGCTGCTCACTAAAATTTTGCCTAAATTATATGATGTAGTTTTTTTTGTTTGAAGGGCAGGTTTGAGCTTTGGGGCTCGAGAAGTTTGCCTTATATGAGAAGTAGAAAGTTGTACAAAAAAGGGTGATTTCCAAAAATTTGCCTGTGATGCTCAGTTTTATTATGTCCTGTATACAGACGTCAGAAGCCGCTGTCACTCTCTAGCAAGGGGAGCGAAAGAAAGCCTGTTCTGTTCTCTTCTCCACGGGGAATCAAGTACCTAAAATCCACATGCATTTTCGAAAATCTCGTGATTTTCTCTTCTATTTTCAACAGAAAATCTCATGATTTTTCTCATGGTTTTCTAGCACAAATCTCATATGTATCTCATTATTTTTGTACAACCCAAACCCGATCGCATTTTCTGTCTGTCTGTCCTGGTTTTGGTAGTTTGGGCACTTCCACATAAGCTAGGACGATGAAACTTGGCAGGTATATCAGGGACCCCAAAAAATTAAGTTGGAAATAGTCACTTCACCGATCTGAGCATTGTGGGGGGATTGGAGGGAGGGGGTATTTATGACTTTTGAATGGGTGATCGGATCTTAATGAATCTTGATATTTGCAGAGACCCATGTTTTTTTTTTTTTTTTTTTTTTTTTTTAAATTAATCCCGTGCATCTTTTGTAATTTAATTTATTTTTATAGCATCTTTTGTAATTTAATTTATTTTTATATTATTTATAAACTAAGAAATCAGATTTCGTACTTTTTGTGGCTACTCCTCCATCCCTCAGTGACGTTAATTTGAATCTATTTTTACCCAATTTTAAATATTCACGTCACCTAACTTTCAAAATTAAACCCATATTTTATTTACTATTCTTTCCCCTAATACTTGAAAAATAATTATCTCATTTATATTTTGTAAAAAAATTCTTTACCAAACCCATGTTTGAGACGACCTGATTAAAATTCGGTACTTTGGGGGGAGCTGGAGGGGGGGGGGGGCCCGGAAATCTTGGAAAACCCTTAGAGAGGGATCGGGATGAAACTTGGTGGTTAGAACAAGCACAATTCCTAGATACATTGTTGACATAACCAGACTGGATTCGGTCACTGTGGGGGGTCGAGGGGGGGGGGGCGGAATTCTGGTGATCCCGCTAGTTGTACTTCCGGATTTGCTAGGACAGTGAAACTTGGCAGGCATACCAAGGACCTTAAATGACTAAGCTGGAAATAGTCACTTCCCCGATCCGAGCATCATGGGGGGAGTGGAGGGAGGGGGAATCCAGAATCTTGAGGTATTTATAACTTTCGAACGGGTGGTCGGATAGCAATGAAGTTGGATATTTGGAGAGATCTTGTGCCTCAGACGACCCATTTAAAATCCGGACCGGATCCGGTGACTTTGGGGGGGGGGCTGGAGGGGAAAACCGGAAATCTTGGGAAATGCTTAGAGTGGAGGGATTGTGACGAAACTTGGTGGGAAGAACTTGATCAAGTCTTAGAGACAGTTTGACATAACCGGGCCGGATTGAGGCACTGTGGGGGGAGTTCGGGGGGGGGGAATTCGGTGATTCCAGGGGTTTGTTACTAGGACGGTGAAATTTAGTAGGCATATCAGGGACTCGAACAGACTGCCTTGAGAATAGTTGTTTCTCCTATCCTACCATTGTGGGGGGCGAGGAGGGATGGGGAATCCAGAATCTAGTGGCATGCCTAACTTTTGAACGGGTGATCGGATTTGAATGAAACTTGGCAAGCGGAAAGAGCAATTGTCTCAGATGTTCCACGCGAAGTCCGGACCGGATCCGATACTTGTGGGGGGAGTTGGAGGGGGCCACCGGAAATCTCGCGAAACGCTTAGTCAAGGGATCGGGGATAGAATTAGATAGGAAAAACAAGCATAAGCCCTGTAGACACGTTCTTGACAGAACCAGATCTTACTGGGGCTCTTTGGGGGAAGTTGGAGGAGGTTTCCCGGAATTCCAGTGATCGCGAGTTATGACAATTACAGATGTTCCAAGGACGATAAGACTTGGTGGGCATATCCCTGACCCAACCAAATAGACTTAAGAACCCGACATGATGCCCTAAGGAAACTTCCGTTCCTGGATCCGACCGTTTTTGAGGGAGCTAAGGGAATGGGAATCCAGAAATTACTGACTTCACTGGGTTGCGAGCAGGTGGTCCGATTCGAGTGAAACTTTATGGGTGATAAGATCAGATGACCTAGACATGCAAGACAGCTAGATATCCTATTTCTTGGTCCGAACCTAGGGAGGTTGAAGGTGGTATTTTGTGACATTCTCATCTACTTTCTTGCATCACCTACTCGTAACAAGTGCCATATGAGATCGTAGCTCTTGTTCACTATCAAATTTGATTTGCAGTCAGCGGCTTGGGCTGAAGGAATATTTGTGATGTTCTTTTTCTTCTTTGAAATTTGCAAGGACAGCATTAGTTGCGTTTTTGATCAAAGTTTTGTTCGCTGTTCGCTTAGCCAGTTGCTTAATTTCCGTTTTTGAACGCCGTCGGAGTTCACCGTTTGCTTAATTAGTGTTTAAGTTGGCTGAAAGAGCAGGAACTTTGCACATTTTCTTCATCTTTCTCAGAATGTTTATTTTTTTGCTACATAAATAAAAGCTTTCAGGCCCGAAAGTGGCGCCAATTTGCTGTCATGTTCATACGTGGAATAACCATCTCTAACAGCTATCGGACATTCACCAATAGTAAAATACTTGTTTGATATACTGTTTGTCACAAACATGTTTACCTAATGTAGTTGTCTGTTAGGTTTATCTTTTTGAACATGGATAAAGTATTATGTCCGATTAAAAAAATTTCACCCAAGTATTAAGACATAAGTCATTGCCAGATATTGCGGAACCAATCCGACATTTACTAATTTTAGTGACGTTGATGTTTTAGCCCTCTTCAACAGAAACATTGGCCTTTTCGCAGCAATTTATTGCTTTATGGAACCGTCTCCAAACAATCAAAAATTAAATTCGGCCAACCTTTGATTAAAATTTGCTATCGTGAAAATTCAAAAGGTTACAGCATCGCCAAAAGCTAGCAGCCATTGAGTTTTGGGTTCTTGGATCTTTAGGTTATTCTATAAATAAAGTGTTGAATTTGAATTGTTTGACCAACAGAGTTTCAGAGTTTTACCTTACAGTTACTAAGTTAAGCTAAGGCATTTATTTACACAGGGGTACAGTAGATGTATGCTTATTATATCTCTCAAATAGTGTCAGTTGACATATCTGTTTAGTGCAGTCAATTATGTTCTGCAGTCAACTTGGGCAGAAGGGATATTTTGTTCGTTCCTCATTTTTGACAATAATTATCAACCCTTTTTTCATATGTATTCCTTGTTGAATTCTTAGCTTGATTTATGTTAACTGGTGGTCATCAAAAGTACAATTTTGATTTTTGACTAACTGCGAGGGAACCTAGTTTGATATCTATCTTTCTTCTTATTTTGTTTAGGAGTTGATACCATGTCTGCTGCTGGCTCCAGTGTTGGAGCTGCAGTTGCTGGAGGGAGTGGTTCTGCTTCAGGTCAAAGCTCAGCAGCTTCCAAGCCAGAGAAAGAGCAGAAGACTAGCAGCAAGATGTCCAAGTCCCTGAGTACATCGGCAAAGAGGTGATACTGAAACTAATGCCCTAGATATTGATTAAGGGAAGATCAGTGATCTTTGTTTTTCTCACAAAAAATGAATGATTGTTGAGCTTATTTCCACCTGTGGCACCTTGCTGAGAACTGCTTATTAATAATCCCACACCCTTTGATACTAAGACTAAGCTATAAATTTTGGATCCAAACAGACCTTCTCTTTCTCAAGATTACCCGAAATACATCTTCTACGACTAGGTTTGCAGCCGTATTAACATAAATGTGAATTAACCTCTTGTAGACATCATCCCTCGCTATCCTCAACTTCTTCACTAGAGCTGCTCTCGAGTCCAACTTGTTCCATTCCGAGAAAAAAAAGTCATACTCACGAGTTAACACCAGTCCGAGTAATGGCAAAATCCCACGAGAACGAGACTGTCAAAAAGTGCTTGTCGAGGTCGTGTCCAGCTTAGAGTCCTAATAGTAGGTTTTTATTTTTAAATAGAATAACCTAGTCCTGCTCCATAAGAGACTAGTCCAAGGTCATAAAAAATGCATCTGGAGTCGAGTCCACCAGTTCCACCACTAATAGGAACAAACCAAAACGACTGAGCGAGAGTTTGATCCCCGGGGATGGCATCCGAAACCTAACCAACAGGTTAGGTTTCGCCGTCAGCAACTTTGTTTCATTGTTAGCCAATATTGATGTTTTTTGTTTTAGGATTCAGAAGGAATTGGCTGAAATCACCCTTGACCCCCCTCCCAACTGCAGTGCAGGACCAAAAGGGGACAATCTGTACGAATGGGTTTCAACAATTCTCGGACCCCCGGGCTCAGTGTATGAAGGAGGAGTATTCTTTCTGGATATTCATTTCACGCCAGAATACCCATTCAAACCACCCAAGGTATAAATGCTCCTTCATGCTGCGAATAAAATAACGACGGAAAACTACGAATTTTTCCGCCACATTTTGACCCGTCTTTGCAAGGGTCCGCGTCAAGCTGCAGAACCAACCTGTAAGTTCGAAAACGAACCTATAAGTTCAAATTGAGTTTGTTGACTCAAATTGAGTACTCATCCTTATACCCTACACCTAAGCTTCCTTCGTACCGAATAAGTAAATGCGGATGACGTCCTTCATAAGAGAGATTGCAGCCGAGATTGCAGCCTACCCGACGAAAATGGATATTTCTGCACCATCGTCGCCACTGGAGAAAGGGCATAAACAGAGAGTTGAGGTTTGTCCAGCCTGCTATACCCCCCCCCCCCCCTCCACCCCCTCCCACTAGGGATCAGTCACTAATGCTCACAAACATGAAGGGTTTGTAAACAAATAGTTTACCTGGATTGAAATGTAGGCGGACTAAGCATTGTAGATTGGCCGGTGAAGAATACACCATCATTCGTTAGTCCTGCAATAATTACCAGTTTGTTCGCTTTTGCTTCAAATTTTTTTTGCTCGAGTTCCAAGATTCGTCCGTTGCTTTTTTTCGTTCTTATAAATAAATAAATCAGTTAATCAATTGTAAATTGGTCAACTATCTCAGAAGATCTGAACAGGAACATTATAATGCGAGGCGTTGAAAAGTTCTGGATGTCGCTAGACTTATTGGTTTGCCACACATGGTGGATTCATCCGTTTTCTTCTCTGCAGGTTACTTTCCGCACAAGGATTTATCACTGCAATATCAACTCGCAAGGTGTGATATGTTTGGACATATTGAAAGACAACTGGTCTCCTGCCCTTACCATCTCTAAAGTTCTTTTGTCCATCTGCTCTCTTCTCACCGACTGCAATCCTGGTAAGCATGGTCTAACTTTACCTTACCTTAGATCCTCCCGAGCCATCAGTGGCGCATTTCGCTTCGACAAAGCCTTTCCACTCATCACGAAGTTGTGCGGCTGTAATGATGTCTTCCCATTGTGGAGTGAGGGAAAGGTTGGTCTCCTTTACGTCGCAATCATACTGCCTCCGCAAGTGGACGGGCTCATATTCGTCTTGCTTCAGGATGCCACTGATACACTTTTGAAATTTGAGGGCAGCCTGTCTTCGGGCATGCGCGTAACATGACTCAAATATGCCCATCTTCTTTTCTCCATAATTTCGGTCACTGCTCTTACGTTTGAGTCGAGTAATCATTGCTAGATTACATGTTTCTGCCAAGCCATTACACCCTTTGATTTTTGGACTAGTTCAGCGCGGAATTCGCTGCACAGTACAAATGTACAATGATTCGGTGTTGCATCCTGATGCGAAAACATATTTTAGAAGCCGGTCGTCAAGGTGGAAACTAATAAATATGTCTCCTCCTAATAATAATAATAACTTTATTCCTTTGAAAGCCCGAGGGTCATAGGAAAGAACCAATAGCAAAGAACAAAATCACTGATAAACTACTAAACTCCAAAAACCTGTTTCTTTGCTCCATTGCCTGAAACGACCAAACCTTTCCATACTTACAAAGCATTCGTCACCAATTGTCCTAACTAGCAACCTCTCATCAAACAGGCTAGTAACAAACAATTACTTTCGAAATTCACTCAGTTCAACACACTCACGCATCAGATGACTCACACTCTCATTCATACTTCCACACATAGGGCAAAAATAAGGACCTTCCTTCCCATGCTCCCTCTCTATATATTGTCTTTCTTTCCCAAGTTTCTCCCCAGTTCTAAAATGCATTTTAGCTTTTCCTTACTTAGTTTCGCCTTAAACAAGACTAAAGGTTTCGATAGGATCCCAAAAATTTAATATTTGATCCAGACAGTCGGGTCTTGTAGTTATCGGGTCTTCGCCAGACTCCTTGAATATTTGTAGTATTAAAATTTAGAAACATTTTAAGGCGAATGGCTAATCATCTGAGAATACCAAGTTCAGTATGGATTCAGCAGGTGTGTTTACCCCTATACGTCATATCTACATTGACGAAATTTATCAAAGCTTTCTGCTTTACCTCTGCCAAATTTTCGGTTTCGCGGGGTTCGGGGCGAACTACTTGTCTATAAAAAACTAAAGCTCAAAAACGAATTCAGCGTATCCCTTGCCCCTACATCTAACCTCTAATTAACTTCAGATTTAGCTTCAACAAATTCTCAGGTTTTAGTCTATTCCGGGCAAACTGTTTGTCCGACGAGAAAAAAAATGTTCATATACGGATTTAGCATGCCTCCTTACCACTACATGGAACCTCTAATCAACTTCAGATAAAACTTTTGCTTATAACAAATTTCCCGGCTCAGCCTATGTGATAGAAAATGATTGTGATATACGGATTCAGCATATCCTCGTACCCCTAAATCGAACATCAAATCAACAAAAAGAACAATCCGGTTTTGACCGGTTCCGGGCGAACTACTTATCCGGTGAGAAAATGATTGTCATATAACGTGTTCGGCATGCCTTCTTACCCCTATATCGACTATATCATTAGCCGTTAAAAATGATTTTGTTCGCGCCTTAACTTGGACCCCCACCTCTAAATGTAGGGCTACAGAGCCCATCTAGGAACTCAACCTGCCCCTTGACCCAAAGAATCCTCTCACCAAGTTTCACCAAAATATCGCATTCCGTTCGAGAGTTATCGTGCTGACAGACGGACAACCTTTACGAAGTCATAGTTATCCCTCCAGTTACGTTTGGGATCTTTAAAATATACATTCACTCGATGTCTCTTTAACCGCCACGTATTGACGTAGGGAATCAAAGAGCCTTTCTATTATATTGCCAAGGCCGTACCTCCTGATCTCTTAAATTTTACCTACCATTTTTGCTACATCTAATAATAATAATAATTTATCTTTAACCCACAAATCGCACAAGCCGAAAACACTGGAGTACGAAAGAAATAGGAAAAACATAATTAGGGAAAACATAACACATACAAACAAAATCTACTCAAGAGTCATACAGACGAATAAGCCCATGAGAGGGCGACAGATGCGCGGACGCCGTTTCGGATAGTTTTCTGTGGAGATCAGCCAGCACCTACCGCTTTTATTCCTTATGCGTGGAAAAATTATCAGCGGATCGTGAAGCTTTGGGTGAAGTTTGTGTTACGTGCCTAACAAAACTAGGCTAGGCGCAGAAAGCGCAAAAAAATCGTAGGGAAAAAAGCGAAGCAATGGCGAAGGGCGTGGATTTCAGAAGTCCGGGGATACACTAAAACACAGAATAGACAAGAGGGTCCTTAAGCCTTCTGTAGTCTTTAAATAGTTCTCTTCCGTAGTTCTTAAGGTTCCGCATTCCCATTGCCAACTTTGTCTTATTATAACATTCCATTTACTTTTAATATTTATCTTTCAGCCGACCCTCTAGTAGGCAGTATTGCCACGCAGTATACTCAAAACAGGGAAGAGCATGATCGAGTGGCCCGGCTCTGGACCAAGCGATACGCGACATAAGTATCTTCTGATCTTTTTTTTTTTTACATATAGCGTACGCTATTTTGTGCATAGGCAGGAAAAGCGGATACACTGCCAGCTTGTCTACCTCCCGTGAAATAATAACGGTAGTCGTCGTAAAAATAATGTAAAGCCATGTAGCCTCTTCATGGATGAATTTTCGTGATGAAGTTGTCGACGCCTTTGCGACTTGAGGCTTTTTTCTACTACATATGTCGGCTCCTCTGTATGGGCGGTAATTTCAAATACTTAAAGCACAACTCATATGATGCAATAACTTAGCCGTATCGTTTTTAGAAAACACCATTACTTTCCACGTGAGATTGGCGATTTTCCTGTTAGCGCTTGTCGACTCTTTCCAGCCTGCCTGCTTTCCAACGCGGCGGGGACGCAAAATATTTGAAAAGTGAATGCTCCGTGGAGAATAGTGGGAAAACGAAGCAAACCAAAAGAATTAAAAAACAGAAGAACTACCTGGTGGCCTACCGTGTCTTCCAAAAAGAAAAACAACACTTTGAAGAATCTCTTTGAAGGTTCGACCGAAAAAGCGCTAAAAGTCGTAGGTAATGGGAAGCAATGGCGAACGTCGGAGATTTTGGAAGCTTATAATCCCATAAAGGAACTATGGCTAACCTAAAATGCAGAATAAGCAAGAGGGGTCCTTTAAAAATAGAGATAAAGTGACCTTATCGAAATGTAAAGCATTGTTCAAATAGGCGTAATAAGCTGAATAGTGCTGTATGGCGATTTTTACGTCTTAATACACACGCCTGTTCAAATAAGAACTCAATAGGTTCTTGTCGATGCAGCGTTGATACAATTTTTCGAGCTTCTAAAGATCAGTGTCTTAAGTACACGAGTACAATTTGACGCCCTTTATATTCTAAAAAGCTATTAAATTAATGGATGGACAGGCGATCCTCGAACTAACGATAAGTAGTCGTAACAGAACAAAACGTGTTCTTTTGAATAAAAGTTGTTTCTTCAGCTTCCAACAAAGTAGAACTTTAGTGCTGCCCGTGGCAACCTTGGTGACGCTGCTCCTCTCCTCGGCCTGCTAGTGGAACCAACCAAGCGATCTGATTGGCTCTGTATAAGGGAAAATAGAACCTGGCTCTATTCTCTTTATTCGCCTTATTACAGCGCGCCACGAGTAATCTGCAATAAGCCTTATAGGCCGTGATACACCTTACAACACCTATTTGGACAATGCTTACGACAAACCATTACACACAATACAAGGAAGCCGAGAAGGTCCCAGCTCAGAGCCTAAGCGCTTAAGAATTTCAAGAAAAAGAAGAAGAAATCTACATAAAATCTCAAGAAATTGGGCTTACGCCGTTAGCATTCTGTACTTCAATGTCGATTCTTTCTCAAGAATCAAGATTGTATGCCTGTCCCCTTGGCAAAATAGATCATTTTTTTTTTTTTTTTTTTAATTTTGGGCTTGTAAATTTAAATTTCTCGCCAAGTTTCGAGCCATAGCATCAAATTCACCGTGAATGGTATTTGTCAACTTTTAGCCACAGTGTGAGTCACAAAAAGCTTGTTGGTCCGCTCTTTTTGAGCCACAGCCTTTTTGCGGGATCGCGTAAAAAAGCGTGTAACACGAGGAAACCCGGTCTACTACAAGTGCCGTATTTTTGGATAGGACTACACAGAATGCTTTTTGAACCGGAATCTAGTAAAAATTTAATGATTCGGGTGACATGGGCAAAAATCATCATTTTTGTCGTCAAAATCAAATATTGTCGTGCAGAAAAAAAAAAAAAAAAAAAAAAAAAAAATGCTCTGTATCTTTCAGTTGAAAAATATATAAATGTCCGCTAGTACCTCCCCTCGTTCCGTGAAATAAGTAAGAATAATGTCGATTGGAGGGGGGGGGGGGTTGCTGCGGTAGTGGTTTAGGCTCTCCCCGATCGACTCCATCCGCTTTTCCTGCTTTTTTGGTATTTTATATTTTAGAAGAATTACCGGTGCGCCGTACTTTGTGCTGCGCGAGAATTTAGCTATTTTTTTTATTTTTAAGTTCCAGTTAACTTTTGTTTCATGTTTGTTGCATCCCTCCTTTCAGTTGTGCATATTCTTTCCAGTCTTCATTACCGTTTTTTGTCGCTTGTTCTTAATAGTGTCGGCAAGTATTTTATCTCACTGTTACCTCGCTATCTCACTCGTTAACGGGGGGGGGGGGGGAGGGGAGTCGCAGCCGCTAACGGCAGCAAATATATTCACGTATTTTTAACGATGGTTTCTACTTTGCATTAATCCGAGTGTATTTCAAATACATCCGCATTTCACGGTCGCTTTGCGCTGGATAATCCAGCAACAAAATTGAACGTAAAGACGTCAGGATTTTATGCAGTGTGTAAACGCGCCACAAAACAGCGGGCAAACAACGATAATGAAGGCTAGGCTTCGCGTAAATTAGTTGAGTGTTCAGGCACTGGTTAGACGTTAGTGAATCCTGCGAAGAATTGCGAAGATCTTGCGTAAAACTGTGCAGGCAGGTAATCTTCCTTTCTTATATTTGTGTTTATCCAAGGTAAAAATCTGTGAGATTTTACTTTTAGAAGTTGAAAAATAGAATTATTTTCAACCGTGTCTTGAGTGCAAAACGCTGTGTGACAGAGAGATATGGACTATGGTCGATCACGTGAGCTTACGGCATGTTTTCTCCCACCACTGTGAAATCAGGCAAAATTGCGATCAGGCAGAGAGTGCGGTTCTTTGAATATAGAGAGATTGCAGCCTAAACAACGAACGCGGATACTTCTACGTCATCTTCGAAAAGACAACTAAATTAGCATTGCGAGTTGGGTTATGGCTATAGGGTTTTGAATGATCAGCGTTTAGTAACATTCTGAACCTGTTTTAGTTGCGTTTTCAGGCTCGCGATACTCTTGATGACCAACCTATCCCCAACGAACGACTTCCCGAGGCTCACCGGCGTGTTTTGTACTAAAAGTGCGAACACACGATGAGGATATCCTGGCCGGATTTTCTGCACTTTCATCATCAAGTTGAAAAAATTTCAACTTTTCCATATGGAAGTGATGATGGTGTCGCAAACCCGGGCAGGAATTCCGGCCCGGGAGCTCCAGATCCTCATCGTGCGTTCGCACTATTAGTCATATAGAGTATTCCCAGTCGTGCTCGTCACAAATGTTTTACGGAGCGCGCCCAGTGCGCATCCTAACACGGGTTCCGTGTTCTGTGGCTTCAAGCGTTCTTAGCTCCCGTGTTTCTCTAGAGTTCAACACCGGATCCAAACACAAACGGATTCGATTATCAAATCCTGTTCCGGGTTCTCTTATGTAAAAACACGGGCACCAAAAACTCGTCACAGCGCGTCGTGTTACCAATTCGAATCCAACAGGTACGCAACTTTATTTGAGAAAAGTTTAAGCTGAGATGAGATCTTGAATGTTTCAAGCTTTCGACTAACATAAGTCTCGCATCCCATTGGTCGGGTGTGTTGAGTCAAAGCCTGGTTCCTAATTTGTAGTATTGCCAATGTGAATTCAGGTCCGTTTTCCGTGGGTAGGGTGCAATCCCGCTGATCCAAAATTCGAAACAATAGTTGCGTTTTTTCAGATACCACGGTAACTGGATCTGCATTTGGTCGTTTTGCATTTACCATAGTGTTCGATGTTGCGATTGCTTTGGAGAAACGACAATTGCCGAATTCGTGTTTTAGAAGTTAGGTTCTCACATCCGGTTAGGTCACTCACATCACAAGTTCCAAACTTCTTTCACACTAATTTTACAAAAAACTAGGCCTTTGTATTTGTGATAATGAAAGTGAGGTGACGTTTTCAGATACCACTGTCAGTTGCTACCATCGGGACTGTAGTATCCTAATATCAGATTCTACCGTATCTGGCCAGATTCTCAGTAGGAAGATTATGATTTGTTAGGAGAAATAGGTGAAGAGGAGGTCTGGAAGGCTTTAAAAAAGATGAAAGGAAAGTCACCTCCAGGTATTGATGGAACACCAGTGATGTTTTTGAAGTGGGGTATAACTGCAAAAACTACTTTTGATGATTCCACGGTAAATGCAAAACCACTTTAGACCGTAGTATCTGATACTATGGTATCTTCGAAAATGTAACTAAGTTCTCCCTGGATAAGTTAATGTATTGACTAAGAGTTGTGGGGCAATGCCAGTAGGCTGTACTTGCATACTTTAGAGAGCGTATCGTAACTTCTACTCCGTTTAACCAATCTTGAGATGGTATGGGAAGAGTAAGGTGTCAAGCTCATGCTGCTCTACCACTGGCCAATCCGTGTCGAGGAAATTACCGGTCTTGGTCTCTTTAGTTCCTGAGTTGAAGCTATCCGCCAGTCAACTCCCAGAACTGTGTGGTGCTTCTGCTGCATTAAAGAATTTTAAAACTCCGGCTATATTTACTGTTTTCACGACTTCAGAGCCAGATCTTTGCCATAATTCTTACTAGATAGACAAGAAGTTGTGAGGATAAATTCTTTTGTATGTTGTGAGATCATCAGTAAACGATGTTTCAATAAAATTCCTTTGTGTATTGAGGTCTTTGGTGGCACGTTATCTTATATGAACTGAAGAGGACCATGTCATGTTACTAAAGCTTAGGGGAGAGGGGGCAGGTCCGTCACAGGGCCAGGTCCGGACATTGGCTCTGCAAACCTCGCTGTTGAAATTTAAATTACGCGAAATTAATTTTCAGAGCTGTTAAAGCCAGGCTTCACCTTCCAGATTACCAGACGTCCGGGGCTTCCGCATAGTCAAGCCAACCCTTCCGGATTTTCATGATAATGATGACAGCTAAATTTGCTGTTCTTCAACATTTCCTAGATGTCCCCTTTACATTTAAAATATCTCCTGCATCCCAGTCGCAACTGTCAATCACTTTCGCTTTTCTTCCGCCATTTGCATATTTGTGGTGTCTCTCGAACGAGTTGCCTCTATGGCACCTTCCAGACATCCGGAATCTAGGGTGTCCAACACCCCGGACTTCCAGACGTTTTTGGCCTGGCTTCACCTTCTAGATCCATCTCGACGAAAAGGGCTGTCTGGAATCCGTAAGAAAAATCTGGAAGATGAAGCCTCGCTTTTACATTGATACGTTTCTTCTGTAAAAAATTCCCGCAGTTACACTCGTGCTATCATAGCGAAACGATGCTAGTGTCACTTTTTTTGCGCAAAATGCGAGTTCTACGTCGTGGAGTTGGCACCTCATTTTGCCGTATGCACTTATATCGTCGGTGATTTTTTTTTTTAGGTAGTTTAAAATTGGCTCTACCATGTCTTCCATGATTGTTACAAAAGTATGAGAGTTACAAATTTATTTCTGTGAATGCAGCACCAGGGGCAGGTCCGGAAAAAACGCTCGAGGCAGGTTCGGACAGCAAAGCTGAAGAAAAAAATAAAGAAATAATGAAAGAAGATAAAATCGGTAGAGGGAAGGAAAAATTCAGCAAAAAGGCTCAGAAAGGATTCTGGTCATATTCAGACCCAGCGGTAACAGCATATCCGGATGATAATAACAGATGCTGATAAAGTGACGGTATACTTGTGCAGTTTTGCCAAACGGAAGCAAATGAACGAAACTGAATTGAGGCAAAGAAAGCAAATGAAAAAATGTGTATACAACTTTCTTAAAAGTCCTTCCTAGGTTAAACAAAAATATGTCCGAAACTGCCCCAGCCATGTCCGAACCTGCCCCCGGTTTGGGGGCAGATCCGGGCAAAAGTAGCTACTAGGAAAATAAGATTTGCAAAGAAATACTTACAGGTAACACGATTCTACAAAGTAAAAACAGCAGCTAAGACATGGTTCCAAACAGTCGAAAAAAAGGAATCAACAGACCCTAAAACAAAATTTTGGTATGCAAAAAAGCAAAAACGTAACGAACCTGCCCCCCTCTCCCCTAACTATTAAGTATGTGTTCGCATTACAAAGCAAATCACATCGTAGATTCAGTTCTGATTTTCGAACAGACCAGCATGCGTTTGTATCTCGGTGCTGTTATTTTTGTTTGTGACAGAGAAAAAGCCCTGAGCGTGGTCCATCCTTCTTAGAATACGGTAGTAACTATTAGTTACTATTTTCGTTCCAACCTCGTGAAAAGTTACAACGCTCACAATTCCAACCTTCCCGAACTAGTTACTAAAAGTACCTATTTGCTTACAACGTTCGGGGGCGTAGTAAATACGGTATCTGCATCTGGCAGGATTTGGCACATGTCGCGATATCGTCACACATTTGTTACCACGGTAAGTAGGGTGGAACACGACCTCTGATTCCGATCCGTGCAGCCGCTGCTTCACGTAATCTGCGTTCAGACGCTGTGTTCTGAAAAACTTCCATGTCTGCAGAAGAACTTGACGCAATGCACGCAGTGTGTGAATCAAGGGTAGGAGTGTCGTATACCCTATGGCCACTAACGGGCGCAAGCCGTTGCTTTTTATGGCACTTGCCCTTCGGCCAAGTGCCATATAGCGATCGCAATTTCTGTCCGTCCGTCGGTCTGTCCAGGTTTTGCTAGTTCGGGCACTTCCACATAAGCTAGGACGATAAAACTTGGCAGGCATATCAGGAACCTCAAAGGATTAAGTTGGAAATAGTCACTTCCCCCATCCGAGCACCGTGGGGAGAGTGGAGGGAGGGGGAATCCGGAATCTTGAGGTATTTATAACTTTCGAACGGGTGATCGGATCTCGATGAAACTTGATATTTGGAAAGACCTCATGCCTCAGACGACCCACTTAAAATCCGGACTGGATCCGGTGACTTTCTGGGGTAGCTGGAGGGGGCAACCGAAAATGTTCGAAAACGCTATGAGTGGAGGGATCGAGATGAAACTTGGTGGGAAGACACCTGGCAAACACTAGATACATCATTGACATAATCGAGCCGTGCCTACTCGTAACAAGTGCCATACGAGCTCGTAGATCTTGTTTAGGGTCATACATCGGTACTGCAGTGAGCTTTTATTTATTTATTTTTGTAACGTCCTTGTAGGAAAATAGATCAAAACAGGCAGCCGAAGAAAGCAAGAACCTGTTCATTTTGCGCGTTTATTTCGCGTTTACATTACCCTTACATAATGTACTGTGGGGTACAGCGAAGAATCGATTTACGGCAGCACACCCAGGGACGTCCCGACACCTTCCTGATAGGGGGGGGGGGGGCTGCTTCGGGATTTCACCGGAATTGTTCTAGGTTCTACCGGAAACTCTCCGTAGTGGCCATCTCTGCAGAAACTCTAGAATACTGTTGTATTCTGGCTTAGATAATGTGTTACAAACAACAGTAACAGAAATAGGCTCGTTAAGTCTAACTGAAAAGGCAACTTATTCCTGCATCTGATGTTTCAATACACTGAAACATTTTGACTCATTTGATGGATTTTGTATTTTTCCACCCGGGGCTCCCTGTAATAACGTTCAGAGTGTGCGCTGCTTGCACGACAAACCATACTTCACACAGACGCGGAGAATTTGGATTTAAACATACCTGCATTTCCAGGGCTAAAGATGCAACACTGGAGAAGTTACGCCCTTTAGAAAAGTAGGAAAATGATTTCAGGATATGTCTTGCAATAAATATGAGTTTTTTATTTGGTGCAATGGCTTCCATTTCTAGTTGGTAAATGTTTCAAGCGTAGAGGGACAAGCACATAGAGGTACCACAAATTTGAAAGAGCAAACCTTGATTTGTTCATGAATGAACAGCTCTTTCTATGAAATCCATTTTCTCTGGATAACGGACAAACGTACTAACGCATGTCTATCGGGTTTTCGGGAATATTAAATGGATAAGTGATATGTTACTAGACCAGGTTGGGTGTCCAACTTGCATCTCAGTTCTGTTCGGTCAAACTTTTAGATTGTCCCTTAAAACTAAAAAGTCTTCGACCTTCAACCCACCCTACACGTTTTTTGTCGCTTTTTAACACGTTCGATCTGAACACGTTTTATTTGTCTTGAAATCCCATGGATTGTTGGAGATTCGAAATTCCCTAGAAATCCCCTCGATTACTGGGGATTCCCCATTTCAAATATGTTATTTATAGTAAAGCAGCAGGTAGCCTATATAGGTTGAAGGATTGTATGGCGCTTGCTTTTAATTGTCCCCTTTTGCCGCTTCATAACTTGCAGCCTCTGACTCAAGACCGTACAGCGAACATTATGTCTCTCCGTCGGTTCGTCTGTCCCGTGTCTCACTTTGCTAGTTTTGAAACTTCCATACAAGGTAGGACCATGAAATTTGGCAAGCATAGAAAGCACCCGGTCAATAATCAACGAATCCTTCTTTCCCGGATCCGACCATCCGTGTGTGTGTGGGGGGGGAGGGGGTACGGTACAAGGCCGCGGGTCCTCGATATGTAATTCTGGGCCATGACGGAATCTGGCTTTGTTGGGGAGTTAGACGGGGTGGTGTTCCTGGTTATCTTCTCCTTTGTAACATCAGGGACCCATACAGTTCCTATAATGATTCCATACAGATCATTACTGGAAATTTATAGGTCCCTGGTAACATGTCTAAATCTTGAACTCATGATCCGATCAGGATGAACTTGCCAGCTGGCGAAAGCAAATGACCAAAATGTTCTATTGTATGGCCGGACCGTATGCGACCCTCAGCTAAAATATACATGCTACCTACCCTTGCGAGTGCTATATGATCTTTCAGCTCTTCAGATACCCCTCGTCAAAATCCTCCACTGGGCTTCTTTAGATGCATTTGCATCTAAAACCCATTAAGTTTCATGCAAACTTTCGAAGAGTTTCAACCATCTTTCATCTATTCCGAAGAGGTCGTATCCGTTTATAAGAAGTCAACCGGAAGACAAAAACGCTCTTCAGCCGGGATGATGCAGGACATCCGACTTTCAAGCAGTTCTTCCACTTCTCCTGACTTATCAGGAGATCTACGTTTTTTTAGATCTCCCACTGATTTATTTTTGAGTCTCCTGATCTACTGATTTTCCACTGATATTTCACTGTTCTACCTAATTTTCTCCTGATTTTTCCGAACGGCTATATATTCTTAATTATTCTTTCATCGAGCATGGCTTGGAGGCTGGAACTCATCACCGAAGGTAGAATCTGGATGGAAATAGTTAAATTTGGCAGTAAAAAGCTAACTTAAAAAAAAATTTAACTGCGCTCACTTTATGTGATCATATAGGTAGTATTGACTATACTACAGTAGCTGCTGCTGCCAGAACGTCGCTGCATCCGGTTTCTGGTACTTCTTAAAGTCTTGTATTTAACCCACGGTAAATGTTAGAATTTGTAAGAGCAATAGTTAAATTTAGCCTGTAGGAGAAACAAGACCAAAGGTTTCGATGGGATCCTAAAAATTCAATATTTGATCCAGACAGTTGGGTCTTGTCTTCGCCAGTTCCAGTCTTCGCCAGACTCCTTGAACAGTTTTACTATTAAAATTCAAATACATGTTAATCATCTGAGAAAAACAAGTTCAGGTATTGAATCAGCATGTGTGTTTACCCCTATAAGCCATCTCTGTTTTGACGAAAACTTCCTGCCACTTCTGCCAATTTTCCAGTTTCGGCCGAATTCCGGAACTACTTTTCCGGCGAAAAAAGAAAGCTCAGAAACGAACTCAGCGTATCTTCTTTCACCGATATTGAACATCTAATCAACTTCAAATAAAAATTCAACTTATAACAAATTTTCCGGCTCCAGCCGGATTCCCGTCGAACTATGTGTCCGGGTAAAAAATTATTGTCATACGCGGATTCACCATCTCTTTACCCCTAAATCGAATATCTAATCAACTACAAATAAAACTCTAACTTTTAACAGTTGTCGGTTTTGGCCGGATTACGGGCGAACTACTTGTCTGGGTAGAAAATTGTTTTGTGTTCAGCATGTCTTCTTACCCCTAAATCGAACATCTTATCAACTCCAATAAAACTTTTACTTTTAACAAACTTTCTGGTTTTGGCCGGATTCCGGGCGAACTACTTGTTCGGCGAGAAAATGGTTTTCACCATTGTTTCAGCATGGCTTCCTATCCCTAAATCGAACATCTAATCAACTTCAAATAAGGCTTTTACTTTTAACAGACTTTCCGGTTTTGGCCGGATTCTGGGCTAACTACTTGTCCGGCGATAAAACCGACAACTTTTGCGATGTCATAGGTATCCCTCCACTTACGTTTTGGGATCCCAAAAAAAATTGATTTCGAAAATGTTCGCCTGCGGTGCTCGATTTAATTGTCACTTGGGTATAACAGATACAAGCTTTTACGGCAGTCCTGCCCGGAATTATATTCTCCGAGTGGGCTTCCACAAAGCGCCGCCTAATAGTTGGCTTATCGTCTTTCATGCTGCCCTTTAATGTTACTCTTCCTACGTAATCCTTTCTGTTTCCTACTTTAAAGCTCGAATTCTCAGTTTCTAGGATCCGGTAAAACTTTTAAGAGATTTTGTTAAATTTGGCTCTGCACCCCTCCCTCTCCCCCACGAAAATGCACTTGCGACGCCCCAGCACGCTACACCTAAACTTTGAATATTCCCATCTTCGACATATAAACCATTCTATATATAAACCGTTCTAATTTTTATTTTGAATTACAATTTTCAGTTTTGAATTTTCAGTTTTATTTTTAATTCTTTTTTTACTATTATTTCTTATTATTATTACAAATTAAAAACTGAAAATAGAAAATAGTAAATCAAAATAAAAATTAAAATTGAAACTAAAAATTAAAAATAAAATTAAACTTAAAAATTAAAATAAAAAGTTAAAAATTAAAATTTAAAATTAAAAATAAAAATTAAATATAAAATTCAAATTAAGAATCAATAAAATATTCAATTTATATTTTGGACTATGTAAGTTCATATTTTAACTTTAGAACATTTTTCTATTTGCTGTTCCGCCTTTGTTTTTATTTTCTAGTTGATGACGGTGAAGCTGAATCAGAACCAAGAATCGTGAACGGTAACGATAACCGTTCCAAAATTTCCTGACCGAAGATCGGAACCGATCTCCGAACCAAATTCTGGTCGACGCAAAAACACCGGTTCATCAGAACCGAAAGTCGCGAAAACACTGGTTACTCTGAACCGAAGTACATTGGGGGCCTGTTTCGGCGCCAACCAATGTACTTCGGTTCAGAGTAACCAGTGTTTTCGCGACTTTCGGTTCTGATGAACCGGTGTTTTTGCGTCGACCAGAATTTGGTTCGGCAATCGGTTCCGATCTTCGGTCACGAAATTTTGGAACGGTTATCGTTACCGTTCACGATTCTTGGTTCTGATTCAGCTTCACGGTCATCAACTAGAAAATAAAAATAAAGGCGGAACAGCAAATAGAAAAATCTACTAAAATTAAAAAAAGAACTTACATATAGTACAAAATATAACTAGAATATTTTATTGATTCTTAATTTTAATTTTATATTTGATTTTAATTTTTAATCTTAATTTTTAATTTTAAAAATTTTAAGTTAAAATTATTTTTAATTTTATTTTTAGTTTTAATTTTAATTTTTATTATAATTTTCAGTTTTTAATTTTTAATAATAATACAAACTAGTAGTAAAAAAAAAAAATGTAAAACGGAAAAATTAAAAACTGAAAATTGTAATTAAAAATGAAAATTAAAACTAAAACTAAAAAATAAAATTAAACTTAAAAATTTAAAGTAAATATTCCTTCAGCCCAAGGTGACTGCGAGTCATATTTTCGTCAGCATCGTTTTTCCAACTTGAGTGGCTTTGACCCTGAAGATGACCCTTGCCAAGAAGGGCCGAAATATTGTTCTGATAAAATTCAGCTGACGTATCCGTTTCACACTGTCAAACATGATCGCAGTCAGCTCGGGCTGAAGGAATATTTAATTTTAGTTTTTAATTTTAAGTATTGATTTTAATTTTTTAATTTCAGTTTTTAATTTTTCAGTTTTACTTTCATTTTTTTTTTTTTACAATTATTTTGTATTATCATTACAGATACCCCTTAACAGAAAACCCAGTCAGCCGCTGATATAGCTGCAGTTGTAGCTACAAATTCTTCTTCCATCTTTAGTCTCAAATATCTTTCTTCATCACGTCATCGTCTTCGAATTTCAAACGTGTTTTCGCGTAATTTCCAATGTTTGGGGAGAACCAATTTTTGGTTACGATGAAAACTGTTTTCGCGACAACCGGTTACCGGTTTCCGCTGAACACCGGTTGGCGCCGAAACACACCCGGTTGGCGCCGAAACAGGCCCCTGATTTTTTGTTGGCATTTTAATTTGCTTCTAAATTGGATTTCCCTCCAAAGCCAAGCCAAAAAACATGTTTGCTCGTGGAAACAAACTTGTGGGCTAAATAAACATTCGCGGATCTTTTCGAGCCAAAAACCCTTTGTAGAACTGCAAAAAAACCACAGGATCCTGGCATGATCTTTCCGAGTTCGAGGATCATCTCGTTTAGTAGGAAAGATAAGAGTGCGCCATCGCGGGCTGCTACGCTAATAGAGTTGACGTCAGCAGCTTCTATCCTATCAGTTCAACTGTTCAGTTCAGGTGCGGTGCTGGATTGCCATAAGCAGACTTTGGTTATTTGTGACTCAAGAGTTGTTTTGGAGGAACATCAAAATGAATAGAGGAATGGAGTGTGTCAAATACCTCATATTTCTGTTCAACCTAGTCTTTTCTGTAAGTAAAATGGTTTGCAAAATATGTTTTTTCTTTCTATCCAGCCAGCCTGATCTGTCTGTAGGCGTTCCTCTGCAACACGAGCCTCGTTTTTGTTGCAATAGCGCTGCTGCAGCACTTCTTTGCTTTTGCATAATATGCAGTTTTGGATTCACTTTCTTCTTGGTTGAAGCGGCAGCACTGCAGCATCTTGCAGGGAAGCACAGACTTGGTCGGGGAGCAAGTCCGTGATTCTCAAGAAGCGCTGCCGTCTTCCTAGGAAACACTGCAGTGCAAAAACGGATGTAGAAAGAATCAGTCCGGAATCGGCCAAGAAGTGGACCTGCAGCATGCAACAAAAACGAGGCTACGATTGTGTGCCATACAGTTGAGCCCTGGTTCAGCCACAAGTTGATATTTCAATTGTCTGAAAATGAAAATAAGATTGAGATAAAATCTCATTCAATAGACTTTCAGGCTTTCGTCCTGCACCATCTTGTGCCAAAAGGATCCTCAGTGTTATGTCTACAAGCTTGTGAAAGTAGTTAATTTTATTGTTTTGACATTATTTTGCTAATCAGACACTTTGTTAAGCTGTGACAAAGTTAGGCTAAGTGCTAGCACTTGCAAATGAAATAGAATAGCCAAAAGTCGTGAGGGCCCAAAAATCAACTGCAACTAAACTACAGCTATGCTGTTACCTCTGACAAGAGAAAACTCTAATCAAAGGGTGGTCCAATTTTCTTTTTTGTTCTTTGGTAATTGGTTCTGTAAAGCAATAAATTGCCGGGAAAAGGCCAATGCTTTTGTTCAAGAGGGCTAACATATCAATGTCAATGTCACACTGGCTCTGAAATATTGGGCTGTGACTTTCATTGGAATACTTGTGCTATAAATATTTACTCAGACATAGTAGGCTATTTTATCATGTGTTTCTACATAAATATCTGTCCGAATTTCGATGTTTTACCTTTAGGAGTTTAGGTATTAGACTAGGCTAGTTAGTGAATTTTTGCTCTGAACTGATAACGATTAAAGTAAGTAAATACTAGTCATAGTTTTAGAACAGTTGGCTGATCAAGTTAAGATCAAGTGAAATATTCAGAGCAGTCTTCAAGTAAGCAAATGTCTACTGCACCTAGAGCTATAAGGAGTTTTTCTGTGCTTCCACAAACAGTTTATTCTAATTTTAGTGGGGAAGACGCCCTTGAGATGGAAACATTTTATAAGTATGTGAACTGGTTAGATGAATTTGCCTTCAGGCGGATCACTGTTCCTATGGCCGGCTCCTTCCAGACTATTGCAATGGTTTGCAAACTCTGCTCACAAGACCCTCAGTAGCTCAAATGGTAGAGTGCCTGCCTTGTAAGCAGAGGGTCCTGGGTTCAAATCCCGGCTGAGGAGCATCTTTGTCTTTCAGTTCACTACTTATAAAATGTTTCTATCTCAAGGGCGTCTTCCCCACTAAAATTACATATTTGGTTTTATTTGGTTTTCAGTATGAGACACCCGCCTTGTGGGTCCTGGTATGTCTATGTGGCTCTGACAATGGAGTCCTAGACTTCTAAATTATATTCGAAAAAATCTGTTTCTGGTTTATTGGTCACGGTACAAGTCCCCTGTGTAAACTGCCATCTATGTATTATTATTAATTTCCATGACATAGGGATGCGAACTGGTTAGATGAATTTGCCTTTGGGGGGATGCCCTTCGGGGGGGATGGGATCCTATGGCCGACTCCTACCAGACTATTGTAGTGGTTTGCGAACTCTGTTCACAAGCCCCTCGGTATCCCAAATGGTAGAGCGCCTGCCTTGTAAGCAGAGGGCCCTGGGTTCAGATCCCGGCTGAGGAGCATTTTTGTCTTTCAGTTCACTACTTATAAAATTATGATTATCTGTGATTCTCCTATCTTCTAGTTATGTTTTTGACCAAAACTGCAAAATTAACCTCACTCCTAAATAATTAATTTGCGGTAAAGTATAAATAGCTCTTGGGAAGCCAGAGTTTAAATGAATCAGTATCGCATGAGGATTCATATCTTAGATTACTCAAAACTGTAAATTAAGGTAATTATATATGTTATCTTCTAGTGCTAGGAAAGAGAATTTAATAGCGTTATTAGCTGCAGCCTTTTCACCCTTGGCACAACTAGTTTAAAAAAAAAATATGACTACGGTACTTTCTTAGAGCTTGGTTATGTAAAAAAAAAGGTCATTTTAATAGAAGTATACTTCCTTGAACATTAGTTAACTTTGAACAGTGCACTTATTGGTCAAATGATAACATGAAGAACTAAAACACCCATTCTGGTCATCTTAGGAGCCCTTTAAACTTTTGGTCGTTTTGGATTAACAGTTCAGGCATGAGCAGGTGCGTCACGACTGGGGGGGAGGGGGGGGGGGCACGCCCACCCCCTATGCTGTCGGCTAGTCGGTAAAAAATAACCGAGTCGGCGCGAAGCGCCGAGATTTTTCGTTCTCATGAAAACAGTTGGTTTTTCTAAAAATTTGCCCTATTTTTTGTCAAAATAGTCGGTTTTTCGTTAAAATAGTTGGTTTTTCTGAAAATCAGTGGATCTTTCTGAAAATCAGTCGATTTTTTTCAAAAATGTCATTTTTGTTGTTGAAAACAGTCGTTTTTCTGCAGAAAAAGTCGGTAAATCAGCCAGTCGGTAAATGCCTCGTCCCCCCTCCCCCCAAACATTTTGGCTAGTAACGCATCTGGTCATGAGTGCAATGGTGTATGCTAGCTTTGTGGGAGTAGCCCTAGAGAAGGAAGGGAAACATGGCGCCACCTTGTATTAAAGCCAGTGCAAATGATGTGTAAATGTGCAATAGAAAAAATATTGATGGCGCTAGTCTACCTTTTCCTTGCTTGCCGTAACTTTCCAAGGCAGATGGAAGTACGTAGACGACTTGTTAATTTTAGAGATATGTGTAGTGGTATAACAAGCAGTGCCCAATTATTGTTAGATAATATTTGTGTTGAAGCAGCTGCTGAACAAATGGTTGTTAACATGGAGAAATCAGTGGTTCTAACAATGTCCTTTTTAAAAAGAAACCCTGTTTTTTTCCCTCCAATTCCTCACTCTCAGCATGTTAAGGAACTTAAACTCTTGGGAGTTCACATAACGGTGGATTTGAAGTGGGATAGACAAGCTGAAGTTATGCTAAGGAGAGGTAACACGTCCCTCCGTTCCCTTAAAGTATTATCCCGCTATGGAGTCCTGTCACGAAAATACTGCCAGCTAAAGCATACGCCCACTTCTGGAATATTGCTGCCCTGTGTGGTACTTTGGAATTACTCGTGAACAGTCTGATTTGCTTGACAGGATACAGTTTAGAGCCCTCCTTGTAGTTTCCAAGTCCACCAAAGTACCGTATATAGACCTACTTAATACTTATAATTTAGAAACCCTGTTGAAGCGCCGTGAAAAACTTTCGTTAGTGTTTGGAACTAAAATCTTGAATACGGTACACCAGCACTACGTGATATCCTCCCCCCAGATTTTTCAGAGGCAAGAGTAAGGCCTGAGAGAGTGGTAGCCCAGCAAATACCCAAATTGCAGCCAATTAAACACACAACACTCGTTACCTAAGAAGTTTTGTTCCCGCTGCCTTCAACCTTTTTAACTCACATCATTAATTGTATATATATTTGAATATTTTGTGTTATGTTTGACAAGTCTTGGTTTATCCAAACTAGTGTAGAATTATCTTTTGTATATAATAAGTGTTAATATGGACGAGAACCACCAAGTCCGCTTGACTGTTGTATCGTTTTTGAAAATAAATTGAATTGAATTGAATTGAACCTTATAATAGACTTTGGAGTCCACCGTAGATCCCTGTGTTTTGATAGACTATGCCAATCTTTGGGTATCATCACAGATCGGAATAACCTATGCCTGTGATTGTTATCAGTAGTTGTTCAGAAGGGCCTCCAACTGATGATTTCCCTGTACTCTTACCCCCTAGTAAGGCTCCTCGATTTTTGCTAGATCAAGCCCAGCAATAACGAGCAATAACAGCAATAACGAGGTGACAGTCTGTGCACTATAGTTACAGATAAAAATAGTAATAACTGAAGCCCCCTAATAAGGCTCCTCGATTTTTGCTAGATCAAGCCCAGCAATAACGAGCAATAACAGCAATAACGAGGTGAGAGTCTGTGCACTATAGTTACAGATACAAATAGTAATAACTGAAGCAGTTATTCTATTTTACCAAAATGCTTGGCCCTTGGCGCTATACCAGACAATACTCTATATGACTAAGTTCGAAACACGCCAGTGAACCCGGGAAAAAGGAGAAGCGTCGCCCCAACGATGGCTCAATTCCTATGTCAACTAATCAACGGCATTCGCGGGAGACAGCTGTAGTGACGCTTCCGGCTGTTTGTGGCGATTCTTCGTCGGCACGAAGAGTTAGTCGCCGAGAGTATGGACAGAAGCGAACCTAACTAAGAGGGAAAACGATAGTTTTGCGAAGGATACATAGAGGAAGGACGCTTGTAAATAAAGAAGTGAGGAACGACCTAAAAACTCCTTGAACCCAAGCTGACTGGGAAATATATATTCAAACAATGCATAACACGGATACGTCAGCTACAATGCTTTGGCAGCGATTTTCGACCGTTCTTAACAATGGTCCTCGTCAGGCTGTCAAACTTGAGAACAACGTTGAGGAAGGAATGACCTTCGTTCCCCCAAATGACGCCCCTGTTGGCACTGAGAATTCTGGTTAAGGATGTTGAGAAACTTGGTTATCCACTGATTTTATGTTTTGTGGCAAAGCAAGAGAATCCAAGCTTGTGTTGTTTAGTTCCACAGCTTTTCCTGGAGGGCATAAAATGATCTTTCAAATAATGTCCTAAACGTGGTGTGTTTTTCAAACCACATAATCTGTTAAAGGACCCCTCTTGCTTACTTTGCCTTTTATATTATCCCTGAATCCCTATGAAATTAAAAGCTTCTGAAAGTCCTCGGCAGAGACGAGTTACGCCCCTCACAAAACGCAAACTTAGCCGAAAGCTTCAAGGCCAAACGACAATTCTTTCATACATAAGGAGATGAGAAGCTTCAAAGTGTCGTTTTTTATTTTAGAAGACATGATATACCATCAGCTCTATCTTCGGTTTTCGACTTCTTTTGTTTTTCTTGGTTTACCCGCTTTACAACCACTGTGCGATCAGTTTTCAAAGATTTTGCCTCCAGCCGCCGCCTTGGACAGCGGGAAGGCCCGATAAAGTTGACAAGCGCTAACAAGAACATCGCTAATTTCACGTGGAAAGTGATGGTATTTTCGAAAAACGATGTTTCTGAGCCATTTCATCGCGCAAAGATCATTTCTAGTAAGAGTTGTGCTTAAGATCAACAATACAAGGGTTGCTCCAAGGGGTAACTGGTTCTGTTGCACATATTAAGGTAGGTTCTTGTGAGTAAATGAGAGCAATATGTAGAAGTGATATAGAGTTGAACTCACGATGATGATGATGATGATGATAATGATGATTTTATTAAATGATGATGTTGGTATTGTCTTTGCAAGTTTCATGGCATGTTAATTTTTCTTTTCTAGGTGACGGGTGTTGCCCTCATAGTCACTGGTGCCGTAGTTCAGAGCTTCTACAGCCAGTACCTTGACTTCCTCGGTAATGAACTTCTGTCTGCCTCGATGCTTTTTATTATTGTTGGGGTTGTCATTTTCTTTGTAGCGTTCTTTGGATGTTGCGGAGCATCAAGAGAAAACCCCTGCATGATAGTTACGGTAAGCTCTTCACCTTTTGCTATATTTCCCTCCTGAATCAGAGTTTATTAAGGGGAATTTTTATCATAGTGGGTTTTCATCTGTTTAGGCTATGGCACTTCAGTTGATTTCTGTAAGGAGATTCCCAGATATCCAATTAGCTACCATAATCTGCCGTTAGCCTTACCATAAAGTTACCTCCCGAGTGCTGTAGATTCACATTGTGCATTCAAAGAGAGCAATCAAATAAAGTAGAAGAATTATGAGATATTTAAAAATATATACAAATTTACAAAGGTGAATTTTATCATGTGAATTTTATTCTGTTTAAGCTATGGCACTACCGCTGATATGTATAAACAGTTTCGAGGTGTCCATTTAGCTACCAAAATCTACCATTAGCGTTACCATAAAAGTACCTCCTGAGTCCTGTGGGAATATTAAAAGAAAGAAAAAAAAAACAAGAGCTGAAAGATCATATGACACTTGCAAGACTTGGTAAATAAGAATGACGATGGATCCTTGGAAATCACTAGATTATATCGTTTGGTAATTTTTTTTCTTCTCTGATCATCCGAAAATGATCATGGGCGCAAGGGCAGGTAGGTTTTGCGTAAAATTATTTTTTGTACGTTTCGGTTAAGATGTGTACTTTAAGGGATGGTCGGATCTGGGAAGTGAAAGTTTATAAGCCAATCTTTTTAAGTCTCTAATGTTCAAGCCAAGTTTCATCGTCCTAGCGCATCTGGAAATAGCCTACCTTAAACTGCGATCACCAGAACCCAAGACCTCCTCCAACTCCCCCAGACTAACCAAATCTGGTCCGGTTCTATCACTGATGTATCTAGGGCTTACGCTTGTTCTTCCCACCAAGTCTTATCCCAATCGTTGTATTCCAAGCGTGTCACAAAATTCCCCCCCCCCCCCGACTCCAGATTGATCGGATCTTGTCTGCACTTGAAATGGGACATCTGAGACACGAGGTCCTTCCAAATATCAATTTTCATTAAGATCCGATTCTCTGGTTAAGAGTTATAAATACGTCAATATTCCGGATTCGCCCTCCTCAACCCTGCCCAGACCCTACCCAGACCCTACCCACGGTAGTTGGATCGAGGAAGTGACTGTTTCCAAGTTAGTTTGGTCGGGTCCCTAATATGCCTATGTATCTAGGGCTTTTGCTTGTTCTTCCCACCAAGTTTCACCCCGATCCGTCCACTCAGAACATGTCACACGATTTCCAGTCCCAACTCCCGCCAAAGTCACAGGATTCATTCCGGACTTGAAGTGTGAAATCTGAGACATGAGGTCTCTACAAATATCAAGTTTCATCAAGATCCGATTCCCCGTTCAAAAGCTATAAATACGTCAGTATTCCGGATTCCCCCTCCTTCCACTCCCCCACGGTGGTCGGATCGGGGAAATGACTGTTTCCAATTTAGTCTGGTCGGGTCCCTAATATGCCTGCCAAGTTTCACCGTCCTAGCACATGTGTAAGTATCTTCAGTCGGGATCACCGTGCTCGGATCCGATCCGGTCTTGTAAACTATGTATCTGGGGCTTGTGCTTGTTCTTCCCACCAAGTTTCATCCTGATACATCCACTCTGAATATGACACACGATTTCCGGTTCCCCCCTCGAACTCCCCCCAAAGTCACCAAGTTTCATTGAGGTCCTATTCCCCGTTCAATAGTTAAAAATATGTCAGTATTCCGGACTCCCCCTCCCCCCACTCTCCCCATGGTGGTTGAATCGGGGAAGTGGGTTCCTAATATGCCTGCCAAGTTTCATTGTCCTAGCACATCTGGAAGTACCCTAACTCGAGATTAGTGGCCTGACAGGCAGACCGACAGACCGAAAAGTGATCGGTACGCGGCACTTGAGCGGAGCTGCAAGTGCCATAAAAAGTAGAAAATGAAAAGAAAAGTAAGATAAAATGGAGAAGGTGAGAAAACTGATAAAAAGAAGTCGTAGCAAAAATAAAATAGACAAAACCGTAAGGGAGCGGTCTTCCATCAGCAGGCTATAAGGAAAATAGCGTTACCGACAAATAAGCGTTACCGACATAGAGATAGAGAAAACCAGGCTACTTTCTACAAATCAGATAGTTGTTACATGCCCTCCTTTAACTTTCTTGTACAAAATATTTTCGCGTTTACTTTTTGGGATCCCAAAACGTAAGTGGAGGGATACCTATGACATCGCAAAAGTTGTCCGTCCGTCCGTCCATCTGTCTGTAAGCACGATAACTCTCGAAGGGAATGAGATAGTTTGTTGAAACTTGGTATGTGGATTGTTTGGGTCAAGGCTAAGGTCGAGTTCGTAGATGGGCTCTGTAGCCCTATATTTGGGGGTGGGGGGAGGGGGTTCAGTTTAAGGGACAAACAAAATATTTTTAAACAGCTAATGTGATAGTCGATTATGGGGTAAGAAGACATACTGAGCACGATGGTGACAATCATTTTCTCGTCGGACAAGTAGTTCGTCCGGAATCCGGCAAAAACCGGAAAGTTTGTTAAAAGTAAAAGTTTCATTTGAAGTTGATTAAATGTTTGATTTAGGGGTAAGAAGACATGCTGAGCACGATGGTGAAACCATTTTCTCGCTGGACGAGTAGTTCGTCCGGAATACGGCAAAAACCGGAATGTCGATTAAAAGTAAAAGTTTCATTTGAAGTTGATTAAATGTTTGATTTAGGGGTAAGAAGACATGCTGAGCATGATGGTGAAAATCATTCTGTCGCCGGATAAGCAGTTCGTCCGGAATCCGGCCAAAACCGGAAAGTTGGTTAAAAGTAACAGTTTCATTTGAAGTTGACATGTTGAAGCCGATGGTGAAAACCATTTTCTCGCCGGACAACTAGTTCGCCTGTAATCCGGCCAAAACCGGAAAATATGTTAAAAGTAAAAGCTTTATCTGAAGTTTATTAGATGATTAGGGGTATGAAGAGACGCTGAGTCTGTATATAATGATCATTTTTTACCCAGACATATAATTAGTCTGGAATCCGGTTGTACCCGCATTTTTTTTAAGTCAAAATTTTATTTAAAGTTGATTAGATTTCTTTATAGGGATAAGGAGATACGCCGGCTCCGTTTCTGAATTTGTCTTTTTTTGCTATACTAGTAGTTCGCTCGGAATACGGGCGAAACCGCAAATTTGGCAGTAGTAAAGCAGGAAGTTTCGGTCAATATCGTCAAAATAGATATGGCTTATAGATGTATAGATAGGTAGATAGAATATCTGAACTCGGTTTTCTCTGATGATTAGCCTGGCGAAGACAAGACCGAATTGTCTGGATCAATTCTTAGATTTTTGGGATCCCATCGACACCTTTGGTCTTATCTTTTTAGAGACCATCACTTATATTTGCGTTGCATTTGTTGCTAAGCCTCTGCTGTTTCTTCAGCATTTTTCTTCCTTGGGTATGTTTATCATAAGGCCATAGCTCTTGACTTTTCCTGGGAGTTTTCTTTCTCGACATCCCATTAGTATCAGCTGGATAGAGAAACTTAGAAAGTGTCAGATACCTTAATGTGTCATACTTTCAGGGCTCGGTGTAAGTAACTTTTAAATGACTTTTGTATTTGAATGTATTATTCAACTGGATTTACTTTGCCTGGTCTATGTAAAGTGTTGCAACAGCTGACAAAACTGAAGGCTACTGTTTTAACACTGATATTGTTAACCTATCTAAAGTATATCTCAGAAGGATTTTTTTCTTTAATAATCGTCGCTCAGCGTGGATAAAATAGGACATCGGAAGAAAGAAGAGTTGTAAAATGCATCAACTTTGCAGACGTGCTCAATCGCGTTTAATCGTGGACATCGTGAGAGATGAAAACTTGCAATATAATTTTATAGAAACTAGTTAGTGCTATTATGTCGTATTATTATTATTTGTAGTACATGTGTAGTACATAGTACATAGTTATAGCCATGAAGACGAATTTTCGTACTCTCAAGTGTATCAAAAAACAGTAAAAGGCACACCAGTTAACCCCTCGGGGGATTTTTCGTACCCTTAAATGCATTGGAAATAAATAGTATGTACGCCCATCGGCAAAAGTTGCAAACCCCTCGAAACCTAAAATTGAATATTTCGAGAAGGTATATTTGCACACACGAATAGGCTACAGATGGACAAAAACTTCGGTCGCGTTTTAAATGGCGATCACTCAGCGTTGACAAAAAATCCATCTAAAAAAGTTCAAAAGTTCACTTTCTCGTCGCAGGCCAGCTTTCTAATAATCGCCATTTAGGAAGTGGTAAGGGCTAAGCACCAATTTCTTTGGCATTGAGCAAACTTTAGAAATTTAGCAGTTACACATGATACCATCCATCAGTATCGATTCGAAGCACAGGAATGGAATGATGAGTTCAACAAAAATCACGAACAGAAATGGCTAGTAACAGTAGGTTTCCAATTTCGGTCCCGTGGGAAAAGTCTCCTTTTTATGGCACTTGCCCTTCGGCCAAGTGCCATATAGCGATCGCAATTTCTGTCCGTCCGTCGGTCTGTCGGTCTGTCGGTCTGTCGGTCTGTCGGTCTGTCGGTCTGTCCAGGTTTTGCTAGTTCGGGCACTTCCACATAAGCTAGGACGATAAAACTTGGCAGGCGTATCAGGGACCCCAAATGATTAAGTTGGAAATAGTCACTTCCCCGATCCGAGCACCGTGGGGGGAGTGGAGGGAGGGGGAATCCGGAATCTTGAGGTATTTTTAACTTTTGAACGGGTGATCGGATCTCGATGAAACTTGATATTTGGAACGACCTCATGCCTCAGACGACCCACTTAAAATCCGGACCGGATCCGGTGACTTTTGGGGGGAGCTGGAGGGGGCAACCGGAAATCTTGGGAAACACTATGAGTGGAGGGATCGAGACGAAACTTGGTGGGAAGACACCTAGCAAACACTAGATACATCATTGATATAACTGAGCCGATTCGGGCACTGTGGGGGGGAGTGGAGGGAGGGGGAATCCGGAATCTTGAGGTATTTATAACTTTTGAACGGGTGATCGGATCTCGATGGAACTTGATATTTGGAAAGACCTCATGCCTCAGACGACCTACTTAAAATCCGGACCGGATCCGGTGACTTTTGGGGGGAGCTGGAGGTGGCAACCGGAAATCTTGGGAAACACTATGAGTGGAGGGATCGAGATGAAACTTGGTGGGAAGACACCTAGCAAACACTAGACACATCATTGACATAACCGAGCCGATTCGGGTACTGTGGGGGAGTGGAGGGAGGGGGAATCCGGAATCTTGAGGTATTTACAACTTTTGAACGGGTGATCGGATCTCGATGGAACTTGATATTTGGAAAGACCTCATACCTAAGACGACCCACTTAAAATCTGGACCGGATCCGGTGACTTTTGGGGGGAGCTGCAGGGGGCAACCGGAAATCTTGGGAAACGCTATGAGTGGAGGGATCGAGATGAAACTTGGTGTGAAGACACCTAGCAAACACTAGATACATCATTGACATAAACGAGCCGATTCGGGCACTGTGGGGGGAGTGGAGGGAGGGGGAATCCGGAATCTTGAGGTATTTTTAACTTTTGAACGGGTGATCGGATCTCGATGGAACTTGGTATTTGGAAAGACCTCATGCCTCAGACGACCCACTTAGAATCTGGACCGGATCCGGGGACTTTTGGGGGAGCTGGAGGGGGCAACCGGAAATCTTGGGAAACGCTATGAGTGGAGGGATAGAGATGGAACTTGGTGGGAAGACACCTAGCAAACACTAGATACATCATTGACATGACCGAGCCGATTCGGGCACTGTCGGGGGAGTGGAGGGAGGGGGAATCCGGAATCTTGAGGTATTCATAACTTTTGAACGCGTGACCGGATCTCGATGAAACTTGACATTTGGAAAGACCTCATGCCTCAGACGACCCACTGAAATCCGGACCGGATCCGGTGACTTTTGGGGGGAGCTGGAGGGGAGAACCGGAAATATTGGAAAACGCTATGAGTGGAGGGATCGAGATGAAACTTGATGGGAAGACACCTAGCAAACACTAGATATATCATTGACATAACCGAGCCGTGCCTACTCGTAACAAGTGCCATATGAGCTCGTAGCTCTTGTTATATCTGTAAGTTTTTGGGATCCCAAAACGTAAGTAGAGGGATACCTATGACATCGAAAAAGTTGTCCGTCCGTCCGTCCGTCTGTAAGCACGATAAGGGAATGAGATATTTTGATGAAACTTGGTATGAGGATTGTTTGGGTCAAGGGTAAGGTCGAGTTCGTAGATGGGCTCTGTAGCCCTATATTTGGGGGTGGGGGAGGGGGTTCAATTTATGGGACAAACAAAATATTTTTAAACAGCTAATCGATTATGGGGTAAGAAGACATGCTGAGCACGATGGTGACAATCATTTTCTCGCCGGACAAGTAGTTCGTCCGGAATCCGGCAAAAACCGGAAAGTTTGTTAAAAGTAAAAGTTTCATTTGAATTTGATTAAATGTTTGATTTAGGGGTAACAAGACATGCTGAGCACGATGGTGAAAACCATTTTCTCGCTGGACGAGTAGTTCCGGAAAGACCGGAGTAGTTCCGGAAAGACCGGAGTAGTTCCGGAAAAACCGGAAAGTTGGTTAAAAGTAAAAGTTTC
Organism: Branchinecta lynchi; assembly: GCA_023053575.1. Taxonomy (NCBI): domain Eukaryota; kingdom Metazoa; phylum Arthropoda; class Branchiopoda; order Anostraca; family Branchinectidae; genus Branchinecta; species Branchinecta lynchi. The sequence continues at coordinate 8,396,914 of JAKZAP010000017.1, forward strand.
ATTTGAATTGATTTAGGGGTAAGAAGACATGCTGAGCTTGATGGTGAAAATCATTTTGTCGCCGGACAAGCAGTTCGTCCGGAATCCGGCCAAAACCGGAAAGTTGGTTAAAAGTAACAGTTTCATTTGAAGTTGACATGTTGAAGCCGATGGTGAAAACCATTTTCTCGCCGGACAACTAGTTAGCCTGTAATCCGGCCAAAACCAGTAAATATGTTAAAAGTAAAAGCTTTATCTGAAGTTGATTGGATGATATATTTAAGGGTAAGAAGAGACGCTGAGTTCTCTATATAATGATCATTTTTTACCCGGACATATAATTAGTCCAGAATCCGGTTGTGCTCGCATTTTTTTTAAGTCAAATTTTATTTGAAGTTGATTAGATTAGACGTTGATTAGTCTGTATATAATGATCATTTTTTACCCAGACATATAATTAGTCTGGAATCCGGTTGTACCCGCATTTTTTTTAAGTCAAAATTTTATTTAAAGTTGATTAGATTTCTTTATAGGGATAAGGAGATACGCCGGCTCCGTTTCTGAATTTGTCTTTTTTTGCTGGACTAGTAGTTCGCTCTGAATTCGGGCGAAACCGCAAATTTGGCAGTAGTAAAGCAGGAAGTTTCGGTCAATATCGTCAAAATAGATATGGCTTATAGAGGTATAGATAGGTAGATAGAATATCTGAACTCGGTTTTCTCTGATGATTAGCCTGGCGAAGACAAGACCGAATTGTCTGGATCAAATCTTAGATTTTTGGGATCCCATCGATACCTTTGGTCTTGTTCTGTTTATTAGCCTACTCAAGGGATTTTTCGTTACGAAGCCAGAGAACTGCCATTGAATGCTTGGCTGCATAAATGCTTATGCTTGGCTGCATAACTTGGGACACTCTTCACTGTCCTCCAGTTCACTTCAAACATTGTGGGCTCTTGGTCGATGACAAGGGAAAACAATCCTTTTCGGACTACGAACCTTTCCAAAATGTTGTATCATGCATCAGTCCGGCCGTCGTCTGTCACCATCTTCTAACACTGAACAGAAATTGGTGAACTGGAAAAAGAAAGGACAAATCCAAAGTGTTGCTCGGCAACCAAAATTATCATCATGGCTTTCCATATTCATTTGCCTGAAGTCTATTTGCAATTTGATATTTGCCGACTTCACTGTAGCATGTTCGAAGGAAGGAACAAATACAAAATTACCAACAAAGGAACCCTTGAAATTATCTTGTTGGGAACTCAAACTACACTACCTATTAGGACAATGCAATGAACTGCAAAGTAGTTTAACGGAAAAATTAAAAAAGGTAAATCAAATTTGCTACAGGGTAACTGACAAAAATGGAGTCTGGGGAAATCGGTCAATGTGTTTTCCGCGAAGGCACAATGGAGGGTCCCCGTTTCGGGTTGATACGAAACTTTCTTCGCAGTAACAACTCAGAAGTCAGTTCTGTTCTTACTGATGAAATGAGAGCTTTCAGGCACGAACAGCCTGTTCGCAGTCCGACCTCCCTCTTTTTAGCATAACGTGAATATATATTAACTTAAATTATAGCGGCTGATACCAAACTCTTGTTATGAATGAAGCAAAATTATGATCACCCATGGAGCTCCATGCTGTTCGGTTTCGTGGATTTCATTGTTTATGTTGCAGTTTAGTGGATTTAATTGCTTAGGTTGTTTGGTTATTACATTTGGCTTTTTATGGCACTTGCCCTTCAAGTGCCATTGAGCGATTGTAAATTCTGTCCCGTCGGTCTGTTCGGTTTGTGGAGTTCGGGAACTTCCACATAAGCTAGGACGATTGAACTTGGCAGGCATACTAGGGACCCCAAAAGATTAAGTTGGAAATAGTCACTTCCCCGATCGTAATATCGTGGGGGAGGGGGGGGGGGGTGAGTGCAGGGAGGGGAATCTGGAATCTTGAAACATTTGTAACCCTTGAACCGGGGATCGGATCGTAATAAAACTTGATATTTGGAAACACCTCATGTCTCAGAGGACCCACGTAAATCTGGATCCTGTGACTTCGGGGTAGTTGGAGGGAGAAACCGGAAATCTTGGGAAACGCTTAGAGTGGAGGGATCGGGGTGAGACTTGGTGGGAAGAGCAAGCACAAGTCCTCGATACATCATTGACGTAACCGGACCGGATTTTGGCACTAAAGGGGGAGTAAGGGGCGGCCGGAAATATGATGATCCCGGTAGTTCGGTGCTTCCTGATGCACTAGGACGATGAAACTGGGCTGGCATAGAAGGGACTCGAACAAGCTGACTTGAGATTAGTCGTTGCATGATCCTTCCACCGTGGGGGGAGTGGAGGGACGGGGAATCTGGAATCTTGCGACATTCATAACTTCTGAACGAGCGATCGGATTTGAATTAAACTTGACAAGTGAAAAGAGGTGTCGTCTCAGATGTTCCGTGTCAAGTCTGGACCGGATCCGATACTTGTTGAAGGGGGTTGGGGGGCACCGAAATTTTCGTGAAACGCTTAGCGTCGAGGGGTCGCGTTGGAATTTGGTGGGAACGAACATAAGCCCTAGATACGTTCAATGTCATTAGGCGATTCACTTTTCAACCCTTCCAAATATGCCGATTTTTAACATGTGGCAATCGATGCCTGCACGGTTACTTGATGTACACCTACATCGAGAGTGGGCAACCATTCGCAGGACAACGCGGGAGCTTATCGTTCTTATTTCACTTATTTTGTCAGGAATAGTGGCAACTTCTTTACGAATACTAACATAAGTACTGTAGAGACACGTCAGTGTTTGTGATTGATTCATTTGTGAGAAGAATCTGGAAAAAGTAGCTACTGAACGTTTTGAACCGATATTTTCTCACTGACCTAAATTCTAGTGGGATTTCTGACTCAGCTCTGTATTATTGCCAGACAGCAGTTCGGATTCTTTGTTCTCTGAATTCTAAAGCAGTTAATCGTCCCAAATATTCCAATCTGGTTTGTTGACTTACGGCTAATAACAGGATGCAAGATTGGGAGCTGGCCAGAACTCTAGTTAACTTGTCGTAGACTGGAATCGGACTTGTGTCAAGACTCGAACGAGGACTCGGATGCCTTTGGTTCTTAGTACCGAAAATTTACGAATTTTCTCCCCAGTAACATACTAAATGCCGAATGTAAATAAGATTGATTTCGTGTTAGAAAATATTGAAATTGACATAAACTTCTTTTATCTCAGTTCTTTCTGTTTGGTCATTTTTATGTTATGCTTTTATATTTTTTTCTTCCCTTTTCTTTGTGAATGAATTTGGACACGGTATATAGGCAGCGATTGCTTCGATTAGATTTTTACAGTGTTTATATTTGTGTGCGTTTAAATAGACTAAACTAAACTTGGAGCTGATGATGCTGTAGTAGATTAATTGATTTCAAGGCCTTGTTGATTTTGAAGGAACCTTTTTACCTATTTAAACTTATACTTGTTTAAACTTAGGTCCCTGATCGTTCTATTCATTACCGAGAATCTGAACTTCCTGTGTAATATTTATTCACCCTGACACCACTACACTGTAAAAATTTTCTCCGAATAAGGATGCAGTATTTGCTACTGGGATTAATCTTATCTCTATTGGGACAAAATTAATCCGAACTAGACCTACGTTGCCGGGGCAACGTCAAGTGTTGCGGCAACCTTTGTCCGGCTTCGCCGACTAAAGTGTTGCGAGAGCAACACTTTGGTTTTGTTTCTTCGCTGTCGGTTAAATGCTGAAATTGTCAACTTATCGAAGCTTTTAAAACGGTATGTTCTAAAAAGAATAATCACATGATCAAAAGCTGTTCTTTAGCGTTGTAAAACCAACAACAAAACAATATCGGAAGAAGGGACTAAATTGACTTGGCGGTCAGTTGAACTTTATCCTTTTCAATCGTAGATATCGTGACGGATGAAAACTTGGAACAATATCTTATATAATCTAGTTGGTATTATAAAGCTATCCGTAACGTTTCAGGATTAAAATACCATAGATGACACTATTAATTATTACAAAACTACCTTATTGTTTTAGATTACCGTATCGTTTGTACCCGTTGTGTAAACAGTTAATCCTCGGTTATAGCGATAGACCATCGATACAAACTTTCTTACCGTCATATTTACAGATATCGAATACAATGTGCACCAATTTTCAAAAATTTCTAGCCCCTAGTGAACCGATTCTTACTTACAAGTCCCTCTCCCGTGATTGACATCAAATTCATCGGAACAAATAATGGATACACCAGCTATTAAAAGTTGCAAACCCCTCATCGCTGAAGATGATTATAGCATAAAAGCCGTTTTGGCTTTTTGGGAACAAAATTGTTCTTACCATCTAATGCACCTGATACAAATAACATGTATACCAACTAGCAAAAGCTGCAAACTCCTCATTGCCGAAGGTGATTATGAGCTAACAGTCGACTGTTGCTTACAAGTCCCTTACATGTCTCACAACTGGTATCGCCTATTTTTGGTTTCAGTGTGTACCTTACTCCTGAAGTTGTCAACCCCTTGAAACTTTCAAACTGGTTTATCTCATGAAGGATTTTTGTTCAAAAAAATGGATGACATATACTTTGATCAGCTCATCAAGGGCATCGATTGCCCTAACCACAACAAAAGAATATCGGAAAAAGGGACTAAATTGACTTTGCAGTCAGTTGAACTTTATCCTTTTCAATCGTAGACATCGTGACGGATGAAAACTTGGAACAATATCCTATATAATCTAGTTGGTATTATAAAGCTATCCGTAACTTTTCAGGATTAAAATACCATAGATGACACTATTAGTTATTACGAAATTACCTTGTTTTACATTATCGTTTGTACCCGTTGCGAAAACAGTGAATCCTAGCATACAGCGAGAGACCATCGATACAAACTTTCTTACCGTCAGTTTTATATAAATCGAATACAATGTGCAACAATTTGCACAAATTTCTAGCCCCTCGTGCACCGATTCTACTGACAAGTCCCTTTCCCGTGATAGACATCAAGTTCACCGGATAAAAATAATGGGTACACCGGTTAGCAAAAGTTGCAAACCCCTCATCGCTGAAGATTTTTGTAGCATAACAGCCTATTATTACTGACAAGTCCCTTGCATGTCTTACAATTGGGAACCTAATTGTTCTTACCATCAAATGACAGGTACGCCAACTAGCGAAAGCTGCAAACCCCTCATTGCCGAAGATGATTATGAGCTAACACTCGACTACCGCGTACAAGTCCCCTACATGTCTCACAACTGGTATCACCTATTTTTGGTTTCAGTGTGTACCTTACTACTGAAGTTGTCAACCCCTTGAAACTTTCAAACTGGTGTATCTCATGAAGGAATTTGTGTACCAAAAAATTGATGACATCTACTTTGATCAGCTCATCAGCGCCTATCGATTGCCGTCGAAAAAAAAACTCTACCTGTCTTAGTTCAAAAGTTGACTTTTTTGCCGCAGGCCAACTTTCTAACGTCACCGCTTAGAATTAGCAAAGGATAAGCTCTAGTTTCTTTAGCAATGAGAGAACTTCTAAAGTTTAAGAGGTACATCTGATACCATTTCTCTACCGCAAACTCAAGTGCAAAAAAACGAATGATAAACTCAGCTGAAATCGCGTACACAAATGGAACCAAATTGTTCTTACCATCGAATACACCGGAAACAAATAACAGGTACACCAACTAGCAAAAGCTGCAAGGCCCTCATTACCGAAGATGTTTATGAGCTAACAGTCGACTGTTGCTTATAAGTCCCCTACATGGCTCATACCTGCTATCGCCTTTTTTTGGTATCAATGTACCTTACTACTGAAGTTGTCAACCCCTTTGAAATTTTCAAACTGGTGTATCTCATGAAGGAATTTTTGTACCAAAAAATGGATGACATATACTTTGATCAGCTCATCAGTGGCTATCGATTGCCGTCGAAAAAAAAATTCTACCTGTGTTAGTTCAAAAGTTGACTTTTTTGCCGTAGGCCAACTTTCTAACGTCACGACTTAGAAAGGAGCAAAGGATAAGCTCTAGTTTCTTTAGCAATGAGATAAAAAGTTTAAGGGGCACATCCGATACCGTTACTCTACCGCAAACCCAAGTGCAAAAAAAAAAAAATTATAAACTCAGCTGGAATCGTCGCAGACATGGACAGAAACAATAGATGGCAGCACTTTCGGACCCGTGGGAAAAAGCCACTTTTTGTCTCTGTAGATTTTTCTATTTATCACTCAAAGAAGATATGTTGGCTGTGGGGCCGGGTAACTGCCGCATATATTTAACACTTATAGATTTTAGTCCATCTTCAATTTGAAACTGGTGCCTGCCTGCTAGCGTGCTAGAACGGAGCTTTCCACTCGAAAGCAGAAACATGGTTTTATGAAACGAAAGGTTCGCTACACAACTTGAGATGGTCCTCTCCGACATAGGCTATGCAACTCCACTTCACTTCGCAAACCGTAGGCTCTGGCTCGAGGACAAGCAAAAACCATCCTTATTGGCCCCAGGCAAGAGTTCTACGGAGCTTTCCAAAATGTAATGTCATATTCATCAATCCGGCCTAAGGTCTACACTTTCCGTAAAAACCGCACAGGTTAGACCCTTCCCAGTTACCAGGAATAAAATGAAATCGGAGTCATAGGAAAAAACAAACAAAAAAACAAAAAAACGAGGACAAAACCAAAGTGTTGCTCTCGCAACACAATTAGGGATAATCTTATCTCAATAAAGACAAGATTAATCTGAGTAGCAAATACTGCAAGATTTTTTTTACAGTGTACGCTGATTCCGAGGCTGATCCTTCTACTCTAATTGTTTGACGCTTTCCGATGCAGATCGGATCGGAGGCTTGTCAGTTTTGATGAGCTCGTTGGTTATAAGAACCGGTTTTGCAAGTTTTTCCGTGTTTCTTATCAAAGCCAAGGGGTCTGCGTGAGGATGAAAACAGCCGAGACTGATTTAGTCCGACCGCCAGGTCCTGAAAATGTGACACCCCCCTAACCCAAACGGTACAGTAGGTTTAAAAGTGGATTCCGACTAAATCGAACACGCTGATTCCAAATATGCCGGGAACTGGTTCCGGAAACGATGGCTTAAAGTAGAAATGAAGCCCGATGCTGTTCCATTATTTCCTCTCTATAAGAAGTATCGCTCTCAAACACAGTAGGTTAAAAAATGGATTCCGAACACATCGAACAAGCTGACTCCGAATATGCCGATAATAAATTCAGGAATAGGTGGCTTAACGTAGAAATGAAGCCTGATGCTATTCCATTTTTTCTTCTCAATAATTCGTATAGCTACCAAACACAGTGGTCGAAAAGTGGATTACGACCAAATGGAACCCTTTGATTATGAATATACCGTTAATAAATAAGTAGACATGAAACCTGATAAGTTATTCTCCTCCTCAGAAACAAGTGCCATCATCTGGTATAGTGGGCTACTGTCGACAGAAAAGTTTATTCTAACCAAGTTGAACGCGCGCTAGGAAAAGACACTCGTTGATTAAGGATGAGATGCGAGTCTGTTGCTTAATAACCTAAGTTTGCTGGAATGAATCAACAACTACAGGGATTACAATTGGTTCAAATAATATGCTCATGTACTGAAATGTCACACGAAATATCTAAAGCACAAAAAGTCGAGTTGAATGGGACACACAAATCTCAAACTTTGCCAACGTTGCTTCACAAAATCAAATTCCCTATTCTCCATCCGAGTCGACAGAGCACTTGCCCCCACACCAACATTTTCGCGGCAACAATCGAGGTAGTGTGAAAACGAGGTATTCTACCCCTCCTGTACGTAAGAAATCAAATTGTGCAAACTTCGTCGGGTGCACCCGAGAAGTTCAAGTCTTGTCGGTACAACAGGTTAATTAACGTCCATTCGTCTTCACATCAGGTTCTTTTTACACGTTCTACCATTTACCACAAGCCTGCATTGTTCACATTAAAGTAACTGTTCACATAATAAACACACCAGACAGTCTGAGCTGCAAACATGGGTAAAAATCATCGTATTACCATGCCAAGTTCAGCTACATTATTTCCACTGTTAATAGTCAGAAATCAAATATTTTGCCTTTTACGGCGTTCTCTGAGTAAGTAGCAAGAAAGTCTGATCTTTTGTTGCTTTTACTGTCATGTTATGTTTCGTAATTTTATCTCCTCTTCCGTTTCTTCTCTGTATTGTCAACTAATCAGCGGCGATTATTGCTTGTGCTCACTACCTGTTGAGCAATTCTCAACTAAAATAGGTACTTTCCGAGAAGGGGTCTAACACTTCCAGAAAGCAAGTATAAACGAAAGCAAAAAAGTGCTTTTAGGGGTTAAGCCAGCGTCGGATACCACCGTTCCAAGCATAAACTGAATCAGGATTTTTTGGCCTACAAAATGGTATCGTCAGACTGACTGTACCTTTTGGGTCGGGTGTTTTCGAAACTAAGCGTCTTTTGACGAGCTGGCGGTAGGACTAATTTGTAATCTGTGAGAAACCTAGCAGAGTTTCAAAGGAGTCACTGATAGTGCGAAATCGACCAAGATTTTCCGACCAGGTATTCTTCACTTTTGTCATTAGGCTGAACTAAATCTAAAATTTTCCTAAAGGCAGTGTCTTAGAAATTTCAGACTGACTAAAACTAGTTTATTCCACAGTATACTCACTACAAAGTCTGGAAACTAACGAACTAATATCAAAATTACAGTTTACACGGACATTCATTTACATTTTACAATATAAGAAATTCCTCAGATTAATATTTACATTGACCCTTACTGAACTTAAACATACAAAGCACATCAAACTTGAACATACTGACACCAATGCCGTATCCAGGGGGGGGGGGGTAGGGGGTTGACCCCCCCCCCCCGAAACATACAAAAATACTCATTTTTATAGGTTTTTCCCTCTGATTTATGTCTTTTTGCCAGACCGGCAGGTAACCCCCCCCCCCCCCCCCCCCCCCGAAAGGCAACCCCCCCCCCCCCCCCGAAAAAAATTCCTGGATATGGGCCTGACTGACACCCTATTTTAAAAACAGAATATTTATCAGTAATTATTTTAATAATACAGGAAGTGATGACGGTGCCAAAAATAATTGTAGGAATCCAGACCGGTCCCAGATAGGTCCCAGTCTAGAAACCCGAAAGTCCCAAATAGAAACCAGACCCTAATCGTGTGTTCGCACTTCGTGTTCGAATATTGGAACAGAATCTACTTTGAATTGGGCTTCAGTCCTTTTTTAATTTACAGTTTGCTGTGCTTTTGGGTATCATCCTGATTTGCGGTTTGGCTGGTGGCATCGCCGCTTACGTTCTGCGAAGTGACGTGGGGACCATCTTAGAGAAGAACATGGTCAAGAGCATGGATTTCTACTCGAAAGCGGAACATGAAGGCGTCACTCGTACTTGGGATGGAATGCAGCACGAGGTAAGCACTAACAGCCTCTTAATATTTTTAATTTACTGTGAATACTTAATTCCTGAATACCTTTAATTTACTCTGAAAAACTAAAAACACTACTTCCCCATCAAAATAACTCTTTCCGGTGTTTAAAAGCTAACTTGAGGAACTTCCCAACATTTCTTATTTCTTCAGAATCTTTACTTCCCATCATTTTAATAATCCATCAGTATACTGTGGCAATCATACGTGAAAAATATTTAACAGCCGATAATACGGTTATTGTGGACTGTGGATACATATGTAGTCTCAAAACCAGCCAGCATTACTCACAAATATAAGAAATTGAATTAACCCTTTAATGCAATAGGTCCATTCGCCTCGTCGGCTCATTAATTAATTAGTGGAATCCTGACGAAGGTAAAACGAGGTCCTTCCGTAAACACGAGTGGCAAATAAGAGGATTGCTGCAGCCAGTTTTCGGAGTCTAACCTTGTCAGAATACGGTGGAAACAATAGCAGACGGAAAATGATTTTCCTTAAGGTTTAGGCGCCAAATTTTAAAAAATAGCCCATATTGGCGGCAACGTATGTCGAAATTTTGTTTTCTTGTCAATATAAAGACGTTTAAAAGAACAAAAATATTATCGCGTAACTAAAGCAGCAGATGATCTAATAAGTTTGTCAACAGTCATATAGTTTAGCCGACAAGACTTTTCTTCTCAAAAATATATTGTATTTTCGAGCAGAAATGATCCAAAAACCTTAAACTAAATTATTGAAAGAAACAGATGCTGCCAATCATTTAGCTGCTTATCTTACTTTTTGGGATCCCAATACCTATGACATCGCAAAAGTTGTCCGTCTGTCCGCATGATAAACTCGCGAAGGGATTGAGATATTTTGATGAAACTTGGCGGGAGGTTCGGTCAAAGTACAGGTCAAGTTCGAAGATGCTCTCTGTAGCCCTATATTTCAGGGTGGGGGAGGGGTTTCAAATAAAGGGGCAATTTTTGTTTCTTCAAATTAAATTAAAAAAATAATTCTTTTTTTGAAAGCTATTGAGATTGTTGAGTTAGGGGTAAGGAGACATGCTGAATTCGAATATAAAAATTTATTTTCTCGCCGGACAAATAGTTCACCCGGAATCCTGTGAAAACCGGAAAATTTGTGAAAAGTTAAATTTTCATATGAAGTTGATTAGAGGTTCGATTCAGGGTCAAGGAGGCGTGCTGAGTCCGAATATGAAATGTATTTTCTCGCCGGACAATTAGTTCGGCCGGAATCCGGCCAAAACCGGAGAATTTGTTAAAAGTAAAAGTTTTATTTAAGTTTGATAAGATTTTCGATTTGCGGGTAAGAAGACATGCTGGATTCGCATGTGACAATCATTTTCTCACCGGATGTATGGATCGCTCGGAATCCGGCTGAAACCGGAAATTTTTTAAAAGTAAAAGTTTAATCTGAAGTTGATTAGAGGTTGGATGTAGGGGTAAGGAGACATGCTGAATTCGTTTATGAGCTTTAGGTTTTTGCCAGACAAGTATTTTGTCTGGAATCCGGCCTAAACCGGAAGTTGGGCAGAAGTAAGGAAGGAAGGAGATACGACGTAGGCTATAGGGTAAACCATATGCTAAATCCATATTTTAATATTTGACAGCGCAAAACGGATATCTTCGTGTTTCTGAACTTGTTGAAATTCAGCTGGCGTATCCGGTTTGCACTGTCGAATACGAACGTGGTCTTCTCCGATTATTACCATTGGCCTGTTAAAAGTACAACTGCCTAAGAAGTCTGTTGAAGACCAAATATCTACAAGACCGAATTGTCGGGAGCAAATATTAACATTTTTGGGATCCCATCGAAACCTTATTTGGTCTTGTTTCATAGACCAAATACTCCTTGGGCCCAAGCTGACTGTGAAACATATATTCGAACAATGCATAAAACGGATATGTCAGCTCCTATGCCTTGGCAGCGATATTTCTGCCGATTTTTATTGGAGCTATATTTTGGCCCTTCTTGGCAAGGGTCCTCTTCAGGCTCAAAACCGCTCAAGTTGGAAAAAGAACTTGTGGGAAACACAATCCCGGACGAAGGTAAAAGGAGGTCTTTCTGTAAACACGAATGCACTATCAAAGATGTTCGCAGTCAACTTGGGCTGAAGGAATAATTATTTCGGCCCTTCTTGAAAAGGGTCCTCGTCAGGCTGTCGAACGTCGGGGACAGCGCTGGGTAAGAAATGAACCTGCAATCTCATTCCTGCGTTGCAGATTAGTTCCTTCCTCAACGTTGTTCTGAAGTTCATAGACCAGCGAAAAAATTCTTTTTTCTTTATTTGTCTGCTTGTATTTATGCGGCGCCTAGTCATGTGATTCTGGATTGCTCCTCTGTGTCATCTCATGGTCATACCAAGTTCCGGTTTGGACTGCAACTTAAATGTGTGTGAGGCTGACATTGCAAAGATGGGAATGTGTATTGGCTTTATCCAGGAATCTCACAATTTCACCGGTGCGTGTAAGAAAACCAAGTTGACGTGTAGGATTTAGGGTTTCAGGAAAACCTGTATAAATACAAAACCGTGTAAATGCTAATGTCATTTTACCCATATTTATAACTTAGGTTGGCATATCTAAGAGTTGTTTCTTTTTTGGTTTGTTGTCTACCACCTCGTTCATAAACAACCCACCTGATTTTCTAACTAACCCCGCATGATGGCTCCAAACTTGAACCATGAATATCGTGTGGGGTGGGAGTGAAGCACTATCTTTTCCTTCAGCAGAAGTATGTCGGTGTGTCCCTCCTTTGCTAGTTCGGGCAATCCCGCTAGGACGACAAAAATTTGCAACGCTTTTGGTATTTGCTTTTCCTGGCACTTACCGTCTTCGGCTCAAGTCCATCGCAATGTCTGTCGTCCGGCCCTTCTGTCTAACTTTTGTTAGTTCGGGCACTTCCACTTGAGCTGGGACGATTAAAATGGGTAGCGTACGCGTATAAAGGACCGGACCGAATGCTGGTGGAAACCGTCCTTTCCCGGACCCGATCATCCTTGTCGGGGGGGGGGGGGGATAAGTTGCGAACGGGTTGGGCTGTCTGATTTGAGTGAATTTGGGATGGTTGGAGTTTGATGCCCTAGGTGTGCCGTTCGTGTGTCTTATTCACATACGGCCACGGAATGGAAATTTGGAGGGCTGTCTCGGATATTCTGTTTCGTGAGTAGGGACCAAATCATTGGAACGTTTCCGAGAATTTTCGGATATTGAATGTTGAATGGTTTCGAATATTGAATGTCGTGCCACATTGAATGATACCATATTGAATATGAGCTGGTAGCCCTTGCTCATGTGCATACGACATAAAGTGGTAATTTGCTCTCTGTTGGTCGCGACTTCAAGGACTACCCGTCATTGAAGATGCTAGTCAAGAGCATCCCATCTTATCAGTGACACCCTTAGTTTTAAAGCTTCAGGGTTCTTGTCATGAAATGTCTAACTCAAGCTCAGGCTGTCAACCTCTCCTTTGATATCTCTTAAGGGCGACATAGCTCTAGAAATCGATGACCTCGGGTAAATAAGTGTCAGTTTGGATGGAGGATGGCAAAAATTTCATGCATATCGATATTAAACGCTGGTTTGGGGGGGGGATGTCTGGAACAGTCAAAGTAGGGCGATTCAGAGCGTAGGGGTGCGAAGTGGTGGATCCTTGGTGCAAGCAGGGGTGTATACGAATATGTTCCTCGCAGTGATCAACTAGAATACTTTATTAGAACAGTTGCGTTTAAAGAAAAAAGATAAAAGCACTGCGGTCTTCTTACTTTCGTTTTTGTAAATTTCTTCTTTTTCTCTCTCCTTGGATAAGAAATTCTAAAATTATCAGTAAGTACTCGCTGCCAGATATTACGGAGATATTGTCTGTTCTCCACAGAAACCTGTCCGAAACGGCGCACGCGTATCGCAAAAGTTGTCCGTCCGTCCGTCTGTAAGCACGATAACTCTCGAAGGGAATTTGATATTTTGATGAAACTTGGTGTGAGGATTCTTTGTGTCATCGGACAAATCAAGTTCGTAAATGGGATTTGTAGCCCTATATTTAGGGGTGGGGGAGGGGGTTCAAATTAAGGGGCAAACAAAATATTCTGAAACAGCTAATGTGATAGTCGATTATGGGGTAAGAACACATGCTAACCATTTTCTCGCCGGACAAATAGTTCGTCCGGAATCCGGCAAAAAACAGAAAATTCGTTAAAAGTAAAAATTTTATTTGAAGAATGAATGAATGAATTTATTCCCAATAAAGCCCAAGGGTCAGGGCGGGAAACAACACAATAACAAAAACAAAATATCATACACTCCAACAACAAACCAAAAAATCAACTTCTATAAAAATAGTTCACGGTGGGCCATAGCTAGCTTCAGGAATCTATCCAGCCTTCGGATCTCACCAAAATACTTGCCAAATCCCTTACCTCCAAAGCCTCCCGACCAAACGCTTCCTTTCTTAATTCTTTCAACTCCTCGCAATAACATTTCAAATGTACCGCATCTTCTCCTTCAATACCACACATTGGACAAAAATAAGGACCAGTACCTTTCCGATCTCTACCAATATAATTTCTCCGCATCCCCACCGGAAGAGCGTCCGCCGTAAGACTCACCATCCGCTTCAGTTCTGCCCCCCCCCCCCCAATCCCAACTTAAAATATAATTCTTCTTTTGATTAGATCAGATGCTCGATTTAGGGATAAGAAGACTTTCTGAACACTTGTGTGAACACAATTTTCTACCCGGACAAGTATTTCGTCCGGGATCCGGCCAAAACCGGAAAGTTTCTTAACAGTAAAAGTTTTATTTGTAGTTGATTAGAAATCCGATTTAGGGGTAAGAAGTGATGCTGAATCGATATATGACAATCATTTCTTACCCGGACATATAGTTCGCCTGGAATCCGGATGGAACCGGAAAATTTGTCATAAGTTAAATTTTTATTAGATTTTCGATATTGAGGAAAGATGATACTCTGAATTCGTTTCTTAGCTTTCTTTTTTTTTACCGGACAGGTAGTTCCTGAATTCGGTCGAAACCGGAAAATTGGCTGAAGTAAGGCAGGAATTTTTCGTCAAAATAGATATGACTTAATGATAGGGGTAAACACTCATGCTGAATCCATATCTGAACTTGGTTTTCTCGTATGATTAGCTATTTGGCCTTAATCTGTTACTGAATTTTGATATTAAAAATGTTCAAGGAGTCTGGTGAAGACTGGACCTGGCGAAGACAAGACCCAATTGTCTAGATAAAAAATTGGATTTTAGGATCCCATCGAAACCGTTGGTCTTGTTTCGTAAGTGTTATGTTTTCCCTAACCATATGTCTTTATTTTCCTTTGTACTCCACTATTTTCGCCGTGTATGATTCGTTGGCTTAGAAATAATTTATTATTAATATATTCCCGAACATTCAAGAAAACAGCATTAGTTGCCAGTCAGTAGTTTTGCAGTTAGACTTCGCTAAAGCCGCTTTCACCTTGACGCGTTGTTGCGATGCATTGCGTAAATATTTATCTTGCGTTGCGTAACCTGTCTTTCATTCCTGCGCAAGAAGCTTTCACGCTGGATGCGTATTTACGTTTTCCTTTCTTGGTTTCTTCTCCTGAATTTTGCTAGTAAGTAAGTTTTGCTTCATCATTAGTAGGTTTTCTCCAGGTTTTCTTCGAAAACTCTGTTTTTTCACTGAAACATCTGATGTGTGTACGCGTTGACGCAACGCAAGAATAGAACTTGGTTCTATCCTTGCGTTTTATTTGTCTGCGTCAGCTCTGTGTTGTGTCGCCGCAAGAGCGACGCCGAGGTTGTGTTGCCCACTAGTTGCGTTTTTGATCCGAATTCTCCGTTCCGAATTCTCGCTTCTGAATTCTCGATTCTCGTACCGATTACCGTTTTTGCTCCTCTGACTTCTTCATTCTCTCTTTTGACCAAAATACTATTTTGGTATGAGTATGAGATCATGTTATTTTAAATATGCAAAGCACCTGCTCCACTTGTCGAAATTATGCCATAACCATACTTTGACGGAGAAGTTCAAAATTCAAGATGCGAGTGTTACCCTTTTGGATGTTTCTTCTTCGCTATCAAAAATCATTGACAACAGAACCCAACCAGCGCACAACCTTCTACACTGCTTCCTGGCCGACGATTGAAATTAAGTGTCTTTTTGTGTATGTTTATGTGTTTTATTTACTTTCTTCACTTACTCCGCTTTCTGAAAACGGCCGGTTATAAATAAATTACTTACTTACTTACTAATTTTGCTGCTCGTCCGCAACGTGTTCATGCATATTGAGCATCCGCACTCTGTTGACCAATCAGGGAGGAGAACGGAGAGAGGAGAATCGAGAGTTCGCCATCGGAGCAACTTCTCGATTCTGCAGAATAGCGAGTCTTTCCCCGTTCTCGATTCTGACAAAAACGCGAGAAAAGGAGAATTCACTTAATCTGAATAGTCCAAAAACACGAAATAGGAGAATTCGGAGGAGAATCGCGAGGAGAATTCGGATCAAAACGCAACTAAAGTAGGTGTAGGCTCAACGCGAATGTGAAAGTGGCTAACTACTTTTCTTTTTCGTATCATACAACGCTATTCGGTCTTTGTCCTTTGTTCGGCTGAGTAGTTCGATTGGAATGTTGGTGCGTAGTTTCGGGTTTTCCTTGTCGTTGACTCATCGCTGACGGCAAAATTGCTGGGTCATGACTGCATTCGATGATAGTCGAGCCAATATTTATCAGAGCCTAAGCGCGCAAATGATACTGTTTTCTATCTACTGTATCGTATTGACCTACCGTGAAAAAATTTGTCTGTTGTAAAATATGTTGGCCTGTATCATTTTGTTTTCCTGTTATATAATTAATATAATATATTAAAATAGTACTGTAGTAAATGAAAATTGAAACCTTGGTAATTTTTGTGTCCTCGAATTAACTCTCACCTATCTGTATCGTAATGATGTCCCGTGTGCTTTTAAAGCAAACGTTGCAGTAGAACAGCTCAATTTCAGAGACAACTATTACTCTGCGACATTACATGATTTCCCAGGGCTCTTTTTCCTCCCTAACTTCATCTCGCAATACTCCAACGAGTCAAGACAGTCCAAGGAACGGGGAAGCGTCTCAACAGAGATAGAAGGGACATCTGACCAGGGCAGCATCATGTCCATCCTTGTGGCATAAAACAATGAATTACTTTGGACTGCCACTTACAGTAGGCTATTACTTACATTACTGCTTCACTATACATCCATATTCGTTCTAGCCGATCTCATTTCCAAATTTCAAACTTCCTCTGTTATTTGTATCCGTCGTAACTGCACTACTCTAATTCTTACATTTGCCGTCTGTTTTCGAGGCGGGGTAGGCTCCCGCTTATCGCGTCCAACGACCGCATTGGTGAGAACTATCTTGTCAAAGCACGAGGACCAAGAGAGGCTGAAAACGGGCGGGAAGGTTTTGCAGCTTCCTTTCAGTGTAGCAGTATGTCCGAATATTGGACAAGAACCTATATCTCTTGTCCTATTGCGACTTATCTTCCATGAATATATAACACATAAAAGCCTCGTAACACAAATCTTTTCGGCACCAGTCATAACTTTTAACACAATGGACGTGCTAAATGTTATCAAACTTCTGACAGTCTTGGTTTGATCTAGTCTTCGCCTGGTTACGAGCCCCTCCCTAGTCGCGTTGGAATACGAAAATTCCGGGATTAGGCAGAAAATATTCAACAAAATCTGAGTTCTTATTTTGCGAAAAAGATTTTGAAAGTCGAGGGGTTAACCAAGGGTTGAACTGTTTCTTTCGTAAATCAATTAAAAGTTTTACCAATAGTTCAACTGTTTGTAGGAGATTCTGTAAAAAGACAAGCGATCAAATCAAGCGGTACTATTATCGTATATCATTTAAAGGCTGTCCCAAAATACGCTGTTTCTTCTTAAAGCTAACTTAAATCTCTATTTCCCGATACTTCCACGTTTTCTGCCTAATAGATGGATGTATAGATTAGTGTATTTCAAAAGCCCCGGGCCATATACACAAACAAACAAAAACAAAAATATAACTTAAACAATCAGACTCCTTCTTAACTCTAAAGATTTATCTATGTACACGCCCACTCGAGTAATAACGGTAGGGCTACTATTGCTCAAAATTTCAGGAAGTGGTAAAATCACACCCTCTAGATAAATTTTCCTTAAATCAGAAAGCTTCGGGCATCTACGGAGGAAATGGTCCAGATTTTCTTCCTCCTTCTCACAAGTGGGCAAGCATACCTCCCATCAGGAACCACACTACCTCTCTCAAAAACCTTCTCCCTGCTCTGAATTGGAAGGCAGTTTGCCCTTAGTTGGATCCAACGACATAAAACTTTCCCGGGTAGATTGAACTTAAAATACACTTCCTCTCCAAAACAAACTTTTACCACTTGATAATGACTCAGTGTTTAATGACTCAACTATTAACAATACTCTGCCAATACTGGATTTCCTGACCTATAAAACCACTCTAATCTGACGTTCTAGATCTTTTGGCATATCAACACAACCAAGACCTTCATTCCATATATATGGCATTCCTACTCGCTCCAGTAACCGCTCTACCTGGAATGGCCAAGAATGTTTCAAACCATTATTCACCATCTCATCATAAGCTAACCTAGCTAGTCTATCTTTACTCATATTTATAATTTTTAACCATAATCTAATCATCAGGATAGCCCTACGTAACTTCAAAGAATATAAACCTATATCACCCTTTAAAATTTGAGGATGGGTTGTCTCATGTAGTCCAAATACCCTTTTATAATACTGAAGTTGGAGCGATTCTAGTTTTTTTGCCGTCTCTTTGCCCCATATTTCTGCTCCATATTCTGAAATTGGCAAAACTTTTGTATTAAATATTCTTTTATGCATTTTAAGGTTTTTTATACCCATAATTGACTGATTCCGAAAAATAGCTGACATGGCTTCTTTACCTCTATTAACCACCTCATCAATATGTGACTTAAAACTTCCGTTGTCAGTTAACACGAATCCAAGGTATCTTATTAGCTTAACAACCTTCAGTTCTTCATTATTGAAAGTGAACTTACAATTTTCAATACCATTAATTTTTCTTTTTTTTTTAAATAATTACTTCACTCTTCTTAACGTTCAACTTTAATTTTTTCATCGCCAGATACTCCCCGATCAAATTCAAAAGCGTCTGCGAATCTTCACGCGATTTAGCAACAACAGCAAGATCGTCCGCAAACAGCAGCACTGACAGCTTTCTACTTCCGAGACTTACCGTTGGAGACCATCTTTTCTCTAGAAAATCCACAATATCATTAATATAAATATTGAATAGTCGAGGGGATAAAGTGCTACCTTGTTTTACACCTCATAATTCTAAATTGTCTCGATACACTACTACCAACTTGAACTATTCCTTTTACACAAACATACATACTAACTATTAAACTTACAAACGTATTAGGTAAACCAATTCTAACTAAAGCGTCTTTCAATAATTCTCTATCTATACTATCAAATGCCTTGTGGAGGTCTAAGAATCCCACATAAAGACTATTCTTCCCCTTACCAACCTCCGATTACATTTACCCTTCACCTGCTAATTGCAGAGTATCTGCTCATCGCTTATCACTCATTTCGATCCATGAAGTTACATTAGGATTATAGTATTATCTATAATTTGTGATTTGGAGATATAAGCGTGACATCATTTAATGCGTAGATGTCTCTTTTCATTTCTATTTTCTGTCTTCATCGAAGTGGGTTGAAGATCAGGATCAAATTAGGGTTGATTGAGAAGTTCATGTTTGGGTGTGGACTTCAAGCTCTACCTCTCCATCCTCTAACCTTTGCAGACTATTTAAAAAAAAGGCTATAAATCTCCTTACAAACGTAAAGGCAGAGTCTCGTTAATCCGTTCCTTACGACACATTTTGGTTTTATTCCACACCTTCTGCTACACTTTTATGAGCCTCCGCCTACGGGGCAGGAGTCCTCGTCCCTTCTTTGCTATACAAGGTCAATCAAGAGGGTCAATAGGACTCCTACGTGGGTCCCATTAGAAGTCCCGGCTCGTTCTCTCAGACGCGCTTTGCTAGAATGTTCTGGTCGGTTTCTGGCGGTCTCCTGATGAACAATGTAAACTCTCGGCTGTGGCGTCAAAAATTCCGTGATTTAACGGAGAGGTGCCGATTAGAGGGGGGAGGATTGTGTCTCGGAGAAGTGGAATTGGAAGAGGAAGCACTTGAACACGTTGGTATTCGTACCCTTGTTGGATAGGAAATTCTATGAAGCGTAACGACTTGGCTTACAGGAATGTCCCAATGACAATCGTGTCAGTTTCAGTTCAGTTTCGTTTGACTATATTTAAAGATTTTTTTTTTTACAAAATTAATGTAATATTCCTGCCAGGAAAGCACAAAAGGAGTAGCCTACTTGGCTGTGGCAGTGCACTAACCTATATTAATAATATTAATAAAGTAGAATCAACTAACTGAACAGCCTACATAAAGAAAAGAATGAAACAGAGAGGATAGACAAAAAAATAACCTAGGGTTTTCAACTTCAATAAAAAAGAGAGAAAATCAAAGGCAACGAGGAACGAGAAAGAAGGAAGGCAAAAACGGGGGGGGGGGAGTCTGAAGGAGGACAACACTAAAATAATCCACCACAGAATAAATTTTCAGAATTAAAACAAGTAATTTCTAGTCTAAAATAACAACTACATCCAAAGAGGTATTTACAGTTCTTTTTTATTTCAGTTCAATTTATTTATAAACAAAAAAAACAAACAAATCATACACTGTAAACTAACCACACCCTAAGTGAGCACTGTCCGTAACGGGTGACAGTATTCAAAGAAATACAGGGAAAGAGAAAAAGAAAAGAGAAAAAGAAGAAGTGAAAAGAAAACAAACGTAAATTAATCAAACAAAACATAGAGAACTAACGGTAGAAAAAGTCACAGATGTCAAGTGGTAGTCAATTCGCTTTCTTATCTTGAGGAACAATGGAGACTTTTCTCTGTGCCCGTGTGGCTTAAGAATTTCCCTGATATAACGGAGAGGTGCCGATTAGGGGGGGGGGGTCGTTGGAGTGGAAGCACTTGAACACGTTGGTATTGAGGGCCTAGTTTGATGGGAAATTATCTGAAGCGTAATGAGTGGTCTTATAGGAATGTTCCACTGCCAGTTGGAAACTTTCGTCTGTGGCGTCAGAAATTCCGTGATTGCACGGAGAGGTGTCGATTAAGGGGGGTGGGGTACGCGATGGAGTGGAGAAACTATTGAACACGAAACTCTCTAAAGCGTAACGAGAAGACAGTATTATCGGAAGACCCCCGGCGTCATTTGAGAAAAATAAAAGCGAAGAACGAATGAATGAAAAATTTATAACGCACTGCCCGAGAACATGAGTACAGTAAGAAGGAAGAAATAATCATAAAATATTCTCTTACAGAGAGCATCAATTTTTTTTCACTGCAATCCGCATCCACATTTAATTTTTTTTTGTTTTTACAGATATTTATAGGTAGAAAATGAAGAATATGGTATTGGGTCTGTTCACTTTGATGGATCAGGGTGATAGGCTGACGCCTTGCCAGCTATTCTGCATTTTGATAAGATAGGGAAATGTTTATGTCATGGAAGCAATTTCTATCTCTACTGAGTTTATCCTTTTTGCAAAGTGATATTTTTCACAGCATGTACATCGTTGCAAAGGAGATCAATACAATGTACACGGTAGTCAATGCGACGACACAAGTATGACGGAGGTTTCAATCTTCTTCTACTGCAGTTTTTGTTTTAATATATCACATTAATTATTTAATAGGGTATGGAAATGGTACTGACGTATGAGCAATTTTCGAAGTCTTTTTGCAAACTGACTTTTGTAAAAACAAGCAGATTTATTGCACGGTAGGTCAATAGGATACAAGTAACTGACAGTAGGCTATTCAATTCGACGACACAAAAGTGACAAAGGCGTCACTTTTCTTCTACTGAAGTGCTATTCTGGTGTTTATTTTACAGGTTAAGGAAATGGTGCAATTTCCTACTCATATATGTGCAGTCTTTTTGCGACTGCGAGACAAACAAATTGCTTCACATTTAATACGATACAGGTAGGCGAGAGTTAATAGGACGACACAAAAATGACCAAACTGTCAATTTCCATGCCATGGTCAGAGGTTGTCCCTCTTATCCGCTCCTATCTTTGTTGAGACGCTTTGCCGTTCCTTGGACAGTCTTGACTCGTTGGATTGTTGCGAGATGAAGTTAGGGAGGAAAAAGAGCTCTGGGAAATCATGTAATGTCGCAGATTCATAGTTGTCGGTCTCTGGAATTGAGCTGTTCTACTGCAAAGTGGGCTCTCAAAAGCATACAGGACATCATTACAATACAGGTAGGTGCGAGTTAATTCGACGACACAAAAATGAACAAGGTTTCAATTTCATCTTCTACAGGGCTATTCGAATATATTATGTTATTGATATAATAGGGTAAGGATATGACACAGAGCGAAATATTTGTAACAAACACACGGTCGGTCAGTACGATACAGATAGATAAAACACAGTATTGTTTGCGCGCTTGGGCTCTGATAAATTTTGGCTCTATTTTCATCGAATGTGGTAATGACCAGGCCCGTATCCAGGAATTTTTTTCGGGGAGGGGGGGGGGGTTGCCTTTCGGGGGGGGGGAGTTGCCTGCGGGTTGGACAAAAAAGTACAAAAAAGACATAAATCAGAGGGAAAAGCCTATAAAAATGATTTATTTTTGTATGTTTCGGGGGGGGGGGGAGGGGTCAACCCCCCCCCCCCTGGATACGGCCTTGGTAATGACCCAGCAGTTTTGCCGTCATCTGTTCTACTGTGACGTGTGCTTAAGCACACATGATATCATTTTTATCTTTCTGCTGATTTATAGCCTCCTTGTCTTTTAGCTTATCTTCACACGAAAGTCACTGATAAACACACAGCCACGTTTCCAAGTAAACACAGTACAGGGGGTACTGGTCGGTCTGACAACTTTTGTGGGACTCATTGGCGGGATCGAGGGCGGGATATTTAAATATGTGTGATTCAGAGCAAAGTAACACTAGGGAATAGCGCCAGGACCTATAAAAAAAGAAAGGAAAGAAAAGCAGGCGAAAATTGGTTATTTAAAGGCCAACGAAAATACTGAAATAAAAAGCGACTATTTCGGGAGGATAACCGCCTCCCTTCTTCAGCGCAGACAGAATATTTCGAAGAAAAACGCCATAACGTGGATGAAGATCGACAATCGAGAAAACCAAAACAAAGCGGGAAACCAACAACCAAACGAAAATAAAACCAAAATTGGAAGAATGCAAAAGCCTAAATTAAACAACGAGGCACTCACCAATACCTGCGAATAGCAATTGCAAGACTGTTCTCGCTCGGTACTAACGAGTGACGCAATTTGCCAAGACCTATGCTTTCCATGCATTGCAAACGGGCGTTACTCGTGGCGCCGCCACTATGCTTGCTGCATTCAAACTTGCGGGTCTAGAAAGTCATGATGAAGCTGAAATGTGGTTTGAACACATCGAGGAAGCATAGGAGGTTGTATCTTTCTTTTTTTTCTGTGTTCGGAACATGAACATATTTGAGCCAACGCTGGTGAATAACTGATTGAATTTCAGTAGGGACGTTACCTGTCGCTAGTGGTGCTATTGTCGCTGCTATTCAAGTGTGTGTCACTTTTTTCAGGTCTTGGCGCTACTGAGGCTACTCTCGACTGTTATTTTGCTCTGGCGTGATCAAAGCGGCTATTGTTGGCACTAATTGCATTGCATAATGAGTGCTAAACAGATATTATCCTTTCTTTTTACCTAGCTAAAAACTTTGTTGGTCAAGTTTGTGATCGCGTGTGTTCTAAAATTTGTGACTCGAACTGTCGGAATTGTTTTGCAATCTTTCCTTCTCCTTTATAATGTCCGAAAGCCGTAAAATTAAATTGACAATTTAACTTAACCTATAGCTTTTATAATAAAATTCTCTAAATTCTACGTCTCTTCTGATGGGCGTCCAGATTAGCGTTTGTTTCAGTTCAGGACAAAACATTTTGCTAAAATATGTGCACGGTAATAGGAAAGACTAGTGCGATCCCGGGTAGGAAACAAATTATATGAAAATGAGAGTGGCAATGACTGAAAATACACAACCGGCGTGGAGGCAAAGAATGGATGGGCATAATGAATGGCATGCCCGATGAAATTTGTTCTCTCAAAATAGTAGGCTACTATGAAGCAGTACGAAAAAGTAGCATGCAGTACTAACGATGCTACTACATGCTTCTACTTTAAGGCTACCGTGTTACTGTATACTACTATATGCTACTATTATCAAGACTGGATGCTACTGTGGCAAGAAAGGATGCTACTTGAAACTACTACAAAGATTGGGCCATTCTGAGGCACATTAAATCTGCATACAGGATTCAGCGGTACTGTTTCTTAACCGTAACCAAGGAGGAGGTGGGGCTGATTCTGGATCTAAGTCGCGACGCCGCTCACCAAAGACCGGGATTTCTGTCACCAGATTGACTTGAACAGCTTGCGTCCTGAAGCAACGTCGAGGTTATCTCTCGTTATTGACACTAGTGTATGTTTATATGTTTTATTTACTTTCTTCATTTACTCCGCTTTCTGAAAACGGCGGGTTATAAATAAATTACTTACTTACTTACTTACTAAATGATAGTATTCTTTGCTATTACATAGTATTACATATAACTTTTTCGTAGTACTACGCAGGCTACAAATTTTTCATCGGGTTGCTGCTTTGAGAGGCAGTTGCACCGATCAGTTCATCGTTTTGTATCCAAGGATGAACACGATGCTGTCATGGCCAGAGGTTGTCCAATCCTACCTTTGTTGAAAACTCTTCCAGTTCTTTGGACTTGTTGACTGTCTTGACTGCATGAGATGAAGGAAAGGAGTCCTGGGAAATCATGTAATGTCAGAGAGTAAAAATTATCTCCTTCTTTTAAAACTTCCAGCAGGGAAAAATGGGAATAGAGGATTTGGAAGTCAAGTGGTCCCACAAGTTGACATTTCCGCTTTATCTTTATTTTTTTTTGTCCGTAAGAAATGAAGAAAAGTGGCATAATATTTCCCGCACCGGAATGATGTTCCCATTTCCGAAATAACTTGTTAGTTTTTAGGATATGTTCTGTTTTTCATATTTTTTTTTTCATTTTGTAGGCTACTGACTTCTCTGTTCCGATTACCGGGCCAGTACAAAAATGTCCATGTTTCTAAATGTCCAAATTTCACAGTATTTGAGGGGGGGGGGGGGTGCATTTTGCGGTGCCAATTATTAAGTATAAGGTAGCCAGGCATTATTTCCATATTTTTCCATTTATTAGTCAGTAGCCAACGATATTCTACCCTGATAATGTCTCTTTGTTTTGGCCAAATGAAAGCCTTTATTGTTATTGTTAATAATCGAAATGCGAACTGACTAAACCTTTTTAAACCTACGCTTGAAAAATACTCTAAATAAGAATGAGTTTGGGTGGTGACTCACAAGAACCAGAAGAACAGCGATTTCCCACCTTTTTTCATTAGTCTACGTTGAGTTCCGATTATTGCCTCTATTTTTTTGGTATGTATTGGGGGGGGGGGGGGGTCACCCGTGGGACTCGGTATGACGCGATACTCATGCAAGTGAACGTTGTGTCTTACCGGTTGCACACCTTGGCCGGTCACACCGTAAATAAAACGCAAAGAAAAGGAAAAATATGTGCTTCAAAGTCAATTCTCCACACCCGTCTAATATTGGTGATGATTATGCAAAAACACATGCATGCGGCCTGATTACTCTCTAGTGCAGGTTCAAGCTTCAGTATCGGCTGTTAATGAATTCTGGTCTACCTTGAACGAAAACGAATAAGAACTTGGGTTTCAGTCTTGGACCCTTTCGTCAGAATTGGAATACTGCAACAAATGGCGGAAAAGCGTTACTCGTTTAATGAGCGGTAATATTATCCTGTAATTACTGTATAATACTATCATCTTCTAGTAGCTATTTCCTGAGTCAGTCGATCAGGTATTTTATACTAGTTACGTTTTTGCAGATACCATGGTATCTGATACCACGGTCTAAAGTCGTTTTTGCAGTTATCGTGGTATCTGGCCAGTTATCGTGGTATCTGGTATCCAGATACCACGTCCGACTGTGGTAACTGATCGTAGTATCTGAAAATGTAATCTCACTTTCATCAGTTATTGTCAAATTGGTGGGAAAGAAGTTTGGCACTTAGTGATGTGACTGAATATCAGTTTTTCTTTTGGCATGACTTCGAAAAGCGCAGCTTCGGCAATTGTCGTTTTTGCAGAGCAACCGTATATCAGATACTACGCTTACTGCAAAAATGACTAATTGCAGGTCCAGTTACCGTGGTAACAGATACCATGGTATCTGCAAAAACGCAACTATTTCTAACAGTCGTAAAACTATCGAAATATTTTTCTTATCTTCAAATACCTTATATACCATCACAAGGAGTGATTGAACAGAATATTTCACTCCATTTCACTCCAATAGTTTGGTAATATTAAAACAAAAACAGAAGTTGGGACGTCAAAATTTGGAACCACGTTTTCCAAGGCGAACAACAAAAACAGAAGTTGGGACGTCAAAATTTGGAACCACGTTTTCCAAGGCGAACACGGGGCAGGTCCGCGTAGTCGCAGATTTTTGTACACCCCTCGTTTGAAAATATCGTAAACTCTTTTTAGGGTCCTAGGTCTTCGGCTACTACCACGTATCTGGCAAAATTTGCATGGTGGATGTGCCCGGAATAACTCGAACGCAAATTTTTTGTGAATCCCCTCTAAAAAATCCATCCCGCTGGTGAAGTGCCGAAAAACTCTTCGCCTGAGCGATTCTTTGATTTGTTTTTCATTCGATTAGTGAGGTTGCCCGGTTATGAATCAGAGTTCGATGCTAATCGTACCTCCGAGATCGAGATGGAAGATGACAAAGAGGGCCATTCTGCTTGTCGGGAATGTCGGGAAATATTAAATTAGTGAGCTGTTTGTCTTCGGATTGGCACCTCAGCAAATTGCAGAAGGGATTGTTGACACCACGTTAGCTTGGCTCAGGAACTTTACTAGGTTATTTCTGTTCTGGGGAGAGTCCCCCCCCCCACACACCTCCAGTAGAGGTGTGCTTATTCGAGCACATGTCTTAAAGACAACCTCGCGCTGTTTAATGCTTATGTTCCGAAATTCAGGCTTACTGTAAAACTAGGCTCTACTTTTAAAAAAAAAATGTTACGGCGTTTAGCCTTTTCCGAGGTCCATTGACTTCTAGCAAGAAATTGGCAAAATTCAGATAACTGGTTGTGCGCATCAATAGCGTGATACGCGAACACTTACCGGGAGCCTAATACGCATGAAAAATAGTGAATTGTGGCATGTGCAAAGATTAGTGAGGTATCGTTAGCGGGCTTAACTGTGAATTTGATTATTTACTACTAATTACTGCTTTATTTACTACTAATCACAAAATAACCTATATAAACACATAGCCGCCCCGGGAAGGCTCAAACAGCCTGATGATGGACGGCTGTAATCGTCTGATTCTCAACCTATAACAAATTTCTTAAAAAAAGAAAGAAAAAAGGACAAGAACACTCTCACTCAATTAACCTTTAATACCAGAATTTAAAAAAGAAAATATAAAAAAAGAAAGAAAATTAACTCCCCTCTCCCATTAAATGTTTATTAAGTTTTACTTTAAATGACCCAATGTGCTCAGCCTCCCGAATTACTTAGAATGTAACATACAAAATTTGGTTCACTGGGCTTAAGAATTAATGAATGCAGTTATTGAAATAGGTTGCATTGGTATCGTAGACACGACGGGTCCTTTAAAGCAGTGGTTTCCAACCTTTTCCGTACCGCGTACCCCTAATCAAAGGTTCGAAAACTTCGCGTACCGCCTTTTTCAGACCGTGAAATTAGGTTGTTGAACATTTGCCAAGTTATTCACAGCCTTCTCTAGTTCTCTGCCCCATCGAGTTACTACGCTATATTTCAGGAAACCATACAAGCCTTTGGCTGTTTGGTCAGAACTTGTCATCCTGGCAAAATTGTTTGATTGGTTCTTTGAACTGGGGAAAGCCGAAAATTTTGTTTTGCTTTTCGGGTCAT
Source organism: Branchinecta lynchi (assembly GCA_023053575.1). Classification (NCBI taxonomy): domain Eukaryota; kingdom Metazoa; phylum Arthropoda; class Branchiopoda; order Anostraca; family Branchinectidae; genus Branchinecta; species Branchinecta lynchi. Next base: position 8,424,569 of record JAKZAP010000017.1, read on the forward strand.
CCTCGTTGCTGAAGTTAAAGTTTAACTGAAAAGGGCTGGGATAGGGCAACCTAGTTACCCATCACTATTCACTCAAATTGGCTTGAAGATCCGCTGAAAATGCGTTACTTTGCGTTACCTATTCACGAATAATCGATTCTCAAATAGTGGAATTTCTGTGTGATTTGTGGCACCCTTTGCGCTTGTATTTTTTGTTGTATGCCTTACGAGAAAGATTTATGATGTTTTTTTGGTTCAGGCACTAAGCGATCTTCACCAATTTCAGCACTGCCCACTGAAAAGCCGCGTTTATGTTGAGATTAAAATTTCCCACATCATAGTAGAATTTTCGCTGTGGGGACTTTCGCAGATATTCTGAACGTCATAACTATAGCAGACAGTAGAAAATAAAAAGTTTCCTTTTGCAGAATCCAAATAATTCAGTGTATTCCCTTAAATATTACCCCAACAAGATAGCTTCAGGGGGTCTTGTTTCTTGCTTTATATTTATTTTATGTAGTCTTACTAGTACGAATAAGTGAATGAATGAAATGACACAAACATAAGTTGGCTTTTCAGTTAAACTTTAAGGAGTTAAAATCGGAAGTATTCTACCATTTGCAATGAATGAATGAAGGAATGAATTTATTCCCAATAAAGCCCAAGGGCCATAGCGGGAAACATAACACAATAACAAAAACAAAATATCATACTCCAACAACAAACCAAAAATCAACTTCTATAAAAATAGTTCACGGTGGGCCATAGCTAGCTTCAGGAATCTACCCAGCCTTCGGATCTCACCAAAACACTTACTTCCCATACTTGAAACCAAATCCCTTTCCTCCCAGGCCTCCCTTAATTCTTTCAACTCCTCGCAATAACGTATCAAATGTACCGCATCCTCTCCTTCAATACCACACATTGGACAAAAATAAGGACCAGTACCTTTCCTATCTCTATCAATATAATTTCTCCGCATCCCCACCGGAAGAGCGTCCGCCCTAAGACTCACCATCCACTTCAATTCTGCCCCCCCCCCCCCCAATCCCAACTTAAAATATAATTCTTCTCCCATGTCTCTTTGGCCATACCATACAACTTCAGAGATTGGTGATCTGATACACCCCCATGCCACCCTCTGAATCTCTTGATCTCTTAGCCTTTCTTTCACTAACTTAGCTACCTTACCTAGGACCCCCAAAACCACAATCTTCCAATGTCACTCCGTCAAATTAGATTGAGGGGTTGCCCACTCCGGATTTTGGTGTACAGCAAGTTCCCACTGATTGTCATTTGTCACGAATGTAGAAATCACCATGTTTATAGCGAGGTTTATAGACGAATCGCCTAAGTCCCGCACATGTGCCGACACCCCTGATTTCGGCCTGTGCCGGGAAATGGTGCATAGTAAGTGCCGGGAAGTTTTTAACTCCTCAGTTAAAATCAGGACTTGATACGGCCGTGTGAATATGTATATATATATAAATATATTTGTTTTTGCCCGCTTACAAAAGGGAAATCAGTGGATAGGATCGCCGAAGTTAGCCTGTTGTTCGCTTTATCTGACTTACTAAGAAAGTAAATAAGAGGAACTAACAGTAACGCAGTTTGCGAGGTAGTTTGTGTAGCATTACAAAATATAATGATTAAAACTATCTCTAAGTTTAGTTGTTCTTATCCCCTCCAGGTAGCTTTTTATAGTGTGTTTCTAAATGGCCTCACATTTGCTTTTGTTTATTGCTTCTTGAGTTACTACGAGACATTTCAGAAACGTTTCCAAGCCCTTTGCCGTTTTGTCAAGAAGTTGGTCATCGTAACTTTTGTGACATCATCTCGTAGGAAAGTTTCTGCGGCGTGGAATCTCGGAAAGATTTCGATAACCGAATGCGTCCGGTTAAGATGTTTTTTCTCCGCCAAATCAAATGATCTTGTTTTTCCACGGTAGTGCCAAAGCTGTTATGAAGCGGAATTTTCCTTCTTCGCTATCATGAAAGTACGGGTTCTGACGTGGAAACCTGATAAACATCCAGTCAGTCTTTCTGAAGCCTGAAACGGTTTTCAGTCAGTGAACTTCTTCGCATAAATTAATGAATAGTTTAACAGCCAATTGTCCGTACTAAATACATGAACAGTAGAACGCCTATACTTTAGATTACTCAACGCGTTCCTTTGTTTCGGTAAAGCACACTATTAAAGTTGGAAAAAATTCAATTGTTTTAGCTGGTGTCAAGAAGATCAGGAACTGAATATTATAAAGGCCCATTCACAACGGGTTTTAACTAATACTCGGTACCAGCCAGTTCCGGAAATCGCTCTGAGACCGAGAATTAGCTGGGTTTCTGCCGTTCGCAATCGATACTGGTGCCAGTCTCGCTCGGGTACCAGCTAGTCTCGCACCCAAGTTGAAATCAGTTCAACTTTTCAGAGTACTAGCCAATCACGTTACTGAGGGGATCTCTCAATCATGTTCCGATTGGCTCACGCCGAACAACGTCAGACCGAAGAACAATGACCTAAATTCACTTTTGGTTTTCAAGGCAGCAAGGAGTGGATGTGATTTTAATGATTTTATCAATTGGGCATGGTTCGAAACTAGCAAATCAGAATATTCCTCAGTATTCCCCAAAATAACCTGATTGGCTAGTTTCCTCGAAATTTGAACTGATCTCAACTTGGGTACGAGACTAGCTGGTATCCGAAACCGGCACCAGGATCAATTGCGAACGGCAGAAACACAGCTAATTCTCGGTCTCAGAGCGATTTCCGGAACTGGCTGGTATCGAGTGTTAGCTAAAACCTGTTGTGAGTGGGCCTTAAACACAAGCTGCGTTCGTTGCACTCCGGGCTGTCTCTGGTGTTTTGTCACCTGTGTCCGGTTCTTCTCTTAAAACGCTGGTTCACCGGTGAGTTGATGAAAACTGGCTAACTCCTCGCTGAAGCCGGGCTCCCGAGCAGGTTCTGGTTAGTCCGCACCGGTGAGATAAAACCGGACACTGGTTAGTTCAAAAACGGGTTATAAGACTGGTGAGTAGTCACCGGTGGATGCAAAAACGGCTTATAAGAAAAACCGGAGACCACCGGTGAGAACTCCCCCACAAAGAACTCAGCTACATTAAGAAAATGTTCCCAGGATATGAGAGTTACTAGTATTCTACCAGAAGATGGCCCTCTTCCTAAGCTGGCAGCACGCTTACTTTTGCAAGGAAAAATAAGCACAAGAACCTCCGTCTCCTATCTCTGTAAGATGACCATGCGGAGTCGAATGCATTCATGATATACAACGAGCCAAGAGTAGGAGCTACGCGGAACATCATAATTCCTACAAACAGCTATATCGCAGTAGAGCCCAGAGAAGAAACTTCGAGAGTAACAGCCGATTGGATGTCGACCATCGTGACGACGTCAGATCTGACGCGCTGCAGAGCGAGTCATACACGCCTGCTACAGTCTTTTCCTCTGATATGCGCAGTGGCGAAGAGGGAAGTAGACGGGAATCAACTCAAAGCCCAGCAAGTGCCCCTAGCTCTGCTCAGTTTTGTCGGTGTATCCATATTTGGTGCATGGGGACAGAGGCGGAGGTTCTATTGGCTGATTTGTTCTTGCTGTTGGAAGCTTTTTCCTAGTTATTCCGCCCACGTACTGGCAGGCAGTTCGCCCGTAGCTGAAACCACAAGGGGAGTATTTATAGCGTTCAATGCCGTGTGGATTCCGATCAGTAACATCAGATAGTAATCCAGTCCGTCTATCCAAAGCGTAAACTGTGTCTTGGTTTCCAGTTTATAGTTCTGATAGACGAGGACAGTCAGGCGGCCGCCGATTCCTGGCAGGGTTTTCCGGACCGTCGTCGATCCTTTACGGAAAAGGTGGGATCAGCTTCAACTTTATCAAGGAAGTTCGGAAAATCCGACCGGAAAACTTGATCTTCTGTCTGAAATATAATGGCCGTATGCGTAGTATTTGTAGCGTTGGACGCCCGAACTACTCACCAGCCTTTAGCCGGTGTCGGTATCGCTTCCTATTTCCCAGAAAGATGACATAACTTCTTCTGTCATGATTACCTTTTCCGTCTAGCCGCTTGTCAGGGTATACTCTGGTTATTCCGGACTTCCTGCTCTACTTCAGACACCCCAACAAGGAGGTCATAAACTTCCCTACAAACGTAAAAACAGAACCCCGTCAATCCCTTTCCATAGTATTCCGGTTACCCTCCAGTCTTCTTCTCAATACCATGGGTTTGGGTTCAGCTGGTGCCGAGCCCTTTCTTCCTTCCTTTTGCTGTTCTATGTCATTTGGGACTTTCTGGGCGAGTACAGTGATGAGCTCCCCGGAAGTTCCGTATTCCTGCTATACTTAAGACACCCGAAATACTCGCCAGAAGCTTCCTATACGCCTTAAGGTCCGCTCAGACCGATGACAGCTCTACATACTCCCTTCATACTGATATGCTTATGGTCGTCACGACGACAGAGCGTAGTTATCCGTAACGCAAATATTGTGTGTGAATCTTGGGTTGAAATTTTTTCAGCTTAAAGTTTAACTAAAAGCCAACTTATTTTTGTATCAGTTTACTGAATACGCTGCATTATATGGATTTATTTTTATGGCACTTGCCCTTCGGCCAAGTGCCATATAGCGATCGCAATTTCTGTTCGTCCGTCGGTCTGTCGGTCTGTCCAGGTTTTGCTAGTTCGGGCACTTCCACATAAGCTAGGACGATACAACTTGGCAGGCGTATCAGGGACCCCAAATGAGTAAGTTGGAAATAGTCAGTTCCCCGATCCGAGCACCGTGGGGGGAGTGGAGGGAGGGGGAATCCGGAATCTTGAGGTATTTTTAACTTTTGAACGGGTGATCGGATCTCGATGAAACTTGATATTTGGAACGACCTCATGCCTCAGACGACCCACTTAAAATCCGGACCGGATCCGGTGACTTTTGGGGGGAGCTGGAGGGGGCAACCGGAAATCTTGGGAAACACTATGAGTGTAGGGATCGAGATGAAACTTGGTGGGAAGACACCTAGCAAACACTAGATACATCATTGACATAACCGAGCCGATTCGGGCACTGTGGGGGAGTGGAGGGAGGGGGAATCCGGAATTTTGAGGTATTTATAACTTTTGAACGGGTGATCGGATCTCGATGGAACTTGATATTTGGAAAGACCTCATGCCTCAGACGACCCACTTAAAATCCGGACCGGATCCGGTGACTTTTGGGGGGAGCTGGAGGGGGGCAACCGGAAATCTTGGGAACTGCTATGAGTGGAGGGATCGAGATGAAACTTGGTGGGAAGAGACCTAGCAAACACTAGATACATCATTGACATAACCGAGCCAATTCGGGTACTGTGGGGGAGTGGAGGGAGGGGGAATCCGGAATCTTGAGGTATTTATAACTTTTGAACGGGTGACCGGATCTCGATGAAACTTGATATTTGGAAAGACCTCATGCCTCAGACGACCCACTTAAAATCCGGACCGGATCCGGTGACTTTTGGGGGGAGCTGGAGGGGAGAACCGGAAATATGGGAAAACGCTATGAGTGGAGGGATCGAGATGAAACTTGGTGGGAAGACACCTAGCAAACACTAGATATATCATTGACATAACCAAGCCGTGCCTTTCTCGATGAAACTTGATATTTGGAAAGACCTCATGCCTCAGACGACCCACTTAAAATCCGGACCGGATCCGGTGACTTTTGGGGGGAGCTGGAGGGGGGCAACCGGAAATCTTGGGAACTGCTATGAGTGGAGGGATCGAGATGAAACTTGGTGGGAAGAGACCTAGCAAACACTAGATACATCATTGACATAACCGAGCCGATTCGGGCACTGTGGGGGGAGTGGAGGGAGGGGGAATCCGGAATCTTGAGGTATTTATAACTTTTGAACGGGTGATCGGATCTCGATGGAACTTGATATTTGGAAAGACCTCATGCCTCAGACGACCCACTTAAAATCCGGACCGGATCCGGTGACTTTTTGGGGGAGCTGGAGGAGGCAACCGGAAATCTTGGGAAACGCTATGAGTGGAGGGGTCGAGATGAAACTTGGTGGGAAGGCACCTAGCAAACACTAGATACATAATTGACATGAACGAGCCGATTTGGGCACTGTCGGGGGAGTGGAGGGAGGGCGAATCCGGAATCTTGAGGTATTTATAACTTTTGAACGGGTGACCGGATCTCGATGAAACCTGATATTTGGAACGACCTCATGCCTCAGACGACCCACTTAAAATCCGGACCGGATCCGGTGACTTTTGGGGGGAGCTGGAGGGGGCAACCGGAAATCTTGGGAAACATCATGAGTGTAGGGATCGAGATGAAACTTGGTGGGAAGACACCTAGCAAACACTAGATACATCATTGACATAACCGAGCCGATTCGGGCACTGTGGGGGAGTGGAGGGAGGGGGAATCCGGAATCTTGAGGTATTTATAACTTTTGAACGGGTGATCGGATCTCGATGGAACTTGATATTTGGAAAGAAATCATGCCTCAGACGACCCACTTAAAATCCGGACCGGATCCGGTGACTTTTGGGGGGAGCTGGAGGGGGTAACCGGAAATCTTGGGAACTGCTATGAGTGGAGGGATCGAGATGAAATTTGGTGGGAAGAGACCTAGCAAACACTAGATACATCATTGACATAACCGAGCCAATTCGGGTACTGTGGGGGAGTGGAGGGAGGGGGAATCCGGAATCTTGAGGTATTTATAACTTTTGAACGGGTGACCGGATCTCGATGAAACTTGATATTTGGAAAGACCTCATGCCTCAGACGACCCACTTAAAATCCGGACCGGATCCGGTGACTTTTGGGGGGAGATGGAGGAGGCAACCGGAAATCTTGGGAAACGCTATGAGTGGAGGGGTCGAGATGAAACTTGGTGGGAAGACACCTAGCAAACACTAGATACATAATTGACATGAACGAGCCGATTTGGGTACTGTCGGGGGAGTGGAGGGAGGGCGAATCCGGAATCTTGAGGTATTTATAACTTTTGAACGGGTGACCGGATCTCGATGAAACTTGATATTTGGAACGACCTCATGCCTCAGACGACCCACTTAAAATCCGGACCGGATCCGGTGACTTGGGGGGAGCTGGAGGGGGCAACCGGAAATCTTGGGAAACGCTGTGAGTGGAGGGATCGAGATGAAACTTGGTGGGAAGACACCTAACAAACACTAGATACATCATTGACATAACCGAGCCAATTTGGGGCACTGTGGGGGGAGTGGAGGGAGGGGGAATCCGGAATCTTGAGGTATTTATAACTTTTGAACGGGTGATCGGGCCTCATGCCTCAGACGACCCACTAAAAATCCGGACCGGATCCGGTGACTTTTGGGGGGAGCTGTAGGGGGCAACCGGAAATCTTGGGAAACGCTATGAGTGGAGGGATCGAGATGAAACTTGGTGGGAAGGCACCTAGCAAACACTAGATATATCATTGACATAACCAAGCCGTGCCTACTCGTAACAAGTGCCATATGAGCTCGTAGCTCTTGTTTATTTCACTGTTTGCGCTAGTATGACGGTCAGAATATCTACGGCCGTCCTCACAACGCAAAGTTCTTCTATGACTCGGAAAATATGAAACTCGACACAAATGCGGCTTTTCAGTGGCCAGTGATCAGCTTGCGGACGGTACTCACTGCGCGAACGCTTTTTATGGCACTTGCCCTTCGGCCAAGTGCCATATAGCGATCGCAATTTCTGTCCGTCCGTCGGTCTGTCGGTCTTTCCGGGTTTTGCTAGTTCGGGCACTTCCACATAAGCTAGGACGATAAAACTTGGCAGGCATATCAGGGACACCAAATGATTAAGTTGGAAATAGTCACTTCCCCGGTCCAAGCACCGTGGGGGAGTGGAGGGAGGGGGAATCCGGAATCTTGAGGTATTTTTAACTTTTGAACGGGTGATCGGATCTCGATGAAACTTGATCTTTGGAACGACCTCATGCCTCAGACGACCTACTTAAAATCTGGACCGGATCCGGTGACTTTTGGGGGGAGCTGGAGGGGGCAACCGGAAATCTTGGGAAACGCTATGAGTGGAGGGATCGAGATGAAACTTGGTGGGAAGACACCTAGCAAACACTAGATACATCATTGACATAACCGAGCCGATTCGGGCACTGTGGGGGGGAGTGGAGGGAGGGGGAATCCGGAATCTTGAGGTATTTATAACTTTTGAACGGGTGATCGGATCTCGATGGAACTTGATATTTGGAAAGACCTCATGCCTCAGACGACCCATTTAAAATCCGGACCGGATCTGGTGACTTTTGGGGAGAGCTGGAGGGGGGCAACCGGAAATCTTGGGAACCGCTATGAGTGGAGGGATCGAGATGAAACTTGGTGGGAAGACACCTAGCAAACACCAGATACATCTTTGACATAACCGTAGCCGATTCGGGCACTGTGGGGGGAGTGGAGGGAGGGGGAATCCGGAATCTTGAGGTATTTATAACTTTTGAACGGGTGATCGGATCTCGATGGAACTTGATATTTGGAAAGACCTCATGCCTCAGACGACCCACTTAAAATCCGGATCGGATCCGGTGACTTTTGGGGGAGCTGGAGGAGGCAACCGGAAATCTTGGGAAACGCTGTGAGTGGAGGGATCGAGATGAAACTTGGTGGGAAGACACCTAGCAAACACTAGATATATCATTGACATAACCGAGCCAATTTGGGCACTGTGGGGGGAGTGGAGGGAGGAGGAATCCGGAATCTTGAGGTATTTATAACTTTTGAACGGGTGATCGGACCGGATCTGGTGACTTTTGGGGAGAGCTGGAGGGGGGCAACCGGAAATCTTGGGAACCGCTATGAGTGGAGGGATCGAGATGAAACTTGGTGGGAAGACACCTAGCAAACACCAGATACATCTTTGACATAACCGAGCCGATTCGGGCACTGTGGGGGGAGTGGAGGGAGGGGGAATCCGGAATCTTGAGGTATTTTTAACTTTTGAACGGGTGATCGGATCTCGATGAAACTTGATCTTTGGAACGACCTCATGCCTCAGACGACCTACTTAAAATCTGGACCGGATCCGGTGACTTTTGGGGGGAGCTGGATGGGGCAACCGGAAATCTTGGGAAACGCTATGAGTGGAGGGATCGAGATGGAACTTGGTGGGAAGACACCTAGCAAACACTAGATACATCATTGACATAACCGAGCCAATTTGGGCACTGTGGGGGGAGTGGAGGGAGGAGGAATCCGGAATCTTGAGGTATTTATAACTTTTGAACGGGTGATCGGATCTCGATGGAACTTGATATTTGGAAAGGCCTCATGCCTCAGACGACCCACTTAAAATCCGGACCGGATCCGGTGACTTTTGGGGGGAGCTGGAGGGGGCAACCGGAAATCTTGGGAAACGCTATGAGTGGAGGGATCGAGATGAAACTTGGTGGGAAGACACCTAGCAAACACTAGATACATCTAGATTTATCATTGACATAACCGAGCCGTGCCTACTCGTAACAAGTGCCATATGAGCTCGTAGCTCTTGTTTTTTGTAAATCGGTTTTGTCAAGCGCAGGTAGAAGCGCACAGAGGTACTACAAATCCGACAAGGAAATTCCACTATGAACGAATTTACTACGTAATTTAGCCTTAAGCCTCTTTCAGTGAATAAGTGAGGGGTAATTACGGTCTTAATTTAAATCTCGGCCCTTTTCGATTAAACTTTAACAAACGTAACGTACGGCAACGTAAGAAAAGGAAGCAGAAATTAAATAAAATTCATTTGCTTTATTATATGATATGCTAGTTGTCCAAGAGAATCCTTGGATTTGTTTGAGAAACGACGATAATGATGAAAACGATGAAAAAGTGAGAAGAAAAATAAATTCAGCGATCGCCTGTCTGAACGGGACCGCGGCAGGTGCCAAAGAGTCGACGTAACCTAAGGGACTGCAGAAGCCTATCTTAGGTTTTTACCAGGGTTGGTCACCAAGAACCAGGGTATACGAGTTACTTCAGGATACTTTGGGTTACTCAGGGGTACTTTTGGTAACATTGGGTTACTTTTCGTTACCTTGCATTGGGTTACATTGGGTTACTTTGGGTTGCATTAGGTTACATTGGGTTACTTTGAGATACAGCAGAGGTATGCTTATGTGAACGTCTGCTAACAGTGAACGATCGCCGAAGAAAAAACTAAAACCCAAATCAGGCAGTTTTTCTTAAAAACACTAGTACTAATCACTCACGCTCTTGTTGCTTTTTGAATATTCTGCTAATTCATCTATGAAAGTGACTCAACCGACGCCTGGTTTGCTTTTTATAATTTGAAAATTTTACCGCGACGAACGCACCTTCAGTGGAAAAGATGGCGGTCCGAACCGTCAGATTCCTTCAAAAGAGGAAGGACCTTTTTAATAAATTCAAAACCAAAGAAAGTTAATTGAATTTTTGCTTGAAGTTTGTGCCAGGATAACCCTGAAATAGTTGGCTGTTTGCTGATATCAAGTTTGTAATTTTTCTTTTCCATTTTACTTTTTTATGTGCAAGTAAGAAAGCAAAGGTAGTGGAACAGTTAAAAAAGTGTTCAAATAAGCATACCTCTGCTGTACTTCTGGGTTACTTTCCAGGGTGTACGAAGTTACTTTTGGTGACCAACTCTGGGGTTTTTACGCGTCAGTCAGGGAACTTTATCCTGTAATGGTTCGCTTTCTATTTCACGCGAAAGATGGCAGATTACCTTTTCTACCTCGTCAACTAGTCGCTTTGTTATTGGGCTATGTGCAGAATAATCGCAAGTTTGCTCGGTCTGCCGATTGCCCAATACCAATCGTTTGAAAGAAGGATCCTTCGTCCCAGTGAACCACCAGTTCAGCCTTGAAATTGACTTCTGGAAATGATCCGGGGATTTGCTCACTGTACCTGCTGTGACAGAAATCTGCCAGTGCAATAGTTCTCGCTATTGTCTCTCTTAAGTGGTTTCTGTTTCATCATTTTTATTTCATCGCGAAGCAGCGTCATCCCAATTCGGCCTCTTTTTAGTCAGTTGTTCCTTTGCCATAGCATTGTCAATGCGCTCAGCTTTATACAGGTGCTACCTAACCGGTGGTATATCGGCCAATCAAAAGGTGCCGTTTTCTTGTTTTGAGGAAGTTGACAGACGTATTTTTGAACAGCAAAACAGATCGGAGGGAAAGAAAGAAACTGAGTTGTTCTATCGCGACTCGTGGAGCGGAAATACCGGCATTGAGTCTGCTAGTCCATATATATATACATCTTTATTGAAAACCCAAAGGCCACATACAGGATGAACAAAAAACTGATAGGAAACTAAACAAAACTAGACCGACGTTGCCCGGGCAACGTGAAGTGTTGCGGCAACCTTTGTCCGGCTTCGCCGGCTAAAGTGTTGCGAGAGCAACACTTTGGTTTTGTTTCTTCGCTGTCGGTTAAATGCTGAAATTGTCAACTTATCGAAGCTTTTAAAACGGTATGTTCTAAAAAGAATAATCACATAATCAAAAGATGTTCTTTAGCGTTGTAAAACCAACAACAAAACAATATCGGAAGAAGGCTATCCGTAACGTTTCAGGATTAAAATACCATAGATGACACTATTAATTATTACAAAACTACCTTATTGTTTTACATTACCGTATCGTTTGTACCCGTTGCGTAAACAGTTAATCCTAGGTTATAGCGATAGATCATCGATACAAACTTTCTTACTGTCATATTTACAGAAATCGAATACAATGTGCACCAATTTTCAAAAATGTCTAGCCCCTCGTGCTTACTTACAAGTCCCTCTCCCGTGATTGACATCAAATTCACCGGAAACAGATAATGGATACACCAGCTATCAAAAGTTGCAAACCCCTCATCGCTGAAGATGATTATAGCATAAAAGCCGATTATTACTTACAAGTCCCATGCATGTCTTACAATTGGGAACAAAATTGTTCTTACCATCGAATACACCTGAGACAAATAACAGGTATACCAACTAGCAAAAGCTGCAAACTCCTCGTTGCCGAAGATGATTACGAGCTAACAGTCGACTGTTGCTTACAAGTCCCTTACATGTCTCACAACTGGTATCGCCTATTTTTGGTTTCAGTGTGTACCTTACTCTTAAAGTTGTCAACCCCCTGAAACTTCAAACTGGTTTATCTCATGAAGGATTTTTGTTCAAAAAAATGGATGGCATATATTTTGATCAGCTCTTCAAGGGCTATCGATTGCCCTAACCACAACAAAAGCATATCGGAAAAAGGGACTAAATTGACTTTGCAGTCAGTTGAACTTTATCCTTTTCAATCGTAGACATCGTGACGGATGAAAACTTGGAATAATATCCTATATAATCTAGTTGGTATTATAAAGCTATCCGTAACTTTTTAGGATTAAAATACCATAGATAACACTATTAATTATTACGAAACTACCTTGTTTTACATTACAGTATCGTTTGTACCCGTTGCGTTAACAGTAAATCCTAGGTTACAGCGATAGACCAACGATACAAACTTTCTTACCGTCAGATCTATATAAATCGAATGCAATTTGCAACAATTTGCACAAAATTCTAGCCCCTCGTGCACCGATTCTACTGACAAGTCCCTTTCCCGTGATAGACATCAAGTTCACCGGATAAAAATAATGGGTACACCGACTAGCAAAAGTTGCAAACCCATACTCGCTGAAGATTTGTGTAGCATAACAGCCGATTATTACTTAAAAGTCCCTTGCAAGTTTTACATTTGGGAACCAAATTGTTCATCAAATGACAGGTACGCCAACTAGCGAGAGCTGCAAACCCCTCATTGCCGAAGATGAGTATGAGCTAATAGTCACCTGTCGCGTACAAGTCCCCTAAAAGTCTCACAACTGGTATCGCCTATTTTTGGTTTCAGTGTGTATCTTACTACTGAAGTTGTCAACCCCTTGAAACTTTCAAACTGGTGTATCTCATAAAGGAATTTTTTTTACCAAAAAATGGATGTCATATACTTTGATCAGCTCATCAGCGGCTATCGATTGCCGTCGAAGTCGAACTTTATCCTTTTCAATCGTAGATATCGTGACGGATGAAAACTTGGAATAATATCTTATATAATCTAATTGATATTATAAAGCTATCCGTAACTTTTCAGGATTAAAATACCATAGATGACACTATTAATTATTACAAAATTACCTTATTGTTTTACATTACCGTATCGTTTGTACCCGTTGCGTAAACAGTTAATCCTAGGTTATAGCGATAGACCATCGATACAAACTTTCTTACTGTCATATTTACAGAAATCGAATACAATGTGCACCAATTTTCAAAAATTTCTAGCCCCTCGTGAACCGATTCTTGCTTACAAGTCCGTCTCCCGTGATTGACATCAAATTCACCGGAAACAAATAATGGATATACCAGCTATCAAAAGTTGCAAGCCCCTCATCGCTGAAGATGATTATAGCATAAGCTTTTTAAACGGGATGTTCTAAAAAAATTAATCATATGATCTTCAGCGTTGTAAAAACAACGCCAAAATAATATAGGAAGAAGGGACTAAATTAACTTTGCAGTCAATTGTACTTTATCCTTTTCAATCGTAGACATCGTGACTTATATAATCTAGTTGGTAATAGAAATCTATCCGTAACTTTTCAGGATTAAAATACCATAGATGACACTATTATTTATTATGAAACTACCTCATTGCTTTACATTTTCGTTTGTATCCGTTGTGTAAACAGTTAATCCTCGGTTACATTGATAGACCATCGACACAAACTTTCTTACCGTCAGATTTATAGAAATCGAATGCAATGTGCACCCATTTGCAAAAATTCCCCACCCCTCGTGAACCGATTCCTACTTACAAGTCCCTCTCCCGTGATATAAATTAAGTTAACCGGAAACAAATAATGGGTACACCAGCTAGCAAAAGCTGCAAACCCATCATCGCAGAAGATGATTGTAGCATAACAGCCGATTATTACTTACAAGTCCCTTGCATATCTTACCATTGGGAACCAAATTGTTCTTACCATCGAATACACCGGAAACAAATAACAGGTATACCAACTAGCAAAAGCTGCAAACCCCTCATTACCGAAGATGATTATGGGCTAACAGTCGACTGTTGCTTAAAAGTCCCCTATATGCATCATAACTGGTATCGCCTATTTTTGGTTTCAATGTACCTTACTATGAAGTTGTCAACCCCTTTGAAATTTTCAAACTGGTGTATCTCATGAAGGAATTTTTGTACCAAAAAATGGATGACATATACTTTGATCAGCCCATCAATGGCTATCGATTGCCGTCGAAAAAAAAATTCTACCTGTCTTAGTTCAAAAGTTGACTTTTTTGCCGTAGGCCAACTTTCTAACGTCACGACTTGGAAAGGAGCAAAGGATAAGCTCTAGTTTCTTTAGCAATGAGAGAACTTTTAAAGTTTAAGAGGCACATCTGATACCGTTACTCTACCACAAACCAAAGTGCAAAAAAAAAAAATTATAAACTCAGCTGAAATCGTCGCAGACATAGACAGAAACAATAGATGGCAGCACTTTCGGACCCGTGGGAAAAAGCCACTTTTTTGTCTCTGTAGATTTTTCTATTTATCACTCAAAGAAGATATGTTGGCTGTGGGGCCGGGTAACTGCCGCATATATTTAACACTTATAGATTTTAGTCCATCTTCAATTTGAAACTGGTGCCTGCCTGCTTGCGTGCTAGAACGGAGCTTTCCACTCGAAAGCAGAAACATCTTTTGATGAAACGAAAGGTTCGCTACACAACTTCAGATAGTCCTCTCTGACATAGGCTATACAACTCCACTTCACTTCGCAAACCGTAGGCTCTGGCTCGATGACAAGCAAAAACCATCCTTATTGGCCCCAGGCAAGAGTTCTATGGAGCTTTCCAAAATGTAATGTCATATTCGTCAATCCGGCCTAAGGTCCACACTTTCCGTAAAAACCGCACAGGTTAGACCCTTCTCAGTTACCAGGAATAAAATGAAATCGGAGTCATAGGAAAAAAAAAAAAAAAAAAAAAAAAACGAGGACAAAACCAAAGTGTTGCTCTCGCAACACAATGAAAAACTAGAAACAAACAACTCGAGTGCTCATTGCACAAAATTTCGAAAAGAAACAATCACTGTTCGTGACGTAGATCCCATCCACCCTCGCTACTGACTTGGACTGCTAATCCATATTTTGTATCCTTATTTATTTATTTATTTAACTTCGACTACGGCTTCTAGAGCCATTACACATACAACACATAAAAACAACAACAAAATACATTTAAGATTGCGAGCCTTCTACGCAACACGTGTAAAGTTCGCGGTTCCAGACTAACCACACAGGCAACGTCAGTCTCATATGGGGTTTGTAAACTTACCAAGATTTACAAATAATATGGAAGATATACTCCGGAAAGAATCCCACCAAAGAATATGGAAGATAACAGCTCTTAGGCAACTTAAGTAGATGGCAGTAACTTCAGTAACCCCCCGCCCCGTTCCCTGTGGATGTCTCCCTCCCCCCATCGTCTTTACTGACGTGGATTGTCTAATCCAGATTTTGTATCCTGATTGTGTTCTTGTGTTTGCAAAGTTGTCAAGGGCCACAAATACTAAAACAAAATCTTTTCTGTTCTCTTTAGTACGATAAAAGACCAGCTGCGAGGCGCCCTCTCCTTTAGTCCCCAGTGGTTTTCTCCCCTATGTATATGGAATTGGACCGTCCAATCCAGATTTGTACCCAGATTCTTTTCCTGTATTTGGAAACTGTTAAAGTCCGTATGGATCTTTCACTTATTTGTACTTTCGGCGTTAAAGGACCCCTCGCACTACTTACTCTTCAACTTACGGTATTTTAAAATATTTGAATACTTTAAAACTATGCTGTGCTTTCAACAAACAACCCACGGTTTGGGCTGTTTTAATCCTTTTCCGAGACCCGGTGACTTGTAGCGAAAACAGGGAGAAAATTTACATAACCGGTTTTTCTGATGGAGAAACTTCTCGTAGACAACCGTCGACAGCGTGATACACATTGGAGGTAGCAAAACACGGCAAGCGAGAAAATCAGCGTGGTTTTGTTAGAGGGGTTAGAATGTACCGTACGAAATTGGGGTCTCCGGGTTCAGAAATATACGGAGTTATTATGGAAGTAGGTTGCATTAGCATTATAGGTAAGACAGGTCCTTTAAGCATGGCTTGTCGCCTAAGTTGAAAGAAATCCTTCGATCTCCAGTGTGAAAATGTGGGTTACTCAGGATCTGTTCAGAGTTACCAGGCAGGGACGTTCGAAAATATTGTTGCCACCATTCAAGCCATGCTTTACCGCCTTCTATAGGATTTCACTACAAATACCAACTCATTGGTGTTTTGTAGCTGAAACCTGGGTGGATTATGGTTAATTTATATTTTGTGTGTTGATGTAATTATAGCCCATAGTAGGCATATATGTAAATGCCTGCCATTTGGCCTGGACCCCTCTCTCTGCCAAATGGCTTTTTATGAAGTAAAAAAGGTAAGCTTAACTAGACCTACGTTGCCCGGGCAACGTGAAGTGTTGCGGCAACCTTTGTCCGGCTTCGCCGGCTAAAGTGCTGCGAGAGCAACACTTTGGTTTTGTTTCTTCGCTGTCGGTTAAATGCTGAAATTGTCAACTTATCGAAGCTTTTAAAACGGTATGTTCCAAAAAGAATAATCACATAATCAAAAGCTGTTGTTTAGCGTTGTAAAACCAACAACAAAACAATATCGGAAGAAGGCTATCCGTAACGTTTCAGGATTAAAATACCATAGATGACACTATTAATTATTACAAAACTACCTTCTTGGTTTACATTACCGTATCGTTTGTACCCGTTGCGTAAACAGTTAATCCTAGGTTATAGCGATAGACCATCGATACAAACTTTCTTACTGTCATATTTACAGAAATCGAATACAATGTGCACCAATTTTCAAAAATTTCTAGCCCCTCGTGAACCGATCTTACTTACAAGTCCCATGCATGTCTTACAATTGGGAACAAAATTGTTCTTACCATCGAATACACCTGAGACAAATAACAGGTATACCAGCTAGCAAAAGCTGCAAACTCCTCGTTGCCGAAGATGATTATGAGCTAACAGTCGACTGTTGCTTACAGTCGACTGTTGCTTACAAGTCCTTTACATGTCTCGCAACTGGTATCGCCTATTTTTGGTTTCAGTGTGTACCTTACTCCTGAAGTTGTCAACCCCTTGAAACTTTCAAACTGGTTTATCTCATGAAGGATTTTTGTTCAAAAGAATGGATGGCATATATTTTGATCAGCTCTTCAAGGGCTATCGATTGCCATAACCACAACAAAAGCATATCGGAAAAAGGGACTAAATTGACTTTGCAGTCAGTTGAACTTTATCCTTTTCAATCGTAGACATCGTGACGGATGAAAACTTGGAATAATATCCTATATAATCTAGTTGGTATTATAAAGCTATCCGTAACTTCTTAGGATTAAAATACCATAGATGACACTATTAATTATTACGAAACTACCTTGTTTTACATTACAGTATCGTTTGTACCCGTTGCGTTAACAGTCAATCCTAGGTTACAGCGATAGACCAACGATACAAACTTTCTTACCGTCAGATTTAGATAAATCGAATACAATGTGCCACAATTTGCACAAATTTCTAGCCCCTCGTGCACCGATTCTACTGACAAGTCCCTTTCCCGTGATAGACATCAAGTTCACCGGATAAAAATAATGGGTACACCGACTAGCAAAAGTTGAAAACCTCTCATCGCTGAAGATTTGTGTAGCATAACAGCCGATTATTACTTACAAGTCCCTTGCATGTTTTACATTTGGGAACCAAATTGTTCATCAAATGACAGGTACGCCAACTAGCGAGAGCTGCAAACCCCTCATTGCCGAAGATGATTATGAGCTAACAGTCGCCTGTCGCGTACAAGTCCCCTAAATTTCTCACAACTGGTATCGCCTATTTTTGGTTTCAGTGTGTACCTTACTACTGAAGTTGTCAACCCCTTGAAACTTTCAAACTGGTGTATCTCATAAAGGAATTTTTTTTACCAAAAAATGGATGTCATATACTTTGATCAGCTCATCAGCGGCTATCGATTGCCGTCGAAGTTGAACTTTATCCTTTTCAATCGTAGATATCGTGATGGATGAAAACTTGGAACAATATCTTATATAATCTAGTTGATATTATAAAGCCATCCGTAACTTTTCAGGATTAAAATACCATAGATGACACTATTAATTATTACAAAATTGCCTTATTGTTTTACATTACCGTATCGTTTGTACCCGTTGCGTAAACAGTTAATCCTAGGTTATAGCGATAGACCATCGATACAAACTTTCTTACTGTCATATTTACAGAAATCGAATACAATGTGCACCAATTTTCAAAAATTTCTAGCCCCTCGTGAACCGATTCTTACTTACAAGTCCGTCTCCCGTTATTGACATCAAATTCACGGGAAACAAATTATGGATACACCAGCTATCAAAAGTTGCAAGCCCCTCATCGCTGAAGATGATTATTGCATAAGCTTTTTAAACGGGATGTTCTAAAAAAATTAATCATATGATCAAAAGGTATTCTTCAGCGTTGTAAAAACAACAACAAAATAATATAGGAAGAAGGGACTAAATTAACTTTGCAGTCAGTTGTACTTTATCCTTTTCAATCGTAGACATCGTGACGGATGAAAACTTGGAACAATATCTTATATAATCTATTTGGTAATAGAAACCTATCCGTAACTTTTCAGGATTAAAATACCATAGATGACACTACTAATTATTATGAAACTACCTCATTGCTTTACATTTTCGTTTGTATCCGTTGTGTAAACAGTTAATCCTCGGTTACATTGATAGACCATCGACACAAACTTTCTTACCGTCAGATTTATAGAAATCGAATACAGTGTGCTCCCATTTGCAAAAATTCCTAGCCCCTCGTGAACCGATTCCTACTTACAAGTCCCTCTCCCGTGATATACATTAAGATAACCGGAAACAAATAGTGGGTACTCCAGCTAGCAAAAGCTGCAAACCCATCATCGCAGAAGATGATTGTAGCATAACAGCCGATTATTACTTACAAGTCCCTTGCATATCTTGCCATTAGGAACCAAATTGTTCTTACCATCGAATACACCGGAAACAAATAACAGGTATACCAACTAGCAAAAGCTGCAAACCCCTCATTACCGAAGATGATTATGGGCTAACAGTCGACTGTTGCTTAAAAGTCCCCTATATGTATCATAACTGGTATCGCCTATTTTTGGTTTCAATGTACCTTACTATGAAGTTGTCAACCCCTTTGAAATTTTCAAACTGGTTTATCTCATGAAAGAATTTTTGTACCAAAAAATGGATGGCATATACTTTGATCAGCTCATCAATGGCTATCGATTGCCGTCGAAAAAAAAATTCTACCTGTCTTAGTTCAAAAGTTGACTTTTTTGCCGTAGGCCAACTTTCTAACGTCACGACTTAGAAAGGAGCAAAGGATAAGCTCTAGTTTATTTAGCAATGAGAGAACTTTTAAAGTTTAAGAGGCTCATCTGATACCGTTACTCTACCACAAACCAAAGTGCAAAAAAAAAAAATTATAAACTCAGCTGAAATCGTCGCAGACATGGACAGAAACAATAGATGGCAGCACTTTCGGACCCGTGGGAAAAAGCCACTTTTTTGTCTCTGTAGATTTTTCTATTCATCACTCAAAGAAGATATGTTGGCTGTGGGGCCGGGTAACTGCCGCATATATTTAACACTTATAGATTTTAGTCCATCTTCAATTTGAAACTGGTGCCTGCCTGCTTGCGTGCTAGAACGGAGCTTTCCACTGGAAAGCAGAAACATCTTTTGATGAAACGAAAGGTTCGCTACACAACTTCAGATAGTCCTCTCTGACATAGGCTATACAACTCCACTTCACTTCGCAAACCGTAGGCTCTGGCTCGATGACAAGCAACAACCATCCTTATTGGCCCCAGGCAAGAGTTCTACGGAGCTTTCCAAAATGTAATGTCATATTCATCAATCCGGCCTAAGTCCACACTTTCCGTAAAAACCGCACATGTTAGACCCTTCTCAGTTACCAGGAATAAAATGAAATCGGAGTCATAGGAAAAAAAAAAAAAAAAAAAAAAAAAAACGAGGACAAAACCAAAGTGTTGCTCTCGCAACACAATAATCAACAGAACTTGAACTTGAAAAACTCGAGTGGAGGCGCCTGTAGTCAAACACTTGTCATTTTGCTGAGCGATGTTGTATTCGCGGTCCCACCGTGACATTCGTTGCATGTGTATTGGTTACCCCCGCCCCCCCCCCCTTCTATTTCGGAAAAATGGTTGCCGGGAAAAGAAGGAAGATTCCAAAGTATTAGGGAACACCGATCTCCGATCTGTTACCGGAATACCTTTGGTTGTCGGATCTGAATTATTAAAATTCTTATATTCTTACTGTTTTTAACAGGTCCGAGTCCCAGTCTATTTAAGTTATTTGGCTTTTCTTTTGTCTTAACCTGCCGTAAAATAAGGGTTTTCTGGTTGTCAACTTTATTTTCATAATCATTGTCGTTTTGTGAGTCGTGGTGAGAACTTAAAGCTCCAGTGAGAATGAGGTGATTCTATGTGAAACTTCAATTTTTTTTGTTTAGTTAAAAATGTTAACGAATAATTTGAATAAAGTTGAACAACACAGTAACAAAATACCAAATTTTGCAGATATCTATTACTCACATCGACAGGAAACTCGAATGCCTGACTTCATACCGAATGAATTATTAATATAATCCAAGTCTATTTCCTTCGTATATGTTTTTATCCGTATATTTTTCGTATATAGATTTACATTATCCTTTCTTTCATCTAGCTTTATCATCTTTGTAGCATGTAATCCACTCTTAGCCTTTTCTTATTCATTCCTCTCGAGCAGCCAATAGAAACGGCGCCCCGGGAAGAAGCTATTTCCAATAAGAGAGTCTCCCCATGATTTAAGAGATCCCCGGAAAAAGCGTTTCCCGTGACGAATCAGTCAAGTAGCTGATTCCGGTAAAGTGGATGTCGAAGCAATTTATGGTTTCGTAATAAGTATGGCAGCCACTAGTTACGAAATAAAGCTTGACTCTTGACTCTTGATGGCCGTTTACGAAGGGAAAAGATTGGGTACACTAAGGCTTGGAATTTCGATGCGAAATTCGCATCGCGCTCTTTTTGTGCTTGTTGTTTCGGAATAACTATTGAAGCCAGTAGTTACTAAATACATGCCTGTCTCTGGTAACCGTTTTCGGGCAGAAAAGATTGGGCATAGTCTCATCAGCTTGGTTTCTACAGCAAATCCCGAGTGTCTCGGTCCGACCAGGTTTAGCCGAATCCGGAAAATCGGTTGCCGTTCTATATTAATAGCATTGAGCCAAACCGAATTTCACATCGGACTCTTTGGTAACGCAGCCGAGTGAGTATCTCTAAATAAATGTATCGTCTCTGTTTCTTCGGGTAACCTAATTGCATCCATTCACCGGCAGATATTGGGAGAAGGTTTGTGTTTAGGTTCTTGGTGTTAGCCAGAATGGATTTATAAGGTTTCGCCTACAAGTGTTGCAGCCAGTAGTAACGGCATAGCCGTGCCTGTGATAATTGTTTTTGGACCCGAAAATTGGCCGAATCCAGAAAGTTGGTCTCTCTCTCTCTTTGTCTCTCTCTCTCTCTATATATATATATAGATATATGAAACTGTTAGAGTGTCCGAAGATAGGAAAGTTTTTAAAAGAGCTCTAAAAAGATTTATGTTATCTAGCAATTATATTTCTTCTGTCTGATTTTTGATTCATTTTTGTTTGTGCTCGGAGGAAGATCAGACCCATGTCGCAAACCTTTTTTATTTTAAATATTCTTTGAGCCCAAGTGACTTTTAAACATTTATTCAAACAATGTTTACAACGGCTAATTCAGCTACGATTCTTCATCAGCGATATTTCGGCCCTTCTTGGCAAGGGTCCTCGTCAGGCTGTCAATCCTCTTGTTCAACTTTGGGGAAGGAAACAAACCTGTAATAAATAACTGAAGCTTCTACCGACTATAAGTATCTTATTAATGTAAATTATCTTCAAATACGACTAAAATGAAAAAAAAAACAAGTTAATTAACAAATTAAATCTCAGGAACCTACTGGAATTTTGCTCAGGACATATACCGAAATCTTGCTCAAGGAATCTATCGGAACTTGTCTTAGAGAATTTACTGAAGGCTGGATCAGGGGATCTACCGGACTTTGCCCCGCGGGATCTACTAGAATTTTGGAATCGATTGGCATTTTTCTCAAAGAATCTAGCGGAGTTCTGCTCAGAGAATCTACCGGAATTTTGCTCAGGGAATCTACCGGGATTTTGCTCATTTGCTCGGGGAATCTACCTAAGTCGTTCTCAAGGAATCTACCGAAGTCTTTCTCAAGGAATCTATCGGAACTTGTCTATTTACTAGAGGCTGGATCAGGGAATCTATCGGACTTTGCTCCGCGGAATCAACAAGAATTTGGCTCAGGGAATCTACCGAAATTTTGTTGCTTACCGGATAAGAACAGACTGACAGCTTACCAGGATGACCCCAGCACACAATTTACCAGAGTGATTCTTGCAGACAGACAACATAGCGTATCGGAACATTCATAGGGTGATTCGGGTAATCTCGTAAGTTTCTATAGCTTTCAAGAATTAGGCAACCTACTGTAATCCATCATTTCCAACTACAAATACTGTTCCAGGAATAGTTTCACGGTACCGTCTACTCCAGTTTCGACAGCTTTCAGGTGATTAGTTCAAGGACGAGATAGCCTTGTTCCGACATGATCTCAAAAGTCGCCAGAAGAGCCTCGAAACAAGCAAAAAGAAAATATTCGAAATTTTTCGTGAATTGAAAGATGTCTTCTTAAGTATGGAAAGCTTTCAAGCTGGCCAAGACAACCCCTGTTACATGCAAAAGGGAAAAGACCTTTTAGCAAGATGAGTGTTGGTTAAGGTCACTTCGCGTTCAACATTGACTGACCAACATCTGTTACTAATCGCATTTGAAACCGATCTAACAAAGCTGACAATCTTAAAGTTTAACCGAATAGGCCTAAGGTCCGACACGTCCAGTAATAACTTATTCACTTAAATATCCTGAACAAGAGATACGAGCTCATATGGCACTTGTACGAGTAGGCTGTACAAGAAAGTAGATGAGAACGTCACAAAATACACCCACCATCCAAAAATGCGGTTCGGAAATAGAAATAGGATATTTAGTTTCACTCATTTCTGAGCAGTTCCGGCATCGTCTCGATTGTCTGTAGCAAATGCACATGACTGTTCAAACTTTCATCCCAATAAATCCATTTGTTTGATCCCTCGACGTGCTACGCGATTTCCGGTACTCACTCTATCTCCACCTACCGTGGCCGAATCTGGTTCGGAATAAAAAAAAATCGACCACCTAAAGCATCTTCTTTTTTACCATCTATAAAGTTTCACTAGAATCTGAGCATTTTTGGAAAGTTCCAGTACCCCCCCCCCCTCCCACCAACGTTGTCGGAGTCGGTTCGGGCCCAATCTCTTAATTCCCTGTTCCTGTCCATCAAGTTTTACTGAAATTGGAGCATAGCCTATCTGCAATTTTCCAGTACCCCCCCCGCCCCCTACCTTGGCCGATTCCGGCCCGGACGCCAAATAAGAAATCTAGGCCGCATAAACTCGGCACTGTCGAATTTGCATGTCATTCGGTCCATCCGTTTGGTTTTTGTGCATGTCAAAAGTCCCCCCACCCCCAATTCCCCTAATCGTGGTCGCATATGCTTCGAACGCATGTTTTACCTGTCGAGGCCATCTAGGAACGGAAGTTTCCAGGGGTATGTTGTGTCAGGTTTTTAAGTCAAGATAATTCGGGTCGCTAATATGCCTGCAAAGTTTCGTTGTCGTTTTACATCTGGAACTATTCTAACTCACGACTACCGGAATTCCAGGAAACCCCCTCCAACTCCCCCACAGAGCCCCGAAACCATCTGGCTCTGTCAATTTCATCTAGGCCTAATGCTTGTTCCATCCATGAAGTTTCGTCCCAATCCCTCTGCTTTTAGAGTTTCTTGAGTTTTCCATCCCCCCCCCCCATCCCCACAGGTATCAGACCCGACCCGGACGTGACACTGAACGTCCGAGGTGATAGCTCACCAGACAAGTTTCATTCAAATCCGATCACCCGTTCAAAAGTTATGCACGCCACTAGATTCCGAACTCCCCATCCACCCACTCCCCCCACGATCGTCGGGTAGGGGAAACGGCTAATCTCAAGTCAATCTGTTTGGATCCCTGACATACCTGCAAAGTTTCATCGACCTAGGACATCAGGAAGTATACCGAACTCGCGGGATCGCTAGAAATCTGGACCCCCACCCCAACTCCCCCACAGTGCCCTGATCCGGTCCGGTTATGTCAATGACGTGTCTAGGACTTGTTGTTTTTCCCACCAAGTTTCATCCCGATCCCTCCACTCTAAGCGTTTCTCAAAATTTCCGGTTCCCTCCTCCAACTCCCCCCAGTGTCATCGGATCCGGCCCGGATTTAAAGTGAGATGTCTGAGACACGAGGTCATCCTAAATATCAACTTTCATCAAGATCCGATCACCCGTTCGCAAGCTAAAAATTCCTCAAATTTTGGCTTCACCCTCCCTCCACTCCCCCCCCCCAGATGGTCGAATCGGAGAATTGACGATTTCCTATTTAATATGGTCGGGTCCCAGACATGCCTGTCAATTTCCATCATCCCAGCACATCAGGAAGCACGGAACTCGCGGGATCACTACAAATTCGGACTTCTCCCCCCCCCCCCCCAACTCTCCCAAAGTAAGCGGATCCGTTCCGGTTATATCAGTCACGTATCTAGGACTTTTGCTTGTACTTTCCACCAAGTTTCATCCGGATCCCTCCACTCTTAAGTGTTTTCCAAGATTTCCGGTTTCCCCCTCCAACTCCCCCCAATGTCACCGGATCCGGTCTGGATTTAAAATGGAGGGTCTGAGACACGAAGTCCTTCCACATATCAAGTTTCATTAAGATCCGATCACCCGTTCGTAAGCTAAAAATATCTCATTTTTCCTATTTTTTCCGGATTCCCCCTCCCTCCACTCCCCTCCAGATGGTCGGATCGGGGAAGCGACCATTTCTAGTTTAATCTGGTCCAGTTCCTGATATGCCTGCCAAGTTTCATCGTCCTAGCTTATGTGGAAGTGCCCGAACTAGCAAAACCGGGACCGACAGACCGACAGACCGACTGACGGACAGAAATTACAATCGCTATATGGCACTTGAGTAAGCTCAAGTGCCATAAAAACCGATAAAAATGCGTTACTTCGTTTCTCCGTTATCCAAGGATAGTCGATTTCATAGAGTGAACTTATTCTTTCGGATTTGTCATACCTCTATGTGTTTGTCCCTCTACGCTTGAAATATTCACCAACTAGCAATGTAAGCCATTGCCGAAAAATCAAATAAAATATCAGATTCATTGCAAGACATGTCCTAAAATCGCATTCTTATTTGATAGTGCAAAACGGATCCGTCAGCTGAATTTTATTAGAGCTATATTTCGGCCCTTCTTGGCAAAGGTCGTCTTCTGGCTCAAACCCACTCAAGTCGGAAAAATTAGCTTGTGGGAAAACCAACAAGTTCGTTTCCCACAAGTTTTGTTTTCCCATAAGTTCTTTTTTCCAACCTGAGCACAATCAAATATGATTCCAGTCAGCTTGTGCTGAAGGAATATTTAAAATCATTTCCCTACTTTTCTACAGGGGTAACTTTTCCGACGTCACATCCACAGCCCTGGAAAGGCATGCCTTTGTTTAAATTCAAATTCTCCGCGTCTGTATGAATTTTGGTTTGCCATGCAAGCAGCGCACGCTCTGAAGGTTATTACGAAAACTACAAAATCCCTCAGATGTGTTCAAAATATTTCAGTATTCAAACATCAGAATGAACAAGATCAAAGGTTTCGATGGGATCCCGAAAATCTAACATCTGATTAAACAATTGGGTCATGTCTTCGCCGTTCAGTCTTCGTCAGATTCCTTGAATATTTTTACTGTTAAAATAAAGTTCAAAAATGGATTCAGCGTGTCTCCTTGCCACGATACCGAATCTCTGACCGATTTCAGAAACAACTTTGAGCTTCAACCAAATTTCCAGCTTCGGCCGAATTCGTGATGAACAATTTGTCCACCAAGAAAACTAAGTTTAAATATGGATTCCTTACCCCCAATGAATATCTTATTAGCTTATAAAACATACAAATTTTTACCGTAAATTCGATACCCTCCTCTGCCTCTAAAGATAGGACTAAAGGACCCATCTACGAACTTGAGCTGTACTTTACCAGTAAATCCTCATTGAACAACATATTTCCTCGTTTGAACATTATATATCAACCCCTTCGACCTTCGATTACACTAGATCTCTCCGACGTCCATAGAATAAACAAATGAATGTCCTCATCCAACGCGCAGAGCTATGCAGGTTTGAAAATAAAGAAGTAGGGACGGCAACCGAAAATTGGTCGACAAATTTTGTGTCCGGTTTTTTGCCGGATTCGCGGTGAACTACTTGTCAGGCAAGAAAATAACTTTCGTATTCGGATTCATCCCTAAATCAACTATCTAAATAGCTTTTAAAAAATATTTTGTTTTTTACCTAATTTGAAACCCCCTCCCCGACTCCTAACATAGGCTACAGAGCCCAGCTACGAACTTGACCTTACCATTAACCCAAAGAATGTTTCATCCAAATATCTCATTCCCTTCGATAGTTATCGTGCTTACAGACGGACAACTTTTGAGATGTCGTAGGTATCCCTCTACTTACGTTTTAGGATCCCAAAAATAAGCTGCCTCTTCAGTAAAACTTTACTGAGCCTATTTTGTGTTGTTCATAACACGTAATTAGTGATTCTAAATTAGTGAACCTTTATGGAAAATATTTGTTGGATATTTTGCGATTATTTTATATTTCTTCATCTTCTTTTTACTGCACTTACGCCCTTGGGCAGTGCGTCATAAATTCATTCATTCAATAGAAGTCAGAGAACAACATTAGTGTTTCAACAGTTCTAGAATTGACCTGCAAAATTCCGGTAAATCTTCAGATAATTTCGGTAAAATTCCGAAGCGCCCCCCACCCCTTATCAGGAAGGTATCGGGACGCCCCTGGGTGCGACTCTAGGTAACCGTGGGCAAACATGCTTTTCGCAGTACATTTTTTAACAACTACGTTACTACTTTGCCATTTCACGCACCACTATCCACAAGGACCGAAATTGCTTCAATAGATTTCACCGTCGTTAGCGTTGTATTTGCTTTTTTCTAATTTTTTTAATGATGAGTACAATCATTCAACTGGAGTATATTGGTGCTGTCGGTCCGCAGTGTGTCAAATGACCGAAGCGACATTTCTAGCTTTACTACCCAGACCCGTCATTTGACAGACCTCTGATTTTCTAAGAAGGAGTGACCAAAACTGACTGAGACAAGTTTTGGACATTTCTGGGCCATAATCCTCGTGAAAAATAGCAAAATCATAATTTTATCACGAAGGAAACAATTTAGGTTTGAAAGGGTTAAGATGACGAAATGACACTTATTATCTTACAATACTTAGTCCTTCAGGTCATATAGGCTAGTTGTCAATGGAGGGGGAGTTGCTATAGATTGAGGGGAGTATCGGAGTTCCTCGGGGCTCCTTGTTTCAAGGTTCATGTTTCTTCTTTTTCTTCTGAAACAAATAGCTTCGGTCGCTATTTCGAAAACTAAAATCCTGAATAGGCTACCGATGGTGAACGAATCCTTATTAGTGAAAACATTTTGTTTTAAACAGGTTCAAAAAGTCGGTGCCCGTCGGTGATCGTCGGTGCCCGCCGGTGCCCGAGTCGGGGTGCACAGCCGGTGCCGGGGAGTGGGCAACCCCTCGTTACTAACTGGGCCTAAAAAGCAGTCAGTACTAACATAGCAACGGTTTTGTGCTTCTCATATACATCTTGTGTAACGTATCTATGGCTTCAGGCTTGGCTGCCCAAGTCTGTGCTTCACGGACCGCGATGCTAGCCGGTACCTGAAAATAGTTTATAATAGTAGCAATGAGCCACTGTCGTGAACTTCCTAAATCTGCCGAGTGTCTAAGTTCTCCACATAAAAATCGCTGTTTAATAACTGTTCGTATTCAAAATCAAATCAACAGAACTCTTAACTGCTTCGGATCTCAGTCTCAGTCCTGAGTCCACTCGCTACTGAATACTAAATACACTTGATTCATTTCCTTTCGCGGTCGATGCCCGAGGGTCTGATTATGAACGCGGTGAATACAAAAAGGTACAGTGACACGTGAAGGCCATCCGAAATTGTCTTCCGGTTTTGTGCAGTCTTTGGGACGTTCGAAGTGTGGGAACGGTAAAATTGTCAATTTTGAGGAAGGAAATTTGTCTGGAAATATGGATATAAACATCACTGTCATTATTTTAAAGTTTATACTCTGGTCCGATCGCTACAGTGAACGTATCTAACTGCCATCAATTGTCGGCTTTTCTTTTTCTTCGGATAAAGTGCATAACGAAATCCGAGAACTAGAAGAGATCTTGGTAAGGGTTGAGTCTGACGAACTTGTTGGCAAGTTCTCTGGTGGCACAGGCGAGGCTTCAGTGTCAAATATTGGTAGAAACTATAATTATAGAAAGTTTACTGGTGTCAAAAGGAGTCACTAATTGGTGCCGGAAAAATATGTTGAATCTGTGAAGCGTTCTTATAAGTTTGCGGTTGAATATCCTCCATAATCCGTCCCAGAATAAAAGTTTCGGCATGGCTTGGTCTTGTAAAGTTGCTGTTTGGATCCCAAAACGTAAGTGGAGGGATACCTATGACATCGCAAAAGTTGTCCTTCCGTCTTTAAGCACGAAAACTGTTGAAGGGAATGAGATATTTTGATGAAACTTGGTGTGAGGATTTTTTGGGTCAAGAGTAAGGTCGAGTTCGTAGATGGGCTTTGTAGGCGTATATTTAGGGATGGGAGAGGGGTTTGAAATTAAGGGGCAAGCAAAATATTTTTAAAAAGCTAATGTGACAGTCGATTATGGGGTAAGAAGACATGCTGAACACGGTGGTGAAAACCATTTTTTCACCGGACAAGTAGTTCGCCCGGAATCCGGCCAAAAGCGGAAAGTTTGTTGAAAGTAAAAGTTTTATAATGAAGTTGATTGGATGTCGATTTAGGGGTAAGAAGACGTGCTAAACACGATGGTAAAAACCATTTTTTTCGCCGGACAAGTAGATCGCCCGGAATCGGGCCAAAACCGGAAAGTCTGTTAAAAGAAAAAGTTTTCATTTGAAGGTAATTAGATGTTCGATGTAGGGGTACGAAGACATGCTGAACACGACGGGGAAAACTATTTTCTCACCGGGCAAATAGTTCGACCGAAATCCGGCCAAAACCGGTAAATTGTTAAAAGCTAAAGTTTTATTTGTAGTTGATTAGATATCCGATTTAGGGGTAAGAAGAGATGCTGAATCCGTGTATGACAACCATTTTGTACCCGGTCATATAGTTCGCCCGGAATCCGGCTTGAACCGGAAAATTTTCATAAGTTAAATTTTAATTTGAAGTTGATTAGATGTTTGGTATAGGGGAAAGAAGATACACTGAGTTCGTTTTTTAGCTTTTTTTTTGCTGGACAGGTAGTTCCGGAATCCGGCCGAAACCAGGAAATTGGCAGAAGTAAGGCAGGAAGTTTTCGTCAAAACAGATATGACTGATAGACAGACACACGGTGAATCCATATCTGGACTTGGTTTTCTCAGGTCATTAGCTTTTTGGCCTTAATCTGTTTCTGAATTTTAATAGTAAAAATGTTCAAAGAGTCTGGCGAAGTCTGGATCTGGCGAAGCCAATTGTCTGGGTCAAATATTGAATTTTTGGGATCCCATCGAAAAATTTGGTCTTGTTACTTTTAAAGTTCGCCTCTTCTTCCTTGATTTCATTTATATTTTTTTTTGCAAAGAAAGCAAATTTTCGCATACAAACCGCTGAAGGTTCTCGTAGCGCAGGTGCGGATCTCCTGATGGCGGGGATTGCGATGCGTGGGTGGGTTCGAATTATCCAACGCTTCCCTTGCTTTTCCCTAGATTTCTCTAGGTCATTGTTTCGGATTTGTTTCTGGTCAACTTGTCCATGGTGTGCCTTTCTTGCCGATATTTGTGTTGCGAGAGCAACACTTTGGTTCTTTCCTCGTTTCTTTTTTTTCCTATTCCGCCGATTTCATCTTATTCCTGGAAACTGGTAAGGGTCTAACCTGTGCGGTTTTTACGGAAAGTTTGGACCTTAGGCCGGATTGATGAATAGGACATTACATTTTGGAAAGCTCCGTAGAACTCTTGCCTGGGGCCAAAAATGATGGTCTTTGCTTGTCCTCGAGTGAAGTGGAGTTATCTAGCCCACGTCAGAGAGAGCTATCTGAAGTTGTGCAGCCAAACTTTCGTGTCATCAAACCATTTGTGTGCTTTCGATTGGAAAGCTCCGTTCTAGCAAGCAAGCAGGCAGACACCAGTTTCAAATTGAAGATGTCCTGAAATCTTTAAGTGCTAAATGTGTGCGGCAGTTCCCCGGCCCCACAGCCGATATATCGTCTTTCAGTGATAAATAGAGAAATGTAGAGCTTATCCTTTGCTCCTTTCGATAGGGACTTTATAGGGAATCGATAGACCTTGATGAGCTGATCAACGTATATGTCATCCGTTTTTTTTTTATACAAAACTCCTTCATGAAATACACCAGTTGGAAAATTAAGAGGGGTCGACAACTTCAATAGTAAGGTACACACTGAAACCAAAAATAGGCCTATCCCAATCGTGAGACATGTAGGATAATCATCTTCGGCGGTTAGGGGTTTGCAACTTTAACTAGTCATGAACCTGTTGATCCTATTTTTTGTTTCTGGTGTATTTGATGGTAAGAACAGTTTAGTACCATGTCTATCACAGGGAGAGGGACTTGTAAGTAAAAAATCAGTTACTAGATGGGTACCTGAAACTTTTGCAAATTAGTGCACATTTTATTTGATCTCTATATATCTGAGGGTAAGAAAATAAGTCCATGGTCTATCACTGCACTGTAACTTAGAACTAGGTGTTTACACAACGTATACAAATGATAATGTAAAACAGTGACGTAGTTTCGCAGTAGTTACTTGAGTGGCATCTAGGGTAGTTTGATGCTGAAAATTTACGGATACCTTTGTCATACCAACTTGGCTATCTAAGATAATGTTCCAAGTTTTCATTCGTCACTATGTCTATGATTGAAAAGGATAAAATTCAACTTGCTGCTAAGTCAGTTCAGTTTTAGTTCCTTGTTTCGAGGGGTTGACAACTTCAGTGTTAGGGTGTACACTCAAACAAAAAATAGGCGGAACCCAATTGTGAGACATGTCAGTGACTTGTAAGTAACAATCAGCTGTTACACCATACTCATCTTCGGTGATGAGGGGTTTCCAACTTTTCCTAGTTTGTGTCATATTTGGTTTCCGGTGTTTTTGATGATACGAACAATTTGGTTCCATGTCTATCACGGAGAGAGGGGCTTGTAACTAAGAATCCGTAGCTAAAGCATTGTCATTTTCAGTCTCTACAATGGTCTATGGTGATGGTCTATCACTGTAACTAAAAGGTAAAACAATGAGACGGTTTCGCAATAATTAATAGATTTGCATCTATGGTATTTTGACCCTGAAAAGTTACGGATAGCTTGATAAAACCAACTAGGTTGCATAAGATAATGTTCGAAGTTTTTACCAGTCACGATGTCTACGATTGAAAAGGATAAAGTTCAACTGGCTGCAAAGTCAATTTAGTCCCTGCTTCCAGTAGTCTGTTTTCTGTCAACGCTGAGAGATAGCCATTTGGTTACTGTTTGTGACATCAGTTCAGAAAGAAAAAACTCCTTGGAACGTACCGTTTTGAAAACCTCGATAGATGGACTTCATTCAGCATTTAACCGATAGCGAAGAAACAAAACAAAAGTGTTGCTCGCGCAACACTTTAGTCGGCGCCGAACAAAGGTTGCTGCAACACTTCGCAACGTAGGTCTAGTTTATTTAGATGTCTGCGGGTCCCCTTAAAAAGCTAGGGGTGGGCAGCTGCCGACACCAAATGAGTGCACACATTTTTTCACACAATAGCGTTTAGTATCGTGATTGGCTATAATTTATTTGGCAACACGTTCCAGTATCCTTTACCGACTAAATTTGGTGGATATTGTCCACTTCTAACCTGTGCACTTTAAGCACTGTCGCCCTTACTACCAAACCCCTGGACAAAATCAGCTCATGAATTTCGTAAATTTTAATGTGGGCGGTGGTTTGGTGGGCGTTTCTCGATTTTTAGCCTGGGCGTTACAAGCAATGCCCAGACTTTGTTAGATTTGACTTTTCACAAATTTTAATGTGGGTGTTGATTTGGTGGACATTTCTAAAAAAAAGTTCTTTGGCCATCCGAAGGTCATCCGGTCATCCGAATTTAAGTGAATTTTAATGTGGGCGGTGATTTAATGGGAGCTGCTCCACTTTTTCTCTGGGCGTTTCAGATACTGCCGCCCTTACCGCCCAACGCCCAGAAATACATTCGACTTTTTGCGAATTTTAACGTGGGCGCTGTTTGGTGGAGGT
The DNA here is from genome assembly GCA_023053575.1 of Branchinecta lynchi. Lineage (NCBI taxonomy): Eukaryota > Metazoa > Arthropoda > Branchiopoda > Anostraca > Branchinectidae > Branchinecta > Branchinecta lynchi. Next base: position 8,457,333 of record JAKZAP010000017.1, read on the forward strand.
TTCATCATGTCTTGCCTGAGCGGTTTAAGCACTGTTGCCTTTACCAACCAACGCCTGGTAATCGTCGGCTCATTCGAATTTTCGCCAAATTCAACGTGGGCGGTGATTTGATGGGCGTTTCTCCTTTTTTGCTTGGGCGTTTCAAGCACTGCCGCCCTTACCGCCCAGCACCCGTACATACTTAGCTAACCCAAAATTTCGAGAGTTGTAATGCGGGTGATTTGGTGGACGTTCACCATGTCTTGCCTGGGCGATTTAAGCACTGTTGCCAACCTTACCAACCAGCCTGGACATCGCTAGCGCATTTGAATTTTGCCAAACTTGACGTGGGCGTTGATTCGGTGGACATTTCTCCATTTTTCGCCTGGCCGTTTAAGCACTGCCGCGCTTACCGCCCCACGCTTGGAAATATTTACCTCATTTGACTTTTCGTGAATCTGAATGTGCGTGGTAATTTGATGGGCGTTTCTCCTTTTTTTGCTTGAGCGTTTCAGGCACTGCCGCCCTTACCACCCAGCACCCGTACATACCTAGCAAATCCAAAATTTCGCAGACTGTAAGGTGGGCGGTGATTTGGTGGACATTGTCCACTTCTAACCTTTGCACTGTAAGCACTGTCGCCCTTACTACCCAATGCCTGGACAAAAGAGCTCGTCTGAATTTTCGTAAATGTGGGCGGTGATTTGGTGGGTGTTTCTCCATTTTTGGCCTGGGCGTTACAAGAACTGCCGCCCTTATCGCCCAATGCCCAGACTTTATTAGGTCATTTGACTTTTCACAGATTTTAATGTGTGTGTTGATTTGGTGGACATTTAAAAAAAAAAAGTCTTTGCCATTTTAAGCACTGCCACCATTACCGCCCAATGCCCCATAATTTGATATTGGGCGTTTTCGGGTGGTTGGGCGGTGGGCGAAAACTTCAAGCTTTTCAAAATATCTGCTGAAAACGTTTATTTGATCTCCAGGTTTATCGTATGTCATTTGGAATTGGAAATATTTCCTATTAAGTTCCTTCTGTTTCTTGCTCCAAATTTTGTACCCGTTGGTGAGTGGCACCCAGTTTCAGCCAATAGATGGAGTTCTAACTAAGTAGCATACTACACTGGAAGAAGAAGCATATTTGAAGGTAAAAAAAAAAAAAAATCTAGAACATATCTAGGAACATTCCCATGGAGCATAGTGGGAAGTTCATCGATAACGATAATTTTGGAGGTGCAAATGAGAAAGAGATATGCGCCGTGTTAGGGGGATACTCCCATTGTTGGAAAAGCAAGCTTTTAAAGAAGAAGAATAAATCTTGCTGGGGTCTGACGTGGAATCTTTTTTTTTTCTAGTTCCGTTGCTGCGGAGTTAAAAGCTTTAAGGACTGGGCCAATGCCACCATCATGGAGGAAGTCAACGTTCCGGACTCCTGTTGCAATACAATCACACAGGATTGCGGTAAAAATATGATCACCAACTCTAAGCCCGAAGAAACAATATTCGTCGATGGATGCCTAGAAAAGCTGACATTGTTGATTGAGAAGAACGCCGGAATTATCGCTGGAGTTGGAATAGGCGTAGCTTGTATTCAGGTGAGGTGACTTAGGAGCGTGTTGGACCCTACTTACCGTAGTTACTACCCATGACTTCAGGAATTCTGTCCCTTTGCCGTCAAGGCTGGAACGATTGTTTCTATTTTCCAGCAGAATATTATGCCACGGGCGACTCCGACCAATCACATTACAGAGATGCGTAGTTACCACGCTTACTACGCTCCCGAGCATGGTAAGCAAATAGTTACTATTTCGAGAAGGTTGGTACTGAAGGCTTGACCGTCAGCGTAGGAACTTTTTACGAGGTTGAAATGAAAATGTAACTAATAGTTACTATTGTTAGAAGAGTGGAACACGGTCTTAGTAGTAAAGTAGAGATATGCATATTTGAAGACTTTTCTAAATGTTTCTTTACCCGGGTTTTTCCGCTTGCTTACAAAACAGTGAAGCTAGAGGAAGAATAACAAACTTGATACCAACCAATATTCGACTGGTTCATGGTTGTCCTTTCCCATCGCATAACCTTGAATCCCAAAAATTTATCATCAATTTTTAAATGGGCTTCTTTTTCTTCTTGAATGATGTTGCAGGTTTGAATTCTAATCTATTTGTTTAAGTTACGTCCCGCTTCGTAGGATTAAAAGAATACCAGATCGCAGTTAACAGCAAAGCAATAGCAAGTATTCAAATAAACAGTGGCACATGTTGAATATATGAATGGAATGACTGTTTTTGCTGCAAGTATTTTGCAGCAAAAGGTGCTTGTATGGATTTTAGTTTGTATTGCACGTGCAGCCTCTGACTCAAGTGCCATATACTGATCGCAATTTCGTCTGTCTGTCGGTCGGTCGGTCCCGGAAACCCGTTGATGGCGGTTTTGTCGATTTTCACGACGAAACTTGTAAGCACGTCAGGGGCCCGTCAAACTGACTTGGAAATAGAAATTTCCCTTACCCGATGATCGTGGGGGAGTGGAGGGAGTGGGAATCCGGAATATCGAGTCATGCGTAACTTTGGAACGGGTGATCGGATTCAAGTGAAATTTAATAATTGAACAGAGGACATTTCTCTGGTGATCTTTTTCATGCCCGGATCGGATCCGACCACTATTGGGTGGGCGGCGGGGGAACACGTGACCCGCTTCGACTGGAGAGATCAGGATGGAACTTTGTGGGAATGACAAAAAGGTGCTCTGGATAAGTCATTTATAGAACCGGATTGGCTCCGGGCACTGTGGGGGAGTTGGAGGGAGAGGGCATTGTTTGCTAGTTAAGGTACTTCTAGGTGTGCTAGGACGGTGAAACTTGGCTGGAATATTAGAGATTAGACTAAATTGGCTCAAAAATCGCCACTTTCCAATCCGACTATTCCTTAAAGTACCAATCTTGACAAAATAAGAAACATACTTTTAAGCAAAATATACATTTTCTAACAATGTTTACACGGATACGTCAGCTCTGGTTTTTCATCAGCGATATTTCGGCCCTTCTTGGCAAGGGTCCTCGTCAGGCTGTCAATCTTCTTGTTCAACTTCGGGGAAGGAAACAAACCTGTAACAAATAACTGAAGCTTCTACCGACTATAAATATCTTATTAAGGTAAATTATCTTCAAGTACCAGTATAATGAAAAAACTAGTCCTGAGGTTTAATTTTTGACAACGACGCTGTTTTTGCTGCATGATTGGGGCGATGACAGGAAAGGGTTTTTTCTGCATTTTGATCAACTTCGGTTTTTTCATTAATTAGGGGCTGAAAACTTAAATATTATTGTATTAATGACCTCGTTCTACGTTTCTATTATGAGTACTTGCCTGAATCTATTACTTTGAATAATCACTGCACGGAAAAACTAGTGCTGAGATTTAATTTTTGACACGGCTGCTGTTTTTGCTGCACGATTGGGGCGACGGCAGGAAATATTTTTTTTCTGCATTTTGATCGACTTCGGTTTTGTTGTTAATAAGGGACTGAGGCTTAAATTTTCTTCCCTTAATAACCCCGTTCCACGTTTCCGGTAAAGAGTACTCGCCTGTATCTCGGTTAATGCCTGTTCGGTTTTTCTTTATCTCAACGGCTTCTCGAATGGTTTGATGGAGTCCGGTACACGTTGCAAGAATTTGGGCTTTTTCAAAATGTACTGAATGGGATGGGTTTTCGAAAATATGTTCTGCAAGTGCAGATTTGAAAGTATAGTTATGACGGTGTCCGTTGGAGAGGGCGTGGTCAATTTCTTGCTCATGCTCTGCAAGTCGTTTTCCGAAAGTTCTCTCTGTCCTTCCTACGTAACGCTTTCCGCAATCACAAGGTATTGAATAAATGCCTCTTTGGTACTGATTTGGGACTTTATCTTTTCCGGAGTTTAGGTAAGACAGCAAAGTATTTTGGGTTCTGTGAAAGACTTGGATGTTGTATTTTTTCAAACTTTTGGACAATTTTTCGGTTACTCCGCGGACGTACGGAAGGTAAACGCGGGCATTTTTTTCTTCTACCTCACCATTACTAGTAAAACTTACAGGATCTTTGGGGGATGAATGCAGCTTCAGTCGTCTTCTGATGATCTGTTCAACCAGTTGAATGGGGTATTTGTTTCCAAACAGGACGTCCCGAATGTGGCAAAGTTCGTCATCTAGGAGATTTTTGTCGCAAATTTTGATGGCTCGGTCGACTAGTGAGATAACTACTCCGCGTTTCACATATTCTGGCTGGTAAGAATCATATGGAAGGTATCGATCGTTGTGGGTGGGTTTTCTGTAGACTGAGCAGACAAAACTTCCTTCACTGTTAGCAATCAAAACATCTAGGTACGGCAGCTTCTGTGCATCATTTTCAAATTCAATCGTGAACTGGATAGTCGGTTGAATTGAGTTTAAAGTGTCAACGAAACTCACAATGTCTGTTTTTTGGCCTTCCCATGCTGTGAAACCATCATCAACATAACGTTTGTAGAAACTTGGAACCATCGGCGCGATACTGAAAGCGATTTCTTCAATTTTCCTTAGCGTTAATTCGGCGAGTCCCTGCGAAATAGAGCTCCCCATCGCTGCTCCTTCATGCTGCCAGTAGAATTGCCCCATGTAGATGAAATATGTTGATTCCCAAACAAGTTTAAAACAATCTAGTATTTGGCTTACAGTTAGGGGGGTTTTGTCTGACAGTTCGGGATAGTTTTCTAGTGCTTCTTTTAGGGCATCTAGGGTGAAATCTTTCCTGAGACTGGTGAACAAAGATACAGCATCAATGCTTGCTTTTTGCGTTTCTTTGGTGACAGGGTATTTTCTTAACTCTTGGACAAAATCAATCGAATTTTTGATGTAATGCGGCCCTGAATCTAGGAGTGGCCTTATTAACGAAGCTAGAAATCTGTCTAATTTTTTAGTTGGGGCTCGAACGTTTGCTACTATTGGGCGAAGGGGTCTACCTGTTTTGTGCACTTTAACTACTCCATAGAAACGCGGTGCTACCGGCCCGGTTACTTTTAGGAACTGTTTCTGGGATTTTGAAATAGGGAGACTTTCAACGAGGTTTCTTACTTTTTTGTCAATGGATGGGGTTGGATCACTTGGTATTGGGGTGTAGACATCTTTGTCTGCTAGGAGGTTTCGAATTTTCGTGTCGTACTCGTTCTGGTCAAGGACTACAATGGCGTTACCTTTGTCAGCTTTTGTGGTGACAAGAGATCCGTCTTTCCTTAGGCTCTTCAAGGCTTGCAATTCTTCTTTCGGGAGGTTCGGTTCTGGAGGGATGTTGATTCGGGACTGTAGCAAGTGGGCTGCATCTACTCTTGCTTTTTCAAAATCATCTACTTTTGCATCTTCATGGAAAAGACCTGTCTCAAAACTTGCTACAAATTCTTCTACTGGTGGTTCACGGGGCGCAATGTTGAATTTACATCCATGGGACAATGCATTAATTTGTGTTGGAGATAAAGTTTTGGAGCTAAAATTTAGTACGGAAGGTCCAGGGAGAACTTTCGGACTGTAAATCTGGGTTTTACTGTAGTTTTTGTTTTGAAGTCGAGAATATTTTTTCCGCAGCTTTTCGCGGTGTTTCCAACAGGAATTTTCAAATCTAGCAGAGATTACTTTTTCGATTTTTGGCCTGTCATGATCATCAACATTTTCCATGAGGGTTTCTTTGAGATGGTCGAATTCGCGTGATGTCATCGCCCATTTTGATCTTAAACCGGCAGTCGTGTCTTTAAGGAGAATCTGCGAAATACGTTGCTCCACTTTCTTCTTATTCCTCGAGTCCGGGTGTCCAATGTTGTGAAGCATTGAAGTTGGGATTAGTCCGTTGTCTCTGCATCTTACTAAAAACTTCAGTTGGTTTATCACTTGTCCTTTCCTTCCGGCCAAGTTGGATAATTGTCTGCATGTCTGGGCTGTGAAAGTTCCGTACTTCGTAGATAAATATTCTTTGAGCCCAAGCTGACTTTGAAACATTTATTCAAACAATGTTTACACGGATACGTCAGCTCTGGTTTTTCATCAGCGATATTTCGGCCCTTCTTGGCAAGGGTCCTCGTCAGGCTGTCAATCTTCTTGTTCAACTTCGGGGAAGGAAACAAACCTGTAACAAATAACTGAAGCTTCTACCGACTATAAATATCTTATTAAGGTAAATTATCTTCAAGTACCAGTATAATGAAAAAACTAGTCCTGAGGTTTAATTTTTGACAACGACGCTGTTTTTGCTGCATGATTGGGGCGATGACAGGAAAGGGTTTTTTCTGCATTTTGATCAACTTCGGTTTTTTCATTAATTAGGGGCTGAAAACTTAAATATTATTGTATTAATGACCTCGTTCTACGTTTCTATTATGAGTACTTGCCTGAATCTATTACTTTGAATAATCACTGCACGGAAAAACTAGTGCTGAGATTTAATTTTTGACACGGCTGCTGTTTTTGCTGCACGATTGGGGCGACGGCAGGAAATATTTTTTTCTGCATTTTGATCGACTTCGGTTTTGTTGTTAATAAGGGACTGAGGCTTAAATTTTCTTCCCTTAATAACCCCGTTCCACGTTTCCGGTAAAGAGCCCATTCCATTCAGTACATTTTGAAAAAGCCCAAATTCTTGCAACGTGTACCGGACTCCATCAAACCATTCGAGAAGCCGTTGAGATAAAGAAAAACCGAACAGGCATTAACCGAGATACAGGCGAGTACTCTTTACCGGAAACGTGGAACGGGGTTATTAAGGGAAGAAAATTTAAGCCTCAGTCCCTTATTAACAACAAAACCGAAGTCGATCAAAATGCAGAAAAAAATATTTCCTGCCGTCGCCCCAATCGTGCAGCAAAAACAGCAGCCGTGTCAAAAATTAAATCTCAGCACTAGTTTTTCCGTGCAGTGATTATTCAAAGTAATAGATTCAGGCAAGTACTCATAATAGAAACGTAGAACGAGGTCATTAATACAATAATATTTAAGTTTTCAGCCCCTAATTAATGAAAAAAACGAAGTTGATCAAAATGCAGAAAAAACCCTTTCCTGTCATCGCCCCAATCATGCAGCAAAAACAGCGTCGTTGTCAAAAATTAAACCTCAGGACTAGTTTTTTCATTATACTGGTACTTGAAGATAATTTACCTTAATAAGATATTTATAGTCGGTAGAAGCTTCAGTTATTTGTTACAGGTTTGTTTCCTTCCCCGAAGTTGAACAAGAAGATTGACAGCCTGACGAGGACCCTTGCCAAGAAGGGCCGAAATATCGCTGATGAAAAACCAGAGCTGACGTATCCGTGTAAACATTGTTTGAATAAATGTTTCAAAGTCAGCTTGGGCTCAAAGAATATTTATCTACGAAGTACGGAACTTTCACAGCCCAGACATGCAGACAATTATCCAACTTGGCCGGAAGGAAAGGACAAGTGATAAACCAACTGAAGTTTTTAGTAAGATGCAGAGACAACGGACTAATCCCAACTTCAATGCTTCACAACATTGGACACCCGGACTCGAGGAATAAGAAGAAAGTGGAGCAACGTATTTCGCAGATTCTCCTTAAAGACACGATTGCCGGTTTAAGATCAAAATGGGCGATGACATCACGCGAATTCGACCATCTCAAAGAAACCCTCATGGAAAATGTTGATGATCATGACAGGCCAAAAATCGAAAAAGTAATCTCTGCTAGATTTGAAAATTCCTGTTGGAAACACCGCGAAAAGCTGCGGAAAAAATATTCTCGACTTCAAAACAAAAACTACAGTAAAACCCAGATTTACAGTCCGAAAGTTCTCCCTGGACCTTCCGTACTAAATTTTAGCTCCAAAACTTTATCTCCAACACAAATTAATGCATTGTCCCATGGATGTAAATTCAACATTGCGCCCCGTGAACCACCAGTAGAAGAATTTGTAGCAAGTTTTGAGACAGGTCTTTTCCATGAAGATGCAAAAGTAGATGATTTTGAAAAAGCAAGAGTAGATGCAGCCCACTTGCTACAGTCCCGAATCAACATCCCTCCAGAACCGAACCTCCCGAAAGAAGAATTGCAAGCCTTGAAGAGCCTAAGGAAAGACGGATCTCTTATCACCACAAAAGCTGACAAAGGTAACGCCATTGTAGTCCTTGACCAGAACGAGTACGACACGAAAATTCGAAACCTCCTAGCAGACAAAGATGTCTACACCCCAATACCAAGTGATCCAACCCCATCCATTGACAAAAAAGTAAGAAACCTCGTTGAAAGTCTCCCTATTTCAAAATCCCAGAAACAGTTCCTAAAAGTAACCGGGCCGGTAGCACCGCGTTTCTATGGAGTAGTTAAAGTGCACAAAACAGGTAGACCCCTTCGCCCAATAGTAGCAAACGTTCGAGCCCCAACTAAAAAATTAGACAGATTTCTAGCTTCGTTAATAAGGCCACTCCTAGATTCAGGGCCGCATTACATCAAAAATTCGATTGATTTTGTCCAAGAGTTAAGAAAATACCCTGTCACCAAAGAAACGCAAAAAGCAAGCATTGATGCTGTATCTTTGTTCACCAGTCTCAGGAAAGATTTCACCCTAGATGCCCTAAAAGAAGCACTAGAAAACTATCCCGAACTGTCAGACAAAATCCCCCTAACTGTAAGCCAAATACTAGATTGTTTTAAACTTGTTTGGGAATCAACATATTTCATCTACATGGGGCAATTCTACTGGCAGCATGAAGGAGCAGCGATGGGGAGCTCTATTTCGCAGGGACTCGCCGAATTAACGCTAAGGAAAATTGAAGAAATCTCTTTCAGTATCGCGCCGATGGTTCCAAGTTTCTACAAACGTTATGTTGATGATGGTTTCACAGCATGGGAAGGCCAAAAAACAGACATTGTGAGTTTCGTTGACACTTTAAACTCAATTCAACCGACTATCCAGTTCACGATTGAATTTGAAAATGATGCACAGAAGCTGCCGTACCTAGATGTTTTGATTGCTAACAGTGAAGGAAGTTTTGTCTGCTCAGTCTACAGAAAACCCACCCACAACGATCGATACCTTCCATATGATTCTTACCAGCCAGAATATGTGAAACGCGGAGTAGTTATCTCACTAGTCGACCGAGCCATCAAAATTTGCGACAAAAATCTCCTAGATGACGAACTTTGCCACATTCGGGACGTCCTGTTTGGAAACAAATACCCCATTCAACTGGTTGAACAGATCATCACAAGACGACTGAAGCTGCATTCATCCCCCAAAGATCCTGTAAGTTTTACTAGTAATGGTGTGGTAGAAGAAAAAAATTCCCGCGTTTACCTTCCGTACGTCCGCGGAGTAACCGAAAAATTGTCCAAAAGTTTGAAAAAATACAACATCCAAGTCTTTCACAGAACCCAAAATACTTTGCTGTCTTACCTAAACTCCGGAAAAGATAAAGTCCCAAATCAGTACCAAAGAGGCATTTATTCAATACCTTGTGATTGCGGAAAGCGTTACGTAGGAAGGACAGAGAGAACTTTCGGAAAACGACTTGCAGAGCATGAGCAAGAAATTGACCACGCCCTCTCCAACGGACACCGTCATAACTATACTTTCAAATCTGCACTTGCAGAACATATTTTCGAAAACCCATCCCATTCAGTACATTTTGAAAAAGCCCAAATTCTTGCAACGTGTACCGGACTCCATCAAACCATTCGAGAAGCCGTTGAGATAAAGAAAAACCGAACAGGCATTAACCGAGATACAGGCGAGTACTCTTTACCGGAAACGTGGAACGGGGTTATTAAGGGAAGAAAATTTAAGCCTCAGTCCCTTATTAACAACAAAACCGAAGTCGATCAAAATGCAGAAAAAAATATTTCCTGCCGTCGCCCCAATCGTGCAGCAAAAACAGCAGCCGTGTCAAAAATTAAATCTCAGCACTAGTTTTTCCGTGCAGTGATTATTCAAAGTAATAGATTCAGGCAAGTACTCATAATAGAAACGTAGAACGAGGTCATTAATACAATAATATTTAAGTTTTCAGCCCCTAATTAATGAAAAAACCGAAGTTGATCAAAATGCAGAAAAAACCCTTTCCTGTCATCGCCCCAATCATGCAGCAAAAACAGCGTCGTTGTCAAAAATTAAACCTCAGGACTAGTTTTTTCATTATACTGGTACTTGAAGATAATTTACCTTAATAAGATATTTATAGTCGGTAGAAGCTTCAGTTATTTGTTACAGGTTTGTTTCCTTCCCCGAAGTTGAACAAGAAGATTGACAGCCTGACGAGGACCCTTGCCAAGAAGGGCCGAAATATCGCTGATGAAAAACCAGAGCTGACGTATCCGTGTAAACATTGTTTGAATAAATGTTTCAAAGTCAGCTTGGGCTCAAAGAATATTTATCTACGAAGTACGGAACTTTCACAGCCCAGACATGCAGACAATTATCCAACTTGGCCGGAAGGAAAGGACAAGTGATAAACCAACTGAAGTTTTTAGTAAGATGCAGAGACAACGGACTAATCCCAACTTCAATGCTTCACAACATTGGACACCCGGACTCGAGGAATAAGAAGAAAGTGGAGCAACGTATTTCGCAGATTCTCCTTAAAGACACGATTGCCGGTTTAAGATCAAAATGGGCGATGACATCACGCGAATTCGACCATCTCAAAGAAACCCTCATGGAAAATGTTGATGATCATGACAGGCCAAAAATCGAAAAAGTAATCTCTGCTAGATTTGAAAATTCCTGTTGGAAACACCGCGAAAAGCTGCGGAAAAAATATTCTCGACTTCAAAACAAAAACTACAGTAAAACCCAGATTTACAGTCCGAAAGTTCTCCCTGGACCTTCCGTACTAAATTTTAGCTCCAAAACTTTATCTCCAACACAAATTAATGCATTGTCCCATGGATGTAAATTCAACATTGCGCCCCGTGAACCACCAGTAGAAGAATTTGTAGCAAGTTTTGAGACAGGTCTTTTCCATGAAGATGCAAAAGTAGATGATTTTGAAAAAGCAAGAGTAGATGCAGCCCACTTGCTACAGTCCCGAATCAACATCCCTCCAGAACCGAACCTCCCGAAAGAAGAATTGCAAGCCTTGAAGAGCCTAAGGAAAGACGGATCTCTTATCACCACAAAAGCTGACAAAGGTAACGCCATTGTAGTCCTTGACCAGAACGAGTACGACACGAAAATTCGAAACCTCCTAGCAGACAAAGATGTCTACACCCCAATACCAAGTGATCCAACCCCATCCATTGACAAAAAAGTAAGAAACCTCGTTGAAAGTCTCCCTATTTCAAAATCCCAGAAACAGTTCCTAAAAGTAACCGGGCCGGTAGCACCGCGTTTCTATGGAGTAGTTAAAGTGCACAAAACAGGTAGACCCCTTCGCCCAATAGTAGCAAACGTTCGAGCCCCAACTAAAAAATTAGACAGATTTCTAGCTTCGTTAATAAGGCCACTCCTAGATTCAGGGCCGCATTACATCAAAAATTCGATTGATTTTGTCCAAGAGTTAAGAAAATACCCTGTCACCAAAGAAACGCAAAAAGCAAGCATTGATGCTGTATCTTTGTTCACCAGTCTCAGGAAAGATTTCACCCTAGATGCCCTAAAAGAAGCACTAGAAAACTATCCCGAACTGTCAGACAAAACCCCCCTAACTGTAAGCCAAATACTAGATTGTTTTAAACTTGTTTGGGAATCAACATATTTCATCTACATGGGGCAATTCTACTGGCAGCATGAAGGAGCAGCGATGGGGAGCTCTATTTCGCAGGGACTCGCCGAATTAACGCTAAGGAAAATTGAAGAAATCGCTTTCAGTATCGCGCCGATGGTTCCAAGTTTCTACAAACGTTATGTTGATGATGGTTTCACAGCATGGGAAGGCCAAAAAACAGACATTGTGAGTTTCGTTGACACTTTAAACTCAATTCAACCGACTATCCAGTTCACGATTGAATTTGAAAATGATGCACAGAAGCTGCCGTACCTAGATGTTTTGATTGCTAACAGTGAAGGAAGTTTTGTCTGCTCAGTCTACAGAAAACCCACCCACAACGATCGATACCTTCCATATGATTCTTACCAGCCAGAATATGTGAAACGCGGAGTAGTTATCTCACTAGTCGACCGAGCCATCAAAATTTGCGACAAAAATCTCCTAGATGACGAACTTTGCCACATTCGGGACGTCCTGTTTGGAAACAAATACCCCATTCAACTGGTTGAACAGATCATCAGAAGACGACTGAAGCTGCATTCATCCCCCAAAGATCCTGTAAGTTTTACTAGTAATGGTGAGGTAGAAGAAAAAAATGCCCGCGTTTACCTTCCGTACGTCCGCGGAGTAACCGAAAAATTGTCCAAAAGTTTGAAAAAATACAACATCCAAGTCTTTCACAGAACCCAAAATACTTTGCTGTCTTACCTAAACTCCGGAAAAGATAAAGTCCCAAATCAGTACCAAAGAGGCATTTATTCAATACCTTGTGATTGCGGAAAGCGTTACGTAGGAAGGACAGAGAGAACTTTCGGAAAACGACTTGCAGAGCATGAGCAAGAAATTGACCACGCCCTCTCCAACGGACACCGTCATAACTATACTTTCAAATCTGCACTTGCAGAACATATTTTCGAAAACCCATCCCATTCAGTACATTTTGAAAAAGCCCAAATTCTTGCAACGTGTACCGGACTCCATCAAACCATTCGAGAAGCCGTTGAGATAAAGAAAAACCGAACAGGCATTAACCGAGATACAGGCGAGTACTCTTTACCGGAAACGTGGAACGGGGTTATTAAGGGAAGAAAATTTAAGCCTCAGTCCCTTATTAACAACAAAACCGAAGTCGATCAAAATGCAGAAAAAAATATTTCCTGCCGTCGCCCCAATCGTGCAGCAAAAACAGCAGCCGTGTCAAAAATTAAATCTCAGCACTAGTTTTTCCGTGCAGTGATTATTCAAAGTAATAGATTCAGGCAAGTACTCATAATAGAAACGTAGAACGAGGTCATTAATACAATAATATTTAAGTTTTCAGCCCCTAATTAATGAAAAAACCGAAGTTGATCAAAATGCAGAAAAAACCCTTTCCTGTCATCGCCCCAATCATGCAGCAAAAACAGCGTCGTTGTCAAAAATTAAACCTCAGGACTAGTTTTTTCATTATACTGGTACTTGAAGATAATTTACCTTAATAAGATATTTATAGTCGGTAGAAGCTTCAGTTATTTGTTACAGGTTTGTTTCCTTCCCCGAAGTTGAACAAGAAGATTGACAGCCTGACGAGGACCCTTGCCAAGAAGGGCCGAAATATCGCTGATGAAAAACCAGAGCTGACGTATCCGTGTAAACATTGTTTGAATAAATGTTTCAAAGTCAGCTTGGGCTCAAAGAATATTTATATACATTTTCATGATATCAATGAGCCCATTATCATTTTTGCCTCAAGGGCTCTGCTTACGAATGAAGTTCTAACTCTATTAAATGGTGCATCTTAACCGCAAAGTCGAAAAGTACTTTTGATAAAAAAAAAAAAAAAAAAAAAAAATATATCTCACTCATGCAAGTGCCATATGAGCTTACAGCTCTTTTTTCTTCGGCGACCGTTTACTGTTAAGCGACGTTCACATATACCTCTAATGTAGGACCGACAGACGGACATATATTACGAAAGCTGTAAGAAACTTGCCAGTCCAAGCGCGCGAGGAAAAAAGGGTGGTCAGCTCCTGGTCCGGTGCTCATCCTAAGGGTTGACGACTTTCGATTTTATGTACACCAAGGCACACCGACGGTTGCCACGTGCTAGAGTATTAAAATGAGCATGTTTAGAAGCGAAGGTGCATTCTGGTTTCTGGAAAAGATGTACATGAAGATCCGGGAAGTCACATACCCCTCGGGACGATCATCAAACCGTTCCTCACATCAGTACATCTTTTTAAGAGTTGGCAACTCCAAGACTAGGGTATACGTCGTAAATCAGAGGACAACTTGCAAGGTTGATAAATGGTATTCGCCATTATCATCGTTTCCTCAAAATTTTCTCATTGGCGGCGTTAATTTGGAAGGACCGGCTTCACTTTCCGGAAGGACGGGAATCCGGGGTTCCCGGAAGGTGCAGCCCGTCGTGTCTGCTATTTGTTTAGGTCGATAGACCAGCTCGTTTATCTCTGGGAGGTTTGGCGGGTAAACGACACGCGACTTTCAAGATTTAAAATAATTTCCGCTGCTGAGAGCAAAGCTGTAGCGCACAGGAAAAAAAATAAACAGACGAAAATAAATCCAACAGAACTAATCATAACGAGCCACACAACCATTACACCTACCAAGAAAAAAACACGGTCACAATTATGCATAATTAATTATATAAAGAAGAAACACAAAAGTAATCAAAGCTGTGAACACACTGATAGTCTAAAGACACCCTTAGTCTTAAAGCACAATGGACACTTCTAATGCTTTACTTTGTATCAAATGCTTCACAAATAAACATTTCCGACTTCCTTTAAAAGGCGCTACGAAAATCGGCCGTTTTCTTGTTATCCCTTGTCTTTACCTCTCTGGCATTTCGGCGATCCAAATCCTAGGAGCTGGGATATCTTGGCAGGAAATTCAGAAACTCCCAACAATGCTTGATAGAAAAGGATATATTTGAGATGTCACCAAGGTCAAGCCGCAGATGCAGTTTACCTGATTGTTGTAGTTTTTCATCAGAAGTTCCATGGCTTAAAGTGCCTATTCAAAGTTTTTCTTTGTGGAATAGTATTATGAAGTTGTGCTTGCTTTATAAAATGTACCAGAATGTGCAATAAGCTTATAAAAATAGCATAGCTACAAAAATCATTAAAAAACAAATAGCCTATTCATATCTGAATTATACCAGCTGATTTATGCATAAAATAAAGATCTACTAAGTATTATAAGAAACATCACTTTTATCTTTGTCCAAGCTATTAAATTGAGAATGTACTGGCCCCAAAAATTACGCTTTGAAATATCACAGAGAGGAAACTGCTGAAAAAGCTGCTGATCTAGGGGGTAAGCATTGTTCCTAGGTTGTTACAGAGTGGGAGTGGGGTAGTTTGATGTGCCCATTGAACTTTAATGTTTGGTTGGACGCGTGACCAGTGGTGTTGGGGACGGGCTGCTGATGGGAGGACAAACATACTTCCATAATCCAAATGTATAAATGGCCTTTACTGTAATATAAATGTTGTATTTACTTAAATTTTCAGTTTATTTATTAACAAAAAAACAAGTTATACACTGTAGACTAACTCTACCCTAAGCGAACACTGCCCGTAACCGGTGATAGTATTCACTCATTTGTCACAGGAAAAGGAAGAAGAAGAAAAGAAGGAACAAACAAACGTAAATTAGTCAAACAGAACAAAAAGAACCATCGATAGGATAAGTTAGGGTCTAATTCAGTATTTTCTAATAAGTAACTTTTAATCTCACTTTTGAACGCATGTATGCTATTAGCATTTTCAAATTATTTGGCAGATAATTCCATATTTTCGGTCCGCTAAGTTTGATTGAAACATCAGATGACGTGAGACATCTTGTTTCTGTAACTACGTCTGATGCATATCGAGTATTATGTTGATGAATTTCATCAAAGAAGCTTTTCCGTCCCGTGCATTACGATTTTGTCGAACCAGAACCTGAAATAAAGCTACCCAAGTCTGACTCATGTGTCAGACTAAGGGTATGCTGCAACCTTCTAACAGTATTTATAAAAAGCTATCACCTTCGTTCCAGTGTATAGACCACCCATCAAACTCCGTAGACCCAGCCAAGGTCCCTGGGGGAGACTTCATCTTTAGTAGACAAGAGCTACAGTTAGTCGAAAAGATATTCCAGGTCTCTATCGATCTCAGACTAAGGGCGTGCTGCAATCATCTAACAATTCACAATAAGTCGTGCCAACGTATATCCCTGTATACCTCACTTCAGAAGACCGCCTGCTAGACCAATCAAATTCCAAAGGCCCGACCAAGATCCCTTGGGGAGACTTCATAGTGGTCGCTTTAATAGACCCTTTTTTCTCGCACTTAGTTTCATCTCGCTGAGGCTACATCGTTTTATTAAATCATTATTCAAATTTGAGGCTAGTTAGAGCTCTAATGATTTTACTTAAGAACCTTGATGGACCTCTAAGACTTTCCCAAGCCCCGAGCGTTTGCTGATAGGCATAGAGTTGTAATGCTTTCGGTATAAGAGAGAACCAACGCTTGTACTTACATGGGCATCTCCATCGTCGGTGATGATATGCTGTAATACCTGTGTCAAACCTGTCACAGTTTGTTTCATATTCCTCTTTTGTGCCAAGACCCAATATTACAGTAGGATAATTGTCGTCTACTTTTAGCTGAAGCACAGATATACTACTTTGATACTTATTGCTATATCCGTAACTACCACACTCTTGTATATGCGAATGGTGAGATGTTTTATTTGATTCTCACTTGTCTCGTCTTTTCCTTGTCCCACTTTTTGTCCTTGTCGTAGCCAAATGCCGCTTTATTTGTCAGGTTAATTACTCTCTTGACAATTGTCACACAGAACGCACTTATTTACAGTTATCTGTGACAAGACTGCTGATAAGAAAAAGCTAATGACGAAACACTTGTCTGACAAAAAAAGAGACAAATTGTCACGCTTTGTCACAAAACAAAACAGCATTTGCGAGACATGACCGGTAAATAAAACAGCATTTGTGAGACAAGACTCGACTTGTCTGAAACAAAATGTTTCAAGGTCCTTGAATGGAATTCAAATTTTTAAAACAAGGGCACGGCCTTTGAAGAACAAGCGTACAAGTTTCGAAGCATAGGGTCAGACCACCCCTCGTAAAACCACGCGGGCTGGCGACTGCGACGAAAACTAGTGTGAAACACTATTTGGTTATCTTCTGCCCTCCTGGGAGCAATCGAGAATAGCCGATCCTTGCCTCCCTACTCCCCTCCCTGCTCCTATTCTGGACGCCACGATAAATGGCGAATATAATCAAAATCGATTCGTTTATTGACAAACCAACTTCGTACCTTTCTTCAGCAGAAGATGGTAAATGATGCTGGTCATTTACATGAATGAAATAATATACATTACGCTAATTGGTCATTTTGTTAAAGATCTCTCTAAAAAAAAATAAAGGAGAACGGTTGCTACATCTTGGTTTCTACCAGCTCTCCAGATAATTGGGCTTTAAGTGATGAAGCGGCCTCGACGGTTGTTTTTGTGGGAAAGTTAGTCCCTGTTTAGGCCAGTAAGGAATTCCTAGACACGAGCGAATATCTGATCCAAGGGAATATGACTAGCCTGGAGGTAGGAGTACGCAGGAGATAGCAGAGCGGATTAGAGGTATCAACATCAGCCTGTACAGGTCAAACTGGCGGTGCTGATCTCTGATTATCTGCCGTCAGCCAGGAAGTTCAATGGACGGCTGGGGGCTAGCCATCCTGGCGCTGCTTTCGCTCGACTTCCTCATATTTCTCCAGGGGCCCATTTGAAGCTGGCTGGACTGTGTCTTGTTGTAAAGGGTTACACCACTAACCCCCCGCCCCAAACCAAACGGTAGGCACTATCGAGACTCGAACTAGCGAAGCTTCGCTTACGTGTTTGGCTCGGCTAGGACGGACCCCCTAGCAACTGACTTTCCCCTAACAGGGAGGATTTGGGGGGGTTAAAACAAGAGCTGGAAGCTCATATGGCACTTGCAAGGCTGGGTCAGAGGATAGAGGAAGGAGTTCGTCGCTTCGTGGGTTTGTTGTGATCATTTGTAAGCGAAGCCCTTGAGACAAGAATGGTCATGGGTCCTTACCCTAGGTTCCCACTGAGGCTATATGGGCCATCGCCGAGATTTTCGTCGCCAAAGTCGGCGATTTCTGTTGCTTCGTCAGGCGATTTTCAGTGTTGGGAAAATTCAACTTTAATCGGGCGACAGTACGATTTTATGCACGCAAAAGCAACATTTCGTGTTAAATTCTGATGCCGAAGAAAGTTCAGTGTGAACATCCAGGTGATACAAATCTTTTGTCGCTGCGATTGAAAAATCTCGTTCATCGCCGCGATTTGCCCTGTGCGAACCTAGGGTTAGATTCGGTCCGGACTTGAAACGGGACATCATGAGACATGACCTCTTTCCAAATACCAAGTTTCATTAAGTTCCGATCACCCGTTCGAAAGTTATGCTTGACACTACATTCCTGATTCCGGCTCCTCTTCCCCCCCCCCCCCACACGATGGTCGGATCGGGCAAGTGACTATTTGCAAGTTAGTTTCGTCGGCCTGCCAATTTTCATCGTCACAGCACATCTGGAAGTACCCTAACTCGCAAACACTGGACTGACCGACCGACATACCGACGGATAAGTGATCGATATATGGCACTTGGCCGGAAGGCAAGTGCCATACAAACCGAGTAGTCTCCTAACAGAGTGATGGGTCAGGCCGGCAACCAAAATTCATTTTTCGAAACAATTGGTCGAGGAAAATAAAATACTAAGCAAATCAGAGATAATTACGTAGACCACAGTGGCCTGACATATCGCAAGAAAAGCAGATGGAAATGGTGTTTTTCGCGGTCACTCGAGGGGAAATCTCGGTCACTCGCTAGTACCGAGCGAGGAAAGTATTGTAATTGTTATTCGCAGGTATTGGTGAGAGGCTCGTGTTTTCATTTTCGGTTTTCCATTTTCTGTTGTTTCTAGGTTCTCCGCTTTGTTTTGGTTTGTCTCGTTTGGTGATCTTCATCCGCTTTTTGGCATGTTTCCTCGAAATTTTCCGTCTGCGGTGAAGATGGGAGGCGGTTGTCCTCCCGAAATATTCGCTTCGCTTTTCAGTATTTTCGTTGGCCTTTAACAAAAAAAAACATTTTCGTCTGTTTTTCTTCCGGTTTCTTATGAGTAAGCAAATCATAAAGGGTACTGGTGTCATAGTAGTTCCTCGTTTTCCCCGGACCTGTACGTGAATCTGTGCTTTTATTGTCCTCACCCACTACAGATAAATAAGTTTCGCGATAAGACAGTAACGCCTCTTAGTTAAATTCTAACCAAGTTTACTGCAAATTTGGAGACTGAAGTCCTGTTCACAAACATGCCTGGCCAAGCGCAGATGCATAGGCTCATGTCTAGCATCACAGTCCACACCCATGCGTAGGCGCAGATTTTTGGGCCAGGCAAGAAGTTCTTTACCCTAGAACTCGGTGCCTGGCTGAGCCTGGGTATGTGCCTAGGTATCCGTACTTGGCTAGTCATGGTTGTGGTTGGGAATGCGACTTAACGACCAACACAGTAAAGATGAAAGTCTACCTCCCGATGAAAAATTCATCTCAAAATAGTTGCATGAAGTTGTACGAAAAAGTAGCATGCAGTACGAATTGATGCTACGACATGTTTCTATGTCAAGGCTACCGTGTCACTGCATGTTACTATTAGCAAGACTGGATGGTATTATAGCAAGACAGGGTGCTACTGGATACTACTGCTTAAAACTAGCCCAGTCGCAGGCACGTTAAGTCATAGTATTCTTTACTATTATCAATACATGCAACTTTTTCGAACTACTATCATACAACTACACAGGCTACAAATTTTTAATCGATAGGTGTCGTCGCGGATTTGGAACTCAGCGTCTCGTGTCGCTGTGAAGGTATATTTCGAAAAGGCGCAAACCGAGGTCGCAGGGTTTTGAAACTCCAGAGGTGCAGAAAACGTGCCTTGCAGGGGTATTTCGGAATCCCAAAACATACAAAAATGTCCAGTCGTTATCAAATTAGTGATCCACTAACGGCAGTGGACAAACAAATAGAAACTTATAGCGAAATATTGATCACGACTGGAAAACCCTCTTGGTTTAGTTGTATGGTAAGAGTTATACTGTGTATTTTGTAAGTCATTCTCTTTCGTGTTTTCCTTCCTTTTTCTCTTTTTTTCTTATTATTTACTCCGTCTTTGTGCCTTGTGTTTATTTTGAGGGTCACTAATAAAATCATCATCATCATAAGTGACGGGATAGCTATGACTTCGCAAAAGTTGTCCGTCTGTTAGCACGATAATTCAGGGGTAAGGAAACGTAGTAGTAGAAGGATGCGCAAGGGGTCTTCTGTTTTTCGTCAGCGGAGTCCGCGTGGAGTGTTTCTTCTTATTCTCGCGGTTCCTCTCGATTCCCCGAGGAGCCTGCGGCGGAACGGCGAGAATACGCCTTAAGACACGTGCACACACAGTCTGATAAGGTTTCACGTGCGAAAATCGCGTCACTATGGGAAACCTTCATGCGATGCGCCCACATTTCGTAAGGAGGGGAAATATCGCATCCGGCTGGGAAAATTGGACTGTGTGTTAAAGTACACTTGGGCGTATTCTCGCCGTTCCCCGGGGAATCAAGGGAAACGGCGAGAGTAGAGGGAGTCGATCCACGCAGAGGGAAAACAACGAGAAAACAGAGAAAAATAGATTTTGTTCGAACAAATATTTTCAGGTGACAGAATATTTTTGATTTTGTTACTCTGATTGTTTTTGTCAGGTGACAGAATATTTTTGATTTTGTTATTCTGATTGTTTTTGCTTAATTTTATACTGTTATTACTTACATTCAAAAAACCGTAAATACAATAGAAAATATGTGTTTTTCTCAAATCACTTTTAACCCATAAGCGAACTCAATATTGATCTCAGAAATTTTTACTAGCCATCTTTAACATCTGTTTTTAAAAGACAAGAACGTCAGAAATTCCCAAAATCGATTCCCCTCGGAATCTGCAAAGTAGTCCTTCTTTTATGATGGTGATAAAAGGAAAACTCCGCGTCCGTGGGGACTCGCGAGAATACGAGGAGCGAGTCCACGGGACAAACAAAATCGCGGGACTCCTCGAGAGGAGTTCTCAGGGAACAGCGAGAATACGCCTTTAGGAGAGTTAAGCAAGTCTCAGACAGTCCCGGATTTTCGAGGCGTTTTTCTCCGAAGTATTTCTTTATTCTATTGGTTTAGTATTATACAGTCCCGCGTTTTCACATATTCTTTTCTTTTACAGTTGATTGGTATCATCTTCGCCGTCTGTCTGGCACGAGAGATCCGAAAAACGTACGAAACAGTATAAAAGCCAGCCGTGCAGTTGCTTACAGTATTACTAAAGGCTTTAAGTGCGCATTTGGCACAAAAGAGGCGCAAAATCTTTAAGAGATATCACGTGGGAGTTCTTACCAGAAAGACAGTTCATGTATATTGTGAAGTGCGAATGGACGGCTTTGAGGAATAGTGTTCCTTCCGTATGCAGTTTAATGAGTGTAAAAGTATTCAGTAGTGATCCGAAGAACTGAGATGGGCCGATGGCCGTGGCTCTGGAATTGTTGTCATAGTCATGTCATCGCTAGCCCCAACCAAATCAGTATCGAACAGGCTCTCTCCCAGACTTCTAATGTAAAACAGTTCTTTCAAACGGTATATCGCCTTTGGGTGGAGTAAAGGTATGTTTCTCTGAACGTGGAACAGCTCCATTGGGTCTTCACTTTACCATTTCGCCCGAAACTGCACTGTTCAAAGTGTAAGAAGCATTCCTCTACTTTGCACCAAGGGCTCATGGTTTGTTGTTTCATAGTTGTTCACAAGCGCTTCCCTCTAGTGTCATTGCTTGCGATCTTCTTTTCCTCTTGTTAGTCTCCGCGGTTTCCTCCACAGGACGCACAACTACGGCAAGAATTAAAAGCGACATTTTTGGGTTTTTGTAGATCGGCTAATTACCCCGCTTAAGATGTTATAGTTCGAATATTTTGGTTGCGCTTCCAATTACCGTCTTAAGCTAAGAGCAAACCAAATTACATACTCTGACACAACAACAACAGAGGAACGACGCGTCGCGATTTCTAGGACATAATATTCTCCAAAGGCTCTGGGATCATAATCCCAATCCGGTATCACTCTCGCCTACTACCCTCCTGTGTACTGCCAGCGCGGGCCTCATTCAATGGTAAAATGTAGTGGGGTTTTCCCCAGTCATAAAATGACATCTACAGGGATTGAAACCAACTTGGTTAGGTAGAACGAGACCGCAAAAAATTCCTGCTATAACACGCCGGAGGTCACAAGGTTTCCTGTAGCCTGTTCGTGAAGTGGCTGCTCTCTTTCCCGATGCCCCCCCCCCCCCCGCCCCAGCTTCCCAGTCTTAATCTTAGTCACTCTTAGTGCTACTAGGAAATCGGATCAAAATTGGCGCAATGTAAACTGGGTAGTTGGGTTCCGTATCTTCCCTTGGTTCTCCTCTCCGCATGACTAGGTCGGTATTTTACTGTTAGGCCATACCCAGGGGTTGAATCCAAGCGAGGGCTATATTACCAGAATTTTCCACTGTCATTCATTCTGGGGGAAAATACAGTATTTTGAAAAAAATCCAGCCGGAAAATATCTGACTGAGCTTGAACCGAAATCCGTCAGGATTTCCGTGCCAGAAGAGACATCTAGGCAGTGGGGACTGAATTCTGAACTCTGAAACCTTAAACTCGCACTGTGTAGGCCTATTCCGAAGTTTGAGTTAGTGCATTATTGATGGTGATTGTGAATCGTGTTTTATGGTGCTAAACAAGTTAGCTGAATTATTTCATATGCCTCGGCGTGAAGAGGACCCTTGCCAGGAAGGGCCGAATACAAATTTCAAAAATTCAAAGTTGGCGCTCGTATTATTTGCTGTTTGGTGTGTATTATTTCAAAATTGATTGCCAATCATGTTTAATGGTGCTTGAATAATTAGTCAGCTGACAAAAAACTGAAACGCAATAAAAAAAAAAATTATAGCTGAGATAAAATAGTTCACTGAATTGTCAACTGGGTAATTCGTTCACCACCATCAAACCTGAAGAGTTCGCCCGTTTTGCAAGTACAAGACAACCATCAACCAGAGCTTCGTTTTGTTGCACGCTGCAACTCCACTTCTCGGCCGCTTCCGGACTGATTCTTTCTACATCCGTTTTTGCACTCCAGTGCTTCCGAGGAAGACGGCAGCGCTTCTCGAGAATCACGGACTTGTTCACCGACCAAGTCCGTGCTTCCCTGCAAGGGGCTGCATCAACTAAGAAGAAATCGCGCGGGCAGTGAATCCTAGAACGCATCTTGTCCGAAGCAAAGAAGTGCTCCAGCAGCGAAGCGGCAGCACTATTGCAACAAAAACGAGGCTCAGAGCTTCATTTTTGTTGCACGCTGCAGCTCCACTTCTCGGTCGCTTCCGGGCTGATTATTTCCACATTCGTTTTTGCACTGCAGTGCTTCCGAGGAAGACGGCAGCGCTTCTCGAGGATCGCGGACTTGCTTACCGACCAAGCCCGTGCTTCCCTGCAAGGTGCTGCATCAACTAAGAAGAAATCGCGCGGGCAGTGAATCCAAGAACGCATCTTGTGCGGAAGCAAAGAAGTGCTCCAGCAGCGAAGCAGCAGCACTATTGCAGCAAAAACGAGGCTCAAGTTGATTGTCAGCGTAGGAGAACTTCACACTAGGAGAGACTAAAAGGGGAGCATCAGTAAGAAGATTCGCGCACTAATTCGGGATCATATTCCCCGGCGCTTTTGCATCTACAGCGGTGTATATACGAATACTTTTCGCACTTAGTGTTTGTATATTTGTACGTGTGCCTTGTATCCTATTAAAAAAAATCTAGGCTACTATTGGACTTTTTTGTGTACCAGGTCAATAATTATATAAATGTGTGTTATTCCTTGTTTCTAATATACGATTTATTCCGTAATCCGATCAAAGTTTGAAGTATAAAATATCGAAAGAATAATCATAAGAAACATCATCGGGATAAAAGAGAACTTACAAAGGCACGCAATGCAGAAGAAAATAAGCTTAAACGCACGCACACCATTGGCCTACAAAAGCAAATCAAAAATCGATCCGGATTTTTGGGACCTAGAGCGAGAAACCTATGATACCATACATTTATCCGTCTGTCTGTGACCAAAGTAACTTTCGATTGTTCTGACATATTTTGAGATACCCGGCGGTAAAAACCGAGACCAGTGGGAAAAAAAGCTAGAGAAATCTCATTTTTTCTAAATTCGTCAGCGTGATGGTTTATTTTATAGTCTAGGTGAGCAAATAAGTTGCCAGTCACTGTCACAAGTTTTATAGAATCTAACACAAGGATACGCAGCACACTCCTATTTAATGGTTCATTTTTGCAGATAGCATGGTATCTGTTACCACTGTAGCTGGACCTGCAATTAAGCGTTTTTGAAATTATCGTGGTTTCTGATACTACTGTTGCTCTGCAAATCCGACAATTGCCGAAATTGCACTTTTTGATGTCATCCCTAACGAAAAACTGATCTCTAGTCACAGAACTAAGTGCTAAACTTCTTTCCCACCAATTTGACAAAATCTTATGCTCTATTGTTGGCACGGGCGTCACGACTGGAGGGGGGAGGGGTCCCCCCCCACCCCAACTGCTGTCGGCCAGTCGGTAAAAAATAACCGAGTCGGCACTAAGCGCCGCGATTTTTCGTCAAAACAGTTAACTCTTTCCATGAAAACAGTCGTTTTTTCTGAAAATTGGTCCATTTTTAGTGGAGTGTTCCTTGGAACAATCCATCCACTAGTGCGAGCGCTGTAGCAGTTTTCGGTTTCCACCATATTTTGTGGAGCTCATAACTCGTGAACGAGTGCAAGTACCAAGTTCAAACTTGGTACACTTGTGGGTATTGGGGTCTAGTTGTGCCTTTTGAGGGTCCCATCCCCCACACCCAACCGGTTCAGGAGCAAATGGGCCCAGATTTCCCAGTGAATAATTTCATAACTTGACCAGAACTGGACATAGGACGATGAAGTTTCTTGGACGTGTAGCTCCTAGGGCTGGGAGATTTCTTTTGAAGTTGCACCCCCCCCCCCCCACCCACCCACACCGTTCATGGGCAACTGGGCCCAGATTGCCCAGGAGTAAAGTTCGTTACCCTTGCCAGGAATCAACAGGTATCGAGTTGAAACTTGGTAGGATTGTGAGCATTGGGGTCTCTTTTTACTTGCTGCGGTTTTACTTGTTACCCCACCCCCACTTGGTTCATGGGCAATTGGGCCAGATTGCCCATTTTTTAATGTTTTTAATTTGACAATAAGTGGAGATAAGGTGATGAAATTCCTTTGTGCTTTAGGATTATAGGGACCGGGGAGAGTTGAACCACCCCCACCCTCCCGTTCATGGGCAGCTGGGCCCAGATTTACCATGAGTTAAGTTCGTCTATGACTCTTGTATATTTGGGGAGATATGTCTATGGATGAGGATTTGGTGTACCATCAAAAAATAAGACGACGCGACGTAACAGATGGAAACTGGACTGTTTTGTGATATGATCGATGATATGCCGTACTTAATGAATTGTGACAAAAAGGGCATTAGTCTGCTAAGAATTGGCTTATCGCACTTGTTATTACCTTGCTAATGAACAAGAGGTTTAAAGGGTGGGATTGGCAGGCAGACCAATCAGTGTTCGAACAAATGCTATTCGTGCAAGATCTTCAACATTTCTTTGGATTTATACTGGCGGTTTGTTTACATTTAAAGCTTTTAAAGGGGTGTGATTACAAGATTATTTCAATACTTGTTTGGTTACTGGGGAAGAGAAATGTCTTGGTTCTAAAGCTGTTTGTATATAAATGTGATAAACATTTTACTTTTACACTCCACGTCTGAGCGCTTGCGCACTTGTTCGTCAAAATAGTCGATTTTTTTTCAAAAATGTAATTTTTGTTGTTGAAAACGTCGTTTTTTCTGCAGAAAAAATTACCAGCCAGTCGGTAAATGCCTCGTCGTATTTTGGCTAGTAACGCCTCTGATTGTTGGTGATGACGGAAGTGGTAACCGACCGGTAATCACGGTCGGACCGGGGTATCTGAATACCAGATACCACGATAATTGGTCAGATACCACGGTAACTGCTAAAATGACTTTTGACCGTGTGGTATCAGATACCACGATAACTGCGAAAAGGGACTTAAGACTGTGGTATCACATACCATGGTATCTGCAAAAATGCAACTAATTTTAAATTGCGTAATGAGCTTTCGTTTCCTACATTTTTTAAAACATGACACTACGAATGGTTGCAATGTTATACTATTAACAAAAAAAAACTTTAGTCATAGTGGAGCTATTCTGTAACACTTGTAGATGAAATAAAAACTACGCATCCTTGTGTTGAAATTTGTATCACACTTCTGACTGTGTAGTTAACTTGCAACTATCGCTAACCTAACGTGTCGAAAGCCCTGATGGTTCACCACATCACAAGATCATGCAGCACATCACAATCGCCAACGACCCGTGCACACTTTGTAACGTCAGCTGAATGAAAAAAATATCGTTTGATCGTATCACCTGAGGAACGACGATAATGAGTACTTGCAGTTCAAACTCTAGGTGGTGCACTATTCCTCTGACGCACATTATGACCTCACTGCGTTCCCGCACCAAGTCGCTGCAGTCGAAATTGTGTGCCTTCAAGTCGAAACACTATCGATTGCACTTTATAGCTTGATTACAGAAATAACTGCCGCTTTCTCGAGCATATCACAAATTCACAAATTTCCGTCTAGGCGTTAAAAGCGTTTCAATGGCAGACCACAGTGCATAGTTACGACTAAGGGCAAGTCATAATAATTGCTGCAAGTTTGCTATTACATATGTGAACGCTTCACAGTTCACTAGTTATTTACTACTTAACCAGTAGAATGGCGCAATTATTTCACTGTGTGTGTGTGCACAGTTTGTGTTTGTGTTTCACTATTGTCAAGGAGCACATAATCGCCATGGTTTGTGTCAATAGGTATAGAAGCTATGTCTTCTGCTATCTGTCGGGTCTGGGTCTCCTTTACAAACCTTCCGCTTATGTATCCTGGAAAGGGCAATCAGATGAGAAAAATAGAACAGTAATAAAATGATTATATAATGATTCCATGAGTGTTGTGTGGCTGATAGAAACATCAATAGAATTTTATGCTAACTGACTTAACCGAGTGGGTGGCGGTATTCAGTCATATTTCAGAAAACAAATCCAAAACAGAAGAAGGCAAAAGAAACAGAAAGAATAGTGAAATTAAACTACTAATTGCTTCATTTCGGGTACCTCAGTCTTAGATGCGCCCTTTGATTCGCGCGACCATGGCTAGAAATTTAGTTCCCATAATAGTACTCGCGATATCCGCATTCTGCCTATCGCAATATGCTTCCAGCTGCAAATATGAAGAAGAAGGACAAGATACGGCAAATGTCAGGAAGGAGTCTTTGGAGCAGAGGCGTCATTTCGCTGAAACCTGCAAGCAGCAGGCGGCGTCCTGCAAGCAGCGGCGGCGTTTCAAGGGGGCCCTCAGCTATCCAGGAAAAAATCGGAAAGTAGCCGCCTCGACTTGATGCCATGTTACACGGATGTCTATCGCGCCTTGAAGACATTCTATCCTCAAACAATGGGTCATTATCTCCAATTTAAAAAGTTCAATTTTCATGAGTGATCTTGGTCAACTGATAAAATAAGTGTATTTAAAAGCCCACGGGCCACATACATAACACAACAATAATACACACTACAAGAGGAAACAACAACAATATTTTCCTATGTAGAAGCCTCACTACTAAGCTTGGTCGCTCTTAGCTTCAGCGCTCCGTCGATATATTCGCACACCTTTATTATAACCCATTCCGAAGTGCTATTCAGGATATCCGGAAGAAGCAAAACACTCCCCTTAAAAAAGATCCCCTTAACTCCGAAAGCTCCTAGCATCAATTGAGAAAGTGGTCCATGTTTTCCGCTACCCCTGCTTTGCAAAGTTGGCAATTATACCTGACATCTGTCCTATGCCTCAAAAACTGTAATTAGCTCTGGCCTGGATCCATAACTTCAAAAAATTTTGAGGTAGATTCGTTTTAAAATAAAACTCAGGCCCAAACACCTCAATCTCACGGCAAAACTCCAAAGTTTCGGACTGACTTATTACGCAACCAGATTTCACAATTCCGATGAGAAAATAATTTTTAGGGCTATTTTTTTGTTTTTCCTGGGTAGATTGGGCCCCTTGGAAGGCCAGGGGGGGGGGGACGCCTCCGCTGCTGAGACAAATTTGCGGCACGGAATGAGTACAAACAATTGCGTCCCACTTTAGGTAAGCGTTGCTGAGACTTGGAGGGCAGGGTCTCGCTACGCTCGTGTACTTACGCCTCTTCTGCGGAGACAAATTTGCGGCACGAAACGAGTACCAACAATTGCGTTCCACTTCAGGTAAGCGTTACTGAGACTTGGAGGGCAGGGACACGCTAGGCTCGTGTACTTACGCTTCTGCTGCGGAGACGAATTTGCGGCACGAAATAAGTACAAACAATTGCGTCCCACTTTAGGTAAGCGTTACTGAGACTTGGAGGGCAGGGACTCGCTTCGCTCGTGTACTTACGCTTCTGCTGCGGAGACAAATTTGCGGCACGAAATGAGTACAAACAATTGCGCCCCACTTTAGGTAAGCGTTATTGAGACTTGGAGGGCAGGGACTCGCTACGCTCGTGTAATTACGACTCCGCTGCGGAGACAAATTTGCGGCACGAAATGAGTACAAACAATTGCGTCCCACTTTAGGTAAGCGTTACTGAGACTTGGAGGGCAGGGACTCGCTACGCTCGTGTACTATCTTCAATCTTATCTATAATAATCTGTGTTACGTCATCGAAGGTCCGTGTCGCATTTACCTTTTGCAAAGAGGGAGAAGAAACCAAACGAAGATAATTCAATTCCCGACATTTTTCCTTCTCAAGTTTCGTCATAGTTTTCTTCCTACTGTAAAGTTTTTCTTTTTCAACTACACTGTAAAAAGTGTCTCCGAGTAAGGATTAAAGTTAACTGCAGTATTTGCTACTGGGATTAATCTTATCTCTACTGGGGTAAGATTAATCCGAATTAGAGATAATCTTATCTCAGTAGAGACTAAGATTAATCCCAGAAGCAAATACTGCAAGATTTTGTTTACAGTGTACACCAGAAACTCCAAAGTTCTTCTTTCTTGAAAGCCAGGCCTGTCTGATTTTTTGTCTTGTGGACATTACCCTGATGTACAAGAGAAAGTCGTGAACTTCATTTGAGGACTACTCACAAAAATTCTCCAGTGAATCGATGCACGAGCATATTGTCGGTGTCAAGCGTAAACCACAAATCTCCCTTTTTCAAAACTTTTCAGGAGGTGAAAAAAACTTAATAACTTTTTCTCATTAGTAGTAGCCTACAGCCCCCTATGTTAACCCGAGATACGTGGTTTCCATCTTGGTTGTATCTCCCAAACTATGAGTCGGAGGCAATCGAGATACGCACCGTTTGACGCAGAATTTTTCGGCGAGTAGAACTGTGTCAACGAGACCAAAGGTTTCGATGGGATCCCAGAAATTCAATATCTAATCCAGACAACTGGGTCTTGTCTTAGCCAGATCCAGTCATCGCCAGACTCCTTGAACATTTTTACAATTACAATTCAGAAACAGATTAAGAACAAATAGCTAATAATCTGAGAAAACCAAGTTCAGATATGGATTCAGCATGTGTGTTTACCGCTGTAAGTCACATCTGTTTTGACAAAAACTTCCTGCCGCTTCTGCCAATATCCCGGTTTCGCCCGAACTCCAGAACTACTTGTCCGGCGAAAAAAGAAAGCTGAAAAACGAACCCAGGGTATCTTCGTTCCCCAATACTGAACATCTAATCAACTTCCAAATATAAATTTAACTTATAACAAATTTACCGACTCCAGCCGGATTCCGGTCGAACTATATGTCCGAGTAAAATATGATTGTCACACACGGATTCAGCATCTCTTCTTACCTCTAAATCGGTTATCTAATCAACTACAAATAAAACTTTAACATCTAACAATTTTCCGGTTTGACCGGATTCCAGGCGAACTACATGTTCGGGTAGAAAATTGTTTTCACAAAAATGTTCAGCATGTCTTCTTGCCCTGAATCGAACATCTAATCGACTCGAAATAAAACTTTTGATTTTAACAAACTTTCCGGTTTCGGCCGGATACCGGGCGAACTACTTGTCCGTCGAGAAAATGGTTTTCACCATCGTCTTCAGCACGTCTTCCTAGCCCTAAATCGAACATCTAATCAGCTTCAAATAAAATTCCGGGGCGAACTATACGGTTCGCGATTCCGGGCGAACTACTTGTCCGATGACAAAATGGTTTTCAGCATCGTGCTCAGCATGTTTTCTTACCCCATAATCACATTAGCTGTTTCAAAACATTTTGTTTGCCCCTTAATTTGAACCCCCTCCTCCATCCCTAAATGTAGGGCTACAAAGCCCATCTATGAACTCGACTGGTCCGACGACCCAACGAATCCTCACACCAAGTTTCATCAAAATATCTCATTCCCTTCGAGAGTTATCGTGCTTACAGACGGACGGACGGACAACTTTTGCGATGTCATAGGTATCCCTCCACTTACGTTTTAGGATCCCAAAAAGTGGAAATCGCAAATTTGACCAGATGCGTGGTTTCCACTTGACACCGACGATATGCTAATCTATAGTTAGTTTGTTGTTATCATTCCCTTTTTTGTATTAATAATCCGCCACATTTATTTTTTGAATTGCAGTCAAATAAATCGCATTGAGTAAGGTAAGTTACCTTACCTTACCTTAGTCAGAAATATGAATAGTAATACCGCAGGACGTACCAACAGCAGCTCCACCAAGGGCCACGATGCCACCAACTTTGGCTCCCACCAATAATCCAACGGGGCCACCAATGCATGTTCCAAGAAGGGCACCAGCTAAGGGAAAAGCAGCCACCTGCAGCCTTGCAGCGTTTGCAACATGTTTCACTCCTTGCTCGACGTTTACTTCTGCCACTGAGATGTTGTTCTCAATCGAGTCTACAGCAGTTGCTTGCTCCTGGAGAAGAACAAGAATATTTGTAACCACAAAAGAAATTTAGAAGCCTAATCCACCATTCTAACAATAGTAATTCTAACACCATTCTGACGGTATTAGTTACTATTTTCGTTCCAGCATCGCGAAAAGTTACTTCGCTGGCCGTTCCAACTTTCTCGAAATAGTAACTACTTGCTTACCACGCTCAGGGGCGTAGTAAGCGTGGAAACTACGATGCCTGTGACATAATTGGCCCGTGGCACGATGTTTTGCTGAAAATATAAAAATGCGTAGTAATGCGTAGTAACTACGGTAAGTAGGGTGGAACACGCTCGAGGTCGCGTTCCACCAAGTTATTAGTTGCTTTTCTATCTCAATTCTCCTCTCGATTCTCCTCCCGATGGTCCTATTTTGCGTTTTTTTACTACTGAGATAAAGCCAATTCTCGTTTTCTTGGGCTTTTGTGAGAATTGAGAACGGAGGGAGCTTCGCAATTCAGCAGAATCGATAGCCACTCCTGGATCTTTCTCTTTCTCCTTCGTGATGTTCAGGACGGATGTTCAGTCAGTATAAAACAGGTATTAACGGGTTGCTAAATTAGTGTTTTTGTCAAAAATTACTGTTTGTGAGAACTGAGAAATGAGAAGAACAAAAATTGTAATTTCTACGATAACTGAGAAGCAAAAACGGATAAGTAAGATAAGGTAAGGTACAATTTTAATGGCAAATATAAATAAACCTGGTGTTTCTCAAAAGCATCAGACATGCCAGTGGCATAAAAAAAGTCCGACAAGTCAGATAAGGATCGCAACTGTTATCAGTTACGATCGCTTGCTCCACCGTCCGAGGTGGTAAGAAATTTAGCTCCTCCCTGCTATCATTTTCGTTCCATCAGAGTTGCGACTGTTACAATTTACCTACGATGGTCGGGAGCATTAAAATGAAGTCTGTCTATGCTATAATTATTTTCGTTCAAGAGACGGTAGCAATTACCACAATAAAGAGCTGGACTCTTATCATCATAACTTGTGATAAATACTTAAGAACACAACCCAAGAATGGAACTTCTGTCTATTCGCCACGGGACCGAACAAAATCCCGCGATCATGTCCCCCCTAAACACTGAATGTGTCATTATACCAGATAGTTTGTAGGCTATCCGTAGTGCTTGGCCATATAGGGCTAGTGTACAGTAGAGGTATGCTACTTTGAACGTCGCCTAACTTCGGACAGAACCAAGAATAGGAAAAAATTAAAAACTAACAAATACACTGTCAGAAGTTTCATAACAGATAACACAACGATGCGCGGTTTCAACGGGTAACACACACAGACAACAAGAAGAGCTGAAACACTGTCGAAAACCATCTGTTGACTTGTTTGTCCGCCATCAAAGCAAGCAAACTTTCACATTCAAACCGGTTAAGGTTCGTGCAGAGCAAAATAACTCTAGCAATTTTTCGTCAAAACAGTTGATTTTTTACATCAACTGACACATAAAAACAGTCGTTATTACTGAAAATCAGTCGATTTTTCGTCAAAACAGTTGGTTTATCTGAAAATCAGTCGATTTTTTCCAAAACGAGTCCACTTCCATTGCCCTACTGCGTTGTATCACGACAATTCTCCTGTGAAGTGATCGGAGCCAGCGCTCGTTAACAACTGATCGAGTTTCAGTAGGGATGTTCGTGTCCGCTAGCGGAGCTGGTGTCGCTGCGATTTGACTGTGTGCCACTTTTTCAAAGTTCACCTATTACTCTCTAGTCACTACAGTTATTTTACTCTGGTTCGCGCAGAGCAAAATAACGCAGCGCCAAGACCTGCTTTCCATGCTTTACAAACGGGTCATATTCATAGCGCCACACACTACGCTTGCGGCATTTGAAGCGAGACAAACTTACGAGCTTAGAAATTTCTAGTAAAGAAAAGGTGCGGTCTGCAAACAGCATGAAAACAATAGACGCTACTTTTTTAGTTTCAGTAGATAGATAGATATTTTTTTTTATCTAACTCGTAGCGCCCACCTGGCACTAAACACGTCCACCATTACATTTGATATGTTAAAATACTTGAATATATACAATTATTACATAAAAGAAAATAAATCACTTGGAATTCACTCATTTTTTTTTCTCAATAAAAGACGGTACAAATGAATTCGAATACCGATTCGTAGGGCCGTTATCTACCCCTAGTGGTGCTAGTACGCTGCTATTAGGAGTGTGTGTCAATTTTGTCAAGTCTTGGCGCTACTCCTTAGTGTTATTTTGCTCCGGGTTCGCGTACCGCAGGTCGATCTCCTGATACGCCGCCCTCGGATGGGAAATGTTATGCGTGGTTCAGGGCAAATCATCTGACGCTTCCCGTGCTTTTTCCTAGGTTTCTCTAGGTACCCATTTGAAGCTGGGTGGACTTTTGGCTTGTCTTTCGAAGAACCGCCACTAACCCTCGTCCTAAACCAAACGATCGGCACCACCGAGACTCGAACAAGCGACACTGTGCCTGGGAGTTCAGCGCGCCAACTCTTCGCTATGGACCGAGCAGAATCCGCCATTCACCATAAATACTTAGCAGATTCTTTCACCAGGTAACTTGTAGACCATCCTTAGCGCATGTTTATATAGGTCTAGTGTATACAATGGAGGTACGTAACTTTGAACGTCACATAGGATGTGCAGAAATTAAAACTAAAAATAAAATACTGAGTGCAAACAAGAATTTGGGTAAAATACAGTCAAAATAAAGCAATTCACTATATTTTTTATCATCTTCTGCTCATTTTTGCTTCTGCACTCTCAAACTGCAAAATAACGGCGTTGCTGGCATTGCAACAGCTTTGCGTTACTTTTATTACCATTCAAAGTATTTCAGCGGAAGAAACACAACATTCGACAATAAACACCAAATGAGATAAAAATAAGTTCACTCTTCGTGTCAAAGGAGCCTAACACACTTGGCTTTTAGCAGATATTAAGTTCTGATTTGACTATTAAAATTTAGAAGCAGAATAAAGTCAATGGCGAATCATTTGAGAAAACCAAGATCAGATACGACTTCAGCAAGTGTGTTTACCCCTATACGTCATATCAACTTTGAAGAAACTGATCAAAACTTCCTGCTTTACTTCTGACAAATTTCCACTTTCGGCCGGATTACGGGCGAGGTATTTGTCCGGAAAAACACTAAAGGTCAAAAACGAATTCAGCATATCTCCTTGCCCCTATATCGAACCTCTAATCAACTTCAGATAGAACTTAAGCTTTTAACGAATTTTCAGGTTTTGGCCGGATTCCGGGCGAGCTATTTGTCCGGCGAGAATATAATTCAGCATGCCTCCTTACCACTACACCGAATCTCTCATCAACTTCAGATAAAACTTTTCCTCTTAACAAATTTTCCAGTTTCAGCCGGATTCCAGGCAAACAATATGTCCGGGTAGAAAATGATTGTCAGGTACGGATTCACCATGTCTTCTTACCCCCAAATCGGACATTGCTTTTAACAAACTTTCCGGTTTCGGCCGGATTACGGTTGGACCACTTGTCCGGCGAGAAAATGATTTTCAGATTTGTGTCCGGCATGTCGATATACCGCTAAAAAATCTCATGTTCTTCCCTCCCCTAAATGTAGGGCTACAGAGCCCATCTCCGAGCTCGATCTGTCACTTGACCCAAAGATTCCTCACACTAAGTTTCATCAGACTATCTCATTCCCTTCGAGAGTTATCGTGCTGACAGACGGACGGAAACTTTTACAAATTAACAGGTATCCCTCCACTTACGCTTTGGCATGCCAAAACAGTGACAAATTCGATAAAGTTAAACTGTAACTGTACATACATATGTGTTACACTGATTCCTTTTTGTAATGAACAAAACGAATTATCGGCAGCTTGAGTGATTTAAGGATTATACTCACATGCACTAAAAGGGAGATTTCGCGCATCACAATGCCGACATCTTCTGTATCTTTTTCCAGGTTCTGATACGCTTCTAGCAGTTCTAACCGTCGCTCTACACTCGCCTCAACGTCATGTAACTTCTGCTGGGCTTGAAAAATTTGCTAAAAAAATAAATATTCCTTGAGCCCAAGCCGACTTTGTAACATCTATTCAAATAATATATACAACGGATACGTCAGCTACGATTCTTCACCAGCAGTATTTCGGCCCTTCTTGGTAATGTAACAGCCTGACGAGGACCCTTGCCAAGAAGGGCCGAAATATCGCTGATGAAGAAGCTAAAAAAAAATAAAAAAAATGAGACAACGAAGCAAACTGGCTAAAGGTGTCATGCTACAGAAGCTTGAGCGAAATCTGATTATTTATAACTTGTATTACCATCATAAATAATATAAAAAACGTCACTGTTCAGTTAAGTTTCATTGGACTATATTTTAAAGACAAAAATACATCATTAACATTCGTGCCAGAAAGCACAAAAGGAGTGGTTGGCTAGGACAGGGAAATATCCGATATTAATTAAACAACTAACATAATCAACTAATATACCCTATATAAAGAAAAAGGGTGGAGAGGAAAAAAACCTATGGGTTCAATTTTAGAGGAAAAAAGAGGAAAAAACAAGAGATAACAAGGTAAAAGAAAGAAAGAAAGAAACAACGGGGGGGGGGGGGAGGGTCTAGAGGAGGAGAACACTAAAAAATTTCCTGAATGACCCTTCGCTGCTCGCTTGAATGAAATAAAGTTATTCGAATTCTGGATATCTAACGTTAGTAAATTCCAAATAGTCGGCGCAAAATATCTAATTAAACAAGACCAAAGCTTTCGATTGGATCTACTACTTGATCCAGACAAGCAAATCTTGTGGATTTCCCGTCTTCGCCAGTACTTGCAATACTTTAAAATATCTAAATAGTTTAAAAACTAGGCTGTGCTTTCAACAAATAACCCACGGTTTTGGCTGTTTTGAGCCTTTTCCGAGACCCTAAAAAAGGGAAACAATTTACATAACCGGTTTTTCTGATGGAAAAACTTCCCGCAGACATCATCGAGAGCGTGATACACATCGAAGGTGGCAAAACACGGCAACTGAGAAAATCAGCGTCGTTTTGTTAGAGGGAGTAGAATGTACCGTAGGAAATTGGGGTCTCCGGGTTTATAAATATATGGAGTGATTATGGAAGCAGGTTGCGTTAGTATTATAGGTAAGACAGGTCCTTTAACATTCTACTATAACTTACAACCAAGTTCAGATATGGATTCAGCATGCATGTTTACTCCAATATCTCATCTCTAATCGACTTCAGATCAACTTGAACACTTTCCGAAAGTCCACCTTTTAGCAGTACTCTCGGCGAACTGCATGCAGAGCAAAAGAGCTAGTGAAACTGAGAGGCGAACCTTTCGACCAAATTTCCGAGTTTCGGCAAATTTTGCCAGCTTAACCGTCAACGAAATAAAGTTCAAAACTGGATTCAACATGTCTCCTAAACCCGATGTCTCCCGATACCAACCCCGATACCGACTCTCTAATCGATGTTTAGTATGTTCGAAAGCTGCAACAGCATGTCTCCTCACTCTATATCGACTATATCATTGGGTTTTAGAAGAGTTTTCGAGTTTTTATAAGTTTTAGAAGAGATTTCGGGTTGTGGCCGGATTCCGGGTGAACCGCTTGTACTGCGAGAAAGTAAATTTATATTCGGATTCAGCATGTCTTCTTAAGTCTAAATCGAGCCTCCGGGCAACTTCAGATTAAACTTTTACTTTTCACAAATTTTCTGTTTTTTGCCGAATTCCGATGAACTACCTGTCGGGCGAGAAAATGTTTTTCATATTCGGATTCAACATCTGCATTAGCTTAAAAAATACCCCTGAATCATTAGGAAACTAAACAAAATAACAAACTAAGAAACAGCCCTTCTCAACTCGAGTGCTTTTTGCACAAAATTACCGAAAGAAACAATCACTCTTGGTGACGTAGAGCATGAAATATCAAGAAACTGTCCACCATTCCCAGAAAATAATGAACCCCTTAAATGCGAAAAGGGCGAACTACACATTAAAAGCCAATTAGCGTCTACGTGCACTGCGAAGCTTCTGTGCACGAAGTCGATCTTCATAAGAAACTAACAAAAACATACGAGAATAGTTTCTTCGGGAATGTTTCAGATCCACAAACACGAACGAAAACAGAATGGATGTTGGTCATGTTGTTGGATGTGTTTAGCGAGACCAGCAACTCACCTCTGCTCTCCCATCCCTAGAGTTGTACAACTCTGTAGACATCTGCCCATCTTCAATGTCTGATGACTGCGATTCGACAACCAAAATATTCCTCATCACTAGAAAAAGAAACAACGAAATGTACGAGCCAGTTTATTACAGCCATTAAAGAAAACAAGACCAAAAATCTAATATTTGATCCAGGCACTTGGGTCTTGTCTTCGCTAGACCAATCTTCAGAGAAAACCAAGTTCAGAAATACCTATATAAGCCATGTCTATTTTGACGATACTGATCGAAAGGTTTGATGGGATCCCAAAAATCTAATATTTGATCCAGACAATTGGGTCTTGTTTTCGCTAGACTAATCTTCACTGACAACTAAGTTCAGATATACCTATATAAGCCATGTCTATTTTGACGATACTGATAGAAAGGTTTGATGGGATCCCAAAATCTAATATTTGATCCAGGCAATTGAGTCTTGTTTTCGCTAGAATAATCTTCAGAGAAAACCAAGTTCAGATATACCTATATAAACCATGTCTATTTTGACGGTACTGATCGAAACTTCCTGCTTTATTTCTGCCAAATTTCCGGTTTCGGCTGAAGTCCGAACGAACTACCATACTTGTCCAGAAAACAAAAAGAAAGTTCAGAAACGAATTCAGCGTATCTCCTTATCCGTATAAAGAACATCTAATCAACTTCAAGTAAAACTTTAACTTATAAAACAAAATCCGGTTTCAACCGGATTCCGAACGAACTACATGTCCCGGTAAAAAAAAAAAAAAAAAAGATTGCCAAGATTGCCGATTTGTCGTCAAAATATTTGTTTTTTTCATGAAAACAGTCTGTTTTTTTGAAAATTGGTCGATTTTTCGTCAAAATAGTCGGTTTTTCTGAAAATCAGCCGATTCATTTTTGTTTTTGAAAAGTCGTTTTTTCTGCAGAAAAATTCGGTAAAAATTACCACCCAGTCGGTAAATGCCTTGTCCCCCCCCCCCCAAACATTTTGGCTAGTAACGCCCCATTACGTATGTCAGCGTCTCTTCTTACTCGTAAATCTGTCATCTAATCAACTTCAATAAAACTTTTGCTTTTGACAAATTTTCAGGTTTGGGCCTGATTCCGGGTGAACAAGTTGTCCGGGTCCTAAGTGTTCGGCATGTCTCCTTACCCCTAAATCGAACATCTAATCAGCTTCAATAAAACTTTTACTTTTAACAGACTTTCCGGTTTTAACCGTATGACAAAATGGATGCGGCCGGATTCCGGGCTAACTACTTGTCCACCGTGTTCAGCATGTCATCTTACCCTAAATCGAACATCTAATCAACTTCAAATAAAACCTTTACTATTAACAAACTTTCCGGTTTTAACCGTATGACAAAATGGTTTCACCATCGAGTTCAGCATGTCTTCTTACCTTGCGATGTCACGGGTATCCCGCCACTTACGTTTTGGGATCCCAAAAAGCAAACAACATTATCAGCAACCACATATCAGCTTCCTCGCCGCATGCGCAATACCGAATTAAGGAGAAGTTTTCTGTCTTGGACCCAACTATCAAAGTAGAAGAAATAAGTAAACAGCTTCTGTCATCACCCAGCCGCCTCCTGCCTATTGCCCAATGCGCCAGCTAATTCAGTAGATTTACTGTTCTTTTCGTGTTTCGTTGTGTATTTCTTGTTCTGCGTTTATTTCTCTTTTCTTGTTGTTGTACTTGTATATACTGCGCTAATGCCTAACTACTAGGCTGCCCGTAATAAATTCATTCACTCATTCGCACTTGAAACATCATTAGCATTACGCAGTTTCCCAGCAGGGACAGTGTTACCTGGCACTTTAAGATCGCTAGTTCACAGTGCTGTAGGCTCAAGACAAAACCTCTCAAAGCGAAAGAGGCGAGTCCTTCCGCTTCGAAATAATTGGTTACTATACCAAATAGTTTTGGTATCGAAAATCTACCGAATAATATTCGTATTCGGTATAATTTCGTCGAAATTGGAACCATAGCCGAAGTTCGTGGTAACTACCGAATCCTAAAAATTATACCGAATAAATTACCGAATCCCAACCATGGTACCGAATTGTCTTGGACTGACAGCCTATTCGGTATTCTGTGTGAACACTTGACCATTTTTGTAAAAAAGAAAAAAAGAAAAAAAAAAGGACTAGCGTATCGGTTATTGCACGACTGTCAGCATGACTCAACAAATGCTTGAACAAAACTCTTTCTCCTTCATGTATACGTATAGGGGAATATGGGGGAGGGAGGAGAATTTTTAAGTGGGGTTCTGGCAACACAGTTGTTGATCCTTGGAACAGCCTTAACCAAAGATGCGATTAATGCTGAACCGATGATTAGCTTCAAGTGCATTATTGATGGGATTTTTAACTCTGATCTGTTTGATCGTTCGAAATAAATTAAAATTTATTAGTCATTTGGAGGCGACAGCCTTTTCTGTTGCTTTGTATTATTACTGTTATTATTATTAATACGTAGTCGGGGAACAGATAGCGTTTTGACATCAAAATCAATGCTAGGGTGGGTTCGTCTCTCTTCCGAGGTGGCCATTTTGAACCTTTTTAGGACGTAACTGTAAGGGACCTTACCATTTTAAATTTGTATTCCATTTCTAGCTTTTAGCTATTTGTAATAAAGTTGATTGATTGATTTATTGATTACCATCATCGTCAATATCATGAGGGCCTTCTTTTAATTTTCTCAGCCTATCAGATGCGAGCGCTTCTTCGGTTTACCAATTCAGCAGCTCAGTATAAAGTGCATGTAGTTTAAACAAGGTTAGTGCATTATATGAGAATATCAAAACAATCCAGAACCCTCACGTTTAGCTAGACTCATGATTTCCTCCTCCAACTTCTTCTTCTTTGGTGCAATTCTGCGTGTAAATTCTTCTACATCTGCAGGGGTGGTCACTTCATTTTTCAATGCTTCCACTTCAGATATTGCCGACTTGATATTGTCTACAGATATTTTTGCCTTAGAAACAGCATTCAAGCACCTCACTGGATCTCCTTGCCTGAATGCCTGAAAAACAATCAGTCTTAGGTTGCGTTCCGCAACTGAACGATCGTTAACAAATTTTTAACAGTTGTTAGCTTTTTGCGTTCAACATTTCTGATTTCGAAATTTAAGCTCCACCCACCTACAATTTCCG
This sequence comes from Branchinecta lynchi, assembly GCA_023053575.1. Classification (NCBI taxonomy): domain Eukaryota; kingdom Metazoa; phylum Arthropoda; class Branchiopoda; order Anostraca; family Branchinectidae; genus Branchinecta; species Branchinecta lynchi. The sequence goes on from JAKZAP010000017.1 coordinate 8,497,572, forward strand.
TTCTGGAGCTTAACGATTGTTAACCATTTTGCAACGATGGTCGGTGAGCACCGTTACAAAATAGTTAACAATTGTAGAACTGGGAAAAGTTAATGATCGTTAAAGCTGTAGTTAGCTCCGCCCCGAAGTAAAGTTAAGGATTGCTAACAACTGTTAAGTTTGGGGAACGCAACCTTAGAACAAGTTGTTAATCTAGATCAGGCTCTCAGCTGAGGACTCTGACACTCAACAAGTAGCAGACAGCAAATGAACGAATATTCTAATGAAAAAGCCAGAGGGCCATAGCAACAAAAATTACATAAATACATTAGTGGAGTTATTAACACTAACAATAATGCTCCAAATCTAACAATGTCGTTCTATGCTCCATCCAAGCCTAAAGTAACACTCCAAATTTTAGACCACTCTACTGTTCATACTATGGTAGGCGAAAGATAAAACCGAGGGGTTACCCACCCCCGGCACCTGCTGTACACCCTTTCGCGGCACCAACCGAATTCAGCGGTTCCGGCCACAAATTAGGAAATTCATCTTTCAAACGCTTCTAAACGTGCTTATTTCGATGTTGTAAAATGTGGCAACCGGTGGCCCGGCACGGCTGCACAGTGTAATTGCTGTAGCCTACTTTAAAATCCAGAGTGGGCAACTCCTCAGATAAAACCTCTCCTTCGTAGAAAATCTGAAGAAATATATAAATGACGCAGAAATTCTACAACAAATTAAACAAGAGCTGGAAACTCATATGGCACTTGCAAGGCTGGGTGAGAGGATGAAACTAGGAAATTCGTGGGTTTGTTGCACTTTAAGGGCATCTGTAATGAGCACTCTTGAAGCAGAAATGATGATGAGCTCAATGGAATCATGAAAATGTATACTTTGCTCAAAATTATTGTTTGTACTTTAAGGAATTCACTTGTAAGCAAACCCAAACCCTATACTTTGCTCAAAATTATTGTTTGTACTTTAAGGAATTCACTTGTAAGCAAACCCTCGAGGCAAAAATGATCATAAGCCCTTAGGGATCATGAATATATATCGTCTGCTTAAAGTATTTTTTTTTTTACTTTTTGGTTGAGAAACTCCTAAAAAATAATTTTTGAGTTGACTCCGCAAATCCACTCCGGAAAAAGACGAAATACGGAAATAAACAAAATCAAATAATTTGTTTTTATCCGATCGGATCGGCTAGTGGGTACAGCCCCCACATTAAAATAAGTGCTGATTATTAATGCTGACGACCCCTGCTTGCCCCTGGAATGTCCAAGACTAACTATCCACCAATACAAAACATGTACAAGACAACTGTCGATGTACAACTTGACTCCTCGGAAGATGGAGAAGAGGATACATTCAACACAGTCCGTTCTGGAGTCGTCTCCCCGGCAGAAGAAGTTCTACCCCCACCAAGTGGGAAAAATGCAGAAGGAAGCGGCCAGAAACCTAGCAAAAGAGGGCGACATTCAGCATCCCCATTACTTGTATCACAACCACAACAGGGTAACAAAGACGGCCTTCCCCTACCAGCTGAGCAAGAGACGGCAAAAACCCAACTAGTTGCAGTGCGCTTCTCTCCCTCAGTAATTAGCCAAAAATTCGACATCAAGAACATAGAAGACATCAGGTCAGATATTTTCCGAAAATTGAGGGTTAACTTCAGCCTAAACATTTTGAGGTCAGGAAACCTTGATATTTATCTACAGGACGGACCAGCAGTTGAACATGCCCTCCTCTTAAATATCATCAGTGGACTTAAAGTTGCAGCAGCAAAGCTAACCCCTCGAGAACAGATGACCTGCAAGATTGTAGTATACAATATCCCAGCAGGGTACTCGGATGAAGACATCAGTAGCAGTTGCTTGGACGAAAGGAACCGTTTGTTGGATGTTCGTGAGGTAACACGACTCAGCGTCAGACAAGGAACAACACTGACCCCAAGCAAGTCAGTCGCGATGGTGATTGGACAAAAGGCACTGCCAGAAAAAATATATGTCATGGGAGATGCCAAACCCTTCAAGATCTACAAAGACAAACCTATGCAGTGCAAGAAATGTTTCCTGTTTGGCCATACTTCAAACAATTGTACATCATCAGAACAGACCTGTGCGAGATGCTCCGAGAAAGGCCATGACGAACCGGACTGCATAAAAGAAATGTTCTGCAAGAACTGCAAAGGACAACACAAACCAACGGACTCCAATATCTGTGCAGCTTATGCGAACAGGTGTAAAGTTCTGAGAATAGCAGAAACAAAGCAGATCCCAATAGGCTTAGCAGCGGCTATTGTGAAAGAGTCAGAGAGCAGGACTACTTTAGCCAAAGAGGGGAAGAAAGAGGAACCGAAGAAAACAACAACAACAAACTGTCCAAAAGAAGAGAGGAAGGCTTGGCCCGAACTACCAAGACCATCTAGAGGGTGGCAAACTACCCATCAGAGAACAGAAGAACCAGCACAACACACAGTTGAAACACCCAGACGTTTTGTCAGGAGACCTGGAACCGCTCCCAGGACAAGAGCAAGCACTCAGAGCTCCCGTGCATCAACTCCAGTAACACTCCTCCCAGGACCATCCCGACCAACTTCGCTCCAAGGAATCTCACCACTTCCTCACTCACATCAACCAACTCCTACCTTTTATGCCGCATCGAATGAAAACACAATTAAGCCCCAAGTTTCGCACGAAATCAGAGAAGCTCTCCGACCCATCATGTTGTTACTAGCACTCACCGAGCTTATTAACAGCAGTAACGATCCTGAATCAATCAAGGGACTGATGAAGATAGAAGCCGTCTCCATGTTCCTGGGACAAGAGATACTGGCAGGAGCCCAGCAGATATTTCAAGAGATGAAAACCAGGGCAACCAACCTAGAAGTCATCCCTCAGAAAGGAAGCTCGAACACCTCTACAGAAAACGCAGGTCAGAAACAAGGGAAAAACTCATCCACAGTCTCCCAACACTCAAGAAATTCTGAGAATACCAACATAGAAAATCAACCAGGAATGGACACTTCTGACCCAACTGATGGATAAAACCAACCCCAAATCAACAAACCAGAGGAACCATGAACAGATAAGTATCCTACAGTGGAACATAGTTTCAGCGAATAACATTAAAATAAAAAAGTTAAGTGAATTCCTGAGTAAGAAAACTGTTGATATAATTTGTCTGCAAGAGACAAACCTCAACGAGTTCCGTACATTAGAAATTGAAGGATACGTAACATACCGAAAAGACCGAGGCTCGGACAGACGAGGAGGTGGAGCTGCTATACTAGTAAATAGAAACCTGAAACACTCTCCTATTAGTGTCAAAGAGTGGAATAATGACAATGACGTGGTTGGGGTAACCATAGAGAGGAATAATAAAAACCCCTTAGCAGTGTATTCATATTATAACCCTAATGGGAATAATGACATTGAAGGTACATTGAAAGAAGTTATGAAGTCCTACAAAGAAATTTTCATAGTAGGAGATTTTAACTCTCACAACCCTATGTGGGGTAGCAGGAAGACGAATAAGTCAGGGAAAAGTGTGGAAAGAATCCTCGCAGAACTACAAGACGTCGTTGTGTTTACCCCCAAAAACCTCAATACATATTTATGCCCAAGGAATAACGTCCCATCGACAATCGACCTACAGTTGGGAAGCACCAAGTTAGCCGACAACATAGTTATTGAAAGAATAAACGAACACAGACCATTATGCAATACTTCACAGACCATTATGCAATACTTACGACACTCTGTGCAGTTCACGCAACACCAAAGGAACAATATCCACATTTCATAACAAAGAAAGCAAATTGGAATCTTTTTGAAAATATTCTCCAAGAATATGATTACGAAGAGATAGACTCATGCTTTGACGTCGAAGAAGCTGCTTTTCTTCTCAATAAAATCATTCTCGAAGCGGCAAAATCAGCCATTCCAGTTTCAGCCAAATCGAGACCCCCACGAACATCTCAAGAAACGACCCCAAGACCATGGTGGAATCAAAGGTGCAGAGAGGCAATAGAAAATAAGAAAAGGGCGCAGAGAAGGCACCAGAGAAACCCGTCAGTTGAAAGCCTAATCGAAATGAGAAGGATGGAAGCAATCTCCAAGAGGACAGTGTCGGAAGCCAAGAAACAAGCTTGGCAAGGCTTCAACAGTTCCCTGGACCCTAATCACCCTTCAGGAAAAGTCCATAATTTTGTCTGTAGGATGAATGGCAAACCTGCAAACAAACAGAAGCAAACCTACGACATCGAGGAAGATGGAAAACCAATTACAGAGGACAAAGCAAAAGCTGAAGTTTTTGCCGACCTATTCCAGAGCAAACGCTCCAGCTCCCCCACCAGCCAAAACCAGCCTAAAGATAGTAGCAGATCAAAGATATCATTTCAACATTCACTGGAATTTGAAGCCCCGTTTTCAGCCGATGAACTTGACGACACCATAAATAGCCTGAACCTAAAATCAGCACCAGGAATAGATGAAATCGAGAATGCCTGGATAGCGAAAACCCCAGCCCAGTACCGTCAGCGAATGTTGAAAGTATTCAATTTAGCGTGGAAGAAGAGCTCATTCCCAAAGGTTTGGAAGACATCAACAATCAAAGCGATTCTCAAACAAGGAAAACCACCAGCAGACCCCAAATCCTACCGGCCCATAGCTATCCTTCCATGCATTGGGAAAGCCTTTGAAAAGATGATATATCGTAGACTAGAGTGGATTATCGAAAGCAACCTCGTAGTCCAAGCGGAACAAACAGGCTTCAGAAAACGACACAGTACCATCGACAACATTATCAGACTTGAGAACTTCATCAGAACAAGCCTTGACGAAGGCGAAATAGCAATTGCAATTCTTTTCGATTTTGAAGGAGCCTACAACAACGTCGGCCATGACCTCCTTGTGGAAAAAATGAAAGAAATAGGATTCCCCAGCTTCTTTTGGAAATTCATTGAGAACTACCTAAAGCAGAGAGAACTTGTAGTAAGGATAGGAAATATACTGTCCTCAGTAAGAAAAATCGAACAAGGTCTCCCCCAAGGTGCTATATTAAGTACTCTACTATTCCTGATATTCGTATCAGACATCCAACTGAAAGATCACCAAGGACTAAAAGGGATGTTTGCAGACGACCTCGTATCTTGCCACAAAGGACGCGACTCCGCTGCAGTAACCAAACTAGCACAACAATCCTTGGACGAAATAAACGAATACTCTACCAGAGCCAGGATACCCTTATCAGCAGAAAAAACAAAACTAATACTCTTCCACCGGAAAAGAAAGATTGTCTGTCCCGAAATCAAACTGAAAGGAAGAATCCTAGACATCTCCACAAGCGGGAAAGTTCTGGGAGTGACCTTTGATCAGAAGCTAACTTGGCTACCCCAAGTCTTGGAAATTAAGACGACAGCCATGAGACGGATCAACATCATGAAGCGGATGGCAGGAACCGAGTGGGGCTCCAACCCCCATACTTTGATGGAGTTCTACAAACAGTACATCCGAGGGAAAATGGAGTACGGTATTCAAGCATTCGGCACATGTTCCATAAACCTCATCAGAATATTAGAAACAGTGCAAAACATGGCAATACATACGAGTCGCGTTCGGCCTTCACTCACATACATCTCTGAAATCACTTGGAGAAAAATCAGGAATCCCAAAAATCGAAGAGCGACTGAAGATATTAACACTGAAATACTACTCAAAAATTCAGTGTTATGGAAGAAAACACATAATCTATGAGTCAGTTTTTCAACAATTAAGCAAACAGCATCACATGGCAACTAAACAAAGATCTTCATTCAACAACTTCCAACGTTTGATACCCGACTGGAGAATGGATTTGCAGAAGGATCACCCCCCTCACCCTTCTTCTGCCCATGGACCATGGACGCCATAGACGTAGAAACAGAGCTGATTCCCTCTAAGAAAGACGAAATGCCTTCATCCTTGATCACCCAGCTTTTCCACCTACGGGAGCACGAGATGTACCAGGAACACTTGGAAATCTACACAGACGGCTCAGTACAAGGACATAAGACATAAGATGTGCAGCTGGAGCCTTCATACCATCAATGAACCTCATCATCCAGCAAAGGATTCCAGACAACTCTTCAATCCTGACCGCCGAACAGAAAGCAATCCTACTTGCTTTGAAAGTAGTCATACAATCCCCCCCTGCCACGAAGAGAATCGTTGTCTTCAGTGACTCGCAGTCAGCTCTCCTTCTAATCAAAAAGATCAAATGGGAAACCGGAGACCACGACCTAACGGACATCAGAGAGGTAATCCAAGAACTACAAGGGGAAGATGTCGTCATCAGGTTTCAGCACGTCCCAAGCCACTGCGGCATACATGGAAATGAAGTTGCAGATCAAGCCGCCCAACAAAGCATTAGCAGAGCCCTCCCATCCACTAACAGACCAACGGCATTCAGAGATGTCCTCAGAAACAGATTGAGGCAGATTATTCCAGCGCTTCAACCCCCTCTGGTATCCCCATTCAAAACCAGGCTTAGAACGACTATGTTCTTCAGAGTGAAGACCCAATCAGTTCTCCTGAAGAAGGAGCTATTCCAACGAAAGCTCAGCCCATCCCCTCTCTGCAGATTCTGTCTCCAGTGGGAAGAGTCTCTGCAGCATATCCTATTCCAATGCAGACACCTGACCGAAAGGAGGAAGAAAATGATCTCAACCTTTAGATCCTTGGGTCTAAAACCAGATATCGCTACAATAAGCCTGTCCAGCAAATTGCCAACAGCAGAAGAATCAAGGATTTACAGTGATGTCTTCGACCTGCTAACGAAAGCAGACGTTAAAGTCTAGCAGCGACGCCGTAGACCATCCAACCACCGTCATTGACCAGGCAAGAGGACCCTCCCTTGAGCCCAGCTTCTCAAGTTTAGCCAAGCTTCAGCAAGAAAAAGTCTAGAAGGGTCAGTGGATCCAAAAGACTATACCATAGAAGGAAGGAAGGGAGTAAAAACCTTGAGTTAAAATGTATACTTTGCTGAAAAGTATTTTTTGTACTTTGTGATTAGGATTAGTACTTTAAGGTTAGGATTAGTACTTTAAGGTTAGGATTAGTAAATCAAGGGATGGTCGGATCTGAGAAGTGAGAATTTTTAAGCCAATCTTGTCAAGTTCTAATGTTCAAGCCAAGTTTGATCGTCCTAGCAGATCTCGAAGTACCTGAATTCACAATCACCCGAATCCCCCCCCACCACCACCACCACCAACTCCCCTAACAGTGCCCAAGCCTGGTCCGCTTTTGTTACTCATGTATCTAGTTCTTGTCCTTGTTCTTCCCACCAAGTTTCATCCCAATGGCTCCACTCTAAGCGTATCACGAGACACACAAAGCTAAACATACGTTAAGATTCCAGATTCCCCCTCCCTCTACTCCCCAACGATGGTTGGGTAGGAGAACTGACTATTTACAAGCCAATCATGTCAAGTCTCCAGTGTTCAAGCCAAGTTTCATTGTCCTAGCACATATGGGAATACCTTAACTCGTGATAACCGGATTCCCCCCTATAACTCCCCCCACAATGCCCGAATCCAATCCGGTTCTATCACTGACGTATCTAGTTTCTGTGCTAGTCCTTCCCACCAAGTTTCATCCCAATAACTCCTTTCTAAGCGTGTCTGCAGATTTTTGGTTCCCCCCTCCCCACATTCACCGGATCCGGTCCGGAATTTAAATGGGCCATCCGAGACAAAAGGTCTTTCCAAATGTCAAGTTTCGTTAAGATCCAAAGTTACACATTCATGGAGATTCCAGATCCCAATGCCCCCTGCCCTAAATTTGCTGCTTCTGTGTACACACGAAATCCGACAACTGAGTGGAAGGTAGGGGTCAGAGTAACTTTGTGATATGCCTTAAAAACCTAACAGGTGCATTAGCCTTAGAAAGTGCTCGGATTCGACTGAAACTCCCCAAGATGTTCCAAACCGGATTTGACGTCTGTTTGATGAAAATGTTTTCTGGAACTGTTCTGGAAACAGTCCGTTAGAGTGATGCTTGATGCATTGTAGAGGCGGATGCAAAAAGTACGCCATTGGCCCATATATGTGTCCGAACCTCTTCATCCTATGTCTCTGGAAATATGAATTTCCATGTAGGGAGATTCCGTTTCAGGAAGTTTGCACAATTCCCTTGAAGGTACCCTGGGACACAATGGACAAAAGGTGTCCCAGAGTACCCAGGCGGGCAACTTTCCAGAAAGGTTCATTTTTGTATCACTAGATGTCAACATAGGTAAACCGCTGAGCACTGTTTTGTAGCCAAGAAAAAACTGCTTCTGACAAACAAAATAATCATTACCTTCCAATGAATTGATCAAAAGATATTTCATAAAAACCGGACCCTCTTTCTTACTCGAACACCTATATAAAATTTCTCATCTAAAATCTCTGATAAAAATATCTGTGTATTTCTTTTGGGAAAACACATGTATCCTTACTGATAGATGACGTGTCGTCCGTCGATCAGGTGCAAGTTTTCAACAAAATTTTCTTCACATCGATACCATGTCCCATCTCCCCTACATTTTTCTGAAAATCAGTTAATTTTTCATTAAAATAGTCGTGTTTTTCAGAAAATCAGTCGATTTTTTCGATAACTGTCATTTTTTTCTTAAAGATAGTTGGTAAAAATTACCAGGCAGTCCGTAAATTCCTTACCCCCCCCCCCCCCCAAACACTTAGGCTAGTAACTCCTCTGTTGCCGGCCCCTGCCTTTGAGCATGGTTAACAAAAAAGGGCTTAGTTTACTAGTGTACTACATCCAAAGAACCATATCTGTACTGTAATAAATCTTCTCAGTCTCACCACATCAAATTCGGCACACTTACTGCAAGAACATCCTTTCTTTCCTTGCTAAGAAGTTCAACATATGAGTGAAAAGCCACATCACAAAACCTCGTCAATGGCAGCTCAAAGCGGCCAAGCGATCTCCTAGGTCTATTTCTTGCCTCTCGGAAATCCATTTAGTGGTCTTCTTTTTTATGAAAACATTTCATTCTCCTCATTTCTAAATTTAGGCTAACTAATCCTTTATTGGGGGAACTTCTGCTCAATAGAAGTGGAGTTATGTTAGGCAGAAGTAGGAGACTTTTACTCTGGACATGTAATGCTCGGAAGTCCTCAGCACTTTCTGAACTTTTTGATCAGAGGGAATTTAAGGGAAGTTAGTTTCATCAGCTTCAACGAAATTCTGGGCTAAAATTGTTGATTCAGTACTAAAGTCCTTATTATGTTTGGTTGGTTAAGTTTAGGTTTGGACCAAGACAGGAATCTGACAGGAATAGAACCCACCCAGCTTTATTATTACACATAAATTCAAAGAACTCAAAAATAAAAATAGATGAGGCTTAAAATAAATAAAATTCCTTCTTCGTTTAGTAAGCTGTGGGCTTCAAGTTCAAGAGCGTGTTCCATCCTACTTACCGTAGTTACTACGCATGACGTCACGGAGCGTGTTCCACCCTTGTAACAATAGTTACTATTAGTTACTATTTCCGTTCCATCCTCACGAAAAGTTACTACGCTGACCGTTCCAACCTTGTCGGAATAGTAACTAATAGTTACTATTTGCTTACCATGCTCGGGAGCGTGGTAAGCGTAGTAACTACGCATCTCTGGAACGTGATTGGTCGGATTAGCCCCTGGCGTGAGATCCGGCTGGAAAATAGAAAAAATCGTTCCAGCCTTGACGGCAAAAAGCCAGAATTCGTGACGTCATGCGTAGTAACTACGGTAAGTAGGATGGAACACGCTCACGAATTCTGGCTTTTTGCCGTCAAGGCTGGAACGATTTTTTCTATTTTCCAGCAGGATCTCACGCCAGGGGCGAATCCGACCAATCACGTTCCAGAGATGCGTAGTTACTACGCTTACACGCTCCCGAGCATGGTAAGCAAATAGTAACTATTAGTTACTATTCCGACAAGGTTGGAACGGTCAGCGTAGTAACTTTTCGTGAGGATGGAACGGAAATAGTAACTAATAGTAACTATTGTTACAAGGGTGGAACACGCTCCAAAGGTACCAACGATTTCCCGCGGAAGTTCAAATCCCCATGAGAACGCGGCCTAGCCGACTGTTTGTCCAAAGAGATTTTCGGCGAAGCCTGTCAGTGATTTAGCTAGTTCTTTTGGATATTTGTATGGAACTTGAGCATAATCAAGTGTCATATAGGGATTAATTTCTGTAGGTCTGTCCCGGTTTTGCTAGGCCACAAAACTTGGCAGGTATAGGCTACCCCGGACCAGGGGCATCACAACAGGGGGGGGACGCCCCCTCCAGTACTGTCGTCCAGTCGGTTAAAAATAACCAATTATTTAAAAAAAATAACAGATTTTTTGTCAAAACAGTTGATTTTTTTCATGAAAACAGTAGTTTTTCTGAAAATTGGTCGATTTTTTGACAAAATAGTAATTTTTTTCTGAAAGTCAGTTGGTTTTTTTTTAAAACTGTCATTTTTTGTTGTTGAAAACAGTCGTTTTTCTGCAGAAACAGTCGGTAAAAAATACCAGCCAGTCGGTAAATGCCTCGTCCCCCCCAAACATTTTGGCTAGTGACACCTCTGCCCGGGACCCAACCAGATTGACTTGGCAACAATCAATTTTCCAATCCAGCCATTGTGGGGGGAGTCGAGGGATGGGGAATCCAGAAACTAGTAACATGTAGTAACCGGCATAACTTTGGAAGGGGTAATTGGACTTGCATGAAACTTGACAAGTGTCAAGAACGGCTTTCTCAGGTGTTCCATTTCAAACCCGGACTGGATCCGGTAACTGGGGGGGGGGGCTTGAGGGGAGCATCAGAAGTTTTGTGAAACACTTCCTCGTAAGCTAAAACAATGGAAATAATCACTTCCTCAATCCTGCCATCTTGGTGTGCTTGGGGGGAGTGGAAGGATGGGAAATCTTTAAACTAGTAACATGCATAACTTTGGAATGGGTAATCGGACATGCATGTAACTTGACAAGTGTCTCAGATGCTCAGTTTCAAATCCGGATCAGATCTGATAATTGGGGGGGGAGCTGGAGGGGAGCACTAGAAATCTCATGAAATGCTTCAACATAAGCTAAGATGATGAAACTTGGCAGGCGTACCAGATGAAAAATTTATCTCAGAATAGTACTATGAAGTAGTACGAAAAAGTAGCATGCAGTACTAACAATGCTACTACATGCTTCTAGTTCAAGGCTACCGTGTTACTGCATACTACTATATGCTACTATTAGGAAGACTGGTTGCTACTATGGCAAGACAAGATGCTACTAAATACTACTACATTAGATTGGACCAGTCTGAGGCACATTAAATGATAGTATTATTTGCTGTTACATAGTATTACATGCAACGTTTTTGGGATCCCAAAACGTAAGTGGAGGGATACCTATGACATCGCAAAAGTTGTCCGTCCGTCCGTCTGCTAAGCACGATAACTCTCGAAGGGAATGAGATATTTTGATGAAACTTGGTGTGAGGGTTCGTTGGGTCGTCGGACCAGTCAAGTTCGTAGATGGGCTTTGTAGCTCTACCTTTAGGGGTGGGGGAGGGGATTCAAATTAAGGGACAAACAAAATATTTTGAAACAGCTAATGTGATAGTCTATTATGGGGTAAGAAGACATGCTGAACACGATGGTGAAAACTATTTTGTCATCGGACAAGTAGTTCGCCCGGAATCCGGCCAAAACCAGAAAGTTTGTTGAAAGTAAAAGTTTTATTTGAAGTTGATTAGATGTTCGATTTAGGGGTAGGAAGACATGCTGAAGACGATGGTGAAAATTATTTTCTCGACGGACAAGTATTTCGCCCGGAATCCGGCCCAAACCGGAAAGTTTGTTAAGACATGCTCAAGACGATGGTAAAAATTATTTTCTCGACGGACAAGTATTTCGCCCGGAATCCGGCCCAAACCGGAAAATTTGTTGAAAGTAAAAGTTTTATTTGAAATTGATTAGATGTTCGATTTAGGGGTAGGAAGACATGCTGAAGACGATGGTGAAAACTATTTTCTCGACGGACAAGTATTTCGCCCCGAATCCGGCCCAAACCGGAAAGTTTGCTGAAAGTAAAAGTTTTATTTGAAGTTGATTAGATGTTCGATTTAGAGGTAGGAAGACATGCTGAAGACGATGGTGAAAACTATTTTCTCGACGGACAAGTATTTCGACCGGAACCCGGCCATAACCGGAAAGTTTGTCAAAATTAAAAGTTTTATTTGGAGTTGATTAGATGTTCGATTTAGGGCAAGAAGACATGCTGAACACTTATGTGAAAACAATTTTCTACCCGGACATGTAGTTCGTCCGGAATCCGGCCAAAACCGAAAATCTGTTGGAAGTCAAAGTTTTATTTCTAGTTGATTAGATAAGCGATTTAGGGGTAAGAAGAGATGCTGAGTCCCTGTATGACAAATCATATTTTACCCGGACATATAGTTCGACCGGAATCTGGCTGGAATCGGAAAATTTGTTATAAGCTAAATTTCTATTTGAAGTTGATTAGATGTTCATTATTGGGGAAAGAAGATACCCTGATTTCGTCTTTGAGCTTTCTTTTTTCGCCGGACAAGTAGTTCTGGAGTTCGGCCGGAACCAGGAAATTGGCAGAAGTGGCAGGAAGTTTTCGTCAAAACAGATATGACTTATAGGTACACACATGCTCAATCCAAATCTGAACTTGGTTTTCTCAGGTGATTAGCTATTTGGCCTTAATCTGTTTCTGAATTTTAATTGTAAAAATGTTCAAGGAGTCTGGCGAAGACTGGATCTGGCTAAGACAAGACCCAGTTGTCTGGATCAGATATTGAATTTTTGGGATCCCATCGAAACCTTTGGTCTTGTTTTACTACTACCATACTACTACGCAGGCTACAAATTTTTCATCGGGTATCAGGAACCCCACCAGATTAACTTGGAAATAATCACTTCCTTGATCTGGCCATCTTTGGGGGAGTGGAGGGATGGGAAATCCGGAAACTAGTAACATGCATAACTTTGAAATGGGTAATCGGACCTGCATGAACTTTGACAGGTGTCGAGAGTGGACTGAATCTGGTTACTGGGAGCAGAGGGTCATCAGGGGAGCAGCAGAAACGTTGTGAAACGCTTTCACACAAGCTAAGACGATAAAACTTGACAGGCATATCAGGGACCCAACCAAATTGACTTGGAAACAATCACTTCCCCTATCCGGCCATCGTGGGGGGAGTGGAGGGATGGAGAATTCAGAAACTAGTAATATGCATAACTTTGGAAGGGGTAGTCGGACTTGCATGAAACTGAAGTGTCTCAGATGTCAAGTTTCAAATCAGGACCGGATCTGGTAATCTGTGGGTTACCCCAGATCTGGGGCTGGAGGGGGGCACCAGAAATGTTGTGAAACGCTTTCACATAAGCTACGATGATGGGACTTGGCAGGCATATCAGGGACCCCACCAGATTCACTTGCAAATAATCACTTCCTCGACCGGCCATTGTGGGGGGAGTGAAGGGATGGGATATCTGGAAACTAGTAGCATGCATAACTTCGGAACAGGTAATCGGACATGCCTGAAACTTGAGGAGCATCAAGAACCAGTGTCTCAGATGTTCAGTTTCAAATCCGGACCGGATCTGGTAACTGTGGGGGGGGGGGGGGTCAAGAGGGGGAGCGTCCACATGAATTCATGGTCTAATCTTTTCTACTTATTTTTACCTTTAAAAGTGTCAATAAAATTATATTCGATGCGTACAACTCTCAACCAAAAAACTCCAATTCCGATTCCGTCTATTCTTACAAGTGCCATATGAGCTTTCAGCTCTTGTTAAAGCAGGAAATACAAGTAATCTGGAGTTTTCAGGAATTGTTTTGAAAAGGGCTAGCAGATGATTATTTTTCCTTTGGAGTTTGGAATGTGATTATTCCTATTGCTTTTCAGAACGCATCTCAGTTGGGCAATGGATGACTCCCCCAGTAAAGAAAAGAGGTTTCTTGATAGACCAACTACAAGCAGTATATCACTAGATGCAATGCCAATGGATACCTTTGCTGGATGTCTAAACTTGTCGAGGGATGACCCCCTTGATTACAGCTTTGTCACAGAAGAAGATTCACAGATATTGAACCTTTCTCTTGGACTTCTGCTTTCTGATCCTAAAACTGCTAATGAAAATTCGCCTTTAAACTTGACAGGAAAGTCAAGCTCCAAGTACTTGAGCTTTTTACATCCTGAGTTTTCCAAGCCTAGAGATGAAGGTGTATCTGAACTTGAGAGAGGCGACTTGTGTATCCAGTCGAATCCGCTTCGTCAAAGTGTACAAGTATTTGAAGCTCCAGATTTCTTGGGGATGAATGAGCTACAAGATCTTCGATTGAATGCAAACAGCAGTCCTTACTATATTTACGATATGATTAAAACAACGCAGCCGGATATCTGGCAATATGACAAACCCATGAACTATAGCCTAGAAATCTTACAGAAGATTGAAACTCAGCAGGGCTCCAAAGAGTTTGATGAAGCCTATAAAAATGTGGTAAAGTGTGAGCAAGAAAAGGAAAAGAGGGCCAAGTTAGCAAAAATGGAAAGAAAGCAGCTGGAAGAACCAGAACCATTCAGTCTAGACTATTCCTTCCCCTTTGAGCCATTGGAGTTAAAAGTGACAAAAGTAGCTGGAACAATAGGTGAAAAACAAAGAACTGAAAGCACTGGAAACAGTTACTTGAGTGAACCACGTGATTTGTCTGGCCCAAGAGTGGTCCCGGGGAAACCATTTGATGATGATTTGATAGGGTTTCCATCTGAACTCTTTGCATGTGACTTCCTTGTGGGATGCGATAAACCAGTGAATATGTCCCCATTAAAAAAAATGCTGGGTCAGGCTGATGTGGTGAAAAAGCCAGCAGTGCCAAAACAGCTAGATTTTCAGTGTTCCTCAGGCCAAACTGCACTGCAGTTGCAGTATCAGGTGTCTGCTTTTAGTGCAGGGACAAGCACAAGTGCCTCATGTTTTCTCACTGAGGCAACTGTCTTACATGCAGCTGGGTCCTCAGCTTCTAAAGGTTCCTTTTCAGGGAAGGGTAGGTCTTACAGTGGTAAGAAAAGACACAACGATGGCACAGTGAAGTTAACAAACAGCTTTCATTCATCTGAGCTCTACCAGATATCAGAAGGGGATCAGGGATTAAGAAATATTTCAGAAGGGACTGACGGTTTTAATGAGCCCGACTTGCAGCTTTGAAACATAATAGAAATCAGTGAAAATGAAAGTGGTACAGGTTTTCAGGCTGAACGCAATGTAGTTCCACATTCTTGGAGGAGCAAAGAGGGTGGCTGCAACCCAGTTCACAGAGTGGAGGAACCAGCTCTCAAAGGCATGCAATCGAAGGAATTTGTCATTCACAGTAAAAATCTGGTTCATAACACTAGTTTTGAGTCTCCCAAAGATTGTCAGACCTCTGCTTTGAAAGGACTTAAAGCAAACGAGTTTGTGTTACAAAGGGAAAATCTGGAATCTGATAGAAGTTATGGCTCTCAAAAAGACATTCACGCCCCAACTTCGAAAGACCTTAGAGCAAAAGATTGTGTACTTCAAAGGGAAGATCAAGCATCTAAAAGCAGCTTCAGCTCCTCGAAAGAGCATAAGAACCCTGTTTGCTTAAAACCGTTGAGATCAGGAGAGTTTGAGAACACTCGTGAGACTATTTGGATTCCGAAACAAAGCTCAGAAGTATTCACTACAGCTCAAAATGCTGTAAGCAAGAACCTGTTCCTTAGTGGCAACTGTTTGTTGAGCAGAAATTCATCAAGCCCAAGCTGTATACGAGCACAAACCACTCCCAGTTCAAGACCAATGGTGTCTGTTCCTAGGATGGACCAGTCTGAATTACCTGTGGCCAAGAAAAGCACACCATCTGCAATTCATGATTTAGTTCCGTCTCTACAACCTATAACTAATCCTTCCCAAGCCATAGTAACATGCGACCGGGACGTTTTAGGGCACTCTTCCCCTATCAAAGACCCTGGTGGACCTGGTAAGCGGCTGACACATAGGAAAATGAAACCGAGGTTTGACTTGGATTCTCTTGAGGAAAAAATGAAATTGTGTGAGAAGTGGGAGTATCTCTGTCCTATTTGCCTTGCTGGGTTTGACAACGATGAAGAGCATCGCAACCATATGAATGGTAAGCTTAAACATTTAGGTAGGCCTGTTCTGATTAAAGGACACCTTGCACTACATAACGTTTCTGGTCAGATTTTCTATGGTAGTAGACCACTTTACAACTAAGCTCTTCTTACAGAGAACTGCACACGGCTCAGCTTTTTTAGCCTTTTTCCATTTCCCTTACCTTGGATGACAATCTTGGCAAAATCTGCATAACCGGTCTCAGGACGAACAAGCTCCTCAGAGACAATCGGGGGCATGATACATCATGTAAAAGAGAACAAACATGGCAAGGATGATAATCCGTGTATTCGTAATAGAGGAGATCTGATGCACTTATGAAGTGAATAATCTCAGGTACGAGAATGGATGGAAATACTGCCGAAGTAGAATGAATTACTATCATAAATACGACGTGTCCTTTAAGGGAAGTTTGAGCAGCCACTCCAGGGAGTTGCTGGCATCCCCGGAGTAAGCCCACCAGTAAAGGGGACTGAACGGAAATAGGTTGAAAAAAAATGTAACGACCCGTCTTACCTATATAAGGCCTACCATACTGCTTAACTGCATCTTCATAATCGTTCAATTCATTCTTATTCCCAAGCTTCCGAACTTACGTAATATACTAGCCTAGCCAACGGCCATTAGCCTACGCTGATGCTTGCATCTCCATGATCGCGCTTTTCGAGCCAGATCAGGCTTCCTTGTATCGTTTTGGAGTTGATTGGTAAGCGATACCGGTTATGCAAGTTGTTCCGTGTTTCTCGTCAAAAACAAGGCAGGAATCATCCGAGAAGGGTTGGTAATCCATGGGAAACCCAGCAAAAATGGAAGAAAAGAATACAAATGCTCAATTTGACTGAAAAATGAGACTGGTCGTTATGTGCGACTCTGCGAGGAGGCTGAGATGGGATGTTGTGGATATTGGTTTACCTAGGGCCGACAAGTTTCGAAGGCATGTCCGGAAGCTTTTATCGTGACATCAGCTGTCTATTTTTGCACCGAGGGTAAAAAGAGGAGGAATCTTGCATGGAACGAAAAGTGGAGATCCTTCTTCTTCGAAGCACGGAAACGGCGGGAGATCTATCCCACGCGATCGGTAGAATTCTTTAGTTTGAATCCTCGGAAGCTTGTTTTTAGCCTTTATCTTGCTGGTTGACCCTTAGTGTGGAAAACGTACAAATAACGCCGCAATCAAAGAGGAAGAAAACAGCGGAGTACAAAAAGAAAAACAAAATAGAAAAGAACACTTGGCAACATACACTAAAATTGAAATGTATTTAAGTTTACTGGTTTAACGAGCAAGTACTCGGCAGGTTCATTGGATTTCTTTTTTTTTTTTGCAACCCGCTTCTTGAGTAAGCAGCAGAGTAATGTAAAAAAGAAAACACATTAAAAGGCATCTACTTTCAAAAAAGGAAAGTAGAATGCGTGTGTAGGCTTTGTTGACAGAACTTAGAATTACTCTCTTGTTGGGCACCACTGCACAAGCCTCCGTGGGCTCCGGATAGGCGCTGTGGACGCCTTTCAAATGGCGAGTCAGAAATAAATTACTTACTGTACAGCCAATTTGGGAGTGAGTAACCCCTCGGCCAACCCCTTTCCAGATCACAAGGAGATGCTCCCTTTTCGTTGCGAAACTTGTGATCAGCGATTCACTAGGAAGGAAGCACTGAAGAAGCATGTGATACGACAGCACGAAATGCCCAAAGAACCGATTAAGTATGAATGCAGCTTTTGCCCCAAAATTTTTGTCAAGAAGAGGCGGTTCGAAGATCACCAGAAAACACATGAAGATAGAATGGAGAAGATCGCTGAATAGAGGTGAGCTTTTTTTTTTTTAACCATAGCCTACTGTCAAGAACCAATAGTTGCTTTTTTGATCCAAATTCTCGCTTCTGAATTGTCGATTCTCGTACAAATTGCCGTTTTGCTCCTCTGACCTCTCCATTCTCTCTTTTGACAAAAACACTAATTTTGCAGCTCGTCCGCAACCCGGTATACGTGTTTATGCATATTGAACAACCACACTCTGTTGACCAATCAGGGAGGAGAACGCAGAGAGGAGAATCAACAATTCACCATCGGAGCAACTCCTTGATTCTGCAGAATCGCGAGGCTTTCCCCGTTCTCGATTCTGACAAAAACGCAAGAAAAGGATCTCTGAATAGTAAAAAATCACGAAATAGGAGAATTCAGAGGAGAATCGCGAGGAGAATTCGGATAAAAAAGTAACTAATAATTCTGTTGGAAACTTTCATTTTCACTTCAGAGGACCCGTCGTGTGTAACGCCAATGCAACCTAATTGAATTCATTAATTCTTAAGCCGGAGATCCAGTTTCTAATATGCTACATTTTAAGCTCGAAAACGATACCTCACTAACCTTTGCACTTGCCACGATTCACTATTTTCCATGCGCATTATGTTCCCTATAAGTGTAAAGTAACATATCTCAAGTTGTTGAAAAAAACCAGATTATAATTGTTAGCAAAACTGCGAAAAACTTATGTTTTAGTTTCGGTTTAGAAACGTTGGAGAGCCCTGGTCTACGAGAAGTTCTCCGGCACTAGCTGCTGCCCAGCCTGTTCCGAAGTTGCAGCCAGTACCCGTTTCCCATAACCGATATAAAACAGAAGTTTCGTTCCGTCCTTCACTGACCTTTTGAACAGACATTCCGTAACACCTCCATAATTGAATCGTACTTTTTTGTTTGTTGTTTTTATGGCACTTGCCTTCCGGCCAAGTGCCATATACTGATCACTTTTCCGTCGGTCGGTCGGTCAGTCCGGTGTTTGCGAGTTAGGGTACTTCCAGATGTGCTAGGACGATGAAACTTGGCAGGCATGTTAGGGACCCGACCAAACTAACTTGGAAATAGTCACTTGCTCGATCCGACCATCGTGGGGGAGGAAGGGGAGCCGGAATCCGGAACTTAGTGACATGCAAAACTTTCGAACGGGTGCTCGGAACTTAATGAAGCTTGATATTTGAAAAGACGTTCCAGATGTCCCGTTTCAAGTCCGGACCGAATCCGATGAATGTGGAGGGGTGGGGGGGGGTCGTAGGGGGGAACCGGAAATCATGTGACACGGTTAGAGTCGAGCAATTGGGATGAAACTTGGTGGGAGGAACAAGCACAAGCCCTAGGTACATCGTTGACAGAACCAAACCGGATTCGTGCACTGTGGGGGGAGTTGGAGGGGGGTTCCGGAATTCCGGTGATACGGAGTTAAGTTACTTCCAGATGGGCTAGGACAATGAACCTTGGAAGACAAGTCAGGGATCCGACCAGTTCAACCTGGAAATAGTCAACTTCTCGACCCGACCACCGTGGGGGAGTGGAGGGAGGGGAATCCGGAATCTTGAGGACTGTATAACTTTGGCACTGGAACTTCGGATCTTAACGAAACTTGCTATTTGGAAAGACCTCGTGTCTAGGATGACCCATTTAAAGTCCGGACTGGATCCGATGAATGGGGATTCGGAGGGGGAACCGAAAATATTGTGATACGCTTTGAGTGGAGCGATTAGGATGAAACTTGGTGGGAATAACAAGGACAAGAACTAGATACATCAGTGACTAAATCGGACCGGGTCCGGGCACTGTGAGGGGAGTTGTGGGGGGGGGAGGGTCCGGAATTCCGGTGACCGCAAATTAAGGTACTTCCAGATGTGCTAGGGCTATGAAACTTGGCTTGAACATTAGAAACTTGACAAGATTGGCTTAGATATATGGCTCCGACCATCCCTTAAAGTACTAATCCTAACCAAAAAGTACAAAAAATACTTTTAAACAAAGAATACATTTTAACTCAAATTAATTTTTGGAACCCTTAAAGCACATCTCTTACTAGAAATGATCTTTTCCCCTATGAAATGAATCAGAAAAAGCGTTTTTGGAAATACCATTACTTTCCACCTAAAACTAGCTATTCTCCTGTTGGCTCTTGTCGACTATATCCAGCCTTCCTGCTCTCCGACGCGGCGGCTGGGCGCAAAACATTTGAAAATTGAACGTGCATTGATTAAAAAGTTGGAAAACGAAGCAAATAAAAGAAGTAATAAACAGAAGATTATGAACATCCTTATATGTGAAAGAGTTGTCAGCGGACATTGGAGATTCCGGCAAACTTTTCGTTGGGTGACGGGAAAACTCGGAAAGCCCGAGAAAGCGCTAAAATTCATAGTTACGAAACGAAACAATGGAGAAAGGTGGGAATTTTAGAAGCTTATAGTTCTATATGGGAGCTAAGTATATTATAAAAGGCAGAATGAGCAAGAGGGGTCCTTTAAAGTGTGTTTCTTAACCGAAAAGTAAAAAATACTTTAACGAAACGACATATATTCATGATTCCCATGGGCCCATGATCATTTTTGCCTCAAGGGTTTTGCTTACAAGGGAGTTTCTTATAGTACAAACAGTAATTTTGAGCAAAATATAGATTTTCATATATTCAAGATTCCCGTGGGCCCATGATCATTTTTGCCTCAAGGGTTTTGCTTACAAGTGAATTTCTTATAGTACAAACAGTAATTTTGAGCAAAATATAGATTTTCATATATTCAGGATTCCCGTGGGCCCATGATCATTTTTGCCTCAAGGGTTTTGCTTACAAGTGAATTTCTTATAGTAAGTACAAACAGTAATTTTGAGCAAAATATAGATTTTCATGATTCCAATGAGCTTATTATCATTTGTGCTTCAAGAGTGTTCATTACAAATGAGTCCCTAACGCCCTTAAAGTGCGCATCATCATGGCCAAATGCACAGATAAAATTATTTTTACGAACAATACTTTCTCGTGATTTCTAAGGACCCATGATCATTCTTATCTGAATGGTTTTGCTTACAAATGATCGCGACAAACCCACGAATTCCTTCCGTTATCCTCTGACCCAGTCTTGCAAGTGCCATATGAGCTTCCAGCTCTTGTTTAATTAAAGACTATAATTGTTGGTTATATCTAGTTTTTGGGATCCCAAAACGTAAGTGGATGGATACTTATGACATTTTAGTTGTTTTTCGGCACCGGCTGCTCCTACCGGAGGACGTCCATCAAGGGGTGTGTGTATATTTGTCCGGAATAATTTATCGGCATCTATCTTTGCGAAGAGTCAGTATTTTATGGCGATAAAAATATCAAATTTTATACTTTTTACGTGTTACTTGCCGACAAATTATCACAACACAGATTCTGATTTTGATTTTAATTTTGCGTGTTCACTTCTATCTCGAGCTTTTATTCAAATTCCGAGAGATTTTCAATGGCTAATTTGTGGCGATTTTAACTGCGATCTGAATGATTCTGATATTCGGACGTCAGCATTACTTTCTTTACTCCCGGCGTACCATCTTGTAGAGAAATCTTCATCTGAAACGTATGTGCATAACTCAGGTTCAGTATCGGATCTGGACCACGTTGTAGCTTCAGATTCAACAATTGTTTCATCCCAGGTGCATGTTGGTTCTGATATACCGATAAGTGACCATCTTTATCTTTCTTTTAGTATTGTTATTCAAGATTTACCTATTTTAATTACTCGCCATTCTAGTCAAATTGTACGAAGCCTTAAATGGGACAAAGAAAATATACCTGAAAAAAGAGTACCAGAAAAAAGTACCATGATGAATCAGATAAGCTTTTATCTCAAATAATTTTAAATTTTAAATCATCAGATTGCTATGGATATTTTTTAACAAGAAATTGAGGGGCTAAAAAAGCTTTTGAAACTACTGTTTTCCGCCCCGGTTCTCGTATTTTTGCATGGAGTCTGAATCATGTTTTAGTACAAAGCCAAAAGAATGCGACTATTGCTTTTCAGCAGTGGAGATCTGCAGGAAGCCCCCGATTTGGACCTTTTTTCATTAATATGAAGTCAACCAAGTCACTTTTCAGGTCCGAATTAAGATTTCACAACGAAGTTATTCGGGATGAGATTGGAGCTAAAATTGCGGGAGACCCGAATTAGTTATGCAAGTTTGTTAAAAGTAAAAAAATCTAATTCAGAAATTAAAAGTTCTTTAAAAATTGAAGATTGGGTTTTTCATTTTAATAGTAGTTTTTCGGTGCAACATAACCAAGCCCATGACCGACTTGATCGTGAGTTGGATGAAGAGCTGTCAAAGCCAAGGCTGGTTTGTAAAATTGAAATCAATGAAGAAGATGTAAAAAACGGGACAAA
This sequence comes from Branchinecta lynchi, assembly GCA_023053575.1. NCBI lineage: Eukaryota > Metazoa > Arthropoda > Branchiopoda > Anostraca > Branchinectidae > Branchinecta > Branchinecta lynchi. The sequence continues at coordinate 8,519,914 of JAKZAP010000017.1, forward strand.
ACTACTTAAAAGTAAGCATTCATGTGACCATGACGGACTCCACTCAAACCACATCAAATGGGCCTCTCCAAATGCTATCCTTCTACTGTCTACGCTTTTTACAACTATTCTCTCTTCTGGTCTGCTTCCTACTAGTTTTTCGAGAGCTACAACCTCGCCAATCCCAAAGAAAGGAGGTAATCTTGAACAGTGTGGTGGTTTTCGGCCAATTACGGTTTCTTGTCAAATAAGTAAACTTTTTGAAATCATTCTCCTAAAATATTTTGAGTCTTGTAATCAAGGGCTAAATCAAATTGGATTTCGGAAGCATTTAAGTATGGATATAGCCCACACCCTCCTTGCTCGTATTGTTTCTTTTTGTAGTTCTAGGGAGAAGGCTTATGCTTTGGCACTAGATTTTGCTGCTGCGTACGATTCAGTTATTCATTCGTGGGCTGCTTGCTGCACTACTTAAAAATAATATCCCTCTCCCTATAGTGTTAATGCTAAGAAAATGGTATAGTTCTTCTCGTCTGAGAATAAAATGGAAAAATAGTTACAGCGGATTTAATATAGTTCTAAAAAGGGGTTTAAGGCAAGGAAGCATTCTTTCGCCTATCATTTTTAATATTACTGTCTCAGCTTTGCTTGATCAGATTAGAACAACATTTGTTTATGGTAAAGGATACCTTTTATCTTGGATAGCATATGCAGATGATTTACTCCTTCTGAGTAGATCGGTAAAATCCCTCCAAGCTAATGTAAATTTTCTTGTTAAAGTTTTTTCTGACCACGGCCTTCTTTTTCGACCAGAAAAATGTCAGTTACTAGTTCTGGGTCCTAGGCCGAATGATATAATAAATAATTTGGTTTCAGTTTCTATTAATAATTCAACTTTAAAACCGTTAGATTTTTTCACTTATCTTGGAGTGCCGTATAGCCCCACACTTTCATTGTGCCGTGCTTCAGTTTCAAAAGCATTTAAGTGTAGGATTGCAGCAAGATTTGGGGCAGTAATATCACTTCGCGATTATCTGTCTCGCCGATCTCTGGCAAAAGTTTTTAATACTGTTGCCCTTCCTCAGGCCCTTCTTTTTTCTCCTTTACTTCCTTTTTTCACATCGAGTAATTTCTCTCACATTGAAACTACCTTCTTCAACTTTGCCAAATATCTTTGTCGGATATCAAAATTTGAGTCGAATTCTTTTATGATGAAGACATATCGATTAAAAACCCAATCGATATCATTAAAAAAAAACATGCTAATTTTCTTTCTAAAATTCCTCGAATCCATCACAACCTCACTGAGGCTGTAGCTGATGGTTGAGTTATTACGCATACGTTTTATTTATTTTTTATTTAATTTTTTGGTTTGATATTGCTTGTTGATCTGTTTTATGCGATACGGCCTTGTTGTGTCATAGTAGTCGTTTTATATTTTTGGCCAGTCATGTATGTGTTTACTATGTTTTTTACTCTCCGATTTCTGGAGGAAATAAATTATTTGAATTGAATTGAATTGAATTGAATCGCAAAAGTTGTCCGTCTGTAAGCACGATAACTCTCGAAGGGAATGAGATATTTTGATGAAACTTAGTGTGAAGATTCGTTGGGTCGTTGGACCAGTCAAGTTCGTAGATGGGCTTTGTAGCTCTACATTTAGGGGTGGGGGAGGGGGTTCAAATTAAGGGGCAAACAAAATATTTTGAAACAGCTAATTTGATAGTCGATTATGGGGTAAGAAGACATGCTGAACACGCTGGTGAAAACCATTTTGTCATCGGACAAGTAGTTCGCCCGGAATCCGGTCAAAACCGGAAAGTTTGTTTAAAGTAAAAGTTTTATTTGAAGTTGATTAAAATTTCGATTTAGCGGAAGGAAGACATGCTGAGGATGATGGTGAAAACCATTTTCTTGACGGACAAGTAGTTCGCCCGGAATCCGGCCCAAACCGGAAAGTTTGTTAAAATTAAAAGTTTTATTTGGAGTTGATTAGATGTTCGATTTAGGGCAAGAAGACATGCTGAACACTTATGTGAACAAATTACCTACCTGGACATGTAGTTCCCCCCGAATCCGGCCAAGACCGGAAAATTGTTAGAAGCTTAAGTTTTATTTCTAGTTGATTAGATAACCGATTTAAGGGTAAGAAGAGATGCTGAATCCGTGTTTGACGGGAACGAGGTATTTTGAGGAAACTTGGCGTGAGGATTCTTTGCGTCAAGGCTCTGTAGCCCTAAGGGTGGGGGTTCAGATTTAGGGGCAAACAAAATATTTTCAAACACCTAATGAGATAGTCAATTAAGAGATAAGAAGATATGTTGAACACGATCATGAAAACCACTTTCTCGCCGGAAAAGTAGTTAGTGTGGAATCCGGCCAAAACCTGAAAGTCTGTTAAAAGTAAAAGTTTTATTTGAAGTTGAGATGTTCTGCTCAGGGGTAAGAAGATAGGCTGAACGCTTATGTGAAAATCATTTTCAATCCGGACAAGTAGTTCTCGCGGAATATGACCAAAACCGGAAGATTGGTTAGAAGCAGAAGTTTTATTTGTAGGTGATTAGATGTCCGATTTAGGGGTAAGAAAAGTTGCTGAATTTATATGACAATAATTTTTTTACCCGGGTATTATAGTTCGCCTGGAATCCGGCTGAAACCGGAAAATTTATAGAAGTTAAATTTGTTTTTCAGCTTTATTTTTTTCGCCGGACTAGTAGTTACGGAATTCCGCCAAAATCGGCAAATTGTCAGAAGTAAGGCAGGAATCAAGTTCATATATGAGTTGTAGGGTAAACACACATTCTGAATCCAAATCTGAACTTGATTTTTTCAGGTGATTAGCTGTTTGGCCTTAATGTGTTTCAAAATTTTAATAGTAAAAATATTCAAGGAGTTTCGCGATAATACGATCGCGAGTTTCGCGATCGTATTATAGTTCGCCTGGAATCCGGCTGAAACCGGAAAATTTATATAAGTTAAATTCGTTTTTCAGCTTTATTTTTTTCGCCGGACTAGTAGTTACGGAATTCCGCCAAAATCGGCAAATTGTCAGAAGTAAGGCAGGAATCAAGTTCATATATGAGTTGTAGGGTAAACACACATTCTGAATCCAAATCTGAACTTGATTTTTTCAGGTGATTAGCTGTTTGGCCTTAATGTGTTTCAAAATTTTAATAGTAAAAATATTCAAGGAGTTTCGCGATAATACGATCGCGAGTTTCGCGATCGTATTATAGTTCGCCTGGAATCCGGCTGAAACCGGAAAATTTATATAAGTTAAATTCGTTTTTCAGCTTTATTTTTTTCGCCGGACTAGTACTTACGGAATTCCGCCAAAATCGGCAAATTGTCAGAAGTAAGGCAGGAATCAAGTTCATATATGAGTTGTAGGGTAAACACACATTCTGAATCCAAATCTGAACTTGATTTTTTCAGGTGATTAGCTGTTTGGCCTTAATGTGTTTCAAAATTTTAATAGTAAAAATATTCAAGGAGTTTCGCGATAATACGATCGCGAGTTTCGCGATCGTATTATAGTTCGCCTGGAATCCGGCTGAAACCGGAAAATTTATATAAGTTAAATTCGTTTTTCAGCTTTATTTTTTTCGCCGGACTAGTACTTACGGAATTCCGCCAAAATCGGCAAATTGTCAGAAGTAAGGCAGGAATCAAGTTCATATATGAGTTGTAGGGTAAACACACATTCTGAATCCAAATCTGAACTTGATTTTTTCAGGTGATTAGCTGTTTGGCCTTAATGTGTTTCAAAATTTTAATAGTAAAAATATTCAAGGAGTTTCGCGATAATACGATCGCGAGTTTCGCGATCGTATTATAGTTCGCCTGGAATCCGGCTGAAACCGGAAAATTTATATAAGTTAAATTCGTTTTTCAGCTTTATTTTTTTCGCCGGACTAGTACTTACGGAATTCCGCCAAAATCGGCAAATTATCAGAAGTAAGGCAGGAAGTTTCGATCGGATTCGTCAAAACATATATGAGTTGTAGGGTAAACACACATTCTGAAACAATTAGCTGTTTGGCCTTAATGTGTTTCAAAATTTTAATAGTAAATATGTTCAAGGAGTTTCGCGAAGACTGGGACTGGATCTGGCGAAAACAAGGCCCAGTTGTCTGGAACAACTATTGATTTGTGGGATCCTAGCGAAACCTTTGGTCTTGTTAATTGTAGACGCTTAAGTTAAATTATTTGATCATGTTAAGTATAATGAAAGGTTTTAATTCGAGTTTTATTTGTGAGATGGATATGTACATTGACCAAATGAAGAACATTAGTTATGTTTGTTTTTATTTGTAAAGTTATGTGACCAAAATATATATGATGAAAAAACTCAATGTTCGGGCTTCGTCTATGAGCAAATTTTTGAAACAAATTGAATAAAATTCAGTGTTCGCGTATCATGTTATTGATGGGCTAAACCGGCTATCCGAATTTAAATTTTACCGTTTTAATGGAAAAAGGCTTAAAATGGCCAAAGCCGTGGTTGATTTGTGAAAACAGAGCCCAGTTTTACGATAACTAAATAGTCTTGAATGTTAGAACATAAACAATAGACACTGCGAGGTGTGCTTTAAACGCTTGCTCCGCGCTCATAGAACTAATAATAATAATGATAATAATATAATTTCAATATTAAGGCTTTTGCCTCTATAATGTAAGGTAACTCTAATAACTCTAATAAAAAGAATGTTGTCGTGTTTATTTACATTGTTTCGTTTAAGTGTTTTAATATGTATATTTTACTTTTGTCTTTTATTCATACTCCGCTGTTACGCAAAAAGCGGGTCATAAATAAATAAATATAAGGTAAGGTGCAGTACAAGCTGTAGTAATATTTTTTTGTTTACTTTTTTATAACCAACACAGTACTATAATATAAAAAACATTTATGTTGTAGCATTTATGTATTGCGTAATACTTAACAATGTTAAAACACAATAATTACCGACTACAGGCCATAGGATGATATGCATTACATACCTGTCCGATAAAAGTTATAAAATATACGCTTAGAAGTAAGCGATAAAAATCGACCAGTTAATTAACAAAATGTAAATTTGGCATGTTTGACGCTTGTATGCCGTGAGAGTTATTTCATTTGTAATAAAAATCGTACCTTTACTTTACCTTACATTTGTTTAGTAGGTCTAACCCCACAACGCGTGATATCTTTCCGATAACATATCTAGGTCATTTGCTGTTTCACTTTGCACCTCTGTCCTAAGGTAAACATTTACTGTTTGATCTTTTGCCAAATTTAGAAGCCGAAATACCATTTCATTTTCTTTTCTAGCCAAGTTTAGTAAATTTGATAATAGCCAATCTCCAGGGGCAACTATGACGAGAATACCTATAAGTCTCCCCGATTTGAATGGCGATGCTGTTGATGAGTGCATGCATTTATTCCTGGAAAGTCCGTGGGTTCATGGCGGGAAAGCATACTAAAATAGAAACTATTTATACACACCAAAAAGAGACATACCACTCTCGAGCTGACGAATTTAAGGTCATCAAACTCCGTGAGGTTCATATATTAACAGCCTGTACTTAGTTGAACAAAAATTTAAATTCAAACAAATCCGGCAGAGCGCAGAGAACGAGAAGGCCGGACCGTAGAAGTCAACTAATTACTGATATCTCTAGCCATAACCACCAACCCAAAAAACTCCACTCCAAAGAAATAATAATAGAAAGGAATACAGGGAGAGCTAGACGACCAACGCACAGCAAGTCAATCAACTAATTAGAAGTTGTGAATAAATTATGTTCCTGGCGATCAGATTTTACTTTATTGTAATTCTAGGTCTAGAGAAATGCCTGTATTTATCCCATATTTTTATACCGATACCGATCACTTTTCCGTCTTTCTGTCTGTCGGTCTGTCTGTCGGTCGGTCGGTTAGTCCAGTGTTTGCGAGTTAGGGTACTTCCAGATATGCTAGGACGATGAAACTTGGCAGGCATATTAGGGATCCAACCAAACTAACTTGGAAATAGTCACTTGCCCGATCTGACCATCGTGGGGGGAGGTTGCAGAATCCAGAAAATAGGGGCATGCATAACTTCCGAATGGGTGGTCGGATCTTAATGAAACTTGATACCTGGGAAAACCTCGTGTCTCAGATGTCTCATCTTAAGTCCGGGCAGGATCCGATGAATCTGAGTGGGCGTCGGAGGGGGAGCCGGAAATCGTGTGAAACTCTTGGAGTGGAGCGATCGGATGAAACTTGGTGGGAAGAACTAGCACAGGCTCTAGATAAATAACTGACAGGTCTGGCGCGGATTCGGACACTGTGGGGGGAGTTTGATGGGGATTCCGGCGACCCGTAGTTGATGTACTTCCAGGTGGGCTAGGACGATAAAACTTGGCAGGCATATTAGAGACCCGACCAGATTAACTTGGAAACAGTCACTTGCCCGATCCTACCGTCGTGGGGGGAGGGGGAGACAGCGGAATCCGGAAATTAGTGGCATGCATAGCTTTCGATCGGGTTATCGGATCTTAATGAAACTTGACATCTTGAAAGAACTCATGTCTCAGATTTCCCGTTTCAAGTGGGGACCGGATCCGATCAACTGGGGGGGGGGTGGAGGGGAGAACTGGAAATCTTGTGATACGCACAGAGTGGAGCGATCAGGATGAAATTTCTTGGGACGTACAGGCACAAGTCCTAGGTGCATCAGTGGCAGAATCGGACCGGACTCGGGTACCAAGGGGTGGGATGTAGGGGGTTGTCCGGAATTCCGGTGATCGTGAGTTAAGGTACTCCCAGATGTGATAGGACGATAAAACTTTGCTGGAGCATTAGAAACTTGACATCATTGGGTTAGACATCGCCACCTTCTCCGATCCGACCATTCCTTAAAGAACTCATCGTAACCGCAAAATGCAAAAAATACTTTTAAGCAAAATTTACTTTTTCAAGATCGCCATGAGTACATGAACCTTTTTGCCTCACGGGTTTTGCTTAGAAATAAAGTTTTAGCACCCTTAAAGTGTACATCTTAACCGAAAAGTGAAAAAAAACTTTTGACCATCACTTCCATCCTCTGACCCAGCCTTGCTGGTTTTTGTTTTCCTTCTTGTTTTCTTTTGCTTTCTGTCTCCTATTTTTATATTTAAAGTGAAACCACAGGTTGAATTTTCAGCCCCCTTCATTTTTTCTTGTTGGAGTATTTCTTACTACATATGCTTGCAAGTGCCATATGAGCTTACAGCTCTTGTTATTACTGAATATTTAAGTGAAAACCTTGACTTCTCAATAACAAGCAATGGATGAAACATCATCGAAGCGTGAAGTAAACGTGTGAAGGTACCGACTCATCAGAAAACAATGGAAGGGAGTAAAAACGACCAGGCAACTTTCAGAAAATTAATCATAATTAGTCATCCCCTAATATTAACCAGATCCTTGTCTTCTATCATTTCTCGCCCAAAAGTTTCTAGTCTCAGATTTTCAGTCTCCACGCAGCGACCCATTAAATGAAAAATATCCACCTTTTGTGGAACTGCCAACGTTGCGAACTGCTTCTAATTATGTTGACAAAATCTAGAATTAGTAAAAATATGATTTATTGACACCATTCAGTCACATCGCACATAGAAACAGCAAAAATAAAATTGTGTTCTCTCTAATATATTTTCTCCCATTGGAAACCGACCTATGTCCACGACTCCATCAGTATCATTCTAAATTAGTGAATAACCTCCTTTGTGAAAAATATTTTGGTGTTTTGTGGTTATATTATATTTGTGTGTCCTTTCCTACTGCACTTATGCCCTTGGGTAGTTCGTCATAAATCCTTCTTTCATTCGTTCGAAACAAAAAACTTTCGCCTCATTTTTGGTCATCTATACGTAGATTTCGTCCGTCGAAGACTCCGACAAAGCGGGAGAGACTGACGTCCCCAGTAGCCAAAAGTTCCGAACCATAGACTTAACTGTATTGTTATTTACAGACTCCAATTACGCTGTTTCTGGTTAACACCAACTTAACTCTCTGTTTCCTAACATCTGTAACCTCTCTTTACACCAAAGGTGTAAGTTCTGTCCTTCCTTCAGTTTTTAATTGAGGAGTCTCTAACCCCCTTGCTCATCGCCTGCCACTTTTCTCGCCCGGTTCGGCGATGCCGAAGGTTCATAGATTCTTCCCATTAGCAGAATGAAACATCTGTGAATAACTACCAATGACATATTTGTCAGTTTAAACACCACCTTGTAACAATTAATCCTTGCGAGTGTTCTGGATGTTTTCTTTCATTTTTTTTTTCTGTCTCGATGGAAATGTGTTGCTGTTGAAGACAGGAATGTTTGATGCCAGAAATATTGTCTCGCCCACTCGCCCTTGCCGTGCGCCAGTGGTTTGATTTGTATAAAAAAAAAGCTGAAGATGAGTAGCGTTTTTGATCTCAGTTCTCGTGGCGATTCTCTTCTCAATTCTCCTATTTCTCGTTTTATGACTATGAGATGAAGACAAGTCTTCTTATTTGCGTTTTTGTCAGAATCGATAACGGGGAGAGCTTCGCGATTCTGCAGAATCGAGAAGTTGCTTCGATAGTTCTCGATTGTCGATTCTCGAGTGTCCTTCTTCGTTCGTCTTCCTGATTGTCAACGAAGGGCGGATGTTCAACCAGAATTAACAGGGTTTAAACGTGTAGCAAAATTAGTGTTTTTTCAAAAACAAGAAAGGAGAATTGAGAAGAGCAAAAACGATAATTTGGACGAGAATTGAGATTTGAGAAGCCAGACTTGAGAACTCAGAATTTAGATAAATACGTATATATTATATTCCAATCCCATGTTTGTTTACGGACTCAGAATTAGAATGATTCCCCGCCGACCTCATTCATTTCATCCTTAATTTTGGTGCCATACTCCAGTATGTTTGTGTTTTAAATAGTTTGAAAGTAAAACTGAATATTCTCACTTGCTTGCTTTACTCATTGGTGATTACGATAAGGGAGGCAATAACATTCCTCAATTTGAATGCGCTGCTGCACCCTAATTCGCAATCTTGTCCTGTAACCATCAGTTACTAGATTGACTGCTTTGGATACAGCCGGAAATGATCTTTAAGTGGGTATGCATACTGCAATGTGTTTATATGGTAGCGTCTTTGCAGAAATTGAACTTCAACGCGTTGGAGGGCGTTGAATATATCTTGGCCGTTTTTGATGAAGACGGAGATGAACTTCGAGCGGTAAAAGTCGCTTCGTTGAAAGATGTAGAAAGACATGGGGAAGTTGTTGCCGGGGCAGCTTTCAGTAATGACATCAACAGTACTGGGTAAGTCCTATTATTTTCTTAATGTCAAGCAAAATTCGGCCTGTGATTGCGGTCAACGTTCCTTTTCATTCGTAGACCCGAGAGGAACCAGCGTTTGCTCAATAGAGGTTGTTTCGTTTATCTTGTTCATCTAAAATAGAATATGGAATGGTCTTCCTGTCAAAACCCAAGTCGTCGACAAGCTAAATAGGGGGACTCAGCAGTAAGGTACCATAAACAGTAAACTTTGTCAAACTAATTATCAGAAAATAATTTCACTTTTAGTGTGAACTAACGTAAAAAATAAAAACACTATAGAGATTGCAGTCTGGTGATACAAAAGTATTTCTTGCAATTGGCTCAAATGAAGCTGCGGATTTTCTTCGGGTCAGATTGGACTTTCTCAAAAATATTTGAAATTTTAAGAATTAAAATTTAACGGAATAAGGCTGAGATCCGACAATCCGATTAAACTTCAGGTATTTACTTAAACAGGCCTGAAAACCCGGTAAAAATGCGTTACTTCGTTTGTCCGCTATCCGCAGATGATCGATTTCATCGCATAAACTTATTCTTTCGGATTTATGGTACCTCTATGTGCTTGTCCCTCCATACCTGTAATATTTAGCAACTACAAAGGTAAGCCATTGCCAATAAATGACATATATAAGATAAAGACATAGTCACTTTCCTACTTCCTTGAGCCGTGACTTTTCGGAACTTAGCGTCCGGAACACAAGGAAATGCAGGCTTTTGTTCAAGTTCAAATTCTCCGCATCTGGACGAAGTCGTGCAAGTAGCTCACATTCTGAACGTCATTTTAGAGCCTCGGGCGAAAAAATATAATAACCCTTAGACGAGTCAAAATAATTCTGCTTTTTGAATGAATGAAATTTATTTCCCATTTTTAAGACAAAAGTCACAAACGGAGTATGAAAGAAAAAAAAGAAAAAAGACAGGAACAAACCACATGTAACACATAGATTTTGACACTTCACGCATGGGGCAACATAGCCCTATACAGAAGCTGCGTTCTTTGTCACTGGAATTCTCACCGGTGTTCTCTGGTTTTTGGGATCCCAAAACGTAAGTGGAGGGATACCTATGACATCGCAAAAGTTGTCCGTCTGTCTGTCTGTGTGCGCATAACTCTCGAATGAGATATTTTGATGAAACTTGGTGTGAGGATTCATTGCTTCAAGGGTAAAGTCAAGTTTGTAGATGGGCTCTGTAGCCCTACATTTAGGGGTGGGGGAGTCCCTTAATTTGATTAGTCCCTTAATTTGATTTAAACAGCTAATGTGACAGTTGATTATGGGGTAAGAAGGCGTTCTGAGCACGATAGTGAAAACCATTTTCTCGCCGGACAAGTAGTTCGTCCAGAATCCGGCAAAAACCGGAAAGTTGGTTAAAAGTAAAAGTTTCACTTGAAGTTGATTAAATGTTCGATTTGGTGGTAAAAAGACATGCTGAACACGATGGTGAAAAACAATTCCTCAAGGGACAACTAGTTCACCCTGAATCCGGCCAAAACCGGAAAGCAAAAGTTGATTAGATCACAGATTAAGGGGTAAGAAGAGAGGCTCATTCTGCGGGGGAATTCGGTATTAAATAATCTAGCTGCGTCATTCGGAAGCACTCGGCTGTGCACTGGAGAGCAGAGGGGGGGGGGGATGCCTCGTACTACCAAGAGCGAATAAGCCAAGTAGAACCTCCGTCTTTAGTCCCATTCACTGACTATGAACTCCCCGACATAATCGCGGACTTGCTGAGTTGACACCCGTCTACTTCCATCTTGAACATTTATCCTTGCCATTGAAAACATAGAGATATTCTGCCCGATCTAGCACCGGCGACAGGACGGACAATGCACCAAAATCTCCTGGTGCCAGTTAAATGTCGCGGTATTCGAATTCTTTTGTACCATGTTTCACTGAGAAAATTAACAAAAAACAAGTGAATTCCAAGTGATTTATTTTCTTTTATGTAATAATTGTATATATTCAAGTGTTTTAACACATTAAATGCAATGGTCGGCATATTTTGCCATGTCGGCGATACGAGTTAGATCAATACAAATATTTATCTATCTAGCTATCTATAGTTGCGTTTTTGGTCGAAGTTTGAAGTTACCTTCAACCTCAAAGGTCTCTGCGTAAATACCGTTTTTGGTCGCCGGTCACAGTTCCTTCGTCCTTCAAACTCCGACCGTCGAACTTCGTGCGCTAGCAAGTTCGAAGTTTGCTTGAATCGTCGAAGAAACTTCGACCTGGCAAGGATCGCCGGAGTCGTAAAAACACTAATTAAGCAAACGGTGAACTTCGACGGTGTTAAAAAACGGAAATTAAGCAACCGGCTAAGCGAACGGCGAACAAAACTTCCATCAAAAACGCAACTTATGAAAAGAGCGTAGCAGGCGTGTATGACCTGTCTTCCAGTCTCAGCATGTCACACTTGACGTCACACCGAACAGTCTGTTTACTCGCGACTTTCCTTCTCTGTGGCTCAACTGCGATGAGCTGTTCGTAGAGGGTAACCAATCGTGATGTTCCGTCTAGCTCCTACCTCCACGCGTTCGCATCGGGAAACGGTACGACTCGGCATGGTTGTTGTCGCGTTGGGGATGGTAAGGCTTTGTCCATGCAGGAACTAACGGTGGTATGAAAGTATAAATATGTAATTCACATAAGTATAAAGAGATGTTAGGCGAACGTGAATCTAATCTAGTCTGACGTGAAGATGTTTCCGGCTTGAATAAATATGTCAGGCTCTCTAGGACAAGGTTAGAGGCCGGTACTCCTCGGGCGAGCCTGTGTCCTAGATCTCTAAAAGGTAGACGACCCTGACAGTTGTGGTACAGAGATCCGGAAACAGAGGTTCTACTTCTTATTTGTTCATGGTACTACTTGACTCTTACACACGGTGTGAAAACAAACGCTTTCTTCTAGGTGGGCTTACTTGGAGATATGGACCGACCCCAGCTATGACGATTCGGTCCAAGCTAGAGCCGCTGGGTATGTTGAGGGCGTTGCTACCGCCGACCTTACTTACATGCACTACTACAATACCTTAAAGGTAAAACTTATTGGTTAATAATAACAGTATAGGCTACTGGAGAAAACAAACCCAAAGGTTTCGATGGGACCCCGAAAATTGAATATTATTCGACTTCTTGATCCAGACAATCGGGTCTTGTAGATTTCCAATCTCCGCCAAATACCTTTAATATGTTTCTATTTATCCGGATCAACCGCTTGAAAATGTACAAAAATTATAAAGTCTTGGGATTTTTTGCATATTGCGGCCAAACAACTAATCAGATGAGAAAAAGAAGTGCAGATATGGGTTGTACGTGCATGTTTATCCCTCTATCTCATTTCTAATCGACTTCAAAATAAGACTTTACTTTGAATAAATTCTTGTTTTATCTGTATTTCGAGCAAACTGCATGCAGAGCAAAGAACTGATGACATTGAGAGGCGAACCAAGAATCTCTCGATGCAAATTTCCGAATTTTGGTAAATTTTGGCAGAATTACACGTCTGACGAGAAAATAAAGCTGAGAGATGGATTCATCTAGTCTGTTTACTCTCGATACGAACCTCTAATCGAATCAGTGGTGAACTTTTATTTTTCACCAAATTTCCGGTTTTGCTGATTCCGGTTAAACTTCTTGTCGGGCGAAAAAATTAGTCTCAAATCTCAGTTCAGCATGTCTCCTAAGCCTGTCCTAAGCCTGTCAATGAGTTTGAAAATTTTCTCGCAGACTTCCGGTTTCGGCCTGATTGCGGGTGAACTACTTGTCCGGCGAGAAAATACATCACAGATTCGGATTCAGCATGTCTCCTTACCCCTAAATCGACTATCTTATTAGCTTTTAAACAATATTTCTTTCACCCGTAATTTGAACCCCCCTCCCCCACCCCTAAATATAGAGATACAGAGCCCATCTACGAGCTTGACCGGTAGTTTCACCCAAAGAATCCTCGTTCCAAGTTTTAACAAAGTATCTCAACCCCTTCGGGAGTTAGTCATAAGTATCCCGTCACTAACGTTTTGGGATCCCAAAAAGGCTTTCGCCTCTAGATAAATCGTTTAAAATTCATAAAAATCTTATCTATATTTGAAAGAATGAATCGATCAGTACTACTTCGGCTAGACTGTTCCAAGGAAGAGTGCAACAAAAATATTTTATTATTGTTATTATTTACTTTTTACTTCCACGAACCCTAGGGTAGTCATTTTAGTAGATCTATAGAGGTTTTCATGACAGCTAGATGGCATCTGAATCGCAAAAAATGTAAAAGACTATTGGTAGAAACTGAAGTGCCTCGGCTGGGTCCCAACAATATTCATTTCAGTAGGTCTACAGTAGGCTTGGGTTGCTACTTCACTAAAATAAAATTCCCTACCCCATTTGCGAAAAAGTACAACAAAAGAAGAATAAGACCTACATATAAAAATATTTTGTTCGAAAAAGTTATAATAGTTAACACACCTCCGTTTTGGTTCATATCGGTATAACAACCTCTACGGCCATTTCAAAATATCAACCTCGCTGCGCTCAGCTGATATTTTTCAGGGCGGCCATTTTCAATGGCCGCCTCGTTGCTATTTTCCGATATCAACCTCGATGTCTGAAGTTAAACTTTAAAAAATACATCAATTGGAACAACCCACCACTTTGTTTTTGGAAGACCATCTGCCAATTTCCTTAGAAAATCGCAGACGCTCAGCTTGAAGTCTTGCCCGCGCAGACCGTTCTTGTGAAAGTTGAGAATTGTGTCAGCAGGCACGTTATCCTAGTTTCCTTGAAAAATCTTGTAACATTCAAAGCGTGTTCCACCTTACTTACCATAGTTACTACGCATGATGTCACGAATTTTAGCTTCTTCGCGTCACGACTGGAACGCATTTTTCATTTTTCCGCAAAATAAATCAAAATGTCACGTTACAGAGATCCGTAGTTACCACGCTTACTACGCTCCCGAGTATTGTAAGCAAATAGTTGCTATTTCGAGAAGAATGGAACGGTCACTTTCCACGTTTCTCTTTGTTAGGTTAGGAGGGAAATTGTAACGAATAATTACTATTGTTGGAAGGGTGGAAACACGCTCTCGATCAGGTTGCCACACTGAAACCCGTATGATAAATTGTGAAGTTAAATACAGGGCTTTTGAGTCCTTGTGCGCAAGTTATGTCAAGTAGTTCATCGGTGTCTATCAAGGAAGGCCAGACGGAGCACCGCCCACACCTTTCGATTGGCCTCACGAGGCCGCTTCGTATTGAGGCCTGTATTAAAGTCGGTCGCAAAGATTGCTGATGGATTGAAACTTTCAGCCAATCCTTCTTTCCCCGTAATTAACAAATCAAGTTAGGATTCTTCCACTAGAAGCTTACTGGAGGTTGCATCATACTTTGTGGGGTTAGAGTATAAAACACAGAAGAAAGTATAAAACACAGAAGAAATTGAGCATTTTACTATCGGTTTTCGCTGTATTTTTGTTGCGTTACCTCTATGTGACTGTCGTATCCTCCAGGGCTATTGTGTCGGCAGAGAAGCATACTGCAGTAGACTGAGCAACTATCTAAAGACGAATACTGACTGGGTGATGAAAATGGTGAAGAAGAAGCGAGTCACAGATCCATACTGGCATCAGGTAAGTGTAGCTCTTGTTCGGAGAGTTAAAGGATACTGGTAGTTTATTCGAAAACGAACTTTCGCAGCGTTGGATTGCCGAACTTGCCGCTACCATAATTACATAACATCATATATAAGGTGATTGTACATAATAAGGCAATAGATAGTCAATCAAAATAAAACATAAACAGTTTAAACATTGTGGGGATACGTTCGTCGCTTGTTCAAAGCTTCGACGAATACTGCTAAAGATTGTTTCCGCCCAGGATCGAACTGGGGCCTCTTGCGTGTTAGACAGACGTGATAAGCGGCCACACTGTACAAAAAAGTTTCTCCGACTAAGGATTAAAGTTAACTGCAGTATTTGCTACTGGGATTAATCTTATCTCTACTGAGATAAGATTAATCCGATTAGCGATAAGATTATCTCTTTATAGACAAGATTAATCCCAGTAGCAGATACTGCAAGATTTATTTTTTACAGTGCATGGAAACGATAATGCAATAGAGAAGATGTGTCCTCGTTGCGGTAGCTTGGGGGAGGCTCGTGGGTCTATCACCTAGGATATGTAGAGTTGAACAAACTAGTGTCACAATGTACTTTATTAATCAGTATACTTATAACTCACTGGATTCCAAGTTGAGGTTAATCCGTAGACAATCCTCACTTTAACAATATGGCAAATGCTACCAACTGTACAGTAGTCGTCTGATTGTCTGCTCTCAATCTGAGTGTCATTAAACATGGAAATTCTTACTTATATATACAATTTACCGCTCTACTCAATAAGGCACTAGCCCACATGCGCACTTGCCAATTTTGCACCCGTCATCGATAAAAGAGTCGACTTGCTATTCTTGATGTCGGTAGTCCGCAAACACGGTCGGCTGGCCAGGTCGCAGTCACACTGCTGTGACTCATGTCCGTCAGCTCGCTGTTCTGAGAGTTGGCAAGTCGGCAGGTGCGCGTTTGTTCAGGGGTTTAAGAATTACAGCAATCTACGTCAGTACAATAACTGTTGTTGTCTTCCTGTTAACCTTGCACTGTTTACTGCGAGGTTCATTGTTAATGTTCGAATATTTTAAAATAGTTGAATACTTTCAAACTAGACTCTGTCTTTTACAAATTATCCACGGCTTTGGTTGTTTTAACCCTTTTCTGACCCATTGACATTTTCTGACCCATTGACATCTAGCAAAAACTTGGCGAAATTCAGAAAACCTATTTTACGCATTAATAGCATGATACTCGAACACTCATCAGGAGCAGTGTCGGGAGCATAATGTCCATGGAAACTAGTGAATCGTGGCAAGTGGAAAATTTAATGATGTGTTCTTAGTGAGTTTTGAATGTAACATATGAACAGTTTGGGTCTGCGGAATTATGAATTAGTGAACGCAGTTGCGAAAGTAAGTTGCGTTGGCATTATAGGTACTACGGGTCTTTAAGCGTTTCTTCTGGCCCGTTGAATTCTAGCAAAAACACATACTAATTTATCTAGCCGTTTTTACGCCAAGTGCCATATAGCGATCGTAATTTCTGTCCGTCCGTCGGTCTGTCGGTCCGGGTTTTGCTAGTTCGGGCACTTCCGCATAAGCTAGGACGATGAAACTTGGCAGGCATATCAGGGACCCCATATGATTAAGTTGGAAATAGTCACTTCCCCGATCCGAGTATAGTGGGGGGAGTGGAGGGAGGGGGAATCCGGAATCTTGAGGTATTTATAACTCTTGAACGGGTAATGGGATCTTAATGAAACTTGGTATTTGGAAAGACCTCGTGTCTCAGACGATCCACAAAAAATCCGGACCGCATCCGGTGACTTAGGGGGGAGTTGGAGAGGGGAAACGGAAATCTTGGGAAATGCTTGGAGTGGAGGGATTAGGATGAAACTTGGTGGGAAGAGCAAGCACAGGTCCTAGATACATCATTGACATAACCGGAACGGATTCGAGCAAAGCGGTAATTCCTGATGCACTAGAACGATGCAACTGGGCTGGGATATCAGGGACTTGAATAAACCGACTTGCCAATAGTCGTTTGCATGATCCGATCATCTTGGGTGGAGTGGCCGGAGTGGGAATCCGGAATCTTGATGTATTTATAACTCTTGAACGGGTGATCGTATCTTAATGAAACTTGGTGTTTGGAAAGACCTCGTGTCTCAGACGATCCACATAAAGTCCAGACCGGATCCGGTGACTTCGGGGGGAGTTGGAGATGGGAACCAGAAATCTTGGGAAATGCTTAGAGTCGAGGGATCAGGATGAAACTTGGTGGGAAGAGCAAGCACAAGTCCTAGATACATCATTGACATAACCCGAACGGATTCGAGCAATATGGAGGGAGTTGGGGGGGGGGGCGGATTTCTGATTAAACGTGAGTCCGGTACTTCCTGATGCACTAGGACGATGCAACTGGGCTGGCATATCAGGAACTTGAATAAACCGACTTGACAATAGTCGTTTGCATGATCCGATCATCGTGGGGGGACTGGCCGGAGGGGTAATCTGGAATCTTGTGGTATTTATAACTCTTGAACGGGTGATCGGATCTTAATGAAACTCGGTATTTGGAAAGACCTCGTGTCTCAGACGATCCACATAAAATCAGAACAGGATCAAGTGACTTCGGGGGGGGGGGGGTGGAGAGGAGAACCGGAAATCTTGGGAAACGCTTAGAGTGGAGGGGCCAGGATGAAACTTGGTGGGAAGAGCAAGCACAAGTCCTACATACATCATTGACGTGAAATTAGATACCTTGTTTCTAGGTATAATCCTAGGGAGGGTTGAACGGGGGATTTTGTGACATTCTCATCTACTTTATTGTACCACCTACTCGTAACGAGTGCCATATGAGCTCCTAGCTCTTGTTTTCTGACGAGTTAGCTTATCGCAAACAGTCTTCTGGAGTATAATACGCATCGAAAAAGCGAAATAATACAAGTTTGAAAATCAGTGAGGTGTCAGAAGGTTACAATGTACCATTCGGGTCTGAGGGTTGAAGAATGGATTACACAAGGAATCGTTAACAGGAAGAACAAAAACAAGACCAAAGGTTTCGATGGGATCCCAAAAATTCAATATCTGATCCAGACAACTGGGTCTTGTCTTAGCCAGATCCAGTCTTCGCCAGACTCCTTGAACATTTTTACAATTAAAATTCAGAAACAGATTAAGGCCAAATAGCTAATCACCTGAGAAAACCAAGTTCAGATTTGGATTCAGCATGTGTGTTTACCCCTGTAAGTCATATCTGTTTTGACGAAAACTTCCTGCCACTTCTGCCAATTTCCCGGTTCCGGCCGAACTCCAGAACTACTTGTCCGGCGAAAAAAGAAAGCTCAAAGACGAAATCAGGGTATCTTCTTTCCCCAGTAATGAACATCTAATCAACTTCAAATAGAAATTTAGCTTATAACAAATTTTCCGATTCCAGCCGGATTCCTGTTTAACTATATGTCCGGGTAAAATACGATTGTCATACAGGGACTCAGCATCAATTCTTATCCCTAAATCGCTTCTCTAGTCAACTAGAAATAAAACTTTGACTTCCAACAGTTTTCCGGTTTGGGCCGGATTCCGGGCGAAATACTTGTCCGTCGAGAAAATAGTTTTCACCATCGTCTTCAGCATGTCTTCCTACCCCTAAATCGAACATCTAATCAATTTCAAATAAAACTTTTACTTTCAACAAACTTTCCGGTTTGGGCCGGATTCCGGGCGAAATACTTGTCCGTCGAGAAAAGAATTTTCACCATCGTCTTCAGCATGTCTTCCTACCTCTAAATCGAACATTTAATCAACTTCAAATAAAACTTTTTCTTTCAACAAACTTTCAGGTTTGGGCCGGATTCCGGGCGAAATACTTGTCCGTTGAGAAAATAGTTTTCACCATCGTCTTCAGCATGTCTTCCTACCCCTAAATCGAACATCTAATCAATTTCAAATAAAACTTTTACTGTCAACAAACTTTCCGGTTTGGGCCGGATTCCGGGCGAAATACTTGTCCGTCGAGAAAATAATTTTCACCATCGTCTTCAGCATGTCTTCCTACCCCTAAACCGAACATCTAATCAACTTCAAATAAAACTTTTACTTTCAACAAACTTTCCGGTTTTGGCCGGATTCCGGGCGAACTACTTGTCCGATGACAAAATGGTTTTCACCATCGTGTTCAGCATGTCTTCTTACCCCATAATCGACTATCACATTAGCTGTTTCAAAATATTTTGTTTGTCCCTTAATTTGAATCCCCTCCCCCACCCCTAAATGTAGAGCTACAAAGCCCATCTACGAACTTGACTGGTCCGACGACCCAACGAACCCTCACACCAAGTTTCATCAAAATATCTCATTCCCTTCGAGAGTTATCGTGCTTACAGACGGACGGACAGACGGACGGACAGACGGACAACTTTTGCGATGTCATAGGTATCCCTCCACTTACGTTTTTTGATCCCAAAAAGAAGGAAGAACACCAAGTAAATTTTGCTACCCAAATCAACGAAATAAATGAAATACGCGTTTACTCTTTCAATGGTGGTCTGTCAAGAAATGTTTCTTTAGTCAATCCTTGAACTGGGGTAAACTTACCGCATTCTGGATTACACAAGGAATTGAATTCCAAACGGTAATTCCCAGTTAAGTTGAGTTCTTCATTCAGCCAATCGGGGTTTGTGGATTCATCGCCTATAGATATTAATGCTAACGCACTATATGTCCATAACACACTGTTATAGACAGTTAGTCTGTTCGGTTTAAAAGGACGGCCACTAAGAAGTGGGTTAACGCTGCCCTCAAGTTACATTTGTGATGCTGTCATTTACTCAGCAAACAAAATCCAACAGAAAAGGCAAATAACATTCGAAAGATAAGCTTAGACATTGGGGTAGACAACTTCGTCTTCGATGCCGCAAATGCTGACGCCTCGCTTCATGAAAACATAGTCGTTCTTTCCCCAGCCAGTACCCCAAGAGTTGCGGAAATCTAGTACGGTACGCCGGACGCGGAGGTATTGTATCCAACAATGGTAACGGCGTGGTTCAATGCATTGTCGCAATCCGGATCGTTGAAGACTCCAGATGTGTAGAGCATGAAGTTGAAGTTGGCGTTGATAGCGACAGCAACGGGGAAACCGGATGCAAGGATGCTCATGATGGCTGTGACGTCTCCGGCATCTATGGCCGTGTAGCCGGCGACGGTGGCAACTTGTTTGCAGGAATTGCACGGTCCATCGTCTCCAGTGGTGCCAGACGTGCAAGGGAAGGACCACTTGGTCCACTGACCACCATTATCTCTAAGCCAGTTCCAGGCCGAGTGCATTCATCCGCCGCTGCATCCACTGTTTTAAGTATCGCAGCTGACCAGGTGTTGCTGGCTGAGCCTTGTCAGTACATTGGAATTCTTTCTGCAGTTGAAGACCTCGAGCACTGCCGTAGCAGAGAAAGCCCAACAAGAACCGCAATACCCTTGGTCTGCAATCCGGGCATTGCAAATATCTGGTCTCAGGTTGACTGAGGCAGGAAGAGAGTCCATATCGGGAGAATACTGTCTTGTCCTGTTCTTTTGCGTGGTGTATCCTTTAACTGTGGTCATTTCAAGTGGCTCGCGGTTGGAGAAGTAGTTATGTCCGATGGTGTAGTCTATCTCCCCTTTAAGAGCCTTTTTATTGTGCTCTTCAATCTTGTCATCTAAGTCTTCGAAAAGCTCGCGACGGATGACCCCCTGTTGCTCGTTAGGGTATTTTTTGTTGTGCTTTGCCTTGAATTCATCCCATTGTTTGTCTTTCGAGGCCAACCGGTGGCCAAATAGGCCGGTTGAAAACAACGCACATGAATAGTTTCATTTCCTGGGAGGCTCAAGGTTTTATTATTCAGACATGAAACTTTACACAAACGATTTCGAGAAGGGGGGTACCCCCACCCAAACGAACATAGCATATAAATACAGGAAATTAAATAAAGACGTATAGTTTGTAACGAGTCACATAGAAATAATTACTTGCTACAAACCCAAAATTTTGGAAAAATAAGGAAATAATTTACTCATCCATAATGTTGCGGTGGTGCCATCCATCTGCACCCCGCACTGTTCACTGCCGCCGCTAGGCACCGCTACTCCCCTTCCGCTAACTCACCAGGGGCGTCACGACTGTGTGGGGGAGGGGGAGGGACGCCCCCCACCCCCCAATGCTGTCGGTCAGTCGGTAAAAAATAACCGAAAAAATGCGCCGCGATTTTTCGTCAAATTATTTGATTTTTTTTTCATGAAAACAGTCGGTTTTTCTGAAAATTGGTCGAATTTTCGTTAAAATAGTCGGTTTTTCTGAAAATCAGTGGATTTTTCTGAAAATCAGTCGATTTTTTCAAAACTGTAATTTTTTGTTGTTGAAAACAGTCGTTTCTTTTTGCAGAAACAGTCGGTAAAAATTACGAGCCAGTCGGTAAATACCTCTTCCCCCCACCCCAACATTTTGGCTAGTGACGCCTCTGCTGTCACCTCTTGAGGTATTTGTTAACTCTATCATCACTATGACTAGATGAACCAGAAATAAGTTTTTGAATAGAATTTAAAAGACTATTACTCCACAGCCGAAGCCTCATATAGAACAAGACCAAAGGTTTCGATGGAATCCCAAAAATGTAATATTTCATCAAGACAATTGGGTATTGTACATATCCGGTCTTCGACAGATTCCTTGAACATTTCTACAATTAAAATTTAGAAAAAGATTAAAGAAAATCAAAAGTTCCTGCCTTATTTCTGCCAAATTTCCGGTCTTGGCCGGATTCCGGGCGAACTAAACTAAAAAAAAACTAAAGCTCAAAAACGAATTCAGCATATCTCCTTCTAATCAAACCTCTAATCAACTTCAGATAAAACTTTGACTTTTAATAAATTTAACGGTTTCAACGGGATTCCTGGCAAACTATATGTCTGGTTAGAAATATTGTCATACACGGATTTAGCATGTCTTCTTATCCCTAAATCGAACATTGTAAGCAACTTCAGATGAAACTTTTACTTTTAACAAATTTTCCGGTGTTGGCCGGATTCCGGCTAGAAAATGACTTTCATATACGGATTCAGCTTTTCTCGTTACCAACGAATCGAACCTCTAATCAACATCAGGTAAAACTTCTACTTTCAACAAATTTTCCGGTTTCAGCCGGATTCGGGCGGGTAGAAAATGATTGTCACGTACGTATTTAGCCTGTCTTCGTACCCTGAAATCGACATTTAATCAACTTTAGATAAAACGTAGTATATATTAGATACTACGCTCCCGTGCGTGGTAAGTAAATAGTTACTATTTCGAGAAGGTTGGAATGGTCAGCGTAGGTTCACGAGGTTGGAACGAAAATAGTAACTAGTTCAAGTACATTATACAAGCACTGTGGAGAAAAAAAGACTCAAACATGTAGTGCTTGTTAAAAATTTTACTATAATAACAACAACTACGTACCCTATAAATCGAACAAAAATAATATAACTTAATTTATCTGACCTGTATAAAATGACCTGCGATCTACCAAATAAATAAATAAAACTAGCATCTTGCGAAAAATAAACAAAAATGACAAACCATTTGACATTAGTAACCGAGAATGCGTTGCAGCATAAACCAACCACTCACGAAACAATCATTCAATTAACCATCCACACTCTAATAAACAAATTCTTGTATAATAAATCATATTGCAAACATAACTATTATAATTTTTTTAAATTAAGAACCATTAGTCCTTTGTTACTAATAGTTACTAATGTTAGAAGGAACACGCTCTATGCTCACAAGCCCCTCGGTAGCTCAGTGCCAGAGCACCTGCCTAGAAAGTGCGGGGCAGGGTTGCCACGGGTAGCACTAAAGTGCTACTTTTAGCACTTTTTTCTGAAAGTAACACTATCAAGAAATCGTAGCACTATTGTCGCACTTTTTAGCAAGATAGCACCTTTTTCTTTAAAAAGAACACTTTTCTTCTGTTCAGCTACTATTCCGTTTACAGGAACACAATTGGTTTGAAAAATAGTAGAATTACAGTGAACTGTGGTCGCATTCAACGACAAGTATCCTCTACTGCTACGTTTATACGATGGCTTCGTCCATTTGTTACAGTTTCAACTGGACTTGGGAAGAGAGGCAGATTTACTTTGACGAGCTTGGGTTTGTGACAATTACCATATGCCAGCGTTCAGTTGTTTATAATTATAAGTGCAAAATAATACATATACATTCTCGTAGAAAAAAAACTGATTATCAAGGTCCTGCACCCTGGTAAGTCAGTGCAGTAGTTTCTGGAGGGGAAGCAAAAGCAAAGCTACTGCTATTTACGTAGAAGATTAAAATTTAAGCGAATGAAGTAGGCTAATGTGTATATAGCCTACTGCATTGCAAAATGGAGGAAAAAAACAATATAAGAAAATGTTAGTTGTAGTTTGGTCGAGTCAGACAAAGGTTAGGTAATGCGAACACGCTAAAAAAAAAAATTTGAAGTAGCACTTTTTTCCAGAAAGAACACTTTTTCTAGTCTTCAATTGCACGGAAAATTTCGGTGGTGCGGCAACCCTGGTGCGGGGGTCCTAGGCTCAATACCCGGCTGAGGATTATTTTTGTCTTTCAGTTCACTGTAATAAGTCTCTCCTACATCGGACTTTAGTAATTATGCATCACCGAATTCGGTTATTTTTAGTCCCGAGTTCTGAGAGTTAAGATCCTATGGACTATTTTTAACAGTGTACTTACAAATAACCAGTATTTATAATAACCTTAAGAAAATGAAAAAACGAAAAACAAAATCGCTCACTAGACTACCAAATGACCTACCGACCTCTAGCCCGTTCAGATTAGATATTCATACCTGACCTTTTCGAAACTGTCATACTGCACAATTTGACAAGATATATTGTTCGCTGTATGTTACTGTTATTTGATCATTTGGCATGTCTAGGATTTCGGTATTAATTAAAGACTATTATTTTTCTTCTTCAATCATTGTTACTGCAAGTCGGAATCGTTCTGGCATAAGATGGCAAGAGTGGCACTTGTTTCTACCGAACGGATGGAGGGGTCGTGTGGCGAGATTTAGACCCTAGGTTTTGTATTTCTTGGTTCAACTGGATCCGAGGAAAACACAAAAAAGAAAACGCAAAAAAAAGAAAAAAGTTCAGAAAACACACCTAGCTGCTTAAATTGTGTTGATGGCTGCGTAAACTTGGAATTGACAATTTCCATAAGCTTGGGTCCATATTTTATACCGAATTTCTTGCAGATGGTATCCTTCTTTTCTTTCTTTCTCCTGTCGCATCGGCGTCATACACAAATGTCCCCATTATTTTTCTGTCACGCATGTAGCAGGTTGAAGTTATTCTGGGACGGGAAGTGTGAGCTACCAACTGGGCTAGGCTAGCGTACTTCTTGGACTTATATATTGATTTTTGTAGATTGACTTGTAGAAAAAAATAATACAAAGTACCTTGGCTCCCACAAAAAGGTAGCGTTTGACCGTCAGATCGTAAAGATCCTCGTTTACCCCCTCCCCGTCCCGACTGGCGCTGATCCTGGCTGTCTTAGCAAATAGTATTCGTGTATTTATTTTCTTGTTGCATGAGACATACACTTATGCAGAGAAAATCTACATGGGCTGAGATAAAACAACTTGCAACGTGTGTTTACAGTAATGAGGAAAATAAGATAAACATTATAGTTAATTAACTAAAAAAAAAAAATACCCTATTACCCCGCGACATTCCGCTTCGATTGCCGTTGCGCTTTTCAGTTTAGCCACCGAGGGGCTTGCAAGTTCGCAAACCACTCCGGGTTTAAAATGCCGTCCGAGGAGCGTTTTCGTCGTTCAGTTAACTACTATGTTCAGTTTCAGTTTATGTCAAATCATCAACAGAAAAAGTTGCTTGTGGCCAGAACTGTTGTTACACTCGTTCGCACTGAAAGGATGGAAAGTTTTGGTAACGGACATTTTCTGGAACTGTTGGGGCAAATTGTCTAGTTGTAACATAAATGTGTTCGAATCGCATTTGGACAGGGTGGGATCAAACGACG
This sequence comes from Branchinecta lynchi, assembly GCA_023053575.1. NCBI lineage: Eukaryota > Metazoa > Arthropoda > Branchiopoda > Anostraca > Branchinectidae > Branchinecta > Branchinecta lynchi. The sequence continues at coordinate 8,544,879 of JAKZAP010000017.1, forward strand.
GGAGCATTCAGACAAGTGAAGAGAAAGAGACAGGTTTAATCAGGACAGGGAAGCACTGAAAGGGTTATGAAAAAAAGCAAAAAAAAATAAAGATAAAACACCAAACAGTTTAAGTTCTTTTTTATTGACAAACTTATACGTACAAAACTAACATAATACTAACATAGACAAAAAACAGAATCTATTTATTAAACAAAATCCCAAGGGCTCTATGGCCCGTTGGTTGGGAAACAGCTATCTTTATAATAAAATAAAATAACTCACAAGGTGTTCTCGCGAATAGAACCGACCTCCAAACGACGCAACAACAAAAAAAATAAACAAATTCATCGAGAGCCAACACTAACATCTCATTTTTTTTTAACTATAAAAATAAACAACCATATTCAAACCTTATTACTTTTTTTTTCAATAAATTCAATTTTCTTCTCCAAATTTCAACCAATTAATTACTGTTTTCTAGCAATAATCTCGGCACTACCATGAAAGGCAGTGCCGAGCGACGGTACCGCTCCGTGTTACATTTAACCAGTTCGAAGACTTCCAGCCGGGTGGTTTCTTACTGGTGGATTTCTTTGGAGTGAGGTGGGAGGCCCGTGCGTTACGAATTTGTCTTCTCAGCCGGGCTCTGGACCTCTTGTTGGCTCTGGACCTTCCTATGAGCCATTGGCTTCCTTATGGCTGACTCGGGACTTTTGGAAATCCTATCTCAAGTATACGCGCCTAAGATTGGGCGTAGATTGTTACAAGGCAAAGCTGTCTCTCGTGCTGTGCGAGGCCATGGTCTGTTGGAGGTAGCCCTTTATGCAAACCTTTTATCATCAGAACTGGATAGCAGAGTGTTTGATGGCAATGACATGCTACCAGCAGGGGCGTCTCGAGGGGGGGGGGGGGGGTGATAAGTTTTCGTCATTCGGTCAAATTTTCGCCGAAGGCGATTTTCGGTCAAAACGGGCATCACGGCGAAGCCATGATGCCTGTTTTATAAAATCTTTTGTACCCACATTCCCAAATTAGGCGATTTAACGTGTTTGTTGGTTTTTATTCTTTATCGAATTTGGTAATTAATTCAACTTTTGTTCAGTCCGAGTAGATTCCACCGCATTATGTACGTCCTTACGTAAATTCGGTGATTTAACGTATTTATTTGGTCACATTCGTTAGCGAATTCGGTTGTTTACCGGACTTTTCTCAAGTCAGTATCTGTTCTATAGCATTCGATCAGTCCATTCATAATTCGTCATTAATCAGATTCATTTGGTTTTGATTCGTGACCGAATCGACAATTCGGACTGAAGAACAGTCCGAGTCGATTTCACCGCATTCGGTACTTCCCTACATAAATTTGGTGCTTTATCGTATTTATTTGGTCTCATTCGTTAAGCGAATTCGGTTGTTCATCGGACTTTTCTTAAGTCCGTATCTGTTTGTTCTATCGCATGTGGCCAGTCCATTGTATAATTCGGTGGTTAATCAGATTCTTTTGGTTCTAATTCGTTACCGAATTCGGTAATTCACCTTAATTTTTGTTTGGTCCTCATCTGTTACCAGACTTATCACATTTGGTTGTTCTCAGTGGTTTTACCAAGAGTTTTATTCCATTCCGAAATTCGGTCATTATACCGCTCCCGATCTGCTCCTATTTTTTTTAGTTAATTTTTCGGTAGTACGAATTCATTATTTGGTTCACCCCAGTTACTGTGCTTGATAAATAAGTGGCATTTATTTAGTTCTTCTTCTTTACCATTTAACGGTAGCTTCAACTGGTTTCCATTCACTACTTAACTTATACTTCTAATGATTGCAGAACTTCAGGAATAAGCACGTCTCCTGACGTGAAAACTAGCCTATTTTTCTTTGCTGTAAATTCAGAATAGGTGTACTTTACATCTATACTTTACCCTGGATGGACTCTCCGTGGCACTAGGCAGAAAGGCACTTTGCCAGCTCTGTGGCGAAAAGGCACTTTGATCATGAGTGTTTCCAAAAAATTTCGCCTGCGGCACATTTAGGAATCTTCACTATTTAGAAGAAGGGCACGACAATTAATTGGCGTTTGAGGCTTAGAATTTTGGGGTGCTTGAACCACGGTAAAAGCTAGAATTTGCCAGAAAAAAGGCGGATCCACAAAATTTTCCCTGCGGCGCTTTAATTTTTTCCTGTGTACAGCCGTTCACAACGTTGTCGCTTGGCAGCAACTGCGTTTTTGTCTGCACATTTTCAAGTCCTGTTGGCAAAACTGACGTCCCCCAAAGGTAAAAGGCTAGTTGCGGCGTATCCCTGAAAAAAAACAAGACCAAAGGTGTCGATGGGATCCCAAAAATCTAAGATTTGATCCAGACAATTGGGTCTTGTCTTCGCCAGGCTAACCATCAGAGAAAACCGAGTTCAGATGTTTTATCTACCTATCTATCTACACCTCTATAAGCCATATCTATTTTGACGATACTGACCGAAACTTCCTGCTTTATACTACTGCCAAATTTGCGGTTTCGCCCGAATTCGAAGCGAACTGTAGTCCAGCAAAAAAAAGAAAATTCAGAAACGAAACCGACGTATCTTCTTATCCCTATAAAGAACATCTACTCAACTTTAAATAAAATTTTGACTTGCAAAAAAAAATGCGGGTACAACCGGATTCCTGACTAATTATATGTCCGGGTAAGAAATGATCATCAAATGCAGACTCAGCGTCTCTTCTTATCCTAAATCTATCATCTAATCAACTTCAGATAAAGCTTTTGCTTTTAACATATTTTCCGGTTTTGGCCGGATTACAGGCGAACTATTGTATTATTAAAATAATGAATAATTCAGTATTAATTTACAACTATTCTCCCGAGAAATCATAGGAGCTTTCAACTGGAATTCCAGCCAGTTCGCTGGAATTCCATTTTATTAGTACTGCGGCTTCTTTATTGTGGGCTAGCGAGTTGAATGTAGTGATCTAGATATTACAGTTGAGAGAATGCTTCCCAACGCCTACAGTGAGCGTCCTGGGTTTCAGACGGGCCTCAAATATGTGTTTAAACTTGCTATAGTGTCGAATGGGTTGATCGGCATTTATACACAGCCGTGGAAATTCTGACTTTATTGGACAAAAACAGTAAACCATAACCGGAAGGCTCTTAGCATCAGAGGGTGGGATAGGCGACCTCGGCTTCGATGCCACACATATTGACGCCTCTCCTCATCAACCCATACCCGTTGATTCCCCACTCAGTGCCCCAAGAGTTGCGGACGATCCAGTACTTCACTCCAGTCGAAGTTGTGCCATACCCGACAACGTTGATGGCGTGGTTGGTAGGTAATGTGCAGGTCGTATCGCTGAACACGCCGCTGGAATAGTAGGTGAAGTTGTCAGTTGCGTGGACGGCAACGGCTACCGGTCCAATTGTCGCAAGGGCGTTCATGATGACCGTTTCATTTTTCGGGATGTATTTGTATCCGGTGACGGTTCCCACTTTGGTGCAGGTCTTGCAGGTTCCGTCGACATTTGTTGTGCCGGAGGTGTAGGCGTAGGCTGAAAGGGAGCACTGTCCTCCATTAGTCTTGACCCATGTCCAGGCGTCATCGTAGTTTCCACCGTTGCAGCCAAGATCAACTTTGTCACAGCTGACAAGGTGTTGCTGACTGAACTTGGTCAGGACGTTGGCCTTCTTCTTGCAGTTGTAGAAGTCGAGTAAAACTGTGGCGGAAAAAGCCCAGCAGGATCCACAGTACCCCTGATCTTGAATGGGGGTCATGCAAGCACTCGTTCTGTAATCGACAGTCGTTGGAAGAGCTCGGAGCATCGGCATTGGCAGCTCCTCGAAGCTCCCTGTGTTCCTCGTTGCATTCCTTCGTCTGAACCCATTGACCCTTGATCGCTCTATCGGAGTACTGTCGGAGAACTTGTTATGTGCCATTGTGTAGCCAACCTCACCGATGGTCGCCTTGGCGTTATGTGCCGCAATCTTAGCGTCCAGAGCTTCAAACGTCTTGCGACGTGCGCCTTCGATAGTGGAATCAGTGTATTTTTTGTTGAATTTCACTTTGAAGTCCTCCCACTTGGAGCTTGTCTGGGCGAGACTGCCGGACAGGCAGGTAATGGCGATGGTGCAGAAAAACAGCTTCATGGTGCTAGAAAAATCGTGGATTACATATTTATTGATAGAAAATACGCAAAAGGATCGTAATGGCCCTTTTTTAAGCAAGCCTGATAATAGACAAACCTCATATTTTTCATTTTAATTTGTTTGCCCTTCTGTGGTTTAAAAATAAATATTATTATAACTATGGGTTGTTATATAAAAGAATAATGCCGAACACCGGTCGTGGAGAAGTTGTGTGTAGATGTGCAGAAGTAGTAGAAGTTGAAGGAACGTTGATGGACACGAAGGCAGGAGTAGAAGCGTAATAACGGTCGGGTAGTAAAACAGCAAATGTGAATGCTTGAAGCTTTGCACCCTTTCCTCAGTTTCAGTAATTTCAAGGAGGCGGAAGTACTGGATGATCTTGAGGTTCACCGATGGCTAAAGAGCCTTGGTCTGCAAAAGGAAGAGCTTGTCGGTATTGACTCGTCGAGTCTATTTTTCAAACGACGCGTGTACGTGAACTTTGCAAACCATGGTGCCCTACAAAATTTTCTTGGGCAAAGGGAAGAGGGCGCGCTGCTCCTAAAGAAAGGGGGAAACACAACAAAAGGAGCAATTGATGACTGCGAAAACAGATCAACCATGGTAAAAGTCGATCGAGTCCCCTTCGAGATGAACCCACTGATGGTACGCCAAGAGCTAGAAAAATATGGAAGGGTAGTTCACTGCAAAAGGGATTTCTTCCAAGGAGACGGCTTCGTAGAGACTGCAAAAACTCGAATCTCCGCAAGCATGCACCTTACGAAAGGCATCCCATGCGGGACTTGCGGACTTGCGGACGATGCAATGAACAAGGGCCATATGGCAAAGGACTGCAACCAATCGCCATTCTTCAAAAAAGGTCAGCGAACAGAAAGGATCACGGAAAGAAAAGAACACAAAAGGCGGAAGATTTTCCAACTTTGGAGGATGCTATAAGCAGCAAGAGGTACGAAGAACCTATCATTCAACGGGAGATCGAAAAACTGAAAAATCAGCTGCGGGAAGAAGAAAAGAGGAAAACCAGGAACTCTAGGGAAACGAATGATCGAGAAAGGGAGCAGAAAAGATTGGGCCGACGGAACCTATCTTTTAGCTCCCAGGATGGATGCTATGAGATAGACCACCAGGATAGGGAAAGCACCACAAATGAAGGAGTCGTCACAAGAGGCATGAAAAGAATTTTTGAAAGTAAGAGCAAATACACTGAGGACACTACAGTACAAGAAGGCCAGTCTGTTGGAGAACGGATCATCACAAACATGGAGAAAATGGTGGATGGTATTTCCCATCTCTTCCAAAAAAGCCCAGAAGGAACGCAAAAAACAGTATTTGAAGAACCAGATGGTCTGGACTCGACGAACTCATCGCAGCACTCTATCTTGGCAAAGAAGACAAAAACGTCCACCCTCTGGGTAGTAAAAACGTGGAATTTCGAAGCGAAAGCTATGAAGAAAGCACTGAGACCAGACAAGAAGGAGAACCTTCTGAAACAAAACAGTAATGACGCTCAACCTAAACGGCCTTAAACAAAAAGCCAGACAGAAAGCCTTTAAGACGTTTTTGATAAATGAACAAATTGATGTTGCTTTCGCGCATGAAACGGAAACGGAAACTAGACAATTTGCGGCCAGATTTTCTGTTTCGAACCAATACGGAAATTGGAGGAGGAAGCGTTGCAATAATCTATAGAAAAGGACAGACGGAAAAGGCCGGATAACAGAGTGTCAAATTGATAATATTCAGTTCGTTAATGTTTACGTACCTTCTGGGTCCAGTAATAGAAAAGAAAGAGAAGAATTTTTCGAGGGAGAGCTGGATCCTTTCTTAATCCAAAAGACGCGGCTTATTTTGATGGGAGACTTTAACTGCGTCATAAATAAAAAAGACGCTGATTTAACGAGTGACATATCTACACAACGTATGGGAGGAAAGAAAGGGAACGAAAGATTACACAAGGATAAACTGGAAAGGGAAGGGGGGAGGCTTCCGACTTGACAGAATGTATGCAGCAAAAGAACCGATGTCGATGGTGACCGAAATTCAACACCTATACACACCACTATCTGATCACTTCGCAGTTGTTCTTAGTTTTAAAGAAGGCGGAGAAATAGAAAGAAGAATTACAAAAAAGACTATAGTATTGAGTGATGTAAAGTGTATTGTAACTCATGTATTTTGTACGGCCAATTGGCTATTAAATATATTCATTCATTAAATATGGAAAATGAATATAAATGTCCTAAAGAATGAAGAAATGCCAGTCAAAGGTCAACTGGTTCAAATCCTGGCTGAGGAGCATTTTTGTCTTTCAGTACACTACGAGCGTGTTCCACCCTTCTAACAATAGTTACTAATAGATACTATTTCCGTTCCATCCTCATCAAAAGTTACTACGCTGACCGTTCCAACCTTGTCGGAATAGTAACTAATAGTTACTATTTGAGCTTACCATGCTCGGGACCGTAGTAAGCGTAGTAACTACGCATCTCTGTAACGTGATTGGTCGGATTCGGCCCTGGCGTGAGATCCTGCGGGAAAATAGAAAAATTGTTCCAGCCTTGACGGCGAAAAGCCAGAATTCGTGACGTCAGCGTAGTAACTACGGTAAGTAGGATGGAACACGCTCTACATCGCAAATTATAGATAAAAGTAATCAGGAGGGTAATCGTAGTAATTTTGAATGGGAAATCAAAGGTAAAACCAGATAAAACCGTCTGTAATCAGATGCAATTCCCGTCAGGATTTTAGTAGCCTTGCCAGTTCTGTACGGAAGAGCTGATATTTTGTAAGTCGTTAGTGTAGAAAATCCTGTCGTATAAAATCTGATCCTCTGTCCGGGCCATAAAAGGAAGTAACGGAATATAATGTATAAATGATTCCTGAGCTCTGGAGTTCGGGGTCGGAACCGGGTTCGTTGATTGACAGGCCCCTCAACAAACCCGGCTTCGTCCCTGGGACTCTCCAGTAGTTCTAGGAACTTTGCGTCAATAAAACTGCAGCATGAGTGTTTTCAAAGTGAGAAAAGTTTTCTGTTCTCCTTTCATTACTTTTCGACGAGTGTCGAAATGCGGAAGAAAAACAGATAGATTGATACCCAGCAAGCTCTCTATTCGGTCGGCGTAATTCTTCCGGGTTTCTTCTTTGATAAAATAAGACCAAAGGTTTCGATGGGATCTCAGAGAGGAAATTTATTTGACTTCTTCGTCTATCGGGTCTGGTAAACTTTCAGTCTTCACTAGTCTAATAGTCCGGATTACGACGGAAACATCACTGCTAGTTGGAAACTCGCAATATCCCGACCCAACATGTTCGTTTTATCGGAGGATTTGTACTTTCCGGAACTTGGGGTTTTCATCAGAGCGCGATCGTACAATTTCCTCGGCAATATTACAAAGTAGACAGACGGATCAATTCTTCGTATCTCTGTACCGACACGACACGAACAGCTAATCAAAGACACTTATTAGAACTGACAAATTTACGGTTTTACCGGAATCTGTCGATAGTATCAACCGAGCAAGAAAATAAAGCAGATAGGTCGATTCAACCTGTCAGCTAATCCACTAAACGCTCTAAAACCATTTCGACAAGCAATCATAAGCATTACAAAACTTCTGAGTTCAGCCGGATTCCCACCAAATTTGGGTCCGACAGGAAAAACAAGTAAAGTTTGCTGATCCAGCGTGCTTTCGTACCCCAATTCGACACTCTAACCGACTTCAGGCAAAAAACAAAATTAAACAAATTTCTGTTTTTTGCCGTATTCCGGACCGACTCGAAACAAACTTACGATGTTGACTCAGCATGTATTCACGGACAAATTCCGGGCGAACTACTTTCCCAGTACAAATGGATTCAGCGTGTCTCCTTACCGTCGAACCTCTAATCAACTCCCAATTTTTGTTTACTTTTACCAGCTTCCCGCTTTTGGCCCTTTTCCGGAAAGACTAATAACTTGTCCGACGAGAAAATCAGTTTCATACATGGATTCAACATGTCGTCGGTGTCAAGCGGAAACCACGTATCTGGTCAAATTAGCGATTTCCACTTTCTGACACAGTTCTACACGCCGAAAAATTCTGCGTCGAACGGTGCGTATCTCGATTGCCTCGGACTCATAGTTTGGAAGATACAACCAAGATGGAAACCACGTATCTTGGATTAACATAGGGGGCTGTACTACTACTGAGAAAAAATTATTATGTTTTCTTCAGCCCCTGAAAAGTTTTGAAAAAGGGAGATACGCGGTTTACGCTTGACACCGACGATGTCTTCCACCCTTCAGTGGACTATCTCATTAGCTCATAAAAAGATATATCTTGCCCCTTAATTTGAAACCCCATCCCCTATCCGTAAATATGGGGCTAAAAACATATGGGGCTACGGGGCACATCTACGAACTTGACATGTACTTGACCGAAGGATACTGCATCAGGTTTGAACAAACATACCTACTACTTCGAGAGTTATCGGGCTAACAGACTGGGGTCGGGAAAACAGACCATCGTCATTAACGTGTGTGATCCTGACAGGGACCAAACGGCTGGTTGAGCGTCAGACAAAAACGGACGCAATAGCAGATCAGCAGTTTTCAAAAATGCAAATAAGTAGCTTACCGTGTTTCTTCCAGCAGAGTTTGCAAAAGCTTCTACTGATTTGTCCAGATATAAGTTGATTCTTTTATATGTATTTTATTAACACCTGTTGAATTTCCGCTATTGTGAAGACAGGTGCACGTATTACAGAATAAAGACATGTATAGATCGTATTCTCTTTGTTAGAGGATATAATAGAATAAAAGTAATGCGCAAGTGGCCTGTCAGTTACTGAGACGGAGTCTTAAGACAACGGGTCAAGTTAGAATACAGATATTCCAGAGAATCCGGGAAGTTCAGTAGCTCTGACAATCAGAGGCGTTACTAGCCAAAATGTTTTTTGGGGGACGAGGTATTTACCGACTGGCTGGTAATTTTTACCAACTTTTTCTGCAGAAAAAATGGACTGTTTTCAACAACAAAAATTACATTTTTGAAAAAAATCGACCAATTTCCAGAAAAACTCACTGATTTTCAGAAAAACCGACTATTTTGACGAAAAATCGACCAATTTTCAGAAAGACCGAGTGTTCTCATGAAAAAAATCAACTGTTTTGACATCCCCCCCCCCCCGTCGTGACGCTCCTGCTATAGTAAGATTAATTTTAATTTTTGACCCACTCACTGCAAAGCTGAGTTGAGAAAACAAACTGACCAGAAAAGTCAACAAATAACCGTGAATCAAAACCTTTGCAACAAAATTTAGTCGGGACTAAATCAGGAATGCGATTTTGGGGGACAGGGGCGCTATGTCCCCTCCCGATTTCAGAAACTTCCTCCTTAGCGATGGCTTTCGACCGATAGACAAGTTGCAAAAGGCAAAATTCAAAGCAATGACTTTTCAGTTTATTTTTTTCGAAAAGCACTTTTACCTCAAAAAGACCAATTAAATATTGAGTCAGTGTAATAAACCTGGGATTGGGTCCCAAGATTGATTCATGGCCCCCATCATAATGCTTACTGAAATGTCCACTGGTATCAATGAGTAAAATTTAATTTTAGAAGGAAATGACATTCACCTTTCTTAAACTATTTATGTGCAAACCATGTAGGCCTAGCGTACAGTATCGACGTTCACCCCTATCTAGCGGTCAACGTGCACACCACTAGAAATGGTTTGCCGGGAAGGAGGGCTTCAAAAATTCAAACGCCCAGACGTCTCTTGAGATTTTACCCCGAAAGTGTAGGGATAGATTAGTAGGCCATATTTGCTGGATTTGGCGAACACACAATATCTTCAAGGTCTGCCTATGTTTATATTTCATATTATTTATTTCCTTTGTTTTATGGGGCATTATGGGTTTATAAAATACATTCTTGAAATCTGTCTATCTATGTATATTCCAGTTAGGAAACTTTTCATCATGTTTCTACAGAACAGTCAAGTGCGGTCTGTCGACCTTCAGCAGCACTAAATACGATGCATTTTCGTTTTAGGTCGGCCTGTATTACGAGCAGCTAGATGGCATGGCGGAGGCCTGGTCGCTTATTGGGGAAATTACGGACTTCGGGCCACTGTGAGTATCTGTAGGATTGCAACCTACCCAACGAAAACGGATATTTTTTTGTTGACGATCGTTCTGTGATGATGAATTTTCCCACTGAAAATTTATACCAGCACCAATCGTGTTAGACAGAGTGAATAAAGACAAATTTGATATTGAATTAAGTGGTTTGTAGATTTTTTTTACTCTCTGGAGGTCTTTTCGTTTTGATTTTTGTGTTTTATAGTGTATGTTTTTAATTTTTGTTTTGACAAAGTTGGCAATCTCGGGGGAAAGCTATAGCCTAGGCTGTGCTTACCCTAGTGGGTATGCTGGCAAGCGTGGATGACGTGGGCCCAAGGCCAAGAAAGGTGGGTGTTCTGGCATATGCCAGACTCCCAGATAACAAACTTGGACCTCTCCCAAGGACATCGATAGGATATATAGGTCTAGTTCTGACTAGGAAAATTGGTAAAGATTTTGGTTGTGTTTTGCCGAGTTTAGGCCCAGGAGGATCTATCCAGATAACTGCAAAGGATGATGTTGTTGTCCAATCTCTCCTTCGATTGAATGGACTGAAAATCAACGATGCTGATGTTGTTTTTAGAATGAAAGAAGAAGGACAGGGGAAAACTAAAAACAGGAAAGGTATCTGCTTCATTGCTAGATACCCAGACATTAGCCCTAGCAGCATTACTGACGAAATCGAAACGATTGAGAAAATCAAAAAGGTTTCCATCCTCAACCCAGATTCCATTGCTCGAAATGGTAAAATTTCTCTGACTTACTCTGTGCTGATTGAATTCTCAGAAGATGTGGCTTTTCCGGTTAAAATCCCTGTCTGGAATGCCTTAACTGTAGTGAAACAGTACATTCCTCAGCCTTTGAGGTGTTTCAGATGCCAGAAATTTGGCCATTCAGCTGCAAATTGCTGGGGTTCTGAACGTTGCTTGTTGTGTTCAGGGCAACACAACTACACAGCGTGCCCTGAAAGGGACAAGCTCAGATCCGAACAAAACACTGTTTGTGCAAATTGTAAAGATTCGCATCCAGCTAACACCAAGTCTTGTAAAGTTTATGTCGCTCGAGTAGATTCTCTCCGCAAATCAATGGCACAGAAACCATCCTACAAGGAAGTCCTAACAGGCCCGGTGTCGACAGATCATCCGACAGTTAGTACACATGAAAAACAGGAAACCCCTGAGGTAAACCATGTCCTCCTGATAGAAGAGTTACAGAACACTGTGAAGGGTCTCACTATGATGTTGACAAAACTGTGCTCTATCATGATGGAAACATCATTCTGCTCCCCAACAAAAAAAGAGAAGGTCGGTAAAATGATCAGAAAAATTACCTCCAGAGACCCCTCCAAATGGAAGAGCGATGATGAATCTGATAGCGATGACGGCATGGATCTA